>CM045765.1:132836864-133473673 GCA_025200525.1 Camellia lanceoleosa
ATTTCCACATAATGTCACTACCTCCTATATACATTACAGTTAACTTAAGCCATCATTCATATTTTCACATCCAGTATAATATATTAGCAGTTGTTCCACAAGATCTCTATAAAAGGCTTAAGCTTTTGTAGGCAGCAAAATGAACCATCTCCTCTAACAGCTGAATATTGTAACTGCCCTACAGCAATCAGAGAGCAAAGTTCCATCATGTCCATGTTATCTAATGGTTTTGTCAAGAACCATATTTTTCTCTGTTTATAGTTAATAACCTATAAAAAAAATTAAATAAATAAGAACTTGTTTAGACAAATGTTTGCTCTGCATCTTTCTTATTAACAGAAAATAATTAAATCTTAAAAGTTACACAACAAACTGAAACACAACACCAGCACAGAGCTGGACTTCAAAAATTAGGCCTAAATAGAGACAAACTCGTAATTGAGCCAAGACCTCTAGTAGGAAAACAAACCAATATAAGCTGGTGGTCAATATTGAGCGAATAATAACTAGCAGTAGTATCTCTTTCTACAGATTCACATCGTTCCATGCAAATGAAGCACAAAGCTTTTAAAATTTATGAAACTACCAACAAAACCAAATAAAAAATCATCACTTTATGCATTCTCAATATATGAGGTGCACTCAGTTTCCCTTGCACATAAGAATCTGGATAAGCTGAGCCCTCACGTGGATGTAAATAAAAGCTGCATCTGTAGAAATTAAAATAAATTCATACGAAGATCATCCTAAACTGGTCAGCTCAAAAAGTAGGTAATAACTAAATGCTTTTAACAGTGTGCTGGAGAATTACTTTGTTAAGAAGTTTTACCTCTTTGTACTTAAGGAAAGCTTATTTTTGTCCACTGAACCATGCAAACAACAGTACAACACCAAAAGAGATAGAGGGGACAACAAAGAAGGTGGAAGGTAACTTCATAAGAATAGAAATAAAATTTAAAAAAAAATAAAATAAAAATCAGGTTCATGTGGGAGACAGTTTTTTTTCCAATAAGCTGAAGCTTGATATCCAAATCTTTGCCTTCTTTTGGTATAACCAATGAGGCCAACAACCCTTTTTAAGAGTTTCATGAGTCAAATTAATCTGTAAGATTACATAAGGTCAATGCAATAAATTAGTCTGATACTGAATTCTTTACTTTACAGAAAAATCAAGATTTTGCATACACCCCATTTATGTTATTTATTGAAAGTCAAAGGTTCCCTGCATTTTTAACAAGAAAGCACAAAATAAACACAAAAGGAGAACAAAAGAACATGGAACTTCAATGTCTACCCATATTAAGGTCTTCAGAAACATCTACAACACCCCCAATTCTTTTGGCTACACCATATATACATTGTTTAACTAGATTTTTAAAGGAACTTTGAGGCTAGAGATGCTGAGACTTACCCCAATTTGAGGGACAAACACCTCTTTTGAAGCTTACCTTACTGAAGCGCTAAAACACATATAATACAACAACTAGATTTTTTAATTAAGTGTAAAAAGATTCTCAACTTGAACAGTTCGTTGGTCAAATTTAGATTGACCTACATTAAATGACTAGAGGAACAAATTTGATTGAATTTAATGACACTTATATCTTAAAATCTGTTTTTCTCTAATATCTTCCATCTGTTGTATTTAACTTTTGCATCTTAAATTTGTACATTTAGTTTATATAAGCTCTATAATTTATAAAAATTCTAACATCTTTGAAGCTAAACCTTGCCTCATTGAAGAATTGCCTCATAAATCAAGACACCTTTCAGAGGGGCCATACATCTCCCAAGTAAAATTAAGTTTTTGATATGAAAATGAGTCTTAGAGAATGGTAATAGCAGAGAATGCACAGCATCTGGTGTAGGAGTTAAGGCAACAAACTTAAAAAAAAAAAAAACAGATGTGTACCTTCATCATGCTCAAGTTTCTAATGATGTTATAGGTCACTTGAATACATTTTCTGCAAAAAAGCATTGTGGTGTATCGAAATGGACAACCAAGCTCCCAAGCCTTGTATCCACAGCAAACCATGCAGGAATGTTTACCTGAAGAATTGAAGTCAGTCAAAAGCCAAATCCACCAGATTCTTGGTTGATTAAGATACAATGCAGTGTGAGTTAGCAGTCCATACCATCTCAACAGTTCTTCCTTTTATCCTCAAATGAGACCTAAAAAGAAAACAACAAACTTGTTTAGCAAACAAATTACTAGAGTATAGACCTAAAAGAAACATATTTCTAATAAACACCATGTGACAAATCAATATAAATACCCCCACCATTTCCAACTAGGTAATTAACATGCTGAAATCAGATATGAACTACAACAAAAGCTAAAACAAAAGCTAGAAGGGCTTAAAAATGAACATGAAAGTTAAAATGGGAAATCTTTCTGAGGGCACAACCTATTGCACATAAAAGGATAAATTGAAATTAAAGGTCAAGAAAAGTTAGAATAAATCCGTGTTCGTAATCCATCTGGCTTTCCCACATTTGCTTCAGTTTTTCTCATGATCTTGACTAAAACTAGACAATACATTACATACAAGTTAATTTTTAGTACATAGTTTGGTATTAGAATACTCCCAGTCATGTCCCAAATTCAAGCTCATCAGCTTGAATTTGGGATTTATGTTCAGAAATCAAACCCTATAGCAAGGGTGAGAAATCAACACATAATGTACACAAAATTTGGGATTTTGAGTTAACAAATCAACACACAATTAAACAAAAAATCATATAAAACCCTAGAACAAGTGTGAGAAAATGGAGAAATAGAAGAAGGAAGAGAGAGAAAGAGAGAGACCGAGATGGACAAAGAAGGAGAGAGCGAGATCGACAGAGAGGAGAGAGACTGAGAGCGACAGAGAGAAAGAGAGCCTGAGAGCAACAGAGAGAGAAAAATACCTGTGATTAGGTAGCGGTGGTAATTTGCAGGTGGCGGTGGCGAAGTGTGACGGTGGGGAGTGCCAGTGGCCACCGCCAGTGGGCAGCACCGGTGGTAAGTGGGGGTGAGGTTAGGTAGTGTTTGTGACAAATGTATATCGTGTGTGTGTGAGAGACAGAACAGAGTGTATAAATATATGGGGCGCCAAAAATAATTTGTTTAACAAATACTACAATTTTTGGCGACTAAATAATCTTTTTGTTGCCAAATAACAATAAATAATGACTAAATATTTTGCTGCCAAAGATTAAGTAATAGCGACTAATATATTGGTAGTTAAAAGTATCATTTGGCTACTTATTTTTTTTTCAAAGAAAAATTGAATATACGACGACTAAATTTTTTAGTCACCAAAAGGTGTAAAAATGTCTATATTATTTGGTGACTAAAATATTTTTTTGTGGGAAAATAACTGTATACGGCAACTAAACCTAGAATTAGTAGCATAAAATATAGACTTTTGGCGACTATTTTTTTTGTTAGTCGCCTATTACTATATATTTAGCGACAAATTTTTTTACGCTACAAAAAACAATATATCTCGACTAAAATAAAGTGGTAGTTAAACCATGAACCTTTGGCTACTAAAAAAATAAGTCACCAAAAGATATATTTTGGTGACTAAATTTGTTTTGGTCACCAAATATGTATTTTGTTGTAGTTATCTTCTATTGGTGCTACTCCTACACATTTTGATATACTCATTCTTAATTTTTTTTTTCTAATCCATACATCCACCTTAGCATACTCATGTCAAGAACACTTATCTTATCTATATATTATTTCTTGGTTGCCTAACACTGCCTCGCATAACATTGCAGTGTCTAATAGCCGTTCTATAGAACTTTCCTTTTAGTCTAGTAGGTACTCATTTATTGCACAAGACCCAGACGCACTTCTCTACTTAAGCTAACCCGCTTTAATTCTATGGACTACAACCGTATCAATCTCTCTTGCCGTGGATAGTCAACCCTAAATAACGAAAATGTTCACTTTTAGGTAGTTCTTGGTTCTCAATCTTCACTTCTCTGCTTTCATTATTCACTACAAGAAATTGCATTTTTTAACGCAACAAAATATGTTGCTAAAGGAAAATTGCTATAAAGAGTTTTGCTAACGATAAAGCTACGCTGGCAACCCAGAGAAAGTTCGTCGGCAAAAGTTTTTGCCGAATTTAAATTATCATTATGCTGGTAAAAGTAATGCCTTTAGCGACGAACATAGTCGCGATAAAAGTCTTCATCCATCGTCGGCAATTTACTTTGCATTGGTAAAAGTCATTCAAATATGATGATTGTGTGGCACTTTTCGACACAAATTTGCATGGGTAAAAATATACTTTTAGCAAGACAATATGCCGGCAAAAGTAAACTTTTGGCGACATTTACGCCGTAATGTTGCCATTTGTCGACGATTTGTTTGTCGCTAAAGCTTTACTTTTGGCAAAAATATACTTTTGGCAACACCATATGAGTCGGCAAAAGTAAACTTTAGCAACACATTTACCGACGAGTTGTTTGTCGAGAAAGTTTTACTTTTTGACAATAACAAATTTGCATCGGAAAAATACTTGAAAATCATTTATATTTTTACAAGACTTATTTATCAAAATTGATTGTGTCACTAAAAATGCAAAATCGCTAGTATATATATACTACACATGACAATAATTTTCTACAAAATGCTCTTGCTATAGCACCACCAATGGATAGAATACTAGTTGTAAATACAACTTTTGCATAACAATTTTACAATAACAAAAGTATTACCTATATCACCATTACTTACCACAACTACCCAACCAAAAATTATAGTATAATCTCGTACACAACCCGTAGGAGTAGGTAATAAACTAATGGGCATAGTAGTAGCAACATCAAAGAGGAATGTATACAAAAAGTATTGAAAACTATAGGATAATCCACTTCACCGACACGACACAACGCAAAAAGTTCCACACCACCAAACTTCAAAGCCAAACCATTGAACATCAAAATGACCAAAGAGCATCAAGTAACCCGTCCATCATGAAGCGCAGATAAGTATTACCAAGAAGATATAGGTAAAACCAATCATAAAGCAACAAGAAGAACATTTTTAGACATCTTTGCAACTATAGATGTGGCATATAATTAAATGAAATGAAATGTGAAACAATGCTATGATATTTGAAAAACAATGCCATGAAATGTAAATCAAGCAATCCATTACGCGACAATTTTTATGTTACAACAAAGTTCCTTTACAAAGGATAGGCTATGAAATTGTAGCATCAAGCACAAAATAACGTAACAAAGGTGATCTAAATTTTAAGGTCTAACCTACAATTTACAATTAATGTTAAAAAAAATGTATAAACTAAATGAAATGTTATTATATTAAATTACTTATAAACCAAAACTTAATTTCAAAATCATGCTAAGCCCAAAGAAAATGTCCAATGAAACTAACTTCACCTCTACATCGAACAAAACATTATTCTAGTTGAGGTCCAGCTTAGGTATATATCAAATACTTCTAAGGTACAATAAAAATTAAGAAGAAAAAGATTGGTACATATTCCGCACCTAGATACGATGCGTATACCATACAAAGTACCAAAGACTAGGTAAGTATCCAAGACTAGTATGACATTTTGTTGAAGTACCCATGCTTCATAGATTATAATAAAGTGTTAGCTTTGTAATTGGAGAGAAGTGTACCAATTATTAATGAAAGAATATTCCTTCTTTCATCCAAAGTCTTCAATTTCTCTATTCTATTACACCCACTATCATTCTAAACAACCTTCTACTTCCCAAATTTCCGATTCTCAACTATCACCAAAAATAAAATACTTCACCAAATCCACTATTACGCACTAAGTACTAATCCTCCTACATTCCAACGTAAGTGAAAGATACATAAATTGTTTGATGGCAAGAACAAAGTGAAGAAGTTTAACAAGGTTAGGTAGAGCTTGTCGAGACAGTCATTGTGGTGACAGATAGCACAACCAACCAAAGATGTTTGCAAATCAAGTGGAGATCAAAGTACCATCAAAGATACTGAGAGCATGAGAGGTTTACTTTGATTCAAATTTCTATTTCGAGCTAGGATACACATTAAATAACACTTGAATTTAACATCTCTCAAAAGCATAATCTATCTATGCCAAGGAACAAGTCCACTTACAAAGCTAGTAGCTTGTTTAGTAAAACCATATGATGCAATGGCGGGCCAGGCCTCACGCAGATGCCACCCATTGTGTGCATATCTTGTACCTTGTCTCAAAGTATGTCCACCTATGGCCCCAATTAGTGAATTAAACTCTCACTAAATTAGATCACCATTTGTGCACCTTCAGAGGAATGGATCTATCACATCAAGCATAATGCTAGTGATAGTTGTGCACAAATTATGCAATATAGTACAACATAGCATAACCATATTCTTAAGCTTCGTAATTTTGGGGAATTTTTACACAATAATGTTGATAGCTACTCATATGGATCCATGACACATAATGTCCATATTCAATCATAAAATTCTCTATGCTTCTTCCATCCATAGCCCTAGACATTATAAGCATTATTACCAAACAATGGTGTGACTATATATTATATATCCATGGTGTCATATAGGAATACCGACAAAGAACACTCCTCACCGACTCTGTGTGGCAACAGATTTATAAAAAAATTTGCCAAGTGCAGATTTTGGACAAGAAGTGCAATTATTTTAAACGCTAATTGCTAAGTTTAATACTCTAGAATATGTAAGAAAAACAATTTTATATCCAATTACCTCAACAAACTCAAATGATCTGATTAGAGGTCTTCATACTTTGGTTGCTTCTTAATATGAAGCATAGGAAGAGATAGATTTAAAAGGATAATACCTGCAGACTTCAAGCTCCCGACGCAGCTCAAGACCAACAACTCTTACACCAAGGCAATGATGACTCTTTTCTTAGGCACGCATCATATTAATCTTATCTTTGCAAAATTCAAAGGAATGCAAATAATCTATGGCACTTTTGTTTCAATAATCAATAAAAAATAAAGGCAAGAAAAGAATGCATCAATCCTATTGAATGGGATATGTATATTGTGATAAGAAGAGTCATATCACAAATCAAACATAAATGAGATCGAGTATGCATTTGCCATTTTCTCCCAAGGGAAGATGCCCTGCATATTACGACAATATCACAAGAGAAATAAATTGAATAATTTTGATGGTAGCACTATTGGTTGCTAGGAAAACTGAGGTAAATATAACACAATGGGAAGAAAATATGCAAATCATATATATATATATATATATAGGTATATATTGTTGGAACTTCTGATTTGGGAAGATTTTCTTGTAATCCTGGATCCAACGGGGTTCCAATCATAGAATTTATTTTTTTCTTTTTATAAATTTTCTTGGCAAACAAACAGCGCCAATGATTTGTCCATAAATACCCAATCAAACAAGATAAAGAACCCATATACCAAAAGAAGAACAACCCATTACGCAAAAAATAGAAAGAAACAATAACCAAACATGTCAATGAAATCACCAGATAAATGTATTATTGTCAAAACAAAATTTAATAACGGATATTATTGTCTTAAAAAATAAAAAAGTGTGTAATGTGCTTTACGATGACCTTATTTCGTTTAAATTTTAAATGCATTCTAACGAAGAATATTAATAGTTCAAAGTGATTAACTGTTACATTTTAAAATTTAAGAGGAAAAATATAAATTATTCATAGTTTTGAAAGGATTTACTACAATTTAGCCTAAAATGAAATCGATTAAGGAAATGCATATAGTTTCATATTGAAGTAAGAGTATATATATATTTGTTTGTTTGTTAATGAGAAATGTAGTAGCAGAGAGAGGGCAATGAACGGGACAATATGTTTACTAGGGGTTGGGGAGCATATTCGAATTCGTACTCACTTCAAGAAAGGTAGTAGAACAGATTGCAAGGAGAAGAGGATAGAAATCACTACCCCATGTAGAAGGAAAGAAATGTAGCCACCGAACCGCAAGCGTCGAACCAATCTCGAATCTTGCGTTGTTGCTGGCCAACCGCCGACGATCCTTCGAAATCTAGCGCCAACAACCGCCTCCTTCAACCTCTTCTCCTCTCTTCTAGGTTATCCAATTCATAGCTTTAACTTCCTTTTAGAACCCAATTAAGAAGCCACAGTTGGTATATATTTTGATTAAAAACGATCTAAGGTGTCGCTTTGGCATTTAGTCATTTTAGTTTAGAAGTGGAAAAATTATTTAAAAAATTAAAAATATATATTAAAAGGTTAAAGTTTTTTTTTTTATTTTTTTTTTTTACATCTTTTCGTAAAAATTAAAAGTCATTTCCAACCTACTAATTTTTTTTAGCTCATGTTTTAACTAAAAAGTCAAAAAATTATTAAAATATCATGTTTCCAAACGAAGCCTAAATATATTTAAATATATTTTTGGTCATTGGTGTTTTTTTTTTTTTTTTTTTTTTTGTGTAGTTGTTTTTATTTATTTATTATTTTATTTTATCATAAATTATGCATTGTAAAAAATAAAAGAGGAAATTTTGATAGTGACGAGGAGTTTACCTATCCTAGAAGAAAAGAATAAATTTTAAGAGGTAACTTTTCACTGCCTTTAGAGGCAGATCACCAAAAAAATTAAAAATAAAAACAATTTTTAGTTTTTTTTTTAAATTAAAACTAATTTGAGAACTATAAAATTCAAAAATATATTTTTAAAAATTTTAAAACTATTTATGATCTTCTAAAAGATAAAATTATACAAAAATAATAAGTATTTTTTATTTTTTCACCAATTTTTTTTTTTAGTTTTTCAGAAAAAATCTCAAACAAGTTTCTAAAAATAAAATCGTATATATTGAAATTGATAATCTAACATTCTTTGAAAAAGTTTAAATTATCTCAAATTAGCCATCTCAACTTAAGAGTGTATTTGGACTTGATGGGTTCATTTTGTAATCTAATTCGATGATCACTTTAATTTTACAATTCAATAACTAAAATATTTAAATCTTTTTAAAAGTTATTATAAAATACAAATAACTAAATCACCTCATTTCACTACCAAAACTTTTTGACGAATATTATCGCCGCTAAATGTTTAACTCTTTGCCCATGCCAACTTGTCGTCGCCAAAAGTAAGCACATTAATAGCGACGCTTATTGCGTTGCTAAAAAATAAGTCTTGTAGCTAAAATTTATGAAATTTTGGCGCCAACCAATATTTTTGGCGCCTAGTCAATGTTGTAATGCTTAGCAACGATAGTAAATTGCGTTGGTAAAGGTCTACTTTTCCCAACGAAATTGATCACTGTGTCGCTAAAAATATACTTTTCGCTACGAAAAATTGACGTTGTCGCCAAAAGTAGTCGCCAAAAGTGCAATTTCTTGTAGTGATTACTGTTACTAAATTTGCACTCCATGTATT
This sequence comes from Camellia lanceoleosa, assembly GCA_025200525.1. NCBI lineage: Eukaryota > Viridiplantae > Streptophyta > Magnoliopsida > Ericales > Theaceae > Camellia > Camellia lanceoleosa. Next base: position 132,846,270 of record CM045765.1, read on the forward strand.
TTAACTTAGTTCTGCTTATCCAAAATTTTGCCCTAGCACTGTTGATATAATATATAAAATAAATTGAACCATAATTGAAATCTCACAAACTACAACATATAAGAATTATAGGAACTAGGTCTCCAAAAGTAAAAAATAAAAAAATAAAAAATTGCTGCAAAAAAATTAAGGGACCAATTATTGTCATCATGAGAATTGTCACTAAAGGTCACCTCGAAATGTTTTTCTAAAAAAAGCATTTTGCATGACAAAAATTTTAAAATGTTAGCAATAAATGTACTTCTAGAGACAACAATTATTAAATGTCTACTCATATATGCATTATTAAAAGTAGTATTTTTTTTTATAGAGTTCTACACTAATCTAAACCATATATTATTTTTAATCATATATATACATTATTAAAAGTAGTATAAAGCATGTATTTTTTTTAATTATACATAAAGTTCTACACAAATCTAAACTTAATTTAAATTTACTAACTTTACCTATTTTATATGAACTCTATTTGACAAAAATTTATTTTCTATATATTTTTCATGATAAATGGAGATAATTTCTCAACACCAATTTTGCAATTTACTCTTCTTTTTTTTTCTTAATTCTTTCAAGGGTCTTAGGATTATTTTTTTAATACTAAGGGGTTTTTTTGGGTGTTCTAAATAAGTGTACTTTTTGTCTTTTTGGACTAAAAAATTGAGAAAAAAAATATGGATGTTTGGGTTAACTTTTTGACTTTTTATGGAAAAAAGTGTATTAAAAAATTGTATAAATTAGTGTGTAGAGAAAAATTAGAATTGAGAGTTGTGCAGCTATAATTTTTTACTTTTGGTGAATAGTGATAACTTTTTAACTTTTTGAGTAACTTTTTGACTTTTTGACTTTTTGGCAACTTGCCAAACTTGGCCTAAATTGCCTCCTTTTTTTTTCTTTTTTTTTTTTCATGTGCATTATTCTATATCCAATACCAATTCTATATATGAAATCATACTTCATTTCTTACATTATTTTATATAATCACAACTCACAAGAGGAAAAACTACACAACAATTATACTTTCGAGGAATCTCTAAAGTTTGGATTTACTACTTGAATTATTTTTTCAATTGTTGAACAGTAAATTCTTTTATATTTTGACATCATATTATAGATGATTAATTACTTCACATTCGAGATGTATCTATCGCTTAGATTTTATTTTATTTTATTTTATTTGAAACAACTCAAAAGACACTTTATTGATAATGATCAAGCAATAATTCAATGACAATCATCAATAAAGAGTGAGGGTACAAAAGTATCATAACAAAACGATCGGATCCCAACTCATGGTACCAAGAAGCTTGCCCATTCATTTGCTAGCACCACACACGGTAAGATACCAACCCAAAAACCAAAATTTAAACCAAAGAGATGAACACAACATAGACACAACAAATAAAAGAGAAATGCACATAGCAGCAATGAGTACTATATCAGCCCAGGACAATTCTACTCCCAAAACAACATCTGATTTGTCTCAAATTGCTTAAGAAATCCTACACTGTGAAGTGAAACTCCTTATAGCTTTGATTCAACCACAAAGCAACTCTTATCTTAATCAGGTCACACAAATCCTCCAACTTAGGTGTAGCTGCTTGAAAAACACATTCATTTCTAAGATTCCACAATAACCACAAGACTAGTAGAGGTATACTTTCCATAACATTTTTTCTTTTCTTTTAAGTCTTTCTCATTCACACCATTGTAGTACAGCTTCAACGGAACATGGTAGAGCCCCTTGCACCTCCCACTAATTTAATGTTGCGTTTCATACCTTCCAAGCAAAATGATCACAAGAACAAAGCATGGCAATTGATTCATTTTCGCTTTTACGTAAAAAAACAAAGAGTTGATGCATTAGCTTGAATAACACCAATTTTCGGGAGAATTGAACTTTTGGAGGTGCAAATTTATTCCACACTAACTTACTAGTTCTAAGGGAGAGACCAAGGGATACATCTTCACTTCTATATAGATAAAAGACACAGAGAACACTGTAGAGCATGTAGCAAACTAGGCTGGGCTATCATCTAGACCATCACACATACTAGGGCCAAACACTAGAAGCTCATTGAGTCTAATTACTTCCCTCTATTCCCATTCATACAATCTTCTTCTAAATTGAAAGTTCCAAAGACTTGAAACCACCATCCTCTGATGCAACAATCTCAGGGATTCCTCATTCTCTATCACCAATCCATAAAGGATAGGAAATTCATCTTTCAAACAAAAATTGAAGCACCATTTGTCCTTCTAAAATTTAGTTCTTTCACCATCCCCTACCTTAACATGAAAATTATAAATATAGAACACCATCAAGTTATTTCTCCTCTCAGCTATGGAAATGATTCATTTTCGCACACAAGAGTACCTACTGCTTGAGCAAAAAGAGGGGCACCAGATTTTTACATCCAAATTGTATTTACTGCAAATCATCTTTCTCCTTGCCAAACCTCCACAACCATTTTAACAACGTATAACCATTTACCAGCCTTACTCTTCTTATATCTAACCCCTTTTGCTTCACACAATTTGTTAGTTCATCCCATTTAACCAGATAAATTGATCTTCTTGTCTCAGACCCACCCCAAAAAAAAAGCTCAGAACTTTCTAGTTCTCTTGCTACCCATTTTGGCATTCTAAATAGAGATAAATAGTACATTGGCAAGGTAGAGGTTACAGACTTTAATAGAGTAAGCCTCCCTGCAAATGATACCAGCTTCCTTTTCCATCCTACTAATCTGCTTCTGACTTTGTCAAGAACTGGCTTCCAAGTTACCTTTCTATTTGGATTAGCCTCCAAAGGCAACCTCAAATACTTCAAAGGTAATGTCTTGAATTTGCAATTTAGCTTTGAGGCAAAAATAAAGAGAGACTCCTCAGGTACACCTACTCCACAACCCTGACTCTTATGGTAATTTATTTTCAAATTTCAGAGATCAATTTGAAGCATCTTAAAACCCTCTTGTTACACACTTCCTCCTCTGTTACTTCACAGAATAATATAGAATCATCTGCAAATTGTAGATAAGATAACATCACACCACTAGCACCAATCTTCACCCCTTTAATCTGGAAAATCTGTTGTGCTCTTGACATAAGAATATTAAGGCCCTCAGCTGCTAAGTTGAACAAGAGAGGGAACAAAGGATCACCTTGTGTAAGACCCTTTTGTAGGAAAAACTCCTCAGTTGGTGAACCATCAACCAACACTAAGAGTTTTGCAGTGGTAACACGTTCTTTTATCCAACTAATCCATTTTACTACAAACCCAAAATTCGAAAGCATAGATGATTAGAAGCACCAATTCACAGAATCAAAAGCTTTTTCAAAATTAAACTTGATAATCACTCACTTCTTCTTAGCTTTTCTCCATCCATCCACAACCTCATTAGCAATAAGCACACCATCTAGTATGTTCCTTCCTCCTAAGAAAGTTGATTGAGTGTCACTAATGATGTTGGGAAGCACTACTTTTAGTCTACTAGACAATAGTTTTGCTAATACTTTATATAATGATCCAACTAGGCTTATTGGTTTATAGTCCCCAAACCCCACCGGTTTTCAATCTTTGGTATTAGTGAAATAAAGGAGCTATTAATTCTCATAACCAACCTATTATTCCTATGAAACTCCTTGAAGAACTTCAAGAAATCACCTTTCATTATCTTCGCAATTTTTGGAAATAGGCCATGTTAAAACCATCCGGCTCGAGCCTTCTTTCCATCACAAACCCTCACTACACTGATTTCTTCCGAGAATTCTCCCAACCTTTCAAAGCCGTGACAATCATGGACTGATTTAAACCGACCGCCTAACTTAGGTCTTACTTCCATTTCTCTATATTTGTCGTTTGGATGTTTTCATTATTATTATTATTTTTTTTTTTTATTTTATTTTTTTATTATTTTTTTTTTTAGTTTAGATGTTGTTATGTGATTATTTTTTGGTTATTCATTATTGAATTTTTTTTTTATATAGCTGATATTTTAATTGAATTAAAAGTGCTTATTTTAAAGTCTTATAATTTAACTTATATATATATATATCATATAAAATCATTATATGATAATCCAACTACAACATACTTATATTTAATTTTTTAATAAATTTTATATAATTTCTATTTCTACATATTTTTATTTTCCAAATGAATATAAAAGAAAATTAAATAGTTAGAATTACTTTTAATTTTATGTTACTAATTCTTCTTCTAATTTAACTATTATTTTTAATATCAAAATGTGTATTTATTTTACTATTTTATAATTTAATAAATATTATACAAAATTATTATATGATAATTACGCTTTTCTAATACAATAGAATGAAAATTATCATAATATAAAAATAATTTATCTATAGTTAATACATATAAGTATTCAAGTAGCAATTTTATAGAACAATAGCGCCAAGATTATCAAAATAAATAATTGAAACCATACTTTAATTTTGATTTTAAATTAAAATTAAAATTATTATTTTATAACACACATTGTACTATTTAATTTTGATTTTAAATTAAAATTAAGAGTGCTATAAAATAAACACTCTTAATTAAATTAAAATATCAATTATATAAAAGAAATTCAACAACGACTAACCAAGAAAGAATCACATTATAATATTTAAACCCAAAATGAAAAAATAATGAAAACATCCAGATGATACATACATCTCAGTGTGTGAAGTGATTAATCATCTGTAATATAATGTCAAAACATAAAAGAACTTCCTATTCAATAATTGAAAAAATAACTCAAGCAGTAAATCCAAATTTTAGAGATTCCTCGAGAATATCATTGTTGTATAATTTTTTCTCGGGTTAGTTGTAATTATATAAAGTAATGTAGGAAATGAAGTATAATTTTATATATAAAATCACTATAAAATTTAAACGATAAATCCATAATATTGAATAATACAGAATTGGCATTGGGCATAGAATAATGTATAGGAAAATAAGAAGGAAAAAAATAATAATTTAGCATGAAAAAAAATCCTAATACCCTTCAAGAAATTAAGAAGAAAAACGCAAAATGCCAAATTGGTATTTAATTTGTGGATTATCTCAATTTACCATGAAAAATATATGAAAAAGAAATATTTGTCATTTAAAGTCCATATAAAATAGGTAAAGTTAATATAATTTAAATTAAGTTTGGGTTTGGATTTGTATAACACTCTACACAATTAAGAAAATACACATTGTGGCACTTTTAAAAAAAGTAAACCCTTATAATGTGTCACCTAAGTATAGGAAAAACACTACTTTTATTTAATAATATATATTATTTTAATTTAATTATTATGATATCTAAAAAAATTATCTCGATATACAAATAAGTAAGACAGAATGTGCTTAATTATGTGCATTGCACTGATCAAATTAATTTTTTTTACATTTTATATTTTATATTTTTTGTCTATTTTATTGATGTCTTAATATTGGTTTATATTTAATTTTTTTACTAATATGAAATTATTTATTACGAAAAATTTATATTTTAAATTTTATATACCTATATACAATATGTATGAATAATTCAAAAAGAATATTAAAAGAAATCAATACTCTAATAATTAATTTATGTATTTTCTTCTTAATCCAATCACAACATATTTGTATTTTATCTTTTAAATAAATTTTGTATAGTTCTATTTCTACATATTTTTATTTTCCAAATAAATATAAAAATTAAATTAAAATTAAATAATTAAAATCACTTTTAGTTTTATATTATTAATTCTCTTTTCAATTTAACCATTACTTTTGATATCAAAATAAGTATTTATTTTACTGTGGGTGTTGATTTCTGACCACAACCAAAAAGGGGAACTCAGCTGGAGAGCACCGGTAAAATAGACTAAGCCCAAACAACCTGTCACAGAAAGATAAGAATGTCGCGGTGGTTCGTCCACCCGGGGGCACTCCGACGATCAAATCAGTAAAATATCTCTCAAAGATAACTAATAGTGTTTAACTCACTAGACAGAGCATAAAAGATATACCTTAGACGCATGGGGGTGCTTCACTTTTATAGTGGTCAATGTCCAACTTCCCCTAAAAGTCTTACTTCATGGGACTCTATCCTTTACAATGATAACATCTATCACAACTCATACTATTCAGATTAAGATGAACTTTCTCAAGAGTCTCATCTCTATCCAAATAGGTAGTTTGATGTCATCTACGACTCTAGTTCTCTATCCAAATATCTCAGATTCCAGTATTATTGCACCATATCTCGGCATCATGGTCTGCCCACGTGGTACATCGACTAACAACCTTGGCCACGTGGACTATCCAAAAATATGTCCCCACATTTACTATCTTATAATTTAATATATATCATATAAAATCATTATATAATTGTCATGACCCAAACCCGTCCCTACAGGTTTAGCGTTGTAACCGCCCACTAATCCTCGACCATCAAGGCCTCCGACCTAATTAGCAAATTATAAGGGCTAGTGTAAGCAAATATAATAACATACATAGCCCATTGAGCTGTGCAGCATATATGAAACATAAATTTCAAACTTTATATGTATATATATATGTATGTGTGTGTGACGTCATAAGTACAATGGTCTTACATTACAATCATTACAAATATAACCAAAAGGGGACTTAGCCCAATATACAGATAAACAAAAAACTTGTACGTATTCTAGAAAGAAAACAAAGTCTTATATTTGTTCTCAAAACATGACCACTTAACATTCGGAACCTCATCGGGAGGGGCAAAGACTGGCTGAAAAACTAAAACACTAGGTCATCAACTCTAAGCCTAGCCACGCGTCTGATCAACCACATACATAAATAATAGAGTGAGTAGAAGCCCAGTAAATAATAACAGAGTAAAAGGTTTTAATTGAATAATGTCCCATATCAGATTCGGAAACAGAGTTCATATCAGAAACAGATATATATTCTTATAAAGAAATCAGAGTTCATACTTAATCATACATGGTATATCCATTAGCGCTAATAGAACAGATATAGACAGATGTAGAATAGATGGTGGTTATGTATAACCAGTTCCATAACGGAACCTCCAGATCCGGGTAACAGAGAATAGACATACTGAGCTCTAAGATGAAGTCTCCGGTACGGGTAACAGATTACATATTAAGTTCCATAAGGAAACCTCCGATACCGAGTAATAGCTAACAGATATGCTAAGGATGCCACGAATACATTTCAGAAATTGGACAATCATTCATTGTACAAGACATAACATTTCAGAAAATTGATCATATCATTTCAGTTAGAAAATACTAATATCAAATATAGTTTTACAGAGTTATTACTCACAGATGGCTCCAAAAGCAGACAAATCAGATGGCTTACGGTGCGTGACCTACACAAACATAACAGATACACATATTGAAACACACATTTAGAGTACTCAATTTATTTCGTTTCATTTTAAGTGTGTTTCTAGTCTTTGTCCTCATTGCTATGTCTTAATTATAGCCTAGGAATGCCTATGATACAATAAGGATACCAGAATGTACTTGAAAACACTTGGTTAAATTTACTAAAAACAGGATCTTCGCTCGAACGCAACTTTCTTCGCTCAAGCGGAGATTCAAAAATAAGAGTGGTCGCTCAAGCGTAACTTCAGTCGCTCGAGTGGTCTATAAACTCTACAAAAGTATTGGTTGTGTGAATTCTCCGCTTGACGGTCGCTCAAGCGTGAGACTGAGGTCTTCGCTCGAGCGCAACTCTGGTCGCTCAAGCGGTCTGCAAAATATGTAAACTTCTGGGAGCATGCATTTTATGCTCGAGCACACTTTTGCTCACTCTAGCAGAAATGCAAAATCAGGAGTGGTCGCTCGAGCGCAAGATCTGTTGATCAAGCAGTGAGGTAGAATTCTAGAATTTTCAGATTGAATTTCTAAGTCCACAACTCAAATTCAAAGCTGCAAAACACAACCTTTGGGCTCCAAAACTTGAGAAAACACTTGTATACTTATAAAACATCATGAATTAAGGTTCAATACACAAAATCAAGACCTAAAAGCGAGTGAATTCTTCAAAACCAAACTTGAACAATATGTATACATATCATGCATATGTTGTCAAGAACTCAAACCTTCCAAAACATGTACAAATGGAGTGTTAAAGTGCAAAATCACAATGAGCTCTCATAATTGAACAAAAATAGGTCCCTGCATGTAAGAATTGGTTAAAATCAGCACTCATCATCCATGAAATGCATATGCGAGTATGAAATGTTCATCTTCTCGACATTGCTAGCTTAATTCTTGCATAACTCTACTTAATCCTCAAGAATTCATGTCCTAGATATCATAATTATACAATCTAAGTGTTGAATCTTTATCTCAATTTCTCAATTAAGCTCTAGATGGTAAATTCACTAAGGGTCTAAGCAAAATCCTTGAATTTCCAAGCTAAATCCTTTGTTTGAACTCAATTCTCTCTTAGTCCTTCTCTCGCCACATTTGAAGTCAAGAAGATAAGAAATGAGAGTATGTAAAGTGATCTAAGGCTTAACATTAGCCTTATATAGGCTCCACTAACTAATCTAGCTTAACCTAATCAATTTATACTTAATTAATCTAATTATTTGATTCCAAATCGAATTTTAATTAAACTTACTAAAAAATACTAAATAACACAGAAATCAAGTCAATTTCGTGATCGGATGCCGATAAGGCCTTTAATTCGCAGAACAGAACAAAAAGACAAATAGATATTCTTACAACAGACAGATATAAACACAAATAATGCAATACACATGCAATTAACTCATAATTCCATCTTAATTACTCATTAAACATCTTAATTAAACATCTTAATTATAATAATAATTACACTTTCATAGCATAATAAAACTAAAATTATCAAAATAAATAAATAATTTAACTAAATTTATTATATATAAGTATTCAGGTAACACTTTTATAAAACGATAAGGTTATGATTATTAAAATAAATAATTAAAATTAAAATTAATATTATTTTTTTATAACACATATCATAATAAAATATACCAAGTCATACTTTGTACATTATAGAATTTTTTGTTATTTTTATTTTTTTTCAAAAAAAATATTTTGATACAAGTGAAATTTATGATTTTTATTAAATTTGATTAGCACAATTGAGGATTTGATTTTAGGTTTAGAATACACCTTTTTTTTTTTTTTTCTTTTTTTTATAACTTTGAAATGAATTATTTTTATGAGCTTTTTACATAAAATCACACATAATGACAAAAATTTTCATCGAACATTAGCAAATTTGTTTATATTTAGTTTTCAATTGTTAAAATTTTTTACACAAAATATTAAGACTCAAAATTAAATTTTCATCTTAAAAATAAATTCCCGTGCATTATGTGAATCACCTATTAATTTTATCATAAAAATACAACGACACTTACAAGTCCAATAACAAATATTTACTAGTCCAATGCCAACAACCAAGTGTTAGGTTTTTTTTTTTTTTTAATACGACAGCCAAGAGTTGATAATGGATAAAAATAAATAAATAAATTAATTAAGAGCCCCCAATAGAAAATATTTATAAGTCCTATTTCAGATACTTATGCTATGGTAAGTCCTATGTAATTTTTTATAGAATCTCAAGTCCTATTTAGATAGGAATGTATTCTTAAAAATCCTATGAGTTGTAAATAAATGGTATTAATATACTATTATACATTATAATGATAAAACCATATATAGGAAATTGAATGTTATCATACAAAGTAACATTTTCACATTCAATTAAAAAAATCAAAAACTTAGTAAGTTTGAGAAACGTAACGTGACGCGTTACGTGACGTTACGTTATGTTTATATAGGTATCACGTCCACGCTACATTTATGTAATGTCCCATTTGATATGGTCACGTTACGTTACGTTTATATAAGTGTCACGTTACGTTTCGCAAACTTAATCTATAGTAACATTCAATTTCCTATATATGATTTTACCATTATTTATGATATTAACAACTAATATTGAGAGTAAATGTGTTAACAAACTTCACACAAGACTTATGAAAACATAAATTTTTTAATAGGATCATATGTAACATAAATTTTCTTAATAAGACTTATAAATAATTTTTCTTAAAAAACATATATATATATAATTTTATTTTTAACAAAAAATTGACTCGTTAGCCTAGTGTGCAAAAATGACCAACTCCCATAACTATTAGTCAACCACTGTGCACAAATTCAAGCTTAAGGAGAATTTTCCAAACCCCCACCACCACCACCACCACCCCCCCCCCCCCGGGGGAAAAAAACAAAAAAGGCTTCTTAAGGAGAACAAGTCCTGTTTTTTTACAAGTGACCCACTTGCGGGTTCTTTGACAAATTTATGCCATTACTCCAAAATTTAGGCTGTGTTTCGAGCATATCATTTTTTTTAAGAAGAAAAAATATGAGATAAATATAAATAAAATATAAATTTTTTTTTTTTTCATTTTTGAATTCTGATACAAATTTGTAATCTAAATATAACGTTAAAGAATATTAATTGTGCTTGTTAAATTCAAACTTATATATGCATGTGTCAATGCGCAAACACTTCCTATAAATTCTCAAATGATATACACTAACGCTGTGTTTGGTTGGGAGATTTTGAGAAGGATTTGGAAAAAGAAAGGGAAAAGATGTGTAAAGTTAGGTGAAATAAAAGTATGTTTTATTTACATTTCATCTACTTTTTTCATTTCTCTTTTCAAATTTCTCCTCAAATCCTTCAACCAAACACAGTATAACTAATTGGGTCATGAATGACAGACAATATACACCTAAAACACATTTTAAAAACCTGAGAGGGGATGATCTTTGTCATTTGGTGTCGCTTGATATCAGTTTAAAAAATTATTTAAAATATATATGTATTTTTAGTAATTTTAAACTCGTTTTGTCTTTTATTTGTTTTTTTATTTTTGATCCGCCTGATCGAGTAGTTACTAAAAATATAAATTGTTTTAATTAAAAAATTTATTAAAAACGAAAAAAAAGTCAATTCCAAAAGTCCTTGACTAGTCTTTTAGAAGTTGAAATGCTCCATTTTTAATTTAGGGCTTATTTGGATATTTTTTAATACAAATTTTTTCTTTTTAAATTAGTTATGATTTTCGCTATAAAAAAATAAACACTTAAAGCCCAGAGAAAAAAAAAAGTTTTAAAAAATATATTAAATAATAAAACACACGTAAAAAGTTAAAAGGGTAGTAAAAAGAGATCCAAACAAGGCCTTATAATAATTTAGTAACATCAAAATTCATGACGCATTACCGTAGAAACCAAAGTCAAACTTTTCAGCTGAAGTTACTAATAAAAGTCGCCAAAGCAACTTCTTTGCTTGGCCCACATGGTTATATGTCATTTTTTGAAATAAGGTTAGATTCGAGATTTCATTTATTCAAAAGTAAGAAGAGATACAAAAATACATAAATAAAAAAATCAGATTGACGTCTCATTCGTGAAGTATATATTTTAGTTAAAAAATCAAAAGATTATTATAAATTGTTGCATCATATTCTTTCTATTTTTTTAATATTTTTTTATAAAAAATTAAAAAATTATTAAAATAATTTATTCTCAAACGAAATTTGAATCAATATTAAAATTTACATGATCCTATTCTCTTCATAAAAAATAAAAAAATTGTTGCATAAAAATAATTTTAAAAATAAATTATTTAAAAAAAATAAAATTATATAATTATAAATATGAGATCAATATAATTTACTTTATAAATAATTTACTCATAATTTTTACAAAATAAATAATTTAGCTCATCCAAATGAGACGCGTGTAGCACCCCTCCATCTACAAGTAAACCAGAGAAAATCCATTCCCTTGAAAAATGTACTCTGAGACATTCGAATTTATTTTTGATTCATATGAAAGGAGACATTCGAATTTAATTGGAAGATTACATTTACATATCTTAAAATTTGAAATAAGGATATAAATTTTATAGTTTAACTTAATTATATCGATTTTCTTTAGATTAAAATGATCAAAATTGATATAAATAGTGTGAAGACACAAATATAAACAAACTAAAATATATTTTTTAGAATGAATGAGATGGCAATATCTATTTTTTAATCCATATGACTAACAAATTTGTAATGAAAATGAGTCTAAAAGTTATATGAATTAAAACTTTAATAGAATTTAATTATAAAATTCAGGGGGACTTACCTATAGGTCCTACTGCATGGATCTATTGTCCAATAGGTTCGATGGAAATTAATAGCAATTTTTATCAAAAATTATTAAAAAAAAAATCAATAATTGTTAATTTTCAGTTACAGTTTGAAAATTATCACAAAAAATGTCACTAACTATATGTTTAGCGACAGCTTAAAAAAAATATCACAAAAAATTCACTAATTTTTAATTTTCAACGACAATTTGAAAAATTCGTCACAGAAAATGTCACTAATTATAAGTTTTAACGATAATTTATCAAAATTATGACAAAAAGTCATTAATTATCAATTTTTAGTGATATATATAAAAAATCATTATAAAAACTTATTTTTAACAATGATTTTATTAGAACTTATTTTTAATAGGATTTGATAGGAATTAAATCTAACTATTAAGATTTATTGATAATTTATCCTAAAATTTATTATATTTTTTTCTAAACTTCAAATGATGTGAATATAATTTAACTAAATTAATTTTTTTTGAAAGTGACTGATACTCAAGCAAAGATTTAACTTTACATTTACTTTTCCCTCCTTAGATTATTGGAATTGATTTATGACAGACAATATACACCTAAAAATATTTAAAAAACCTGAGAGGGGATGATCTTTGTCATTTGGTGTCGCTTTGATATTCAGTTTAAAAAGTTATTTTAAAAATATATATATTTTTAATAATTTTAAACTTGTTTTGTCTTCTTTTTTTTGTGTGAGTATTTTTTTTTTAAATTTTTTGATCCATCTGATCGAGTAGCTACTAAAAATATAAATTGTTTTTAATTAAAAAAAATTTATTAAAACGAAAAAAAAGTCAATTCCAAAAGTCCTTGACCATTCTTTTAGAAGATAAAATGCTCCATTTTTAATTTAGGGCTTATTTGGATATTTTTTATTACAATTTTTTCTTTTTAAATTAGTTATGATTTTCGCTATAAAAAAAATAAACACTTAAAGCCCAGAGAAAAAAAAAATGTTTTAAAAAATGTATTAAATAATAAAACACACATAAAAGTTAGAAGGGTACTAAAGAGAGATCCAAACAAGCCCTTCTAATAATTTTAATAACATCAAAATTCATGACGCATTACCGTGGAAACCAAAGTCAAACTTTTCAGCTGAAGTTGCTAATTAAAGTCGTCAAAGCAACTTCCTTGCTATTGTTGACTTGGCGCACATGGTTATGTGTCATTTTTTGAAATAAGGTTAGATTCGAGATTTCATTTTTCAAAAAGTAAGAAGAGATACAAAAATACATAAATAAAAAATCAGATTCACGTCTTGTGTGTGAGTTATATATTTTAGTTAAAAAGTCAAAAATTATTATAAATTATTACATTATATTTTTATTTTATTTTTTTATATATATTTTTATAAAAAATTAAAAAATTATTAAAATGACTTATTCTCAAACAAGGCTTGAATTGATATAACTTACATGATTCTATTCTCTTTATAAAATATAAAAATAAAAAATTTGTTGCATAAATGTAATCTTAAAAATAAATTATTTATTTTTAAAAAAATATATAATAAAATTATATAATTATAAATATAAGATCAATATAATTTACTTTATAAATGATTTACTCATAAATTTTATAAAATAAATAATTTAGCTCATCCAAATGAGACGCGTGTAGCACCCCTTCATCTACAACTAAACTAGAGAAAATCAACCGTATTATGTAGCTCAAAATATCAGGGCTCAAATGGCCCGGATTTTTTTTTTCTTTTTCTTTTTCCTTTCTTTTCCTTGCCTTCTACACAGTTTCCTTTCTCTCTCGCTCTCTTAGAATGAAGTTTCAACCTTTCTAACAACAACAACAAAAGCAAAAGCAAAATCTTGAACTACAATTTGAACTCCATCGGCTTGAACTATCACTTGAACAATGTTAATGAAAATATGATTCCCTACAAGTAAATCAATCAATAGGAATAAAAAATTAATGCGAAAAAATTAAATCAAAAGCAACACAAGAATTTTTACGTGGTTCCTTTAATGTAACGTACGTCCACGGGATCGAAATCTGATTCCACTATCAACCAAAAAAATTTCAAACGATTACAAACGAGACACAAATGATCTCACAAAATCACCCTTAGGTGAATTCTAAATAATCACAAATAAATAAGAGGAAAGACCTCACCAAATAGATGAATCAAAATCTTCAAAACCAGAGTTGAAGAAGACCCAAAATAATATACCCAAACCAATACCGAACACCAAACACCGGCTAAGCAGAAGAATTAAGGTATTGAATTTGACCAAGTCAAATACACTACAATCATTCACACCAATTGAAACCCACCAACTTGAATTTATCCTTTTGCTGCTGCCTTTGAACACATAACCCAATATATATATATGTTGTTGATTAATGGACTTTTCTATCAAAACCTAGTTATTATCAAATTGAATTGAGTTTCTACAAATTAGATATAATATATATATATAAATATATTAAACCTAAACCAAACTAAATTAAAATTCTTTAACAAACCAATTGGGTCCGACACTCCAATAAGGAGGTATACCCAACAATTCTCCCCCTACCGACTTAGGTGGAGAGATCAACCATACCCGCCAAAGTTCAACACTTCAAATGTTTGTCCCTCGACAAAGTCTTAGTCAACATATCCGAAATATTATCATCCGTGTGAATCTTTTCAAGTTGCAACAATTTCGAATCTAATACATCACGAATCTAATGGTATCTCACATCAATGTGTTTCGATCTCGAATGAAAAGTAGAATTTTTACTTAAATGAATAGCGCTTTGACTATCACAATAAAACACATACTTTTCTTGTTTCAAACTCAACTCTTGCAAAAATTTCTTCAACCATAACTCTTCTTTGCAAGCTTCTATAATGACAATAAATTCAGGTTTAGAGTTGAAAGAGCAACACATTTTTGTAATTTAGATTGCCATGCCACAACTTCCTCGCAAAAGTCATTAAATACTCAAGTAGATTTCCTAAAATCAACATCACCGGCCATGTCAGAATCCGTGAACCCATCAAGCATCGGTTTACCATCTCCAAACACAAACACACCTTCGAAATCCCTCGAAGATACCTTAGAATCCATTTTACCGCTACCCAATGTTCTTTACCCGAATTAAAGAGAAATCGACTCACCACACCAACGGCGTGAGCAATATCCGGCCTTGTACAAACCATGGCGTACATAAAAAAACGAACTGCTGAAGCATAAGGAACTTTCAGCATTTCTTCCTTGTCTTTCTCACTTGTAGGACATTGATTCGAACTAAGTTTGAAGTGACCCGCAAGTGGACAACCAACAGACTTTGCTTTATCCATGTTGAACCTCTCAAGAACTTTCTCAATGTAGCTTTCTTGAGACAACCAAATCAGCCTCTCTTTGCGATCACGAACAATTTTCATACAAAGTATTTGATTTGCCGGTCCCAAATCTTTCATAGCAAAAGACTTACTCAACTCTATCTTCAACTTGTTAATCATGGTAGAATCTTGGCTCACAATTAACATATCATCAACATAAAGCAAAAGAATAATAAATTTACCATCCAGGAAATGTTTCACAAACACACAATGGTCCGAAGTGGTTTTAGAAAAACCATTATTCATCATGAAAGAGTCAAATTTTTTGTACCATTACCGCGGGGCTTGCTTGAGGCCATACACACTTTTCTTCAATTTGCAAACAAATTTCTTTCCTTTTCTCCACAAAACCTTCTCGATTGCTCCATGTAAATTTCTTCTTCAAGATCACCGTGAAGAAATGCGTCTTCACATCAAGTTGCTCAACTTCAAGATTCATACTTATAGCCATACCAAGTACAACCCGAATAGAAGATATCTTCACAATCGGCGAAAAAATTTCGTCCAAAGTCAATGCCTTTCTTTTGCCCAAAGCCTTTCACAACAAGACGTGCCATGTACCTCGATTCTTGCCATCATTCTTTAATTTGAAGATCCACTTATTTTTCAAAATTTTCTCCCTTAGGCAATTTCACTAAATCATAGGTGTGATTTTCAAGTAAGGAATTCATCTCCTCTTCCATGGCCTTTTTTCAATCACCTTTCTTTGTATGCTCAATTGCTTCTTGGTAGCTCTCAGGCTCCCCTTGATCGGAATCAACACAAATTCATTGAGAGGATACTTTCTTGAAGGTTGTCGGTCCCTTGTAGATTTCCTCAACTCAAGTTGTGGTGGGGGTTCTTGAGTTGAATGCACTTCCTCAATTTCTGGCTCAACTTCATTAGGATTAGTATCATCCTCCACTTCTTCAATATGTGGCTGCACATCTCCCCTATTTTCATCATCAACTGAAGATGAAGGAGCTGGATCCATGTCAATGAGATCACTAGTTTTTTGCTCCGGTTGATCACATTTGCCAAAGTCTTCAATTGTTTGGTCTTCAAGAAACACAACATCACGGCTTTGAATGACTTTCTTGTTGACCGGATCCCACAATCTATACCCGAATTCATCACGCCCATAGCCAAGAAAAATACATTGTCTTGACTTATTATCAAGCTTGGACCTCTCATCCTTTGGAATGTGAATAAAAGCTCGGTAACCAAACTCTCTCAAGTGCTCATAAGACACATCTTTGCCGGTCCAAACTCTTTCTGGAACATCGCCATTCAAAGGATAGGAATGAGACAAATTGATCACGTCAACCATTGTTTTCATTGCCTCACCCAAAAAGATCTTGACAATTTATCTTGTGAAAGCAAACACCTTGTTCTTTTCACAATGGTGTGGTTTATCCTCTCGGCAACACCATTTTGTTGAGGAGTCTTCTTAATTGTCTTTTGGTACCGAATACCTTAGTCATGCATAATACTCATCAAATGGCCCAATATATTCACCACCATTATCCGACGGATGCACTTCAATTTTTGCTCGCTTTCTTTTCAACCATGGCCCTAAAATGCTTAAATACTTCTAGAACTTGATCTTTAGTTTTTAGTAGAAAACCCCAACTTTCCTTGAATAATCATCAATGAAAGAAGCAAAATAAACCGCACCACTATGTGTTCTAACTTTTAAAGGACCACAAACATCCTAATGAATCAACTCCAAAACATTTTCTTTTCTAGAAGTAACATTTTTATGAAAAAAACTCTATGTTGTTTTCCGCCAAATAATGAACACAAGTTTTAAGATGTGTACCATTCAAACCGAAAAGCTTTTTCTTGAATAAAACTTGTAGCCCTTTTCACTCATATGGCCAAGTCGCTTGTGCCACAATTCTAGAGAAGTATCATCTTCAAGTGCATTAATAACACCTTTACAAATTTTTCCTTGCATTGAATAAAGTATATGAGTCTTCTTGCACTTAGCCACCACCAAAGAACCCTTTATGAGTTTCCATATTTCATTACCAAATTTATCGTTGAAGCCTTCATCATCTAGCTTCCCAATAGAGATCAAATTGAGGGGAATGTCGGGAACATGTCTCACATCTTTAAGCAACACTTGCAACCCAAATTTGTTTCCAAGCAAACATCACCCATGCCGATAATCTTGGACAAACCTTCATTACCCATTCGAATAGAACCATAATCTTCTTCGGTGTAGGTAGTGAAGAAATTAACTCGAGAAGTCACATGAAAAGAAGCACCGAAATCAATCACCTAATTGCTCTCTTGGCCCACAAAATTGATACAATCATCTTCACAAACGACCATGAGATCATCGGTAGTAAGTGCCATTGTGTCTTCTTGCTTCTCATCCACACTTTTGCTATGCATTTTCTCCTTGTTCTTGAGCTTTCGGCATTCCCGCTTCATGTGCCCTTTCTCATGGCAATAATAACACTCAATGTCTTTCTTTGAAAAAGAACCATCTTTTGATTTGTCACGGCTTTAATCACGACCATGAGGAGTCTTACTCCTCTCCATTGTTTTGCTTCGGTCTCTCACAACGAATGCTTCCGAATGAGAGGAACCTGCAGATTTTCTTCTAGTTTCTTCATTCAACAAACTACTAGTGACTTGGTCCATTGTGACAACTCCATCGGGCGCCGAATTACTAACTGTCACAACCAAAGTCTCCCAACTTTCGGGCAAAGAACTAAGTAGCATCAAAGCCTGCAACTCATCATCAAAAATAATTTTCATAGAAGCAAGTTGGTTAACAATACTCTTTATTTCATTCAGATGTTCCGGAAGAGGGATGCCTTCTTTATATTTTACATTAACCAACTTATTTAAACAAAAAGTTT
This sequence comes from Camellia lanceoleosa, assembly GCA_025200525.1. Lineage (NCBI taxonomy): Eukaryota > Viridiplantae > Streptophyta > Magnoliopsida > Ericales > Theaceae > Camellia > Camellia lanceoleosa. Next base: position 132,864,763 of record CM045765.1, read on the forward strand.
TATTTGTGGCTGATTTCCTATCATAAAGGTCTTCTAATTTTTTTCATAAATCATGTGCTGAAGTTTCAGTAGTAACATGATGAAACACACTGTCATCAATCCATTGACAGATAACACCAACGGCTTTTCAATTAAGCCTCTTCCATTCATCATCTTTCATACCCTCGGGTTTGCCACTATCACCCTCAATAGGTCTATACAAATCTTTACAAAATAATAGGTCCTCCATTTTAGTTTTTCAAGTTACCCAATTGCTTCCATTGAAGCTAGACATATGACTCACATTCCCCTCTATTAATTTACACAAATAAATAAATCCAAATAAACCGTAAGCTCTGATACCAGTTGTTAGGGAAAATATGATTCCCTACAAGTAAATCAATCAATGGGAATAAAACACTTATGCGAAAAAATTAAATCAAAAGCAATACAAGAATTTTTACGTGGTTCCCATCAATATAAGGTACGTCCACGAGATCGAAATCTGATTCTACTATCAACCAAAAAATTTTCAAACGATTACAAATGATACACAAATGGTCTCACAAAATCACCCTTAAGTGAATTCCAAATAATCACAAATAAATAAGAGGAAAGACCTCACCAAATAGATGAATCAAAATTTTCAGAACCAGAATTGAAGAAGACCCAAAATAATATACCCAAATCAATACTGAACACCAAACATCAAGCAAAGCAAAGAACTAAGGTATTGAATTTGACCAAGTCAAATATACTACAATCATTCACACCAATTGAAACCCACCAACTTGAATTTATCCTTTTGCTTCTGCCGTTGAACACACATATATATATATATATATTGTTGATTAATGGGCTTTTTTTTTATTATCAAAACCTAGATATTACCAAACTGAATTAGGTTTCCACAAATTAGATAAAATATATATATATAAATATATTAAACTTAAACCAAACCAAATTAAAATTCTTTAACAAACTAATTGGGTCCCACACTCCAACAAGGAGGTATACCCAACAAACAAAAACAAATTCATCTCCAACAACAACTCTCTGTAATTCATCTTTGTAATTTGTTTTTTTTTTTTTTGAGTTCTGAACAAAATTACCTTTTTTTTTTTTCCTTTTCTTCTTCCTTTCTTCTTCCTCCCATCTCTTCTTCCTTTTCCTTCTGTTCTGCTCTTCGAAAAAATCAAAATCAAACAAACCACCAAATCCAAAAACAAATCAAAATAAAAAACAAACTCACAAATCAAAATAAAAAACACACAAATCTATTGAGAGAAGAAGGAGGAAGAGACCCACCGTCGTGCCATCGCCGTTGCACCATCGCCTTTTTTTTTTTCTCCCTCCCTCTTCTCTGCTTTGAGAGAAGAGAGAGGAGAAAAAGAAAATCAAAACGACGTCGTCTTGAATTTTTGGGCTAGTCGAGCCGCGAAAATTTCGAGCTACCAAGCTTTATTCCAGAGAAAATCCATTCCCTTGAAAAATGTACCCTTTTAACAAGGTGAAAATCTGAGACATTGGAATTTAATTGGTAGATTACATTTACATCTTTTAAAATTTGAAATAAAGATATAAATTTTATAATTTTAACTTAACTATATCCATCTCCTTTATAGTGAGATTAAAATGACCAAAACTAATATAAATAGCGTGAAGATACAAATATAAACAAATTAAAATATATTTTTTAGAATGAATGAGATAGTTTGCAAATTATAAATTTAGTAGCAACTTAAAAAATATCTCAAAAAAATCACTAATTTTCAATTTTCAAATGACAGCTTGAAAAATTCATCATAGAAAAATGTCACTAATTGTAAATTTTAGTGATAATTTATAAAAAAAAATCATGACAAAGCCATTAATTGTCAATTTTAGTGACATATATAAAAAATCGTTATAAAAAATTATTTTTAGCGATGATTTAATTAAGACTTATTTTCAATAAGATTTGATAGGAATTAGATCTAACTATGAGGAATTAGTTACTGATAATTTATCTTAAAATTTATTGTATTTTTTTCTAAACTTCAAACAATGTGAGTATTATTTAACTAAATTAATTTTATTGAAAGTGACTGATACTCAAGTAAAGATTTAACTTTACATTTAGTTTTCCCTCCTTAGGGTGTGTTTGTTTTAAAGGATTAGGGAGTGAGATTGGACTATTTGTTCCATCGGACTAATAGTTCATTGTTTGTTTCATTTTTTTTGTTCCGGACTAATAGTCCCCCCGGACTATTAGTCCCACAAATATGGAACTATCCTATCCCATGGGAGGAGGTGAGATAGAAACCATGGGATTGGTATCCCATGAGATTATTTTGTGAAATGTCCATTTTACCCTCTATGTTATTACTTAGCAAACAATTAAAAAATGATAAAATAGTCTTTTGAACATTTATAAATTATTTTTTTAGTGTTGTTAATTTAAAATTATATATTAAATAAAAAAATTTAATTATAAATTATAAATTAAATTTAATTAAAAATAATAAATTATAAATTATGGACTTATAAATTAAATTTTTTTAGTTTTGTTAAAAAATTAAATTTACATATTAAATTAAATTATTTTTTTAGTTTTGTTAATTTAAAATTATATATTAAATAAAAAATATAAATTATAAATTAAATTTATTTAAAAATAATAAATTATAAATTATGGCCTTATAAATTAAATTTTTTTAATGTTGTTGAAAATTTAATTTATATATTAAATAAATTTATTTTTTATTGTAGTTAATTTAAAATTATACATTAAATAAAAAATATAAATTATAAATTTAATTTAATTGAAAATAATAAATTAAAATAATTAAAATATTGTGCAAAAAATAAAATAAAACAATTTTTTATTTAATCTAGCTAAAAATAATTAAAATATAAAAGCTATGTTTAATATTGCTATTACATATTAAATAATTGAAAAGGATAAAATAGTCATTTGAGCATTTATCCTTCTCCATAATATTCTAAACAAACATTAGATAACTAAAAATAGTCCAATCCAGACATTTAATCCCATGAGTAAACAAACATAGGATATAAATTTAGTCCAACCAAATACTTTCAGGACAATATATCTCAGAATTAATAATCCGATAAATTATAATCTTTCCTTATCCAGTCCGTCCAAATAAACGCACCCTTAACTCAAATTATTGGAATTTATTTATTTGTCTCTAAGCCTAGTTTTGTTGGTTTCAAAATTCAAAGCAATTTATTGCTTAAGGTGTGGCTTTGAGTTTTCCGAAGAAATGCAGCTTTCTCGGTGTCTACATTTTCCTTGTCAGACCTTCTAGGACTCAATAATGCTCTTATTTGGAAGAACAGCGATGATTCAACATATTAATTTTGATATTTTAATAGAGAATTAATAATCTGATAAGGAAAAAAAAGAAAAAAAAATTAAGATTAAAATATCACATTACAATAGATAAGACTCATTGTTGACTTATTAAAATTGATTTTAAAATTTAAGAATTAGAGTTCTAAAATCTATACTATATATTAAGTAAAATAAGATTTTTAGCCCTAAGCTTTGTGAGAGTTCTAATCTCCCAATCTAAATTTTTTGATTTTTTGATTTTAAAAAAAAATCTTAGTATTTATTAACTTCTCCCACCTTCCAAGTCTTACCCTTATAATAACACTTTAATGCATTAAGAACAAGTATAAAAAAATTCTTTGAAATCCAACACATATGAATTCCTTGAAAAGTCCGAACACATATGATTATTATTCCTTATAATAATACTTTAATGCATTAAGAACAAGTATAAAAAATTTTTTTGAAAAATTCAATACATATGATTATTATCAAAATATTAAACCTTAATATAATATAATAAAAAAAAGACATTTAATTTCTTGAAAAGTTCAACACATATTATTATTATCAAAATATTAAACTTTAATATAATATAAAAAAGGAAAAAAAGAAGACATTGAAAAAAAAAATTTAAAAATCACAATTCACATATATAGATAATTGTAAACACAATCCGTAAGCAAAAAGAGGGTTTTAACCCCAAGGCCTGTGGGAGCTCCAATCTCTTAATTCTAATTTTCTAATTTTTTGATTTAAAAAAAAAAAACCTCAGCATTTATTGACTTGTCCCAACCCAACCTCAGCATTTATTGACTTTTCCCAACCCACAATCTCTTTTGACTTCTCTCATAATTATTGTAACATCCTTTTCAATTTCTCCCATAAACTATAGTTACACACAAAAATAAAAAAGATAAGAATTTAGCTATAGATCTCAAAAAGATATAACATCTAAATTTGAATTATGATTTAATAATATAATTATGTATTTTTTTTTATGTATATCTATCAAAATTTTAAATCATTTAATGGGACAAATTAATCAATTTTCCAAAATTATTGATTTTTAATTTACAAAATAGATTAAAAAAACTATTGACTGATTTATTTATTTAATAACAAAAATATTTCATAATCTCTCTCTCCTAATTTCTCTCACAAATTTTCAAAAAAAAAATATTAAAACTTGCATTCATTCTTCCCCAAAAAATTAGATAGGAGCTCCAATCTCCTAATCCTAATTTTCTAATATTTTGATTTAAAAAAAAAAAACCTCAGCATTTATTGACTTCTCCCAACCCAACCTCAACATTTATTGACTTTTTCCAACCCACAATCCCTTTTGACTTCTCTCATAATTATTGCAACACTCTTTTCAATTTATTCCATACACTATAGTTACACACAAAAATTTAAAAAAAAAATATATAAGAATTTAGCTATAGATCTAAAAAAGATATAATACCTAAATTTGAATTGTTATTTAATAATATAATTATGTATTTTTTTTATGTATATCTATCAAAATTTTAAATTACTTAATGAGACAAATTAATTAATTTTCCAATTTATTGATTTTTAATTTACAAAATAGATTAAAAAAATTATTGACTGATTTATTTATTTAATAACAAAAATATTTCATAATCTCTCCCTCCTAATCTCTATCACAAAATTTCAAAAAAAAAATATTTAAACTTGCATTCATTTTCTCTTCCCCAAAAAATCAGATAATATTTTCTATTAAAGTTGTAGATATCTACCTATATTTTATATATTATATTATAACATAACAAAAAAAAAACTAAAAAACTAAAAAAAATAAACTTTAAATCAATAAAACTCACATGTCTATCACATATCTAACTCACATCATAACTTACATAAATAATAATAATTAAAAACAAATGGAAACCACAGATATTTTAAATTTAAAAAAAAAAGATATCCACAACTCCATCTTAAATAAATTGAAAAAAAAAATACTCGAAAAGAAACCACACAAAAATAAAAATAAAAATAAAAATAAAAATAAAAAGATCTATCTATCTATCTATATCTATACTATATATTAAGTAAAATGGGGCTTTTAACCCCCAAGGCCTATGGAAGTTTCAATATCCCAATCTGAATTTTTAAAATTTTTTATTTAAAAAGAAAAACTCAGCATTTATTGATTTGGTCAAAATTCCCTGATTAACATTTATTAACTTTTTTCAGTCCACATATCTTTCCACATGCCTGCAATTATTGATTTGGTCAAAATCTCCTAATCAGTATTGAAAATCCCTTTATACAAATAATTATAGATACAATTTGTGTATAGTTACTGCAGTACCCTTTTCAACTTTCCCCATACACTATGGTTAGTGATAAGAAAAAAATCTTAAAAAACATAATTTATATATTAAATTTTTTTTAAACAAATATAAATATCTATAATTATCCCATGCATAGCATGGGTGATAGCCTAGTACTATATATCAAGCAAAAGAGGGGTTTTAACTCACAGGCTTTGTGAGAGCGTTAATATCCTAATCCTAATTTTCTAATTTTTTGATTTAACAAAAAAAAAAAAATCAGCATTTATTGTTTCTCCCAACCCAACCTCAACATTTATTAACTTCTTTCAACACACAATCCCTTTTGACTTCTCTCATAATTACTGCAGTACATTTTTCAATTTCTCTCATACACTATGGTTACACACAAAAATAAAAAAAGATAAGAATTTGGCTATAGATCTCAAAAAAAAAAAAAAAAAAAAAATCTAAATTTGAATTATAATTTAGTAATATAATTATGGACTTTTATATATATATATATATATATCTATCTATCAAAATTTTAAATCACTTAATGAGATAAATTAATCAATTTTCTAAAATTATTAATTTTTTAATTTACAAAATAGATTAAAAAATATTAACTGATTTATTTATTTAATAACAAAAATATTTTATAATCTCTCCCTCCTCATCTCTCTCACCAATTTCAAAAAATAATAATAATAATAAAACTAGCATTCATTTTCTTCCCCAAAAATCTCAATTTTCTAATTTTTTGATTTAACAAAAAAAAAAAAAAAACCTCAACATTTATTGTTTCTTCCAACCTAACCTCAACATTTATTAACTTCTCTCAACCCTCAATCCCTTTTGACTTCTCTCATAATTACTTCAGCACCCTTTTTAATTTCTCTCATACACTACGGTTACACAAAAAAATAAAGAAGATAAGAATTTGGCTATAGATCTCAAAAAAATATAACATTTGAAATTTGAATTATGATTTAGTAATATAATTATGTACTTTATATATATATATCAAAATTTTAAATCACTTAATGGGACAAATTAATCAATTTTCTAAAATTATTAATTTTTTAATTTACAAAATAGATTAAAAAAATATTAACTGATTTATTTATTTAATAACAAAAATATTTCATAATCTCTCCCTCCTAATCTCTCTCACAAATTTCAAAAAAAATAATTAAAATCTGCATTCTTTTTCTCTTCTCTAAAAAATCAGATAATACTTTTTATTTAAGTTGTAGATATCTATATATATCTTATATATTATCTTATTTAAAATTTATAAATGCTGAGTTTTTTTTTAATAAAAAATTAAAAAAATTCAAATTGGGATATTGAAGCTCCCACATACCTTGGAGGTTAAAAACCTCATTTTACTTAATATATAGTATAAATATAGCCTGTGCATAGTTACTGCAGTAGCATTTTTAATTTCTCCTATACATTATGATTAGTGATAAGATTATTAAATTATTTTTACAAAAAAATTTAAAAAACATAATTTATATATTAAAATTTTTTTAAATAAATATAAATATCTATAATTATTCCGTATATAGCGCGGGTGATAGGCTACTATTTTTCTTAAAAGAAAAGCCGTATTTAGGAGATTGATTGAATTTGTAACAATTACAAATGTCCCCAAGTGGATACGTATAGCATATTCATGTCCCTCCCAAAAAATAAAAAGATAAATAAAATCTCGTTATATTAGACTAGATAATTACTTTAAGGCTGTGTTTAGCATGAGTTTTTTTTTTTTGGTTATTTAGATCTCCTTTGGCAATATTATATTTTAGTTTAAAAGTCAAAAAATTAATAAAAAATTAAAAAGATAACAATTTATATCAAAAAATTAAAGTTTTCATTTTCTCTCTACTTTTTATACATTTAAAAAATAAAAAAATCGTCACAAACATACTAATTTTTTATATCATATTTTAGCCAAAAAGTTAAAAAATTACTGAAAAAGTCTATTCCCAAACGAGACCTAGTCACAAAAAGACAAAATAGGTTAAAAAGTCAATAAAATAAACTGTCATATCCAAACTATATTCATTTCATTTTTTCTCTCATAAAAATTAAAAAAACAAAAAAACTCATCATAAACGAGATTTTTTAACTTAGGTTAAAATAGTCAAAAAAAAATTTAAAAAAATTAAAAAAAATCAAAAAACCCAAAAAGAAAGACGGTATATATTTAGGAATGAAACTGTGCAAAACTTAGACACTTTCATGTGCAAAAGATATATAAAATAAAGATAACTTAGAGAATGTCCCTTTGAATTTTAAAAAAGATTACATATGTCATATTTTATTGGATTTTTTTATCATTAGACATAAATAAGTGAATCATACGTATATTTATTAATGCAAATCACATTATCTTGTATTTAGTGAATAAGAAAATATGAAATATAATTATACATAATATTATTCTTAATTTTCTTTTTTCCGTATTGCTTCTAGATTGATAAATGAGAATTTGATTCCCCTCTCACTTTATCTTTACTTCTTAGAGTTGCTTGGGATTTTGGCAAAGAGTATCAATTTCAATGTGGGTATCAATCAATATGACTTTGAGAAAATGCTAGTGTCCTTTTTCCTTTGTTTTGATCCCTTAGCCATTTTTGTCACAGTAATGCTAGGGATCATGAAAAATATATCATGAATATTATCATGAAAGATTCTTAACCTTTGGATTACCCATACAATAAAACACTACACACTAATCAAGACTAATCAAGGAATAAAAAATCTTCATGATGTATTTCATGATATATTTTTCATGATCCCTAACATTACTCTTTTTGTCACCTTTCTCTAAGCTCAAAAGAGCAAAAGACGGTATTAATGAAGAGAACAATAATTTGAATTTTGCTTGTGGTGTTGACTTACTAACACCTTTATAATCCACAAAGAGAAAAATGAAAATGATAAGTAGAAAGAAAGTAACATATTTGGATATGTGCCATTTACGTAGTGTAAGTCTTACGGATGAAAGATTCCAATTCATAGCATCATGTTAAGTTTATGCACATGGGCCTAGTTTAAAATTAATTTGATTTTGTTAATCAACATTTTTGGACTCCATTAGAGGGCATCAAGGCATATGGTGTTGGAAATGGTTGGAAAAATTCTGGGTAAATCAGAATTTTTTTTCCTAAACTTTGGTCTAATTTTTAGGTGGGACTCGTGCATCGATTTTCGCGGATCAAAGTGGTAACGCATTTTATGTCGCGTTATGATTCACGTGGTATATTTGGTTGCTCAAAACCATTACTGAGTGAATGAGAAATTAAAGCCAAAGTATGCTCCATAAAAATGTAGTTTTGGTGAAAATCCTTAAAGGTTTGAATAAGGCTTGTCCCACATTGATTTGGTGGGAAGTTTTGAATGGGTTTATGAGGCATGGGATTGGAACTTGGGGTGTGCCCCAAGGGGTACCCAAGTGTTTTAGAGAGAGAGTTTATAGGCAAAATAGCCTAGACCCATTGGATTCAAAAATCACCACACGTACACGCCGCCGCCGCCACCACCATCCGTCAGGGTAGGCTAAGTGCGTGGTGTGAGGTTGGGCTTGTCCAGCCCAATACCTATCTTTTTGGGTCAAAAACATTTGAATTTAATTTTATTTTTTGAAAAATAAAATCCAGAATTCAAATTAATCCCGGAAATAAACTGGTCCAATTTTTCTGTACACCCAAACAGGTCCCTTCCCATTTTTATCTGTTTAAATTTTGAACCCAACAGATTTAAATATGTTTAATTCAAAATCAAACAGGTTTCATGCCTGTTCAAATAGGTTTGCACCTGTTTAATTCAAAACCTGCAGCCACCAATACATCTATAAATAAGACAACCCTCATTTGATATTTTACAATTCAGAAATTTCATACTTCACCTCTGTAAATTTATTCTTTATTTTGCTGCATTTAATTTTTGTGAGAAAGAGTATAAACACTTAGTGTGTTCATTAGGCAAACAATTTGTAGTGCTGCTATTGTTTGTAGTTGATCATTTCATCTTGAGAGATAGACGTCCACATTCTGAAAGCACTGAGGAGAGGACGAATCTGTCTTAAGGACACAGTGTCAAACACTGGATTTGATCAGAATAATATTCAAGATATTAATCAAGTAAGTTATTTATTTATTTTTCTGTTATTATTATTTATTTAAATCAGATTTTAATTTTGTTTTTGTAACAAAATAAAATCTGTTTTTATTTATTTAATTCTGTTTCTAGTTTGATTTTTGTAATCAAACAATTTTCTCTTTTTTTCTTTATTTCTTTTATATTCTATTTGTCGTTTAATATCTAAACAGAATTAATTAATTTAAATACAGTGAAGATTGTCCTACATATGGAACCCTACTGGCTTATAAGTGTACTATTTGTTTAGAATATTAGATTGAATGAGATATGATTATATTAAGGAACATATGGGGTTCATACGTCAAAATTTATCCCTTTTTGAATTTGTTATTTCATGTTTATTTGGCAAGTTGCCCATATAAGAGGGTTATCCAATCCTACATTTTGGGGTTATTAATCCTTCTTTGGGATTATCTTCACTCTTTCATCCAATGGAGCTTCTGTTTGCCCCTATCCATCACCTTTGAACATCTAAATTTTTATTACAATTCTATCTTAATGTAAAATTTCAACCCTTACCATCCATTCTAACCTTCCAAAAGCCTAATTCTAATCCTACAAGGGACTATTTGGGAAGAAAGTTGGGCTAAAATAGTCCACTAAAAGATAAATATGTTAAATTTACTAATAAGATAAAATGTAACATCCAATTCATAATCATTTCACTTTTCCTCTCACAATTATCAAATCAACTATTAAAAAAAAAAAATAGTCAACCAAAATTTCCAAACAGTACTATTTTAACCAAAGCTAAAATAACCAAAAGATCAAATAGCCAACTTCCCAAACTAGGCCACAATCCAACCACCACGCCTGAAGGCACTCAGCTCTCCTTATAGGGGTGTAAATTTGGCTAGGCCAGGCCCGGCCCATATTGAGCCTCGCGAGCTCCCGCCAAAATTTGAGTCGGGCCGGACCGGCCCACGAGCTAAAAAATCAGGCCCAACTAGGGCCCAAGGGGTATTCAAGCCTTGGGTGGGCTAGTGGGCCTAGGCCTAGGCTCGGGCTTGAGGAGGCCTGGATATTATTTTTTGATTTTTTTTTACCAAAATTTTATTATTTTCCACAAAAAGACACTGGACTTCGGGTGGGCCGGGTCTTGAGTGGGCCTTGAGCAGGCCGATGGGTTGGGTTCATGGGTCAGACTGGGCTTCAAAATGATGGCCCAGGCCTCGGCCCAAGGTCTCAGACTAGGCTCGAGCCCAAGCTCAAATGGGTTTAAACGGGTAGAGCCCACACCGAGCCGCGGGCCATTTTTACACTCTTCTCTCCCTAACAGCCGCTAAACCCTTCTAGTCATCATTGTTCTCCATCACTCTCTCTAACTGTCGACACATACACACATACACACACACACAAATTAGGAACTATACTGTATTTGAGAGACTCTAAATGCATCCCAAAATTTAAGTTGGACACCCTATTTCTTTATACATCATAATCCTAAATTTGAATTCTTATATTTTTTTGTTTAGCACCCATTTAATTCCACTTTTACCCTAACTCACTAGGGGTGCTCGCGGTTCGATTTTTGATGGTTCGGTTTGTAGTTTGGATTTGCCCGCATGTCTATGATTTGGAAAAATTTTAACCTGCAACCGCTCACGTTGTGAATTGTGGTTTGTGTAGATAGGGTTTGCCGATTTGCGGCCGATTTGAGGATTAGGATTTTCGTTTAAAAATTTATTTTTAGACTTGTTTTTTCCTATTTTTTAAATATTCTTTTTGGGCCTTTTCCCCCATTTTTAAAATATTATTTTGGCTCATAAAATCACATATTTCTTATCATGAAATCATTATTTTCCAAGTGATTTATCGCAAATAAATTTCAACCTATCTATCCAATTTATTTCCAGAAAGAAATAGACCATAAGCACAAGCTAAGATCAATCAATTAACTCACATTCCCTTTGTAGAAAAGGTATAAATTAAACAAAATCCATAGTTGTTTTAATAAAAATGGAACAAACATCTCTTCTGAAAAATTAATTTTAGAGTTTGTTGAACTCACTAACTAATGAAAAACAAGAAGCATAACCATGAATAAGTCCTTTTACTCATTTTATTACAAGTTACCCATATTTGTTGGGTTTACACACTTGTAATGCAAAATAGGTTGCAAAACATTTGTTTACTTGCAAGTGAGTAAAAGAAGAGCAGATTAGGGTTACAGACTTACAAAACTTACAAGAAAATCTGACGGTCCAAATTTTCAAAAAAAAAAAAAAAAAATTATATACAGATATGGGCAGGTGGGTGAGTGCAAGTGTGGGTAAAATTTGCGACCAACAAAACAAGAAAATCCTAACCCACATCTGACCCTAATGATTATGCGAAATTACCCAAATAGGTACGGACAGTTTAGGTTGGACGGTTTTCGCAAGTCGGATAAGCCATGGCCAGCCTTACTACTTACCCATCTGTTGTTGGAGCCATCGCCAAAGCCATCTCCGATATCCTTCTCTACCCATAATCTGTTTCCCTTCCCATTGCCTCCTCTTTGCCCCCTATCCCCTTTCCATCACTCCCTTCCCCACCACCCTTTGCAACCTCATCACTGTCTCACCTCCTCATTCATCTTCTTCTTCTTCTTCCTCATCATTACACTGAAATCCCTTTCCTCCACTCTCTATAAATCGTTGCCTTACACTGCCTTTTTTTTTTTTTCTTCTTCTTCGCGCTGGAACCCTCTCTCGTTATTCTCATCTCCTTCTCGCCACAAACCATAACCCTAACCTAGACCCCCACCCTCACTTTGAATTCTTCTATACTGCCGCTAAACCCTAAATCTGAAAGCTTTAGATCTAGGGTTTTTAGATCTAAATTTTATGAAAGAAGAAGGAAGAAGAGAATGAGAAAAAGAAGAAGAAAAAGAAAGAAATGACAATAATGGGAGACGCTAGGAAGAACAACAAAAGGAGGAGGTATGACGGCAATGAGGAGCAGAGGAAGTGTGATGGCGATGGAGAGTGGATAACATATTAGCAACATAGAAAGAGATATGTAAGCCAGTAGCTGGCCAGAGGACAGTCAAAGCTGGAAGGGGTAACTGGAGGGAGATAGGGTTAGAATTTGGTTATTTTGATAATTTGATTAATGGGTAGAATAATATTTAAAAAATTGATAATTGAAGTGTTCAACCTAAATTATGGGGTGCATTTAGAGCCCCCCTAAAGAAGTGCTTCCAAATACACTGAATAAAAAAGAGTACAACTATTAGCACCCCATCAATTATTTTGGACCCCCAATTTCTTTGGACCTTAACTTATAAATTGTAAAAACCCTTAAATTTTCTTTCCCCCTATATAATATCAAATTATCCTTTTAAAAATATTTCACCCATTCAAATGTACACCCCTCATACCCTAGAAAGCCTATCTCTTAAAACCCTAACAAAAACAACGACGGTGGAACCTCCCAAAACTAGTGAAAAAAATTTGTAGTAAGAGAGACTAAGTTGAAAGCTTATGATGACCTATATACTAGACTAGATAGTAAGGAGGGAGTAAAGAGAATATACAAATTTACTAAGATAAGAGAGAGAAAAATAAGAGATTTTAATCAGGTAAAGTGCATCAAGGGTGAAGACTCTAAGGTGTTGGCGAAGGATACAGAGATTAAGGAGAAGTGGAAGAACTATTTTGAGAAGTTGTTAAATGAGGAACATGGAGGTGAGTCAAAAGGGGAGGAAGTAGGCAGTAATAAGGAAAACTAAGACTATAGGTTTTATCGTAGGATTAGAGACTTTGAAGTAGAGTTTGCACTTAAGAAGATGCAATTGAATAAGGATTTAGGACCCAATGATATACCTATTGAAGCATGGAAATGTTTGGGTAAGAAAGGGGTTGTTTGGTTGACTAGATTATTTAGTAAGATTTTGTTGACTAGGAAAATGTCAGAAGAGTGGATGAAGAGTATTTTAGTGTCAATATATAAGAATAAAAGAAATGTTTAGAATTGTAACAACTATAGAGGAATCAAGTTAATGTGTCGCACAATGAAAGCATGGGAGAGAGTGATGGAACATCGATTGCGAGATATAACAGAGGTGTTAGATAATCAATTTAGGTTTATGCCTAGCAGGACAACAATGAAAGCGATCTATCTTTTGAATAAAGTAATGGAAAAGTATAGAGAAAAGAAAAGAGACATTCATATGGTTTTTATTGATCTTGAGAAAGCATACAATAGAGTGTCTTGGGATATAATTTGAGGAGAGTTAGAAAAAAAAAGAGTGACAAAAAGTTACATTGATGTGATTAGGGATACGTATGAATATGTAGTGACCACTATTAGATCGCTTACTAGAGAGACGAGTGAATTTCCAATTTCTGTAAGGTTATACCAATGATTAACCTTAAATCCTTATCTTTTTGCTTTAGTTATAGATGAGTTGACGCACGATATTTAGGATAATTTGCCATGGTGTATGCTTTTTGTAGATGATATTGTATTAGTGTATGAGATTAGAGAATGAGTTAACACTAAGTTGGAGATTTGGAAGAAAAAAAAAACACTTGAATCTAAAGGATTTAGTATAAACAGAACTAAAACAAAATATATGAAGTGTAATTTTAGTAATAGTCACAATGGAAACAAGGGAGAAGTGAAGGTTGAGAACCAAGAACTATCTAAAAGTGAACATTTTTGTTATTTAGAATTGATTATCATAATGATTGGAGAGATTGGAGCAAATGTGATCTACAGAATTAAGGTCGAGTAGCTTAAATGGAGGAGTACTATGCGATAAACGAGTACCTATTAGACTAAAAAGGAAGTTCTATAGAATGGTTATTAGACTAGCGATGTTGTATGTAATGAAATGCTAGACAACTAAGAAATAACATGTAAAGAAAATAAGTGTTGCTGAGATGAGAATGTTAAGATGAATGTGTGACAAGACTAGAAAATGCAGAGTTAGGAATATGTATATTTGAGAATGGATAGGAGCAGTACTGATAGAAGATAAGTTGAGAGAGAATAGATTGAGATGGTTTGGTCATATTCATTGGAGACCAACAGAGGTAGCAGTGAAGAGATACGATACAGTGACGCTAGATGGTAGTGTTAGGGGGAAATGGTAGACCTAGATTGACGTGAACTAGTAGAGTAAATAGAGATATGAATCTCTTTAATTTAACTAAAAAAATGGTTTTAGATAGAATCAAGTGAAAAAGAAGAATTCATGCAGCCAACCCCATTTAATAGGACTTAAGGCTTGGTTTGGTTTGGTTTAAAAAGTTTTTTCTCTGCTTCATCATGAGGTTTGTCAATCTGTTGATTTTTTTTTTCTTTCTATTACCTCTTTTCACACACATAACACAATCCACTTTAATACTTCTCTAGTTGGTTTTTTGTCATTCATCCATGGCCTCACTGTACTTGTATGCTCTCTATATGAGCAAAACTGGATAGGATTTTACCCCTGGTCGACCACCCAAGGGTGGTCCAACCTCTTTTACTTGTCTGTTTCTATTACAGCTTCAGTTATCTATTCTTAAACAAATAAGAAATGTTTAGTTACCTGTTTCCGAACAAATAAACAATATTCGGGCCTATGTTCTCGAATTTCAGTTATATGTTCGGGAGTTTAGTTCTAAAAAAATGACCAACAGTTTTTATTATTTTTGTCATTTTTTTTCAAGAAACTTACTTTTACAAGGGTAATCTTCTCTGAGCTAAGAACACCACCAAAGCTATGAACTTCTTCTGATTTTATTGTTGTACTTTTCTTGTCTCATGGAGTTCTAATTGTCGAAAAAAATTTCACTTATTATCATTGCCGGAGTAATGTATAAAATCAAATAGTTACCATCGTTAACGCCAGAATATTGTCGCAAAAGGGCTTTCAAGGTTTCGATGGTGGATAGGTTTTGAAAGTGAGATTTGGGAAGATGGATGGATGGTGATAGATATGGATACTCTTATAAACTCTAACTAATGATGTAGGTGTGCGGGTTTAATTGTGAGATGTGATGTCCCAAAATTATTAATGTCATTTCTAATAATTTCATTTGATCAAGTTATTATTGTAATAAAAAAAACTAAAAATAAAGAATATAAAATAATTGATGAAATGCTAATAATACCGCTCATAAAAAAAATAAAAAAATAAATTACACCTAACACTAACACTATCACTATCATTATCACTATCACAAGGAAATGAACTCATTAATGATTTTCCTCAATAATATTAGGTGTAGTTTTGGAAGCAACTTGTAAGAAGCATCAATGAACACATTGATTATTGTCCTCAGTAATATTGGATAGGGATGGGTGTGGGTTGATTGCGGCCACAAAAACCTTCAATTCGTTATTTGTCCACCAGGTTGGCGGATTGGAGAAAATCAATCCGCATTCGTTCGTTAATTCGGCGGATGTGGATTGAGCAGATTGGCGAATGGATGCAAATCGGTTTGGCGGTTTAAAATTTTATAAATTTTTAACATAATTCAACTTGTGCACTTTCTCCCAAAAAAAAAAAAAAAAAAGTATTACAGTTAATGACTTAAAAAAAAATTACAATTACTGCATGCCTCATCCACATATTATAATCACAGCATGCCTCATCCACATAAAGTATTACAATATGTGGTTCTTAAAATATAAAAGGGTGAATTACACCAATGGTCCCTATAGTTTGGAGTTTGTGTCACTTTGGTGCCTGACTTTTCAATTGTGACATATTTGACCCTGAGTTTTGAATCTTGTTCCAAATAAGGACAATTGAAGATACTATTGGATTTTTTAAGGGCAAATTCGTCAATTTGATAAAATATAAATTAATTTGACAAAAATAAATGTCAAAAAATTAGTTTTGAATTTTTTAAAATTATTTCTACCTACTAAAGATAAAATTATATAAAATTGATAAATCTTTTAAACATTTATTTTTTTTTACCAAATTAATTTTTATTATGTATTTGGATGATAATCATGTAAAATTAAATTTTAAAAATTAATCATGTAATTTTTGTTTATTTTTATCAATTTTACATAATTTTATCTTTCGTGGATAGAAATAATTTTTAAAAATTTTAAAATATTTTTTCGACATTTATTTTTGTCAAATTAGTTTCTATTTTATCAAATTGACAATTTTGTCCTTGAAATTGAGTAATAGTATGTTCAATTGTCCTTATTTGAAACAAGATTCAAAATTCAGGATTAAATATGTCACAATTGAAAAGTTAGAGACTAAAGTGACACGAGTCCCAAACTATAGGAAATATTAGTGTAATTTGCCCAATATAAAAACAATTCAAACCACCAAAATCATAAACACAACAATAGTAAAGATTGTATCTCATGCTACATCTATATCTGTTTTTGAAAATAAAAATCAACCAGCATATATCATCTTTTTTATTTATTATTTTTAGAGTTAGATTTAAAAACAAAAAAATATAAATAAATAATACATTTATTTTTTTCAATTCAAAAAATATATTCAAGTTAAAAATTCTTTTTTCATAGAATATTTAAATTCTTTTTTAATTAAAAACAAAAACAGAATTAAACAAATTAAAAACACAAAGTTTTATAAATTACTAAGGGTGTTCGCGGTTTAGCGGTTTGGTTGCGGCCAAACGAATCTTAAATCGGCCATCCATCCAAAACTACACGGATTGAAAAAAATTAATCTATAACTATCTGCTTATTATCACGTATCCATCCAAAATGAGACGAATCTGTTCGAATCGATCGATTTAGACAAATCAATATATTCATTGTTCACCCCTAATATTAGGGGTAGTTTTGGAAGCATCAAACTCCAAATATGGTTTAATTTTTCTTGTGGATTGTGTCGTGGATTGTGCTGATTAGGGCATTCACATATGATATTACCAAAATGAGCTTTCATGGGACCCCCGAAAGTCAATGGCAAAGTTTTTATTGACAATTTCTTTTCTCTGTCACCCATCACAGGTCTGAAATTCCAAACACTACCAATGGCTTCTTACTAGTTGGACTCTTTCTCCAAAACTCATCACCACTCTCTTCGCCATTTGTGTGTTTTCACTTTCCAACCTATGTGCCCACGCAAATAGAAGACTATGCCCAACCCACCCACCCACCCCCCGGCAACAAAATCTTGTTTGCAAAGTAAAGTTTTTAATTAGAAAATTAAAAAATTATTATAATTATCGATTTATTCTCTCTATTAGCATATCTTTTAGTAACAAATAAAAAATTATTGAAAAAGCTAATTCCCAAATCAGTTAATACAGCAGATCAACGTGACTCTATTAAGGGATTATTTGGGGTGTCTTAAATAAGTGTATTTTTTATTTTTTTAGACTAAAAAATTAAGAAAAAAAATATGAATGTTTGGGTTAACTTTTTGACTTCTTATAAAAAATAGTGTATAAAAAATTATATAAATTAGTGTGTAGGAAAAAATTAAGATTGAGAGTTGTGTAGCCGTAATTATTGACTTTTAGTGAATAGTGTTAATTTTTTAATTTTTTGAGCAACTTTTTAACTTTTCAACTTTCTATGGACTTGCCAAACTTGACCTAAATTAGACAAAACACTTTCCTTCACTAATACTTAAAGAATTATTTAAAATATTCTAATAAAAATCAAGTAAAAAGGTCAAAAAGCAACTCAATTTTGGGAACTCGGTCAAAAGTTAATTTATTATTATTATTTTTTTAACTTTTTTAGATCACGTTATCTCTTTATTTTTTTTACTTTTTTTAAGAAAAAAAATCAAAAAATCAACTTTTATTATACTTTCCAAAATAAAACTTAAAAAGCCACTTAAACCTATCAACTTTTTTAGATTTTGCATTTTATTTTTTATTTTTTTATATTACTAAAAGAGCCCACCACAAAGGGGGTGTTTGTTTAAACATTTTTTAGCCAACTTATAACTTTTAACTTTGAAAATGTTATTTTGGACTGTTTGGTTAAACTTATTTCAAATAGCTTCTGATTCTAACTTATTTAACTAAAAAAAGCTGATTATGAAAAATTTCGCTCTTCTTACGATTATCGAACACATTATTAATTCTGATTATATTCTTAGATTTTTTTTATTTTTTATTTTTTAAAAATAGAAAAAGATTCAAATGAATTATAGATTTTTTTTATTTTTTATTTTTTTAAAAATAGAAAAAGATCTAAATGAATTATAGATTATTATTACATATATATATATATTTTTTATTTATTTTTCTTTAATGATTTTTTTAAAAATATATATATATTTTTTTCTATCATTACTACAGCTAGGATCTTGTCAAACCACATTGGGGCGTGACAAACAATAGCTTCAAAGCGAGTGCAAAGTTACCACAAAAGACCCAAAGGCTCCAACATGAGAAATGCTATGCTACACACGCAAATTATATCATTTATAAATTTTATTATCACAAATAATATAACTTATTCCTACGATGAGAGTCATTATTAAAAAAAATGATTTATAACTAAATATAACATGAATTATATAACTAAAAAATTCTTAAACCATTACTAGAATTCTATCCTAATTAATATCATAATGTATCACAAGTAATAACACAGTAAGATTTTATCATTAACACAAAAATCATAATCAAATATGTATATGGACCACGGATTTGTGGTGGCATGGAAATGCGTTGACGTTTCACACATGTGAGCGTGGTTCTATTTTTGGGACACAATTTAGCATTTCATTTATTTGGTGAAGTTAACCGTATTGGCTTATTTTAAAAAGATGGTAAAAAGTAATTTTTTGATTTTTAACTAAGTTTGTAACTTTTTTAGACAAATAATTTGAAAAATTGGTAAAAAGTAACTTTTGACTTTTTTAATTAATATTTGTTAATGATATCAAATTATAATCAAATGACCAAACTACTCATATTTTGATTTATAATTTTACCCTTTTCTAAAAACTACCTTCTCAAATGAAAAAAATTCAAAAAAATCAACCTTTAACTTTTATTACAAATCAAAAAAAAGTGACTACTTCCCAAAACAAGCCATTATATTCCACTTGTAACTCTACCTTTTGTATTGGAATTGGTGCATTTTCTGCTTATTTCGTTTGTGAATCATTTCCTTTGAATTGAAAAAAATCTGACCATAATACTGAAGTATGAAAATTACAATGATGCCTCCGAAAAAACACCATTTTTTCAAGTTGCAAAAAAAAAAAAAACATAGGATACATACACCTTAGAATTTCCCTCCAACATATACATTTCTTTACCAAACCAAAGAAAGTAACAAAGGAGTTGCTAAATGCCAAACGGTCTCTCCTCATCTAATCTCTCTCATCAAACCTTGTCCTGCATTCAAACCCCCTCTCTCTCTCTCTCTCTCTCTCTCTCTCTCAAATCAGACCCATCAATGGAAACCTCACTAAAATTCCAAGAAAATCAAAACCCATCTCTGATTAGATCCCCAAACAGCCATAGCACCAACACCACAAGCAGCAGTAGCAGCAACAGCAGCAGCAATGGACTCCACCACCACCACCACCACCACCCATCATCACTACCACCACCACCACCAACACCCACCACACCCAAACCACCCATTACCAGATCCGAACCCAACAACCCATACCCAACAACCTTCGTCCAAGCAGACACTTCCTCCTTCAAACAAGTAGTCCAAATGCTCACCGGATCCTCCGAAACCGCCAAACTCGCCGCCGCCAATAAATCCGACCCCCCAAAGAACCCGATCCCACCCATCAAAACCGGACCCAAGAAACAACCCTCTTCCAAGCTATACGAGCGGAGGAACAGCCTCAAGAACTTCAAGATCAGCCCTTTGGTTCCCGGATTGGTCCACGGATCCGAGTTCTCGCCCAGGAAACCCGAGATTTTGTCTCCGAGTATTCTTGATTTTCCGTCCCTGGTTCTCAGCCCGGTCACTCCCCTGATACCAGACCCGTTTAACAGATCCCCGAACTTGAATATGGATGCTGAGAAGCAAGCGATCGCCAAAAAGGGGTTCTATTTGCACCCGTCTCCGGCGAGTACTCCGAGAGATTCGGAGCCCCGACTGTTGCCTCTGTTTCCGGTCACCTCGCCCAGAGTTTCAGGTTCTTCTTGAGAGAGTTTTTATTAATTTAAGGTTTTTTTTTTCCTTTTTTATAATATGTTTTTCTATATATATATATATATATGTATAATTTGGAATTAATGAGGCTAATGTTGTTATATATTTGTAATGGACAATTGAGAGAGAAAAAAGAAAGGAAAAAAAGAAAGACAATCTTTGCTTCAATTCTATAAGCTGATCTCTGTTTCTTTCATTTGTCTTTAATTGTATCTCTTAATTATTTTTATTTTTTAATTATCAACTATTTTTTGGACCTTTTAGTTCAATTGTTTCGATACATTCTTAATTATTAAATTATTTTTCGAAATTTATGTTTTTTTAAAATTCTGACATAATTTATTGATTAAGATTACATTAAAGCAATAAAAAAAAAAAATTGAGAATTGAAAATGTTTAATTGAATTACAATTCTTCTATGTATGCAAAATTCAATTATAGAATCGTACACACTTTTTATACATGATTAGTGGTTTTTTTTTTTTTTTTTTTAACTAACTAGCCTGATTAATTCAGGACTTGAAGTTAAACAGTCAGATAAATTTCTAATTTGTTTAGGTCCTAGACAAACTTCTAATGACCTCTTCAAGGGTCTCGTCTGAGAACATGGTAGTTTAGTAATTTTTTATTTTTTTATAAAAAAATTGTGTAGAAAAGAATAAAAATAAAAAATATGATAATTTATATTAACTTTTTAAATTTTTTTTTAAAATACTTATCTTATTCTCACGTATTTAAGGCACAATCAACCTCAAATTTATACAGGAATAGTTTATGTGGACTTAGCATTTTGCATTCAATTATTCAATTATGAGTTGCAAGATTTCAAAGTTGTGGAAAATTCACACTTTTTCTGTCTACACATGCTCCTTAGGTATTAGACAAACTTCTAATGACCTCTTAAAATAAATCAAACTCAAAATTAAATCTCGACTTGGGATTTATACATGATTAGTTTATGTAGACTCAGGCGTTGTTTGGGAAGTTTGGTTTTTGGTTTGTTTTGTTTTTTTTTCATTAAAAGACAAATTGGTTACAAAATCAAAAAATCAATTCAAGCAAAATATTATATATCAAATTTCATAATCATTTCATTTTTTATTTTACAAACATTACATCTAACTATAAAAAATTTAATTATTTTCCCGAACATTTTTTCTCTAACAAAATTTTACAACTAAAAATTTTACAAAAAATTCATTTCCCAAACTCTCACTTAGTAGTGTTTTGAAAAGATAGTAAAAAATTTATTTTTTAACTTTTTTTTTTTTGATAATTTTTTTTTTTATTTTTTTAAATATAAAAAATAAAAAGATAATATAACTTAAAAAAAATTAAAAAATTAACTTTTACCGCATTGGCAAAACGTCCCTTAGCATTTTGCATTCAATTATTCAACTATGAGTTGCAAGACTTTAAAGTAGTGGAAAATTCATACTTTTTCTCCCCACACTCCCTCTTTCTTTAAAGTGAATGGATGGATGAATGATATATATATATATATATATATGTGGGTATATAAATATATTTTTTGGGGTTAGAAGAAGTGGCAATGAATATAAGGGTGGGAAAAGAAGGGGTTAATCAATGGTGGGGCAAATGGGGCTCAGCTGTCAATGAAAGAGTAGAAGAATGGGCAAGGAATCTTGACCCTTTCTTGTTGTCTGTCTCAATTTTTTAAAAGATGCTAAAGAGAGAGAGGGAGAGGTATACTAATGTTTTTGTGTAAGATGAATTTTTTTAGTTTGATTTTGGTTATTTAATTATTTTAATTTGACTGAAAAAATTGTGTTTGATATAATGATTGGCTTTTTTTAAAAATTAATTTAATAATAAAAAAATAAAATAGTTATGATTTAAATATGATATTTTTTTTTATTGATTAAAATAATTTTTTTTATCTTTGTTAATTAAAATTAGTCCCAAATTCACATCCCAAAAGTCGCATATGTGATTGTTGTATGCACTCAAATGATT
Organism: Camellia lanceoleosa; assembly: GCA_025200525.1. NCBI lineage: Eukaryota > Viridiplantae > Streptophyta > Magnoliopsida > Ericales > Theaceae > Camellia > Camellia lanceoleosa. The sequence continues at coordinate 132,887,608 of CM045765.1, forward strand.
TTTTTATCATTCATTTTGTATCACCATATATTATTCTGTATGAAGGATGTGCCACAATTTTTAGAGCACTACCATCTTTTATTTAACTTTGATGTAGATATTTCTAATCTACTTTACCATAGAAAATAAGATCTTTTATAATTAAATTAAAAAATATTAAGAACGTATATATCAATACAATAAGACATCTTCTTTTTTTTTTTTTTTAGTGGATAAAAATGATAAGAAAACACGAGAATGAAGATAAAACAAATTACATCATTCTAGTGGGCCTCATTTATATTTTTTGTTTTTTGTTTTTGTTTTTGTTTTTATATTTAATTATGTATATTTAGACTTTCTCTTGCCAAATATGCCACAAATGTTGGTTACCCCCTTGTGAAGTTGTGATAGCTCAATTTTCGAGATTCATGTTGAAAATAAATAAATAAATAAATAAAATTCAATACATGAGGGCCTTGTGTACTAGTTTTAAGGTTTAAAATTTGAAGATTGGCAAGTTGTATGCAATTTTTTGGGCGGAAATTGTTGTAGGTTGCATAGTTATGCAACGTAATTGAAGTCATGAGCCCGTCCACGTACACAGGTGATTGTTCAATAATTTTGAAATATAAATATGTGATATTTTATATTATTGTAATATTCTGTAATAATATGATTAGTGAAGAATATAGGTGAATGGAGTATTGTGTTAAGTGATTGAGAGATATGAAAAGACATAACAAATAATAATCGATTAAAGAGTACATATACGTGATATTCTGAGAATATCTTATAATTTCCCTCGTTGGTTTGGAAAGTGGATTGACATTTTGGGTTTTTGACTATTTTAATCTGGAGTTAAAAAATCTCGTTTGGAAATAACTTTTTGACTTTTTTAACTTTTTATGAAAAAAAAAATATAATGATTACAAGTTGAATGTGAAATTTTATCTTATTAAATTAAAAAAATTATTTATTTATTTATTTATCTTTGACTAAAATAACCCTAAATCCAACCCAATCTTTTTCCCAAACTAACCATAGAAAGTAATTCATGTTCCAGGCATTTGATGTAGTTGATGTGATGTTTCTTTTTCACTTACAATTTGTTAGGTAGTAAAAGATATAATTATCAATTGGTTGTTGGCCGAGTGGTGATTGGAGCTCGGGTTGGAAGGGCGGACTACGGTTCGATTCCCCGCAACGCCAATTGGGAGGGGACTTGAGCCTTTAATCCAGAACTGCTCCCCGGATCCGGATTAGTCGGCCTAAGGATCGGATACCGGATGGTTGAACAAAAAAAAAAAAAAAAAAAAGATATAATTCAAATTTGATATAGCCGAACATCAGTAGCTCGAACTATGTACAAAATAATTTCTCGGGTCTACATTTAACAGAAGATAAATAATAAGTATAAAAAAATATATTATGTTAATTGATGTATTCATCACATAAAATATTTAAACAAAGTATATGAAGCTCAACGTCATGGGCCACCCATGGAAGTGCTTTTAATCTCTTGCAATAATTAGGAGACTTGACCAAATTGGAACAGTTTCAGCCACATGAAATCTTTTAGTTACAGCCCATACATACAGTGAACCGCACTTAATTTTCTTGTGAGATGAGAGTGAAAGCAATGGCCTTTTTTCAAAAAAAAAAAAAATGTTTTTTTTCTTGAAATATAGAAATTGTCAAGAAAAATTTATTTGATAATCCACTTCTGAAAAAAAAAAAAAAAAAAATCTGAAGACATGTTTAATTTTTTTTTTTAATTTTTTGAACTTTGATTTCGCACAAAAAGGGAAAAACGGTATAATGATTGGGTTTTTGGATTTTTTTTTTAATTTTAATTTTTTTTTTGAAAAACATGAATAGCAAAAATGAGGAAAATTAATACAATAACCAAAGAGAGTTTGTTGGGTCCTTTAGTGCAACTTTAAATTTGTTGTAAAGAAATTAATGAACGGTGGTTCTTTTCTGCTCCATAAAACACTCGAGTCTTTTTTGACCCAAAAGAGACCACAACCTAATGAGAAAGTGAGGGTGGAAGAGAGGTGGGGCTTGTGATGATGAAAGGAAAGAAAAGAAAAGAAGAAAGAGAAGAGAGAGAGAGAGAGAGAGAGAGAGAGAGAGAGAGAGAGCCAAGAAAACATGGGAGGTGGGGGGTGTCATTTTGTGTTTTGTTTACTTGTCTTGTTCTGTTTGCTTGTTTGTTGGTTTTTGTGGGTATGATTTGTGTAGACTTTGAACCTTATGGTTGGTGGATCACTTATTGCAACTTCAAAACTTGCATGTGCAGTCTTTGCTAAATCCCCATCACTTGGCTCAGTCATCAATCCATCTTTTTGACTACTAACAACCCTAGATTGTTCCATCAAAAGTATATACTGATAATTTATTAATGAAAACTAGAATAAAATATCTTCTAGCATGACAACTTTGACCAATAGATTGGACTTAAAAATGTTTATTACCCATCCATGACTCTTCAGGCTTCTTTTAACCTCCCCTTTTTTTTTTTTTTTTTTTCTTTTTTTCTTTTAAGTATTGATTATGGATAAATTACAATGAACATTGAGTAATGAAAAAAAAAAAATTTAATTTTATAAATATTTTTATTAAAAGAGAAATATTTTTTTTCCCAAATTTGAGCCCCCGAATCCCCCGAATCAAATAGAAGAGAAGAGAGGGGAAGAGGAGGAAGAGATGGAAGAGATCACGCCGATCCGCCTCCGCCTCTGCCTCTGCCTCTGCCTCCGCCCCTTGCCTCTGCCTCCGCCTCCGCCTCCGCCTCCGCCCCTTGCCTCTGCCCCCTGCCTCTGCCTCCGCCTCCGCCCCGCTTCCGCCTCCAGCCCGATTTTATTGGCCCCTCCAGTTTAGTTCTTCTCCTTCTTCCTCCTTCCCTTCTTCCTCTTTCCTTCTCTTCTTCTAATTTTCTTTTTCTGAAAAAAAAAAAATCAAAAACAACGAAAACGACATCGTTTTTGAATTTGGGGGGATTCGGGGGCTCAAATTCGAGCTACCAACCACTTCTGTTATTAAAATTACTCTGATCTCTTTATTTTATTTGTAAACGGTTGACTCATTATATTTTAGTCAAATTATTTTTACCATTTTATTCACCTATTATTAATAAGGTTAATGGAAATTAAAAGTAAATTTTGATAAAATTATAATGATACTTATGAAACAAGAAATATATTACATATGTTTCAAGTGATAATTTTTTGTCAATATTGTTAACGGGAAATGAATGAAATGGTGAGATTGTAACTTAATTTAAATTATAAGGAATTGACTATTACAATTCAAAATGAAGGAATGAAAGTGAGATTCTAACGAAAGTGTAAAGATTTGGCACGACAACATTTACTATTGAAAAAATAGTCTGGAAACCATTAATAGTTGAATGAGAAATTGATTCCAAAATGCACCATTTGAGAATGGTTTTAAGACAATATATATTTAATGTAAAATTTGATTTTATTTAAATAAATTTGTTAATTTTTTGGATCAAAATTGAACATGATTCGATTCAGAATTCGAATTCTTTTGAAAGAACAATCATGTCTTTTCTAGTTGCACCTTTTCATGGAAAAAAAATATATCTCTTTTGAAAAATCACCATGACCATTTAAAGAGCTATCAATTCATCTATATAAACAGGCCCCCATTGCATTCATTTTAAAATTGAATTCATCTTGTGTTTCTTTTCTTTTATACTCTGTCTTTTCTGTAAGAGAATTCTACGCAGTAAGATTTGCCAGACTTGCCGTGATAGTGTTGTTTCTGCAAGGTTTGATCGTTGTATCTTAGGAGACAAATATCCAATAAAAACTCGTAAGCACCATAGCGGGGGACAAATTTGTATTAAGGAAATTAAATCTAACACAAGTATCGATCAAATTGTTATCGATTCTAGATTTATACAATCTTTTTACACATAAGGAGTTTTTTCCTCCAATCTTAAAACAAATTCGAATACTATATTTTTACAGATTTCAAGTTGTTTGGTTAAAATCTTATTTTTTATACAAAATATATTTTCTGGTTTGATTTTTTTTTAAAAATTATTTTATAATTCAATTAATTTGTTGCGTACTGTAAGTATTTTAATTTATTTGATACAATCAGTTTGTGATTTCATTCACCACCAAATGTGAAATGTTACTTACCATCACAGTAGGCAATTTATAACTTTGCCTTGTGGTGTTCACGAATCACGGCGATTACCTCAATGTAATTTTATTAGATTATATTTGTGCCATTTTTTGGTTCAACGTAATTCTTTATAAAGAATTTGAACTCTGCCTTAACTACACAATAGATTTTTTAGGTGTTTGTGTTAGGTCTGATTTGTTTATTCATAGAACTGTCATTGTGTATATGATTAATCTACTGTGTACTATGTGTATTTAACAAAAGTCGTTTCAGTTTTTATTCTCATTGATTGATTTACTTGTGGGGATTCATCGATTTTTCCTAACAATTAGTATCAGAGCTTACGGTTTATTTGGATTTATTTATTTGTGTAAATCAATGGAGGGGAATGTGGGTCGTATGTCTAGCTTCAATGGAAGCAATTGGGTAACTTGGAAAACTAAAATGGAGGACCTATTATTTTGTAAAGACTTGTATGGACCCATTGAGGGTGATAGTGGCAAATCTGCTGCTATGAAAGATGATGAGTGGAAGAGGCTTAATCGAAAAGCCGTTGGTGTTATCCGTCAATGGATTGATGACAGTGTGTTTCATCATGTTGCTACTGAAACTTCAGCACATGATTTATGGAAAAAATTAGAGAGTCTTTATGATAGAAAATCGGCCACAAATAAAGCCTTTGTGTTTCGTAAGTTGGTTAATTTAAAATATAAAGAGGGCAGCCCTATTCCGGAACATTTGAATGAAATAAAGAGTATTGTTAACCAACTTGCTTCTATAAAAATTATTTTTGATGATGAGTTGCAGGCTTTGATGCTACTTAGTTCCTTACCCGAAAGTTGGAAGACTTTAGTTGTGACAGTTAGTAATTCAGCACCCAATGGAGTTGTCATAATAGGCCAAGTCACTAGTAGCTTGTTGAATGAAGAAACTAGAAGAAAATCAGCCGGTTCCTCTCATTCAGAAGCATTTGTTGTGAGAGGACGAAGCAAAACAAGGGGGAGGAGTAAGACTCCTCATGGTCGTGATCAAAGCCGTGACAAGTCAAGAGATGGTTCTTTTTCAAAGAAAGACGTTGAGTGTTATTATTACCATGAGAAAGGGCACATGAAGCGGAAATGCCGAAAGCTCAAGAATAAGGAGAAAAGGCGTGACAAAAGTATAGATAAGAAGCAAGAAGACACAACGGCAGTTACTACCGATGATCTCATGGTCGTTTGTGAAAATGATTGTATCAATTTTGTGGGCCAAGAGAGCAGTAGGGTAATTGATTTTGGTGCTTCTTTTCATGTGACTTCTCGAGTTGATTTCTTCACTACCTACACTGCAGGAGATTATGGTTCTGTTCGAATGGGTAATGAAGGTTTGTCCAAGATTGTTAGCATGTGTGATGTTTGCTTGAAAACAAACTTGGACTGCAAGTTGTTGCTTAAAGATGTGAGGTATGTTCTAGACATTCGCCTCAATTTGATCTTTACCTGGAAGCTAGATGATGAAGGCTACAACAAATTTAGTGATGGAAAATGGAAGCTCACAAAGGGATCTTTGGTGGTGGCTAAGTGCAAGAAGACCTACACACTTTATTTGATGTAAGGAAAAATTTGTAAAGGTATTATTAATGCATTTGAGGATGATACTTCTACCGAATTGTGGCACAAGCAACTTGTGCACATGAGTGAAAAGGGGCTGCAAGTTTTGTTCAAGAAAGAGCTTCTACCTGGTTTGAAAGGTACACATCTTAAAACTTGTGTTCATTGTTTGGCGGGTAAACAACATCGAGTTTCTTTTCATAAAAATGTTGCTTCTAGAAAAGAAAATGTGTTGGAGTTAATTCATTCGGATGTTTGTGGTCCTTTAAAAGTTAGAACACATGGTGGTGCACTTTATTTTGTTACTTTCATTGATGATTATTCAAGGAAAGTCTGGGCTTATCTACTAAAAACTAAAGATCAAGTTCTAGAAGTATTTAAGCATTTTCAGGCCATGGGTGAAAGAGAAACAGGGCAGAAATTGAAGTGCATCCGATCAGACAATGGTGGTGAATACATTGGGCCATTTGATGAGTATTGTCATAGCCAAGGTATTCGGCACCAAAAGATGGTTAAGAAGACTCCTCAACAAAATGGCGTTGCCGAGAGGATGAATCGCACCATTGTAGAAAGAACAAGGTGTTTGCTTTCACAAGCTAAATTGCCAAGATCCTTTTGGGGTGAGGCAATGAGTACAGCGGTTGACGTGATCAATTTGTCTCCTTGCTATCCTTTGAATGGTGATGTTCCTAAAAGTGTTTGGACTGGCAAAGATGTGTCTTATGAGCACTTGAGAGTGTTTGGTTGCCGAGCTTTTGTTCACATTCCAAAGGATGAGAGGTCCAAGCTTGATAGTAAGTCAAGACAATGTATTTTTCTTGGCTATAGGCGTGATAAGTTCGGGTATAGATTATGGGATCCGATCGACAAGAAAATCATTCGAAGCCGTGATGTTGTGTTTCTTGAAGACCAAACAATTGAAGACTTTGGCAAAGGTGATCAACCGGAGCCAAAAACTAGTGATCTCATTGACATGGATCCATCTCCTTCATCTCCAGTTGATGATGAAAATGGGGGAGATGTGCAGCCACCTATTGAAGATGTGGAGGATGATGCTAATCCTAATGAAGTTGAGCCAGAAATTGAGGAAGAGCATCCAACTCAAGTACCGTCACCACAACTTGAGTTGAGGAAATCTACAAGGGACTGACAACCTTCAAGAAAGTATCCTCCCAATGAATTTGTGTTGATTTCTGATCAAGGGAAGCCTAAGAGCTACCAAGAAGCAATTGAGCATGCAAAGAAAGGTGATTGGAAAAAGGCCATGGACGAGGAGATGAATTCCTTACTTGAAAACCAAACTTATGATTTAGTGAAGTTGCCTAAAGGGAGGAAAATTTTGAAAAATAAATGGGTCTTCAAATTGAAGAATGATAGGAAGAATTTGAGGTACAAAGCGCGTCTTGTTGTGAAAGGCTTTGGGCAAAAGAAAGGTATTGACTTTGATGAGATTTTCTCGTCGGCTGTGAAGATGTCTTCTATTTGGGTTGTACTTGGCATGGCTGCAAGTATGAACCTTGAAATTGAGCAACTTGATGTGAAGACCGCATTTCTTCATGGTGACCTTGAAGAAGAAATTTACATGGAGCAACCGGAAGGTTTTGTGGAGAAAAGGAAAGAGAAATTTGTTTGCAAATTGAAGAAAAGTTTGTATGGTCTCAAGCAAGCTCCGCGGCAATGGTACAAAAAATTTGACTCTTTCATGATGAATAATGGTTTTTCTAAAACCATTTCGGACCATTGTGTGTTTGTGAATAATTTCCCAGATGGCAAATTTATTATTCTTTTGCTTTATGTTGATGACATGTTAATTGTGGGTCAAGATTCTACCATGATTAACAAGTTGAAGTTGGAGTTGAGCAAGTCCTTTGCTATGAAAGATTTGGGGCCGGCAAAGCAAATACTTGGTATGAAAATTGTTCGTGATCGCAAAGAGGGACTGATTTGGTTGTCTCAAGAAAGCTACATTGAGAAAGTTCTTGAGAGGTTCAACATGAATAAAGCAAAGTTGGTTGGTTGTCCACTTGCGGGTCACTTCAAACTTAGTTCGAATCAATGTTCTACAAGTGAGAAAGACAAAAAAGAGATGTTGAAAGTTCCTTATGCTTCAGCAGTTGGTTCTTTGATGTACACCATGGTTTGTACAAGGCCGGATATTGCTCACGCTGTTGGTGTGGTGAGTCGGTTTCTCTCTAATCCGGGTAAAGAACATTGGGCAGCGGTAAAATGGATTCTTAGGTATCTTCGAGGGACTTCGAAGGTGTGTTTGTGTTTTGGAGATGGTAAGCCGATGCTTGATGGGTTCACGAATTCTGACATGGCCGGTGATGTTGATTCTAGAAAATCTACTTCGGGGTATGTCACGCCCCGAACCCGCCCCTAGAAGTTCGGTGACGAGACCGGCCAGTAATCCTAGATTACCACAGGCCTTTCTATACATAAAATAAATAAGCGGGGCTCGCGGAAGCGAATACAAAATACAAATAGTCCAAAGAGCTGTGCACATATATGATCATACATTCACATGCCACCCATGATGTTAATTACCCACTATCTTTACCTTTACATAATATGTTACAAAGTATCATATACAAAACACATAGACACATGACACTAATATAACTGAGACAAAACTCCCTACTGGCCTTTCAGGCCTAGCCTCAACTCGGAGGCACACGAACATCTGGTTAGGCTTGATGCAACTCTTAGCTTAGGCTTGACTCCCAACAGGTTCACCTATAATACATAAGTACAAATAATGAGCTAAAGCTCAGCAAGTAACATTACAATAAAAAGAAATCCAACATTTCATTAAACCATAAATTCATAACTATACATTCATCATAATCAATAAACAGTCAACAGTAATCATATAAGAATATACATGACAACATATTCCATAACCTTCTTGTAATCTTTCCATAACCTGTTCATAGTCTTTTCATAAACCTTTTCATAACCTCTTCATAACGTTGACTAACGACTAGAGTAACCGGTCCGTACACCGATTAAACACATTTTCGTAACGTCGATTAACGACTAGAATAACCGGTCCGTACACCGATTAAACACATTTTCATAACGTCGATTAACGACTAGAATAACCGGTCCGTACACCGATTAAACACATTTTCATAACGTCGAATTAACGACTAGAATAACCGGTCCGTACACCGATTAAACGACTTGGCATCACATTTTCATGACATTCTAATAGAGAACATTCGTTTACAGAAACATTATCATTTCAAAACATTTATCATTTCAAAAACATATCATATAGTATCATTTGAACATAATTCATAATAACAGATCTTTACTGAAACATTACTTACAGCGGGTTTCCAATACTGATTGCACGGTCTTCACTTCTTGACCTGTAATTAACAACAGTATAACACGTCCCTTAAATACACATTATCATTGAATGCACTTCATTCTTCTTTCTATTCTTTACTTCATTTCATATTCATTACATGCTCATTCCAATCTTTCTTTACTTTAATTCATGCTTATAAGATGCTAAAAGATGTAATTATCATGTTAAAATGCATACAGAACAACTTTCCCAAAATCTCCTGAAATGGCCTTCCCGCTCGAGCGTCCACTTGTCCGCTCGAGCGTACTGAACAATCTTTCAAAACTGCTGGAAGGTCGATTTCTCCGCTCGAGCGTGCTTATCTCCGCTCGAGCGGACAGAGCAAAATCCGAATTCTGGGTTCTTCTTCCCTCTTTCAAACTTCCATTTACAAAATCCATTTTAGCATTCATGATATCCAAGTCCCAAAAACACTTGATCAACATCATAATTTAACAAAACATCTTTAATCAAACCCATTTGCATCATATATAAGATCAACCCATAAATTGAGATGAAAATCATAAACTTAAACATAGAAGCTTCATTTCTAAACATCCATGGAAGTTGCCCTCAAAACATGCCAAATAAACTTGATTCAAACTATTTTAAAGCCAAGATCATGTGTTCAACATGCTACGACAAGGATCAAACAACTTAATTTCATGAAGATCTTACCTTAAGCACCTAGATAGAGAAGTGTAAGCTTGATTTCTCCCCTTTTCTTTCCCTTCTTCCCTTGGTCTCCCCCTCTCTTTCCCGAATTCTCTCGAACCCTCTCTCTCTCTCTCACAGATATTTTCTTTCTTTTTCTTTGAGTCTAATGAGTCAAAAAGGTAACCAATCCTTATCTATATATTATAATCCACTTGAGCCATAAACCTTGAGCCAAACAAGGCCCTTGCTCTCATCTATATATATATATATATTACATTAATCTATTTGAGTCAAAACGTAAGCCAAACAGAACTTAGCGAATTAGACGAAATTCAGTCTTCAGTTTAATTTTTCAAATAGTTCTAAAAATTTCCGGTATCACATAGACTTGTTCAATTTCATTTTCTGAACCCATTATGGTTGTCAATTTCAATCCCGAAGTTGTCATCTCAACAGATATTTTCTAAGTCCAACAGATATTTTTCCATTAATTCACACTAAAGCATATTTAATTATCGGTAATTAGGACATACTATTCCGGGTCATTACAGGGTATTTGATGACTTTTGCAGGGGGAGCTGTGGCATGGCAATCTAAATTACAAAAATGTGTTGCTCTCTCAACTACTGAAGCTGAATTCATTGCTATTACAGAAGCTTGTAAAGAAGAGTTATGGTTGAAGAAATTTTTGCAAGAGTTGGATTTGAAGCAAGAAAAGTATGTGCTTTATTGTGATAGTCAAAGTGCTATTCACTTGAGTAAAAATTCTACCTTTCATTCGAGATCGAAACACATTGATGTGAGATACCATTGGATTCGTGATGTGTTAGATTCGAAATTGTTGTAACTCGAAAAGGTTCACACAGATGATAATATTTTAGATATGTTGACAAAGACTTTGTCGAGGGACAAACATTTAAAGTGTCGAACTTTGGCGGGTATGGTTGATATCTCCACCTAAGTCGGTAGGGGGAGAATTGTTGGGTATACCTCCTTATTGGAGTGTGAGACCCAATTGGTTTTGGAAAAAGAGTTTTAATTTGGCTTGGTTTAGTATAATATATTTTTATATATTATATTTGTGGAGGCCCAATCTAATTTGGTTACAGTTAGGGTTTTGATAAAACAAACCCTAGAATTAACAATATAGAAATATATTGTTTATGTGAGCCGTTTTTGTCAAGGAGTAGCATATACTTGTCTTTGGTGAGATAGTGCTTCGAGTGGCTTTTGTGAAGCAGCATCAAAATTGATTTGAGTGCATCTTTGTTTGGGTGCTTTGGTGGAGTTGATTTGGTTCGTTATTTTGGGTCTTCTTCAACTCTGATTCTGAAGATTTTGGTTCATTTATTTGGTGAGGTCTTTCCTCTTGTTTATTTGTGATTATTTAGAATTCACCTAAGGGTGGTTTTATGAGACCATTAGTGTCTCGTTTGTAATTGTTTGGAAATTATTTGGTTGATAGTGGAATCGGATTTCGATCCCGTGGACGTACCTCACATTGAGGGAACCACGTAAAAATTCTTGTGTTGCCTTTGATTTAATTTTTCCGCATTAGTTTTTATTCTTATTGATTGATTTACTTATGGGGATTCATCAATTTTCCCTAACAAGTAGGAGTTTATGTTACTGTAAAACATTTATATTTACTTTGTTATGAGAAACTGTTTAAGATAGAAATTATTTATGTTTCTTGAAAAATCTTATTTGTTCAATTTTTGTCTGAATAAATTCATTTTATTTCTTATTATTTGTCAGCGGTGTTGAATCTCAAATTGTCTTTATCTTAGTTACACCAAAACTCGAACAGTTTTGGTTTTGATTCTCATGCATGTGTTATTTTCTGCAACCACAATTATATGAAAGTCACGCTATGCATACTTTTTTTTGTAAGTATTTGTCCCATAGTTGTAATTGGAAGAACCATCTCTAATATATTTGTGGTGAACCTTAAGGATTGATTTGAATTTGTGTATCAGAATATGGGTTTACAAATTTTAGTTTTTTACGGTTAAATTTATAGGAACGGAAATTTTGTATTTTCAAAGTTCAACATAAAGTTTGTTTGTTTGTTTATTTGTTTGTTTGTTTGTTTGTTTTTTTTAGTTTGTTGAATCTGTTGTATAAATCATGCATGTTATCATCTAGTATTGGTTGTTTTTCCATAATTAAATTGATACGACTTGCAGATATATGAAATTATAATTATAAATATTTGTAGTGATTGCCTTATTCATGGTAGTTATTGTTTTGAGTGATGGAACTTTTATACGAATAAATGCAACTCTTTTGTTCGTAATTTTTGAAAATTTCGAATTTGGACATTTTCATGTTATTGAGAATGATAAATTGATATATTGACTATGTAAATGAGCGTATTAATTTGAGATTTTTTTTTTAAAAAAAATAAAATAATTTGGAATGAATTTTATGATGTCATATGTTGTCATGAAATCTTTTATGGAAAAAAAAAGTGTGATATGTGTTATATTTTGACTGATTTATTTCCAATGTTATGTTTGGGATTTAAATAAAATTTTGTTTAAAAGTTTGTGAAATTTTTAATTAATTTGTGATTATGATGATGACATACCAATGGATCTCTTTTGGAATATTATATGTGTAATTTGATTTTGGCAGTAATATTCTTGTAATATCAAAACAATCATTAACACATGTGTTTAGTTAGCTTCTCCAAACAATTTTCACCCCTTGTTTTGAGTGTCTTGTTTGTTTAGAGTTTTCAAAAATTAATTTCATATCCACTTTTGAAAACTCTTTTCAAGGCAGAAAAATTTGGGCTAATTAGTTGTCCTCCCGGACGTCCGGCCAGTTGATTAGAACAGTGCTCTATATACATATATATATATATATATGTATATTTTTACAATTGGCACCTGTTATTTTTTATATTTTAAATATAAAAAAAATTAGAATTTTTAAATATTTTTTATGAGTTTTGAATAGAATTTTGAATTGTGTGTTTAGTTCTAAGTTGTAAGTTTTTATATCAAATTTCATATGTCACATTAAAAATTCAAAACTCCTAACCAAACAAATTTTTCACTCTCAAATCATAATTCCAAAGTTCTCAAACTCAATACAACTCTATTATCAAATCATAATTCAAAAACTCTTCCAAATACCACCTTAAACATGATGATTTAAATAGTAGTGTGGTTCCATTTAATTGGAAGTAGATTGAGGAATCTTTTATGTTGATTATTATTTCATTAATAATCAATTGAAAGTTATTTTAAAGTAACTTTAAATTTTGTGACATAAATTGTCATCAATCATTATTTTACTTGTGTAGTAGAATTTGTTTAACCATGAATCATTATATTAATGAATTAGAAGAGATAATTCAATTTTTGTCACAAATATTTTTGTGACAATGACACTTGTTCGGAAATGAGTCATGTTGTTTGTACTAATTTATGTATTATCACAAATGTAGAGTAGAGAAGTAGAATTGTCTGCTAATCATGATTCATGACAAGTTACTCATAGAAACTCGAACAATATATATATATATATATCAAAATTAAGAGTTTAAATCTTAATTTCGAGGTACAAGTATTTTTCTTTGTTTGCATTGTAAGAATTTATACAATCAAATAAATTTTTTTGAATTGTTTGGTTCTTAAGCAAAATCTTTATTAAAATATGATTTTATCTAAGCATTAATTCTGACTTGTGTAGTCATAATTATTCAGGGTTTTATATTTCATAAATTTGATTTAGAAATTTGTTATTCAACACCATAATCAATAAATGATGAATGTTATATTCTGATTTATATCATAATTGTAGGGGCGTATTGATATTTTCGTGTGGTAATATCTTAATAATAAAATTAATTTTTCTTAGAGAACTTAAAATATGGGGGTGCTTGAAGGATTTTACCAAAGTAACGGTTCTGATGACAGGTCCACAAAGAATCTCAATTCTTTTTATAGGACAAAGTTGGAGTAGAAGCAAAAATGGTTTTTTAACTCCTAAGGAACACCTCTATGTTTATTATTTGATTTGAAAAATGGGAGCGACATAAAGTAACGGTAAGTCTCGACAAATTTAACAACTTAATACCATATGACATTAGCTCTCAGATATGAGTATTGTTTAAGAACAATATAATGGATCTATTAACTACTCAATGATATATAACTAAGAAGGTCGAACGAAAAATAGCGGCCGTAAACAAAAGGTTTGACTAGAGAGCAAATAAGGGAAAGTTCATCGAGGCGAATAAGATTAAAGCCTATTAATTTTGAGTCGCTATAATGGCAACCCAACCTAACTGACTGGAGATCTCAAGATCTATGTTCAAAGGGACAACCGTATTATGGATGACTCACTATAAATCACTAAGGGAGCCTATCTCCTATCCATTCTTATGATGAGAGTGATATCTGTAACATGTGTTGTATGCAGGGGACTTCGGGTAAGTTATACTTTTAATGATCACTTATATCTTGAAAAACCTAGAAAGGTATCTTTCAAGAGGAGTATTTAAGAGACTCGAAATAAAGATCACCTATATGAGTGTGAAGGGGCCGCTTCTATGAGAATTAGTAAGACTAAATTCTCTAAAGAACTCATGAAACACCAAGACATGCCCAAGGAGAAAACGGGTACAACCGTGAGAACTAAGCTATGTCTGGAGATATTCTGTGTGAATTCTATTTGTAGGGACATATTTTGAGAGGGACAACACATGGCCAAGGTGACGCCGAAGTGTCAGCCAAGGTGCCACGTGGCTTGGTTCTGACGCCAAGGTGATCTCGGCTAGGCTGAGGTTATCTACGGAGATATCAGAATTCGAGATGAACAGATAAGGGACGAGAGTCCAAGAATAGGGAAGGATCTCAGTCTGGATAAAGATAAAGCTCTTAAGGAGTTTATTTCTATCTAACTGAGAGTCCAAGATGATCATTAAGCCTGAATCCACAAGAGTAAGACTTATAGGGGAAGTTGGACACTGACTATTATAAAAGTGAGGCACCCTCGTGGGTCTAAGATATGTTTTTATGTATGATATATTGGAAGTAGTAAGTTCTTTCTTGTGAGTTAAGCACAATTGGTTATTTTTTAGAGATAATTACTGACTTAATCGTCAGAGTGCCCCCGGGTGGACGAACCATCGCCGAATTCTCATCTTTTTGTGACAAGTTGTTTGGGCTTAATTTATTCTGCTGGTGCTCTCTTGCTAAGTTTCCCTGTTTGGTTGTGTGATCAAAAATCAACACCCATAATTTGGCGTCGTTTGTAAGAACGTAAGGAGAATAAATGGCCAACGGCGGGTAAAAAGAAAAGGTCGGGGACGATATCCCTAGTGAGAGTGGCAAACACGCCGATCCTAATATGGAAGAGGAGAACTGTAATGAAGGACCTCAGGATCAGAATCCCAGGAAAAAGGACGTCGGCTAAGAGGGAGACGCACTGAAGAAAGCATGTCAATGCGGGTATTACAACGAAAGCGACCTTCAAGTATGGAAAGATAAATGCTTGAAGACGGACGGTGAGATGAAGGGAATGGAAAACAAGTTGGCAGACCTCCAATCGGTTGTCAACTTCATGATGCAGAACAACGTCATGCAGCCACCGTTTCCATTGAAGGACACGCCGATTCCAGCGGCCAAGAACGATGCCTAGAAAGGAGGGTAGAATGCCATCCCAACAGTCCCTCAGCATGACAGGGTGAAGGAACGCTCACATCGGCCTTCATGAGGCCGCGAAGCGGCAGAGTCAATGAGGAGAGTCTCGAAGGCGATCGTACCAAAGGAATGTATGCCAAGGAACATCGGGATGTTCAAGGGAACAAACTTTGTTTTGATACGGTGAATGAAGAGAAGTCCAAGAGAACTCATAACGACACCGGGAGGAGCACACCAAAAAGGCTGAAATCTGTTGACAGTCGAGCTCCTGGCCGGACTAAGGAGGATTTGAGGGACTACCTCTAGAGGAAACGGCAGAATGTTGAGGTCACATCCCCAGTCAAGCCAAGAATGCCATTCTCAGTAGAGTTGGATAAGTTTGAGGCCCTAAAAAGGTTCCATATGCCGAGATTCCAAATATATGACAGTAAGTCCGATCCAAA
This sequence comes from Camellia lanceoleosa, assembly GCA_025200525.1. NCBI lineage: Eukaryota > Viridiplantae > Streptophyta > Magnoliopsida > Ericales > Theaceae > Camellia > Camellia lanceoleosa. The sequence continues at coordinate 132,903,461 of CM045765.1, forward strand.
TTTCACGTTATCTTATATTTAAATTCAATGGCACTATATACTAGGAACGAACCGTTGCTCTGCAAGGTGTTCCCCTCATCCTTCAGGAAAATCGCATCAGATTGGTTTCATAAGTTGCTGAAAGGAACTGTGAAAAGTTGGGAAGGCTTGGCCAAGATGTTTGTGGCCAGATTTGTTACAAACAAACTGCAGCTGTTGAGGGTAGACTCCCTGATGGCTTTGAAAGTTGGCGAGGGTGAAAGCCTCAGGGCTTATGCCAAAAGGTATTATGAGGTGTTCAATTGAATCCCAAGATGCAACCAGGAGTTAGCGGTCGTGTCTTTTAAAAATGGCTCGGAGGATGATTGTATGTTATGGAAATCGTTGGCAAAGACTCTACCAAAAAGTATGGAAGAACTCATGGCAATGATCAAGAAATATGCCAGAGCAGAAGAGGATACGCCGGGAACAAAGGCGTCAAAATAGGAAAAGAGAAACGGCTTGCCGAAGCGAGGCCGAGGTAATACTGGATATAACAGGCAAGAAACAAGACTGAGGGCTGCACAGGCAGTCACCATTGTGTTCCGAATCCCAGTTTATAAAGTTCTAGAAAGGATCAGGAACCAGCCGCATTACAGAGCGCCGGAAAGGATCCCTGGCGAATTTATGGAGAGAAGTCTAGGGAAGCACTGTGCCTACCACAATAAAGATGGACACTTGACGCAAGGTTGTAGAGCCCTAAAGGCGCACTTGGAAGATCTGGTCAGACAAGGTCACTTAAGGGACCTAGTAGATGAGGCCAAAACGAGGGAAGAGCAGGCAAGGTTACCTTAGGCACCGTCAGTACCACCTCCACCAGTACCACAACTACAAGCATACGGACCTCGAGTGATCAATGTGATTCATTCGAGGGTCAATGAGAACAAGGTACGTGGGGAGACTTAGAGGGTGAAACACTTACAGCTTGTGTATCAGGTCCAGCAAAAGAGGCCTATGATAGATGAGTACCAAGGACCAATGGTGTCTTTTACTGAAGCAGACCTAGACATGGTGCAACATCCACACAATAATGCTCTGGTAGTAACCCTCAAGATTGGAGAATGCCAGGTGTAGACGTCCCCGAACATCCCGAGAGGGAAATCCCGTTTTGTTCATTTGGGTTCACTACAGTTTAGGACTCAATGCCACGGTCCTGTATCTAATCTCGCAAAGTGCAATACAAGACCGATGAATCATCAAAAAGTCCAAATCCGGCAAATCGTTTTTGAAAACAGATTTTTTGAAAGAAGTGCCAAACATGGATTGCTTTGCCAGATATAGAGTCGCCACCTAAATATTTTATTTTTGAAAAAATTTAGGAAACCCTGACTCGTTGCCTAAGGTCACGTGTCTGTCATCACCAAAGTTGCCTCGACTTGGGAACTTGGGTACGATTGTGGAAGGTCACTTGGGTACGATTGGGGAAGGTCACTTCGTGAGCACCCCCGCTCGCCTGATCAAAGATCGGCCTCTACTAACCATGATATCTAGTTTTGAGAACATTATGCGTTCTTATTCCGGTTATTAGCCTAGATTTACTATGTGATGCGCACAGCATACAAGTATAGACTGGATCACCTGAATTGGAACAAAACATCTCATGTTTGTTTTGAAAACGGTTTGCTACTCGCAAGTAGGCTAAAATGTGGATTTGCCACCCTCAGGTGGGCTTAGAAAACAAGATGTTGCCACTCTCAAGTGGGCTTAAAACTCGCAGTCAATGAATTATTCCAATTTAGATAATCCAACCTTCACCCACAAGCATTCAGGCAGGTATATCACATAAGCACATAGCCTCATGGTAAGCATGCTATCATGGCAGTCACTCACACGCATGCAAGGATGCTAAAGCATAAATACTTACCGAGTACTCCCAGCCAAAGAAAGAAGCTAATTAGAATGCATGCATGGATCCTAACTATGCTGAGATGCCTAATGCAATACATGCAAAAATGCAACTACAATAGGCTCGGCTATTCTAAAGATGGCATGTGAAATGCTACAACTAACAAGTATTCAACTCAGAATTGAAATACAATGCAGTTAGTATGATGCGCCGAGCCCGGTGCATGCAAGACAGATGAATGAATGCAAACATGCTATCATAAGTATGCTAATTGAAACATGCCCTAATCTAACCATCATTTGCTGGTAAATAAAAGGGAGAAAGACGTGAGGTTGGAAGACATGCATCACACACACACACACTTATTACAACATTGCCCTCTTGCAGAGGGTCCGAATAAATAATACAGTCCGAATAAATAATTACAGTCCGAATAAGTACAAAACCCCAATTAATTAACAAATTAACTAAGAAATGAAATAAACTAGTATGTAAATTCATGGACCGCCTCAGCTTTGTTCCGAATGATGAAAGATGCATGCTTGAGTCGCCTCGTCGGAAAATTCCCCGTGATGCCCCGATTTGCTTCTGTTTGCAATTGATCCCGGAATGCTGTGCAAGGCTTTGGAAAGTTGCTGATTTCTAGTTTGCTGCAACAGAGAGCAAGAAAGAGGCATGGCAAAGTATTTTCACATATGTATGCACACCTCAATCCTCGTGCCACCAATCACGCATCTCGATGCATGATGGCCGAGGAGTCGAATTGCACGACTCGATGTGAAATGAATGCACATGACAACACAACAAGGCCTAGACTCCATCATGGGTAATCCCGAGTGTCGGCGACTGGGAATTGAGACACGTTTCGTCACTTGGAGTACGAAATGTCTCTCGTTTTCCGCGTTTGGGCTAACTCCTATCCCAAACACAATGCAAATGAGATGACATACACAATGTGACTAACATGGCATACACAATGCACGTGATGTAACATGGCATACACAATGCTGTAACATGCAACCTAGCATACGCAATGCTATGGACTAAAATGGCATACACAATGCATGATGGACTTATACCAATATGAGTGGACCTCAGCCACACTCACATAAGTGGCCATATGATGGAAATGAGACAACCGAAATACATGCAAACATGCACGAATGCAATGGACCGATCTTAAGGCACAACATGCAACTCTAACAAGGCGTGGCAAAGGATGAAACATGGCATAGAATGGGACATGATACAGCTCTAAAATGGCATAAAAGATGGTCCTGAAACATGCAAATATGTCACACAATGAATGCTAGGTGGCTCGGGTACCGAAACTAGTAAAGTGCGTTACACTAGAGGTACGCAAAGCAATGCACAAATGGAAAAATCAACCCTAAATAGACCCTAGGCAGATTTGAAATAGTGGGGAAATGGCCTAGAATGATGGCTCGGAATGCAAAGAAATGGAGTTCATTCAATGGTCGGTAAATGAGGCATACAAGCCCGACTCTCAAGCACACTTAAGAAGTATAAAACATGGCAATATGGCATTGATACAAGCTCTGAAATATGATGTATAATGGACCTAAAACATGAACACACCTCAGTATATGCATGGAATGAACCTCAAAACTCAAAGTTAAGCATGGGTATTGAACTACAAGCATGCAAAACCAACATCATTCAACCATGAGACCTAAAAACAGAGCTAGGGCAGTCCAAAATAAGCACAATATCAGTTTAAGGCATGGCCAAAAAGTGCTAAAATCAAGGGTCAACAAAGCATGCAAAGAAAGCTAGTGAACCATGATTTACACCACACGTATATGAAGCACATGAGGGCTCACCAAACCAGCCAAAAAAAGAAGTATGACATGCCAAAATATGCCCAAATAACCACTGAAACTCAGTCAATGCATGCAAGAATGATGGGCTCCTTTGAAAGGCCAATAAGAGGGTTGTTCTACACATATAAGATAGACATGCAAGATGATAAAACAACCTCTAGAAAGAGGTTCTAAGGGTCCTAAAACCCACCAAAAAGAGCCTGAAATAGGTCTAGGAAATATGCAAACAAAGGCCCCTTTGCAAGGCCTTGAATGGGATTGTTTTACACATGCATCAAAGACACAAAATATGGCCAAAAGGGCTCTGGAAAGAGTCAAGGAAGACCTTAAAACTCACCAAATAGGGCCTGAAATGTGGCTTCACAACATGCAAGTAGGAGCCCCTTTGGAAGGCTAAAAGGACCAACAAACAAAACAAGGAGAGAGGGGGTCACCCCCCCTCTGATTTTGGCTCTCAAAATAGTATTCTAGCCACTAAAAATCCATTGGATTTCAGTGGCTAGAAGGCCAAACAAAGCATGCAACAAAGGCCTAGATGCAAGGCTCAAAACAAGAGGCAAACAAATATACAAGGAAGTAAATGACCTCAAACAAAAAAAGGCCCTTAATCAAACATCAAGAGGGGCTCAAAATAAGACTCTTTTCAGTTTATGACAAATCTTGAAAATGCTCACAAGTAGGGCTAAGATATGAAGCAAAATAAGCCTACAAAGAGGGATAGAGCATACAAGGAGGTATATGACCTCAAACAGAAAAGTGTCCTTAATAAAACTTCAAGAGGAGATCAAAATAAGACACTTTTCAGTTTATGAAAAAACCCAGAAATGCTTGCAAATAGGGCTAAGTTATGAAGCAAAATAATGCAAAAAATGGGAAAATGAGGACTTACCCTTGTAGCACAGCAATGCAGCAAGTTCTGGACCAAGAAGGTGAGTCTTCAACCTTTGAAAAACAGCTCCAAGATGATTGAATGGATGGTGGAGGTGGTAGGCTATGAGGTGTGGTGTAATGGCCAAGAACAATGGGGTATTTGAGCTTGGATGAGAGAGATATAGAGGGTGGAGTGTATATGCCTTGGCTGGTTTTTCTAACCCTTGCAAATGGAGGGGGAGTGTTGGTTTTATAGAGGAGAAGAGCCAAGACTTCTTGGAGAAGCCTTAAGAGAGGGTCAAAGCTTCTCAAAGAAGCTTAACCAAAAGGGTCAAGCTTCCTCAAGAAGCTTGACAAAAGAGTCAAGCTTCTCTAAGAAGCTAAGCAAAAGGGTCAAAACCAACTTACAAAGACCAAAAAGAGGGTCAAAAGGTTCAATGAGAAATACTGGTCGGCCATACCAGAAAGGTGGCCTCCCAGATGAGTAAAATACAGCTGTATGGTGGGAAACCAGAAAATATGACCCATGAGAGAGGAAAACCAGCTTTCTAGCAAGGTTCAACAGGGTCAAGAAGAAATACTGGTCGGCCTACCCATATTGGTGGCCTCCCAGATGAGTACAACATAATGGTGGTATGAAAAACCAGAAATTATGGCCCAAAAGTGAGAAAAACCAGCTTTTTGTCAAGAAAATCGGCTGGAGGAGAGAGAAAATGATTTTCAAAAGAATTGCTGGTCTCCCACCATCCTACCACCTTCCTAGTAATGAAAATAGGGTCTATACAAAAAATGAACCCTAACCGATGCAAAACGAGGGTTCGGGGGCCAAAACACGTGGTCCGGGACCCCGAAAACAGGTTGTGAAGCACCGAAGGTGGCGTACGACCACGAAGGTGATCTCCTGGGCCACAGTGTCACTCTAAGGAGAGGAAACAAGGTGTGTGCCAAAAATCGGAGCAAACGGAGGAAGTTAAGCGGTCCCGAACCGAGGCGTACGGCCGACGGCTCTGAAAATCGGAAACTGGCATCCAAACGGGAAAAATGGCCTACGACCACGAAACGTAGCCTACGGCCACTGAGAGATGGTCTACGAGACCTTTCCCTCCCTTCAGGAAGAGAAAACAGAGAAAACAGGACCTGGTTCGTAAATCGAGGCAAAGCACAAAAGAGCCCCGAAGTCCGGAGGCAAGGCTCGCAGCCGAGACTCTGAAATCTCAGAACGAGCACAATATGCAATATCACCGAGCGCTCAGTTGGTGACGTCTGAGTCTTAAGGTCGACCAAAAATGGGGTGTCTACACTAGGTAAGCGCATTCTAATTGATCAAGGCAGCTCTCATGACATCATGTATGTTGGATGTTACAAGGAGCTCATCTTTTACCGAGATGATTTGGAATAGTCCAATAGCCCAATGGTCGGGTTCAATAGAATGCCGACATAGCCCCTGGAAGCAATAAATTTAGAGGTGCAGGCAGACACCAAGAAGGTAAGCACAAAGTTCATAGTAATTGACACCATTTTCCCTTACAATGTTATCTTGGGAAGGCCATGGTTACACGTAGTGAGGGTTGTTCCCTTAACACTACACTAGCTGTCGCGGTTCCTAATGGAGCATAGAATTGAGGAGGTCAGAGGGGATCAAGTGTAGGAAAATAATTGCTTTGTGGTAGCAATGAAATCCGCCTGTACCGTGCGAGAAGCAGAAATAGTAGAGATTGAGGATGAGGACATGGAGGTCCTAGATGACGTCGGCAAAGAGCCGGCCGACAAAAGTGAGGAAGCCTTAAAGAAAATTCTAGTCCAACAAGGGGATGAAGAGCGTTTCTTCCTTCTCGGCTCAGGCTTGGCCGAGGAGAGAAAAAGGAAGTTAGAAGCATTATTGTGAACAAAGATAGAGGTGTTTGCTTAAACACCCGATAAGATGCCTGGCATTGATCCCGAGGTTACATGCCATAGGTTAAATGTGGACAGGTCGGCTAAGCCTGTCATTCAGCGAGAAAGGAGGCCAACGTTGGTTCATGTGGAGGCAGTAGAGGAGGAAGTGGAAAAATTGTTGGAGGCCAGAGCCATTAGGGAGGTAAACTACCCGACTTGGTTGTCAAACACAGTTGTTGTGAAAAAGAAGAATGAGAAGTGGAGGGTCTGCGTGGACTTCAACAGCTTGAATAAGACTTGTCCCAAAGACAGTTTTGCACTCCCCAAGATCGATCAATTAGTAAATGCCACTTTGGGATATGGAAGGATGAGCTTCTTAGACGTTTACAGGGGATGCCATCATATAGCAATGTATCCCCCCGACAAGGAGAAGACTGCATTTATCACCCCAAAAGGGTTATATTACTACAGAGTGATGCCTTTCGGGTTGAAAAATGCAGGAGCAACCTATCAGAAGTTGGTGACCAAGATGTTCAGATATCTGATTGGTAAAACAGTGGAAGTGTACATTGATGACATGGTCGTAAAAACCAAAGAACCTAATAATCACCTAGTCGCTTAAAAGTAGTTTTTGATATCCTTAGAACATATATCGACTCAATGCTTGAAATGCATTTGGATTTAGGTGCGTAAGTTCTGGGATACTTGGTTACCAGAAGGGGCATTGCCGCAAGCCCAGATCAAATCAAGGCTATCTTGGACTTGAAAAGCCCGACATCGACAAAACAGGTACAGATGTTGACTGGGAAGGGCCGCAGCCCTGAACAGATTTATAAGCAAAAGTTCAGATAAATGTAAACCATTTTTCAGTTTATTGAAAAAGGCCATAGATTTCTTGTGGACAAAGGAGTGAGAAGTCACCTTGGCCAACTTAAAAAATTACCTGACAACAACTCTAGTTCTGTCAAATCCAGTACCTGGAGATGAGCTATTCTTATACTTGGTCGTTTTAGAGCACGCAGTGAGTGCAATGGTAATCAGAGAAGAGAAATGAAAATAAAGGGCAGTGTACTATGTGAGTAAAACCTGAGCAAGTGCAGAGACGAGGTACTTACCCTTGGAAAAATTGACATTTGCCCTGGTAATGGTTTCAAAGAAACTGAATCACTACTTCCAAGCCCACAAGATTGTGGTACTGATGAAGCATTCTTTGAAGTCTCTATTACAGCAAGGAGATCTGACAGGTAGGGTAGCCAAATGGGCAGTAGTGTTGGGCAAATTTGACTTAGAGTTTAGGCCCAGAACAACAATTAAAGGCCAGGTTCTGGCCGACTTTATGGCCGAGTTCACCCCTGGTGCCATTCCGTGTCGAACTCCAGTGAGCTGAGGTTTAGGATGCCCAGGGGAGCAAGAAGAAACCCAACTGGGGCCCAAGAACCCCGTTCAAGCAAAACAAACGAAAGAAGAAAAACCAAAGCCCTGTGACATCTATATCGCGGACTCTTTCTGCTTGTTTGTTGTTGGAAGTTCAAACCGTTAATGAGCGGGGGCAGGAGTAGTGTTAGTATCGCTAGATGGAAAATGTTAGAGTAGTCTATACATTTGGGGTTTAAGGTTTCAAACAATGAAGCAGAATATGAGGCACTGATCACAAGGTTGAAGTTAGCAGCAGCAATGGAAGCCGACGAGGTGGTAGTCTTCTGTGACTTCCAATTTATTGTGAACTAGGCAACAGACGAATATGCAGCCTAAGATGAAAGAATGATAGCCTATGTCAAAGAATTTGTTAGACTGCTAGCCTTGTTTTAAGATTGCCGACTGCAGCAGGTTAGCCGAGGTGATAACAGTCATGCCGATGCCTTGGCTGACTTAGCTAGTGCAATGTAATCAGGAGAGGCAAGGACAATAATGGTTGATTGTTTGTTAGGCCCAAGTGTGGAACCACTAATCACAGAGTACGAAGCAATGTGTGTGGAAATGGGACCAAGTTGCATGGATGCAATAGTGGTGTTCCTTAGGGATAGCAAGCTACCAGACGATCGAAAAGAAACACATAAAATCAGGTTAAAATCGGCTAAGTTCAGCCTAACAGCAGAAGGACATCTTTACAAAAGGTCTTTTACTGATTCCCTTTTGAGGTGTGTGCATCCCTCCGAAGTTAACGACTTCTTATATAAAATACATGAAGAAGTATGTGGAAGCCTTGCTGGGGGCAAATCACTTGCTCATAGGGCCATTACTCAGGGGTACTGGTGGCTATACATGCAGAAGGATGCTGGAGCCTACGTCAGAAAGTGTGAAAAATGTCAGAGGTTCGCACCTTTGATACATCAACTAGCAGCAGATTTGAACCCAATGTCCAGCCCTTGGCTATTTGCCCAGTAGGGCATGGATCTTGTCAGACAACTACCCCAGGCAACTGGGCAAAGGAAGTTTCTGCTGGTAGAAACTGATTACTTCACAAAGTGGGTAGAAGCTGAACTGTCATGACCCGAACCCGCGCCCTAAAAGTTTGGGTCATAGCCAGTAATCCATAGATTATCGAAGGCCTCAAATGATCACATAGAATATTTATGTTAATGGGGCCATAAACGAAAGCATATAATAATGAGAAATCCATTGAGTTGTGCCAATCATGAGCAAAATCATAGAGTTAACCATGTAACACAATAATACATATACATATCCATCAAAAATATAAGTGCCACAAAAAATTTACACATATTATTTACAAACCCAAGGCCATAATGGCAAAAGCAAAATAAGGTTAAGGTGTGGTGTGAGTCAAAGACAAAACTCCATTTCAAAGGCATGACTCGATTGGGTTACAAAATAGCTTCTGAAGCTGACTCTAAGGATGTGGTCCATGCTACTGATCACCTACATGTGCATACATAATTTTCGGTGAGCGAAGCTCCGTGAGTAATAATACAGTAAAATAGTGTAAATAAATGATCATAAGATTCTCACAATGTCCATATTCATATATTCATCTATTCAAAATGGCCTTAGGCCTAATCACATAACAAGCGGCCTCGGGCCCAATCATATAACAAGCGGTCTCGGGCCCAGTCATATAACAAGCAGCCTCAAGTCCAATCATATAATAAATGGCCTCAAGCCCAATCATATAACAAGCGGCCTCGGGCCCAACATATAACAAGTGATCTCAGGCCCAATCATGTAACAAGCAGCCTCGGGCCCAACATATAACACGCGGCCTTGGGCCCATATTGTACATGTCATATAATATTAATGAAGTTCCTTCATTTCGATCAAATGATACATTTAAGTCTGATTCCAAATCAAATTAAAGCTTGTTTCAAATCACATAGTATCAAATATTGCTTACCAAACCTTTTATCAAACCTTTCATAACTCCAAGTCGTGGCAGAGTACTCGAAGGCCTTAATTAACTTGTTGAATTACCATACAGGACAATCGTCAAAGGTTGACATCATACAGAACGTTTATCGCGAATCATTAGCTTATGCAAAACATTTAAGACGGATCATAGACAAATAACAAACATTGAGGGTCAAAGTGCATTTTTCCACTTTATTATAATCATTGCTCAAAACGAAACTCATTCATTCTTATCAAAACATTATTTCAGAAGCTTACCATAGCATAATTACTCCGAAGATTTCAAGCATATTTTATTAATTCAAAAACACTCGTCAAAGCACATAATTTATACAAAACATAAGTTTCACAATTCTAAAGTATTTCATATGAAAATACCGTTACAAAGAAATTACTCACAATACTTGGTCGGATAATACTCCTTAATGACTCAGCCTGCAGAAACATAACCAAGCATAACATTTCAAAACACATTGCCTTCAATTCACTCAATCGATTTATTCATTACATATCCATTCAATCATTCCCCATTCTTTAATCCCTCTCAAGTGTTTAATGCTAAACTTCTCTGCCTGTGATTCACGAATAAAGCTTGTGTCAAAGATGTACTTTAAACAGCCATAAATGTTTATGACTTAAATTAATGTTTCCTACAACAATCTCATATGTTTTTCATTGAAATTATCATGTTTACATATTTAAGGTCTAAGGAAACAACAAGAAGCGAAAGGAAACCGAGTTAGGATAGGAAATGGCATGAAACGGTTAAAAGAAAATAAACAACCTTCACTAATTTGAGCATATCTATTTGTGTACTTAGAATTTGGATGTGATACCACACCATTAGAAACTAGACTTCAAGGGCTTGAATTTAGGCTCAAGAATCGCTTAAAACGAAGTCCAAATGAAGGAGATATGCCTTTTTGAAGTTGGGCTGAAAACAGGGGTTCTGCACGTGTGGAAGTCTTCACCGCTCGTGTGGCCCAAATCCGCTCGAGCGGAAAAACCGGCCGCTCGAGCACCCAAGGAGCAGAATAAAAATCTCTTTTTTTCTTCATGCTCCGCTCGTACGGTGCCCATGGCTGCTCGTGCGGTCTGGGCAAAATCAGACAGTCCGAAAATGGCACAAAAATGCAAACTTCCCAAACTCATTTCCAACCCCAAATTCATGCAAAACTAACCCAAAAACACGATATACTAGCATGATACAAGTGTAATTTCACTTTAAACATGTCAATCTTGCCTCAAATTTAGATTCATGGTCTCATCACTTTCTGATATTCATAAACTACATAAACAAGTTCAATACACATACAAACATGGTGAATCTTCCAACAAATCTTGGTTGTATAAACCATCTAGAGTTTGTTTCATGGATCAATCAAAAGAATGAACTCAAATCAAACAAAATGAGGAGATTAAGGTTCAATTTCATACATTTAGCTCAACCATTATATATCTCAAAACCCTAGTTCAAAATTTCCAATTTCCTCTTGATTTCAAGCAAAAGTTGAGCAAGATTTCAAGTAGATTAAACATACGTTAGCTCAAATTTAGGGTTTGTTCTTTGAATCTCTATCAAAACCCTAACTTTCCTTCTTCCTCTCTCTCTAACTCACTCTCTAGAGCTCTTATCCAAAAATGAAGAACCAAAGGGGCTAAACATATATAACTTAACTCATAAATCTTAATTTATTCATTATGAATCGTAATTTTTCAAAATTTCACCGTAAGCTTTATAAATCATGCTAATCACAAATATGAAGTCGGTTTTTGTTTATCGTGCCTTTAAGGCCTTCAATTTTCAATTTAAAGTTTTGATTGCGACAGATATTCCTACATTTGACAGATATTATTCTAAATTTACATAATTCATATACTTAAACTTGCAAATTCATATCAAACACATAATCACATGCATAATTAAGCATAGTACAAGTTGGGTTATCACATGAACCCCTTGCGAAGATTCGAGATATTGATGTGAATAACTTCATAAGGAAGAACATCATCATTAGGTTTAGGATTCCAAGGGCAATAATAATAGATAATGGTACACAGTTTGATAGTAAGCTAATCAAAAGCTTCTGTGCAAAGTACAAAATCAAGAACTACTACTTTGCTCCAAGTTTCCCTAAAAGTAATGGTCAAGCAGAAGCATCCAACAAGACTATCTTGGATGGGATCAAAATAAGACTGGAAATAGCAAAGGGAAAATGCGTGGAGAAGTTATCCAATGTACTCCGGGCATATCGGATTATGCTGAGAAGATCAACTGGGGAGTCTCCATTTGCCATGGCTTATGGCACTGAAGTAGTTATCCCACTAAAAGTCGGTATTCCAGGGATCCGCATCCAGGGAGTGAAAAATGGTACTAATGAGGCATTTCTAGCCCGAGACCTAGACCTACTAGAGGAGAAAAGAGAGAGAGCAGCAACTCGGCTGGGGGCATATCAGCAACAACTTGCTAGGACTTACAACAAGAAGGTCAACCGAAGAGAGTTCAAAATGGGGGACCTTATGCTGAGGAAAGTGGTCGGCAACAAGAAGAATCTTGGAGAGGGCAAGCTAGGCCCAAATTGGGAGGGGCCTTATAAAATCATTTCGGTCGCCGGCAATGGGGCATATCGACTTGAAGACAGTAATGACAAAGAGTTGCCGAGACCTTGGAGCACTTGCAAATTGAAGTTTTTCTATCATTAGATTTTTTTTTTTTGAAGTTTATGTCATAATTTTATTAGCCGAAGTGATAATAAAATTTTAGTTTGATGAATTTGAAATTTGTGTGATAGGACTGACCAGTCCCATAGCGATGTTTCTGAATGAAACATAATGAATAACTTAAACTTATTATATGGCAGAGTTGAATTATACTTGTATATAATAGAGTTGAACTAAGTTGGCAATGTTTCCGAATGAAACATGACGAATAACTTACACTTATTATATGGCAGAGTTAAATTATACTTGCATATAATAGAGTTGAATTAAGTTGGTGACGCTTCTGAATGAAACATGATGAATAACTTAGACTTATTGTATGGCAGAGTTAAATTATACTTGCATATAATAGAGTTAAACTAAGTTGGCGATATTTCTAAATGAAACATGACGAATAACTTAGATTTATTATATGGCAAAGTTGAATTATACTTGCATATAATAAAGTTGAACTAAGTTGGCGATGTTTCTGAATGAAACATGACAAATAACTTAGACTCATTATATGAGTTGAATTATACTTCCATATAATGGAGTTAAACTAAGTTGAATTAACCTGGACTTGCCATATCGGCAGAGTCAAACTCAGAATGGAACTAAGTTCATTAACAGAGAAACCAAGGTTGAAACACCTCGGGAAGTCTTTGTTTGAATCTGACTTCGGCGAAAGACCATAGACACATGCTTAATGCGAACTTAAGTGGAACTTAGGTTCACATTAGGGGGCAGGAAACTGGAGAATGATGAATAAATTTAAAAGTTTAAGAGCTTGGGACTTGTTGAATTTGTTACAAGCTAGAATTAGCTTAACACTTGTTGAAATTTCAGGAAAATTTACAAGTTAAAGTTAGCCGATGTAATATTGAAAGAAGTATCCGAGATACATACTAGCCGAGATGACCAACCAGGTTACCAAGCTTGGAAAGGATGGAAGGAAGAAGTCTTGATAGAAGACAACAAGTAGAAGTAAAAAAGTTATACTAAATAACACTTGTAAAAATATTTTATTTTTGAAGTGTTAGCCGAGGTACGAAAATGGTTAGCCGTGGCAAATAGACAAAGTTTATATCCGAGGTATTATATCCCAGAGTTATTATATAGTTAAGGTACACTTTGAAGAAATGCAGAAATATTCTAAGTTTGGAAGAAAACATGCATAGAAGAAAAGAAGGCATACATTCAACACTTGGAGGAAAATATAAGACTTGCATTCAGAAAAGAAACTTGTTCAAAGACAAAAGAGGCACATCGGCCAAATATAAAGCTAACAATGTTCAAAAGTAAGAAAGAAGAGTACAAAATAAAGAAGAAATATCCTAAACACTAAGATTGGTCTGGGATTGCTCAACCTCAGCAGTTGGAGTTTTATCGACCTCGGTTGGCAGCATTGCATTCTTCTTCGTCGCTATCTCGGCATCTATTTCTAGCAGAGTTTGGTCCAAACTCTTTTCGGCGCATTGGACCTCGGCCTCATAAGTGGTTGGTTTGGGCGGAAGCCAAGTCATCCTCTCCATCTTGAGTCAAGTCAAGGACTTGCTCATTCAGGTTGGGAGACTTGGCATCAGTGGCAGCCTCCTCCTCCTCTTCATTGGCATCACCATCCTCGACATCATCCTCGTCGGCTTTGTCGTCAGAGTCTTTAGGCTCTGGAGGGAAAGGCACTTGGAGTTGATTGATGTTTTGGAGGTCGGAGTTCATTGGAATGGATAATTTGTTTAGTGCCACCATCCAACCGAGGTAATAACTTTTGTTGCAAGCCTTATTGACTTGTTCTTTGTATTGGTCACCAATGGCGGCTTGACCCTTTTCGAAGGCCTTCTTATCGACTGCTTTGACCTTATCTTCCTTTGATTTGATGGCGTCATTGAGCTTGGCCTCGAACTCTGCTGCCTTGGCCTTAATAGCCTCAACCTCGGCCTTAGCAGCCTCGACAGTTGCCTACGTAGCTTCGACTTTGGACTCAGCTTGGCCTTGTGCAGCTCTGGCAGCCTTGGCCTAATCAAGCAGCTTTCGGTTGCTAGCCTCGGCGTGGTTCAGTGATGACAGGAGTTTGGCAGCGTCTTGGGTCTTTTTTACTAATTCCTTCTTCGTCATCTCGGTCTTGACCGTATACAAATGTGCATGCTAGATGGCCTACAAGGAGTAAAACAGATTAGTTAAGATCCTGGCTAAGTGTTGAAAAACTTTAACATTAGAAAAGAAGAGACTTACCAAGACCAAGTGCTGTATCATAAAGCAAAGCTTTCATACTCATGTAACTCATCCATTCAGTTCAAATCTTCTGTAAAAGAACAACTGTTGATAGGGTTGCGCCGACTTCAATATCCATCGCGCTGTCGCCAGCTGTCAAGGGTCTGTCCCCTACCATGACCTCGGGAGCCTAGGTCATATTGCGAGGGAAGCTGCGGCTACCCTCAGGTTAGTCAGACCTCGGCCTCTTGAGTGGTTGGGAATTGAAAGCATCGGCCTCGACTGGCTTCTTCTCAGCGGCAGCTTGGCTTTTCTTTACCTCGGCCAATTTCGAGATTGGCACAGTGTCCTTGGAGTCAATCTGAGTCACTATGGCCTTAGCCTTGGTTCTTTTTACCCTTTTTGGCTTTGACTTAGTTTGGGATAAAGAGGGGGAGGATTGAACAGCCACCACTCCTGGAAGGGTGGTAAGGAGATCTTCAACGATGGCTGATTTGTGGCCCATATTGTTGGTTGTTGCAACAACAGTGACCTTGGTATTGAAATGAATTGCTAGAAGCGTAATTGGAGGGTTTGTTGGGTTGTATGCCGAGGAGATTGATTCTCGGCATGTGCGGTTACGATTCCTACCAGCTGGAGCATTCGATAGAGCTCTATGTCGGCGTTGGTGCTGAGATAGAGGGATTAATTGAGCTGGAGCAAAAGTAGAGGGCAGCTCTAGTGAGTTTGATAAGGAGGCTTGGTTTGGCCTTGGGAATGATGCAGCTAGTGGAGTTGTCGCAGATGAAGAAGTTTTGTTTTGGCGGGTGTAGCATGCGGGGGTACCACAGCGTTAAATAGTTCGGACCCGAGATCTCTTTTGATCTAGTCTCACGAGTGCAATATGAAGCGTAGATGAGAGTCCAGTTGGCAACTTTTATTGAAAATCCATTTTATTGTAATTTTGTCAAAAATGGATCGTCATCGGATCTCAAAGTCGCCACCTAATATTTTGGGAAATTAGAAACCCATGATTCAAGGCCATGGCCCTTTGTTGTCGAAACCAAGGATGCTTGGCTCGGAACCTTAGGTATGAGAGGGGAAGGTCAATAATGAGCACCCCCACTCACCCGATCAAAAGATCGGCCTCTACTAAACCATGATATGAATTTTATTTTCTTTATATGTTCATGTTCTGATTATTTAGTAAATCCTAAAATTTACTATGTGAAGTATACAAGTATAGACTAGTTTGCTCAAATTGGAATAATTCAATTTCATGTTTGTTTTTTTTCGAAAAGGGTTTGAATTTGTCACTTGACAAAGTGGGCTTAAAGTTTGTGAATTTGCCACTGCAAAATGGGCTTAAAACGTACATTTAATGAATTATTCCAATTCAAACAACAAGCCTTCATCCACAGGCATTCATACAGTTATAACAAGTAAGCAAGTAGCTTCATGGTAGAATGCTAACACATAGTAAGAAAATTATGTACAAATGGGATGCTAAAGAATAAAAACTCACAAATTTACCGATGTCCCTCGAACACCTACAAAACAAAATTAATGAGATATGCATGATCTTATATACAAAATCCTAAGGCAATTCACTCATGAGATGCAACTAAAGATTCGGCTTCTAAGAGATGGCATGTGAATCATTGCAACACTTGCGATAGTACACAAAATCATATAAGAATTGATGAAATCCACTCACAAAGATACAAACTTAGCCGAATCAATATGCATGAAACATAGATGCAAATCATGGATATGCATGGCATGTTAGATATATACATATATGTACAGTTAGGGAAAGCGATTAAAGAATATGATAGAAAGAAGCGGGATGGGGGAATTATTACAATAGTTTAAATATTACAGATCCAAGAGAGGTGGATAAAAATAAAAATCCTCACAAACACTCAAAATAATAAAAATAAAAATAAAAATAAAAATAAATAAATAAAATAAAAGTTTTAAACCTTGAGCATTCAGTAACTAGCTAAGCTCCATGTCCTCACTCCAATCCAGCCCATGTAAACTCATCTCTAATGGAGGGCCCTCCAACCACAAACAAATAATTGTGAGCCCAAATGAACAGCAAACCGTGGGCCTAAGAGCTTAGGGAGCACATGTTGGTGGGCCCAACTAAACAAAACCATGAATAAATAAAACACCACATGGCCCTAAGCCACCCTTTACCCATATTCCGTGGGTCAGACCCACATTTCCATCACACTACAGTTAATCAGCTTCAACAGGTGGCTATTAGCACACTGCCACATAACCCAAAACTCAATACCACCATGGAAACCGATCATCAACTCCGGCAAAACACCCAGAACACGTCCCATGCACCTGCAACAACTTAGCTACCACACCCTCCCATGTGATGGACCGAACCTATAACTACCATTTCGGGTAGAACAGCAGCACACTAGGTATGATATTTGCAGCTCAATCCGACATACTTTCTACTGGGTGTGAAGCCACACTGTGAGTTATATCAAATAGATCGCGAAGGACAGCAAAACTTAAAACCAGAGCACCACCAATGATCTTGCAACCAGGTTGAGAGAGAATAGAGAGGACTTGTTTTTCAGCTAGAGAGAAAGAGAGACCAGCCATGCATGTGTATGTTTTTCGCTCAAAACCAGCCACAGAGAGAGGTGCCGAGATGGGAAATTGAGGGAGAAACTTGGAGAAGCTATGGGTGGCTGCAGCTTCAAACTCCACAGAGAGATCGATCATGCATGGTTGAGAGAATGCATGTATATGGATCTTCCCCCTCAAAACCGTGTGCGTCTGTGTGTGTTTTTGCTGTGTGACTCGTCTGTGTGTATCGTGTGTATATGAGTGGTGAAGCTAATGTATGGGTGTGATCCGTGTGTATGGTCTGCTGTGTGTTGTGTATGGTGTATCTCGACTGTGTGTCATTGTAGACACCCCATTTTTGACCGTCCTCGAGACTTGGACGTCACCGTTTGAACACTCGGTGATGACCCATGTTTGTGTTCGTTTGGAGTTCCCGGAGTTCTCGGCTACGCGCCTTGTCTCAGGATCTCCGAACTCAACTGTTTTGTGTCTGGTTTTGCACCAAACACTTGTGTTTTGCCTTGGAAGGGCAGGGAATGCCTTTTGAGGCATCCCCACACACCACCGGCACTAGCTAGAGGCCACCGGCTGGTTTTTCTTGCCACCGGCAATATATATTGCCGGCCGGCACTCTTTGTTGCCGGCCGGCCATCAATTTTGTCAAAATGACAATTTTGAGTGGCCGACCACTATTCATCTACTTTTTGTAGATATTTCTTGCCAACTGTGATAGCTGGCACCCACCCCATTCCCCTCCATACACGTGTATGGAGGGATTTCCCTCATGGATGGCTTGTTTTGTAAGCTTTACAAGAGGGAATTGCCTATATAGGAGAGGGTCTTCTCTTGGCATGAGGGTTAGACACTGGTTAGACATTTTAGACAGCTTTGGTGAAGCTTGAGTTCTAGGGTTAGGGTTAGATATATTTTCTATCTCTATAAGTGTGTGTTTTGTGCCATTTTTGCTCACACACACACACTAACACACCATCTCTTGGACTTGAGACCCTTGGAGGCTTGTTTGAGTGTTTTGGAGGTGGATTCAAGCCAAGAAGGGCTGTTGGAGCATCATTTGTGAAGGTGGTCTTCAAGGGTAAGAAACTTCCCTTTTATTTCCCATTTTTGCATCCTATTTCTACCTATCTTAGAGCTGTTTTTGTGTTTAGTGTATAACATAAAAAAGTTTTTTTTTTAGGCTCTCTTGATTGTTTGTTAAGAGTGTTTTGTGCTTTGGGGAAGTTTGACCCCTCTTAGGCCTTGTAAGGCCCTTGTTTTGTGCTATTTTGTGCAAGTTTCGAGACTTTGGTGTTTGATTTCAGTGGTGGAGATGGTGCCTTGAAGTCTCCAAAAGGGGAGGGCCACCCCCTCTCCTTGTTGTCCTTGAAAGGGACCATTTTTGGCCTCTTGAGGGAGCCTATGTTAGAGTGTGTGTTGATCATGTCTAGGCTGCATTTCATGCTTATTATGCCATAATATAATCATGTTGTGTGTTGGTTTTGGTACACCATGCATGCTTAGCATACCTACCATGTAATGCCTTGTAATTGCCTTAATATGCCTTAGGTTGTTAGCCTTTGTTCAAGCATGTTTTAGGCTTAGCCTTGTGAATGTTTTGTGCTTATTTTGCCATGCTTTAGGTCTGTCCATAGTTGTTTGGATCGATTTTGGCATGCTTAGTATAGCTCCTTTGCATTTGTGGCTTGTCAGGCTTGTATGCCTCAAGTATGAGAATGTGTAGCATGTGTTGATTGCATCATTTTGGTGGTTTGGAACCATCCAATATGTAATTTCAGTCCCTTAGGCATGCTCATATGCTTGCCTTAGTTGCCTCTTTGTTGCTTTGAGAGCATGTGTTGTATGCCCTATGTTTTGACCATTGTGCATGCCTTTGAATTTGAGCCACTTAGATGCCATCTAAGTAGTCCTTTGGCCTTGTTTTAACATGCAAAAAATCTGTTTTTAGTTGTTTAATGCATGCCATGTTTGTTGTGCTAAATGTGCTTCAAAGCTTCATGACTTGCCTCAAGTACTTGGACCATGCTTTCATGCTTATGCTTGTCTCATTTGGGTTGGTTTGGCACCACATTTGGACATGATTTTAAAGCTTTTCATTCCATGCCAATTGTCCATGTTTAGCCTCTTTCAAGTGTGTTTGAGAGTTGCTTGTTTAATGCTTAGGTTTGTGCCTTAACATGTGCATGCGTGTGTGTGTGTAGCCTTCATTTTGGGCACTTTGGCCACTGTTCTAGTCGTATTTAGAGATGCCTAATTCATGTTTAAGTCCCTCTTTTATTTGGTTTGCATGCTTGCCTTGCATGCTTGCTTGTATGTTTGTATAAGTGCCTTGCATTGTCCATATTGCATGCTAGCCAACATGTCTAGGATTGCATTGCATTGTGCATGCTTGGCCTCTTGAAGTGAGTGTGATGGAGGTTAGGCTTTCTTGTGTGATTATATGGTTTGCATGCATTTGAAATTGAAAGTGCACACTCGATTCTTTGGGCCATCATGCATGGAAATGCGTGATTGGTGGTCCAAGAATCGAGGCACATCCTCCCTTGAGTCATTAACATGATAGGGAGTGTGATTGGTGCATATATAGCTTGAATAGCATTGCCATGCAAGATTCTGCCCTCTCATTGTGAGTTGCGGAGTTCTGCATTTTATTTTTGACCGGCAAGCAACATTTAGTGCCGACCGGCAATGTATTTGTGGCTGATAGTCTCATTTGCAGCCGATGACCACATCCTTCAGCCGGTGGTGTTCCCTTTCAGCCGGTGGGATCCCCCAGTATCCTGAGAGGCATTCCTGAGACTTCGGCAGTTTTTAGAGGAGCAAAGCAGGGAAAACAGAGGCAGACTATGCATGGCAGTGCGATTCTGAACAAGTCCCGAGCATGCGCTGCATCTGACCCGCTTCCCGAGGGCTTTACTGTTTTAATTAGATTAATTAATTTGTTAATTTAATTAATTTTTAATATTTAATTAGCTTGCGTAGTTAATTAATTTGTATTATTCTTTTGGTCCCTTCGGGTGAGGGTAAATCTGTAATAAGCGTGTGTGAGTGGTGTATATGTCTTCCAACCCGCACTTCTTTCTTCCCTTCTATTTACCTGCTTACGATGGTAGATTAGGGCACGTTTATTTTAGCATACCTTATGCTATGCATGCGTGCATACATACATTTGTCTTACATGCACTGGGCTCGGTACATCAGACAAACTGCATTGTATCTTCAAATCTAACTTGAATACGTGCACCGAATGATTGCATTTCACATGTCATTTTAGGGTTAGCCGAGCCTATCCTAATCACATTTTGTATGCGATGCATTAGTCACTTAACATGAACTAGGACACGCGTGTTTGCTAACTGGTTTATTGTTTTGGCACGGAGTACGATGTAAGTATTTACGCTTTAGCATCTCGCATGCGTGTGAATGTTAACATGACAGTAGGCTTACCATGTGGCTAAATGCTTATATGAGATAAACTGTTTGAATACCTGTGGGTGGAGGTTGGATTGTTTGAGTTGGAAAAACTCGTTGAAATCCGTGTTTTAGACTACTTGCGAGTAGCAAATTCCAAAGCCTTTTCGAAACAAACGGATATGCAATGCTTATTTCCAAATTAGGCAATCTAGTCTATACTTGTTTGTCGTGCGCATAACATAGTAATTCTAGGCTAATAACCGGAATAAGAACACGTAATGTTTTCAAAATCGGATATCATGGTTAGTAGAGGCGGTCTTAGGACCGGCGAAAGGTGCTCATAGCTGACCTTCCCCGATCGTACCCAAGCTCCCGAGCCAAGACAACTTTGGTGATGACGGACACGTGGCCTTCGGCATCGAGTCAGGGTTTCCTAAATTTCCCATTTTAAAAATATTTAGGTGGCGACTCTGTATCTGGCAAAACAGTCCGTGTTTGGCACTTCTTTTCAAAAAAAATCTGTTTTCTCAAACGATTTGCCAGAGTTGGACTCATTGGTTCAGATTAAGAACCGCAACAAACAAAAAAGGGGAGTCCAAACTGTAGTAGCCGAGGTCTCTCGCGGGCGCTGTTACAGTCATGCTCTCTCCCTAAATTGTGTGTGCATGTCTGTCTGGGTTGAGAGGGCGTGGGAGAAAGGTTGGTTGTGTGTGTGTCCTAGAAAGAGAAGAGAGAGAGCTAGTGCATGTGTGATCGGATAGTGTGTGTATCTGCTTCCTCTGTTGTGTAGTGTCTTGTGCATGTGTTGTGTGTACCGTATACCAGTGTTGTGTGTGTGTGTTAGAGTGTTGAGTGTGTGTGTGCCTAGGTTTTTCTCTCAAAATGCAACCCGAGAGAGAGAGATCCCCCACCCAGAGAGAGAGAGCCTCCTTGCATGTCTGTGTGTAAGTGTCCTCTCATTTTTCTTTTTCTTTTTTCTATGTGCCTTCTGTGTGTCGATTATAGCCGAGAGAGAGAGATACCATGTGTGTGTCAATCCTCCACTCAATACTCCACCCAAGAGAGAGATCCATCAGCCCATGTGCCTTGTGTCTTTTTTTTATCATTGTATTCTCCCACCATCCACTCTTACCTGCTCCCCTTTTTTTTCAATCTTCACCTGCCCTCTCCTCTTATCTTCCACCGAAAACAAACACTGACCCCACTTTTTTCTTTCTCAATGTTATCTCTTAATAAAACACTCTCCACCTATTCCACTCATCTTTCTTTTTTTTCTTTTTTTTGTTTAAAACCGCCCCACTATTTTCTTCTTTTTCTTTTTTTTATTTTATTTTCTATTTTTCTTTTTTCTTTTTGTTATTTTTTATTTCTAAAATACACCACCTCAAAATATACACACACACATCAAATTATATAAAAACATATAAAATTATAAAATACTACAAAGTAATAAACTATATGATATAAACTAACTTGGCCAAAATAGGTG
Source organism: Camellia lanceoleosa (assembly GCA_025200525.1). Lineage (NCBI taxonomy): Eukaryota > Viridiplantae > Streptophyta > Magnoliopsida > Ericales > Theaceae > Camellia > Camellia lanceoleosa. The sequence continues at coordinate 132,925,686 of CM045765.1, forward strand.
AGGTTTGGGATTAGAATTTCAATTTGATTTTTTTTGGTGAGGGTGGTCAAAACAAAGTGCCCAAGTCTTAGGGCTGGTCAAAATGGGGTGTCTACAGCGGGGAACGTCGGGCAAGGCTGATTTGTACGTCGGAATGTAGTCAAGCAGCGATGGGGCCTTGCGTTTCTCGATTGGCAAACCCAGCAGCTTTTTTAGGTCTTTGCTGGGGAAGAATGTCTGGCGAAAGTCTTTCACTGGATGAAGAAGAGCTACAAACAAGAGAAACATTAGCACGAACAGATACAAGTTAACAAGTCTTAAGCAGAGATAAATTTGGAAGGTAACTCAGTTCTTACCCTCATCCTCTCTAAACACTCCTCGGCGCAGTGGGAAGAGATGAAGATTGTCGTCTGGTGCAAACTCCCAGTTGCCCGAGACGATCAGATAGTCATCTCTAGCACCCTTGTTAGAGTCAGGGAGGTCGACTACGATTTTGTAGGTAGTGGATCTAGGCTTGAGGTAATATATGTAGCCTTTTTCAGACTTAAGGCCACACATGGTGTAACAGAACTGAATGTCGGCTAGTGTGATCCGAGCATTTTCTCGACGTGCTAGTTCTATGATGCCATTGATAACCCTGTATGAGTTAATGGCTAGTTGTATGGGATTGAGCTTATAATAATAGAGGATTTCCCTAAAAAGGATGTCTAAGGGAAACTTAAGCTTACACTCTACAAAGGCAACTACTAGGAAGGGCATGAAGTTTCCATCAGGCATAATGAAGTCCTCCTTCCCAGCCAATCTCATCTGAACGTCAGCAGAGATGGAGAACTCTCTCCTAAAGTTCTCAAGTTTTTCAAGGGTGTCTACCCTTTTGTAGACGTCCCTGAATGTCCCGGGAAAATCTCGTTTTGTTCATTAGGGCTTACTACAGTTTGGACTCAATGTCACGGTCCTGTATCTAATCTCGCAGAGTGCAATGCAAGACCGATGAATCATTAAAGAGTCCAAATCTGGCAAATCGTTTTGAAAAATTGATTTTTAGAAAGAAGTGCCAAACATGGACTGCTTTGCCAGATACAGAGTCGCCACCTAAATATTTTATTTTGGGAGAATTTAGGAAACCCTGACTCGTGCCTAAGGCCACGTGTCCGTTATCACCAAAGTTGCCTCGGCTCGGGAACTTGGGTACGATTAGGGAAGGTCACTTCGTGAGCACCCTCGCTCGCCCGATCAAAGATCGGCCTCTACTAACCATGATATCGAGTTTTGAAAACATTATGTGCTTTTATTTCGGTTATTAGCCTAGAATTACTATGCGATGCACACAACATACAAGTATAGACTGGATCGTTTGAGTTGGAATAAAACATTTCATGTTTGTTTATTTCAAAAATGGATTGAAGTTTGCTACTCGCAAGTAGGCTAAAACACGGGTTTCGACGAATTATTCCAACTCAAGCAACCCAACCTTCACCCACAGGCATTCAGGCAGTTGTATCACATAAGCATATAGCCTCATGGTAAGCATGCTATCATGACAGTCACTCACACACATGCAAGGATGCTAAAGCATAAACACTTACCGAGTACTCCGAGCCAAAGAAAGAAGCTAATTAGAAATCATGCATGAATCCTAACTATACTAAGAATGCCTAATGCAACACATGCAAAAATGCAACTACAATAGGCTCGGTTATTCTAAGATGGCATATGAGATGCAACAATCGATACATGTATTCAACTTGGAATTGAAATACAATACAGTTAGCATGATGCGCCGAGCCCGGTGCGTGCAATACAGATGAATGAATGCAAACATGCGAACATATAGGTGCTAATTGAAACATGCCCTAAAACTAACCATCATAAGCTGGTAAATAAAAAGGAGAAAGACGTGGGGTTGGAAGACATGCATCACACACACGCACACTTATTACAAAGTTCGCCCTCTCGCGGAGGGTCCGAATGAATAGAACAGAATAAACTAGCTAATCTAAGCTAATTAAACTAATTATTACACAACATTAATTAATTAACGAATTAACTAAGTGAGAAAGGAAACTAGCATGCAAATTAAACGAAATGAACTGCCTCAGCTCTGTTCTGAATGATAGGGATACATGCATGCTCAAGTCACCTTGTCGGAAAATCCATCGCGATGCCCCGATTTGCCTCTGTTTGCAACTGGTCCCAGAACACTGTACAAAGCTCCAGAAGGCTGCTGACCAGTTTTTGTTGCTGGTTTCCGGTTTGCTGCAACAGAGAGCGAGAAAGGGGCATGGCAAAGTATTTTCAACATATGTGTGCATGACCACTCTCCCCATCATTGCACAAGCTCCAAGGAGTGTAGTCCTCGATCCTCATGCCACCAGTCACGCATCTCGATGCATGATGGCCGAGGAGTCGGATTGCACGACTCGATGTAAAATGAATGCACATATAAACACCACAAGGTCTAAACTCCATCATGGGTAATCCGGAGTGTTGGCGACCGAGAATCGAGGCACGTTTCGTCACTTGGAGTACGAAACGTCCCTCGTTTCCCGTGTTTGAACTAAACCATATTCCAAACACAATGCAATATACATGGCATACACAATACGACTAGCATGCAACCCTAAACGCAATGCAACCTAATCATGCTAGCATGCGAGGGATGATATGCAAATATGCAACTAGCATACACAATGCTATGAACTAAGAATGGCATACTCAATGCACATGAACTATATGGCATACGCAATGCACATACGAAGATGGACATGCACGAAGACATGAACAAGGCATACACAATGCGACGATCAAGCATGCGACAACATGGATATGGCATACATAATGCAAGATGGACTTAAACTAAAATGAATGGGCCTCAGCCACACTCAAATCAGTGGCCATACATGATGAAAATAAAGCAACAACACACATGCAAACATGCACAAATGCAAGGGACCAAATTTAAGGCACAAAGTGCAACTCCACCAAAGCATGGAAAGCATGAAATATGGCATACTATATTTTCCAACTCCATGCAAGATGGTCCCGAATCATGCAAACACCTCACATAATGTATGCTAGATGGCCCAAATACCGAAACTAGTGAAGTAGATTACACTATAGGCATACAAAGCAATACTCAAATGGCCAAATCAGCCCCAAATAGTCCCTATGCAGGCCAAAATAGTAGCAAATATGGACTAAAATGATGGCTCGCAAAGCGTGGAAATGAAGCTCATGCAATGGTCCAAAAATGAGTTATTCATGCATAACTCTCAAACACGTTTAAAGAGTGGAAAATATGGGAATATGGCATACATATAAGCTCTGAAATATGATTCATAATGATGCCAAAACATGGAAACACCTCAAAATACGCATGCAATAGGCTTCAAAACTCAAAGCTAGGCAAGGGTATTGAACTACAACCATGCATAGCAAGCATCATTCGACCACGAGGCCCAAAAACAGAGCTAAGGCAGTCCAAAACATGTACAAAATCAGTTTAAGGCATGGCCAAAAAGTGCTAGAATCAAACGCCAAAATAGCATGCAATGTAAGCTAGTAAAGAGGATTTGCACTACAAGCATGTGAGGCAATCAAGAGGCCACTAAACCAAAAAAATTCAGAGGTATGACATGCTAAATAAAGCCCAAAAACCCACTGAAACATGGTTAATGCATGTAAGAATGAGATGCTCTTTTGATATGCTATGAAGAGGGTTATTCTACACATGCAAGATGGACATCCAATATGAAAAAACAAGCTCTAGAAAGAGCCTATGCAGGTCCTAAAACTCATCAAAAATGGCCTGTAACATGGCTTTGAAGCATGCAAATAAGGGCTCCTTTGTAAGGCCAAAAATGCTAGTAAACAAAACAAGGAGAGAGAGGGTCACCCCTCTCTAATTTTGGCACTCAAAACAATATGCTAGCCACTGAAAATTCACTATATTTCAGTGGCTAAAAGGCCAAAAAAAGGCCAACACAAATGCTCTAAGGCATGGCTCAAAACAAGGTAAAATGAAGCATGCAAGGGGGGTAGATGACCCCCAATAGAAAAATGATCTAAACAAACATGTTAAGAGCCTCAAAATAAGACTTTTTTCAGTTTACACCGAAGCTCAAATATGCTTGCAAGTATAGCTAAAAGATGAAGCAAAATAACGCCTTAAAATGGAGAAAGTGTGTTACCCTTGTAGCACAAAAGGACCAGCAACCTCTGGACCACAAAGACAGCCTCTCAACCTCTGAAAATGGCCTCCAAGATGCTTAGAGTGATGGTGGAGGGGTTAGGTTGGGAGATGGTATGCAAAGGTGCAAGAACCATGCACTTTTTGAGCTTGGATGTAGAGATATAGAGGGAGAAATCTTGTATGCCTTAGACAAAATTTTTTTAACCCTCTACAAGGAAGGGGAGCCCTTCCTTTATAGACAAGAGGGACTAAAGCTTCTCGTAGAAGCTTAAAACCAAGGGCAAACATCCTCTATACACGTCTATGGAGGATGCAGTCTGTGCCTCCCAGCTGGCACAGCTGGAATCAACTCACTGGGATAGAACTGATGGAAGCTGGCCGACCAGTTCAACTGGTCGGCCGACCACTTGCCCTGGCCGGCTAACCAGGGTCAAAAGGTTCAAGTGGTCGGCAGCCTCCCAGGGTGGTCTCCACATGAAATGCAAGCAAGTGGTATGGTGAGAGACCAGTAAATGTGGCCCAAAGACCAAGGAGACCAGCTTTCTGTCAAAAAAATCGGCCGGCGAAGAGAAAGGTGGTCTCCCACCCTTGTACCACCTTCCAAACAATGAAAATAGGGTCCATGCCAAAAATGAACCAACACGGATGCAAAACGAGGGTTCGGGGGGCCAAAACGCGCAGTCGGGTGCCCCGAAAACTGACTGTTAAGCATCGAAAGTGGCGTGTGATCACGAAGGTGGTCTCTTAGGCCACAGTGTCCCTCTAGAGATAGGAAACAAGGTGTGTGACAAAAACCGGAGCAAACGGAGAAAGTTAGGCAGTCCCGAACCGAGGCGCACTGCCGATGGTTTCGAAAATCGGAAACTGGTCTCCAAACGGGAACAGTGGTCTACGACTACGAAAAGTAGCCTACGGCCACTGAGAGATGGTCTACGAGACCTCTCCCTCCCTTCGGGAAGAGAAAACAAAACCTGGTTCGCAAACCAAGGCAAAACACAAAAGAGTCCCAAAGTTCGGAGGCAAGGCTCTCAATCGAGACTTCGTAACCTTAGAACGAGCACAACATGCGCAATCACCAAGCGCTTAATCGATGACGTCTGAGTCTTAAGGTCGGTCAAAAATGGGGTGTCTACACCTTTACTTAAACATACCCATAACGTCGGCTTAAATGGAAGATGGTACAAAATTTCGGAAGAAGATCACTGGTAAATGTTTGAGAACCTTGGCTAAACCCTAGAAAGCACTAGAATGAGGACTTATGAGGATTAGAGGATTTCGTTCCAGTTTTCCTAAAGAACAAGGTTCTAAATCAAATCCCAAGCCTAAGTCTATATGAAAACATGAATCAAAGGTAAGAATCTGGAAACAAAGCAAGAAGACCAAAAAAGAAATGTAATTTAGAAATCAAGGGTGAAGCAGAAAAACAAGTGTGAGTGTGTGAAGAATAGTGTGCACATGGCTCAAGCAAAAAACATGATTAGCATTTTTGAAAGACTACACAAATTTAAGATTCAAGAACAGGAAATTGATTCATAATCGAAGAAAAAAACAGAGTGCAACCATGAAAATAGATTCAATAGCAACAGAATAGACATATGATAAAGAAGGAACACATTCAAAATAATGGAGGGCTGAAATTGAAATTGAAAGAAACTAGGAACTCACCAGTTGGGTCCGAGATCGAGGACACCGGTTTGAAGTTCGTTGGAATCAGACGGTGATGACGAGTGAAGCAGGACAGTAAATGCTTCACCGGAGGAGGTGAACGAAGCATGATTGCAGACAGCTTTGAAAGTATGAAAATGGAGTTTTTTGCAAAGAGAGAGAGCTTGGGATAGAGGGAAATCAAAGTTGTAAAGTGAGAAGACGAAGAGAGAGAAAGAGAGTTTTGTTGAAACTCAAAAAGACGGCATGCGCAGAAACGACGTGACCTGATGGTGCGTGTCAGGTACGAACTAATGAAAGAAGGACGCGTGGTGAAAACGGTTGAGAAAGCCGTACGTGACCGCTCATGAGCAGATAAAACTCTTGGGGTTCTGAATTTAATGAAGCAAAAACCTCGGCAGAGGAACAATCTCAATTAAGATACTTAAAGAACTTGGTTCTTGATCCTGATAAAAATGGATAGTTAAGTGTTGGGTACTTGAAGCCGACGATTAATGATCTCGGTTGATGGGAAGGAATGAATTTTTAGCCGACATAGTATGTGAACAAACGATGTAGGTTCCATCACCTCAGGATGCCGAGGTAATAGAACCTAGGGGGCAGTTGTGGGGACGTATTTTGAAAGGACCAACACGTGGCCAAGGTGATGCCGGGGTGTCAGCTGAGGTGCCATATGGCTTGGTTCTGACGTCCAGGTGATCTCGGCTAGACCGAGGTTATCTGCGGAGATATCAGAATCTAGGATGAGCAGATAAGGGACGAGAGTCCAAGAACAAAGGAAGATCTCAATCTGGATAAAGATAAAGCTCTTAGAAAGTTTATCCCTATCTAACTAAAAGTCCAAGATGAGCATTATGCCTGAGTCCATAGGAGTGAGACTTCTAAGGGAAGTTGGACACTGACTATTATAAAAGTGAGGCACCCTCGTGAGTCTAAGGTATGTTTTTATGTGTAATATACTAGAAGCAGCAAGTTCTTTCTTGTGAGTTAAGCATAATTGGCTATCTTTGAGAGATAATTACTGACTTGATTGTCGGAGTGCCCTCGGGTGGACGAACCACTGCCTGATTCTCATCTTTCTGTGACAGGTTGTTCGGACTTAATATATTCTACTGGTGCTCTCCTGCTGAGTTTCCTTGTTTGGTTGTGTAGTCAAAAATCAACACCCACACTATTGTCTTGGCTTACACAAATGGTTGAACAGTTCAAGGCATCACGTTTACTGATTAGCTAGTAAGTCCAATAGTCTTTCACTAAGGAATGTTTAAAGCCAAAAGCTACCTATCTCAATACAAGATATTCCCAATTGAATTCTCTTTGAGTCTGCATTGCGTTTTAATTTGATGGGTCGTTTCACACACCAAATATAAGCACTAAACTATACCAAATTCCTTAGAATAATAGTAAGTCCAAGTATCGATCTATAGGGACAATTGTGAAATTAAACTAATTTAATTGTAAAATTTCTAAATTAATTTTGATTAAAAAGATGATTGGTTCATGAACTAATACTAATTAAAATACTAACAAATTAAAATAGCGATTAAAAATAAAATTGGAATTACTGATTAATGGAAAAACCTAGGGTAATGAATTCACCACTAGTTACATAAACAAGGTTTCAATTTGAAAATCAATTATGCTACGGTTTGAACTAAATAATACTTTGCAACTACAAGTTCGAAGTATTGATCAAGAGAGTTATCACGTTCAATGTATAGGCACGAACCATCTCAAGTAGTACGAGTCGTTCGCTCTAAACTAGGGTAGAAAAATGGCTCATCCCTCGTAGTATGGCTCGTCTCATACGTTAAATATGAAAGAAAAGAAAACTATTGTATGAAAAACATTCAACAATCACAGAAATAAGAATACTTAAAGAGATAATGAAAAATATATATTTGAAACTTCTTAAACACCATACAAATTGTTTAAACTTTTACATAATCAAAAAGCAAAAAGAAAACCCTATTTACTTAGCTAGGGTTTCATCAAAACCCTAGAAATCGAAGCCTAGCCACTCATGGGGGAGTGGGAAGAGGTAGAGGAAGAAGAGGCCACCATGGGAATTGTTCTTGAAACTTGAGAATTTTTTCTTCCAAACCGTAGCCTCTCTCACTCTTTGCTCTGAAATATTTTCAAACCTCGTTACAGTCTCTTCTTCTCCTTTTTATTCCAAGCAGAAGAGCCTTAAATTTTCTTGCACACAACCCTAGGTGGACCGCTCGAGTGGTGGTGGACTGCATGTGTGGTGAGGCGGCAGGCTAGGACTTTTCACTACTCCCACGAAAAATCTGCTTTTGCGCCACTTTTTGCTTGAATTTGTGTGTTGCTTGCTAAATCTGTACAAGTACACAAAACACATCATCTCCACCAAATAAACAAAATTCAAAAGCTATAAATGTAACTTAAGCAGCCTCAATGTGGTACCTTTCGGCCTACATCGGGGGATTGTTAAAAAAATGGTTTGGAAACCATTAATAGTTGAATGGGAAATTGACTCCAAAATGCATCATTTGATAATGGTTTTAAGACAATATATATTTAATGTAAAATTTTATTTTATTTAAATAAATTAGTTAATTTTTTAGGCCAAAATTGAACATGATTCGATTCAGAATTCGAATTCTTTTAAAAGAACAATCATGTCTTTTATGGTTGCACATTTTCATAGAAAAAATGTGACTCTTTTGAAAAAGTTACGATGAGCATTCAAAGAGCCACCAATTTATCTATATAAACAGGCTCCCATTGCATTCATTTTAAAATTGAATTTGTCTTGTGTTTATTTTCTTTTACACTCTGTCTTTTCTGTAAGAGAATTCTGCAAAGTAAGGTTTGCCAGACTTGTCGTGGTAGTGCTGCTTCTGCAAGGTTCGATCGTTGTATCTTGGGAGACAAACGTCCAATAAAAACTCGTAAGCACCATAGTGGGGGACGAATTTGTCTTGAGGAAATTATGTCCAACATAAGTTTTGATCAAATTGTAATCAATTCCAGATTTATACATTCTTTTCCTACATTTACATCCATAAGAGCTTGGTGTTTGGTAACCATGAAAGAGCATCTCCCTACTACTTGTTCATCTGCACCATAAATAAGAGGAGAGGAGAATTTGGATGCAAGATTTCCTCACCAAGATCAAATCCAGACATGTCATGAGCGTATAAATATATATATATATATATATTGTGGCAAAATAAAAATTTTATTGATGTTTATGCAAGAGAATAAGTATACCATATAACAGGCAAAATAAAAACTTTATTGATTGGTAACAGACTATTTTAGTAACTTTTTGACTTTTTCGAAAAATGTGCAGAAAAGTAAAGTGAGTGATGTGACAACTTATAGTGATTTTTTTTTTTTTTAGCTAAAATTGAAAATTGCCAAACAAAATATATTAGATAAAATCTTATGTCGAGTAAATAATCTTTTAAGATAATTTATTTTGGATCAAGGTAACCAAAGTGGACAGACCATGAAAGAGCAAATAGATAGGTATACAAAAATAAATGAGAAAATAAGAACTTGTATCAATAACCAAAAAGAACCCAAAGATAGATATATGAAGGAATAATAAAAGGGTACTCCTTAAATAGTCTAAAACATCAAGTTTGATTTCCAAATTTCACTCTCATCCCCTTTCTTCTCTTGAGAATCTCTCAACCACACATCTTATTCCCTCTTACATGAAGGGCATGCAACAACAATCCCTTTTCTCCCTCTGTCTCTCTTTCTCTTTTCCTTTCTCCTTCGAGTTCCCTTTTAGGCTCATGAAAATTAATTTTTGGCCTTGGCTCACCCTCCTCCTCTTGGCCTTGGCCATGGTGGTGGAGTCATCATCAGAAGTGTTTGACGGTACTAGCTTGGAAACTATTGTTACTCATTCTCAACATGACTTGCTACATTCCCATGGCATCGCTACATGTCATGGTCAAGTTGGGGATTGTATTGCTGAGGCTGAGGAGATGATTATGGATTCTGAGATTAGTCGACGAACACTTGCTCAAACTCAAAGGTTTATTAGCTATAAAGTTATTAATAAGGATCACACACCATGCTATCATCGCGGCCATTCTTATTATGATTGCAATAAGATGGGAGAAAAGGCTAGTTATTAAAGATCAATGTGATTTCTTGACTATGAGATGTGTACATCATATCAATAACAATCAATATAGTATGTCCATATGGCATATAATTATCAAAACCAAGCCTCCTATATCATTTTGTTGTAGATGAACAATTATTCAGTATGGTAAAATACCTATGACTTTATATTGCGATTTAGTAATGATCTGATACATCTAACACAATGACAAGAAGGACATGTCAATGAGTTTTGAAAATTCTATTTATTATACTTTTCAAATTTGTTTGGGATAACAACACCAATAAAAAAAAAAAAATCAATTTTTTTTAGCATAACAACTTGTCAAGCTCAAAATCAAATCAATTGAACCATTTAATTTACTTAGACAAGGAAATGCAATAGCTAGGAAGCACAGACATGGATATTCACACACAAAATTTTAAGAAATGTAGAACACATTACACTTGAAATACATACAAAATATATAATTTTATATATTTATTATATGTGGGGGGTAATTCTACACAATCATGCTTCTCAGCCGTGCGGGACACATGGCCTAAAACTTGACCAATGCAAATCAAACAACCAAGCCTTAGCTGTGGGTTGACCAATTCAAGGGTAAAGCCACAAAGGGTGAGATCATATAGTACTAAGGTATATCAAATAAAATAACAATAATCATATAGTACTAAGGTATGAATAACCCTCCACCAATATTAATTTTTGATTAATTAATATAGTAGTAAGGTATGAATAACCAACCCTCCACCAATATTTTTTTAAGAATATTTAATATTTAATTTGTTTTATCCAATTGAGACATATGAAATAGGTATTCCTAATTGGAAGATAAAATAGTTATTTTATAATACTAAAAAATCGTAAAAGGTTAATTATTTCGATTAAATGATTACACCATAAAATTAGGTATTTGATTCAAAAGGAATCGTGTCCAGAATTTACAAATAAGAGATTATACATAATAAAATTATTTTTGAAAATAAATAAACCAACCGATCACAATAATCTAACATTAAAAATCATTATTAAACCATAAAAATATTTATAAAGGAAGCATTAAAGTCTCATCCCTTGACTTCGCATAGGAATTTGAAAAAAACCATGGAAAAGAAGAAACATATCGAAAAATATTGTCCGAGTTGATTGATCTAACAATTCTTTTACATGTATTTCTATTAGTAGTTGTTTTTAACAAGTACCGATTTGATAAAACGCTTGAAATGTTTATATAATGGGATAAACTACAAATATATTTTATGAGGTTTAATTAAAATATAAATCGTCCCTTATAATTGGGGAAAGTATATTTCATCCCTTAAGATTTTTAATTTCAAAACAAATCACCTATTTTATTAATAAATTATCAAGTCAATTAATAGTTTTTAATGATGTTAAAAATATGTTTTAATTAATAATTTAAGTAATTTTATTACTGTATAAGAGAGCAATTATGATTTTTTTTTGATTAATTCTGTTAAATAAAAAATTCTAATAAATGGATATTTTTACTTTAAGCAAACATTAAGGGTTGTATTTGTAATTTACCCTATATAATATATGAGAGTGCATGTAACAAATAATATACAATCAATTTAAATATTATTAATCAATGTCCTTAGGGTATACGGATAGGTGGACGAACGTCGGGCAAGGTCGGCACTATATAGTAACAGTGTATGTATCATTTCAAGTTTGGCTTTGCCCGACATCGGTCCTAATCTAACCATCTCAAGTCCGGCTCTAAAAGAATGTTTGGCTTCGTTTTGGAAGTGAGTTGGCTTTTTGACTTTTTTGACTATTTTAATCTGGGGCTAAAAAGTTTAATTTGAGAAGGGCTTTTGGCTTTTTTGATTTTTTGTGAGAGAAAGAATGTAATGATTATGGGTTGAATATGATGTTTTGTCTTATTAAACTAAAAAAGTTATTTTATTTTTTGTGACTATTTTAGTCAAAAAAACCACAAAACCCACTTCCTAAACATAGGCTAAATCTCAAACCCGGCCACTTAACTCAATAGATAAGCTTTTTTTTTTTTTTTTTTTTTTTTTCTTCCTTGTCTTGAATAACTATTAAATTATTTAAATTTAATTTGACATTAGCTCATTAACAAAATTTAATTTTAAAACAAAATATGATCTTTTAAGAAATATCTTAATTTAAGTTCTAGAACGAAGTATATATAAATGGTCGGGGCGGGCCGGCCGGGACTAAAACTCTCAAGTCTCAACTCAAGAATTAAATGAGCTGAAAATTTTAGTTCAACTTATGAGTTAAATATATATATATTTTTTTAAATCCTAAAAATATCAAGCTGAACTGGGTGGCTTGTCCAACCCACAATCATTGGGGCAATAAGGCATTGCCAACTATTTAGCAGTTCTTTTTATTATATTTGGTTTTATTTTTTATAAATTATTTTTAAATAGACTTTTATTTTATTTTGCGTGATTTTTTTTCTTATTTTAATCTTTTCTATTTATTTAATTTTTAAATGCACTTAATCTCAATGCATCTAAAAAATAAAATATATTGAATAAAATATGAACAAATTTCACTAAAAATAAACGACAATCCAAACAAAAATAAGTGTGCATTTTTGTTCAGAGTTTTATTTATTTTCCATGATTTTTTTTTTATATTTTAGTTTAAGTTTTCAAAAATAATTACAAATCAATAGAAAAGTTTATCAATTTTGATAATTAAAATATTGAATTATTCAAAATTTTGGAAAATATTTTATATAAGTACCACTTGTTTGCAATTTTTCCTATTTTTAAACTATCACTTATTTATTAATTAAATCCAATTAAAGTTTCTTATTCGTAAAAATTTCTGATGAATATAACTGAAAAATCTAAACCTCTCGATGTATTAATTTGTGATTATATTTTAATTTTTAAATAATGAATATCAATCTCAATCAAAAAATCAACAACAAATCGGCAAAATGATTTAATGTGGAAAAAAAAATCACAATTGGAGCACCTCCAATTGTGATAAGAAAATTACGGGTCAAAACTACAAAATAATTTACTAAGAAGACAAAAAATAATTACACACAAATACCCTCAATTACCTGATGAAGCCACGTCCGAATTCAACCAAATCCGATGTGCATCTTTCACCACCGTCTTTACCTTGGAATTACGTTAAATCCACAATGCTGATTTCGAATTTATGATGATGAGCCACCCCAGAATTCACCAAAATTTCAGACTCAAGTTCTCCAGAATCCACTAACGAACACCTCCTCTTTTTGTGAATAATCGAACAAAATCAACCCTTAATGTTTATCAATATATAATTCGTTGATTAATTGATCACCTTCTATACATCAAGAAAACTCATATAAACTACCCTCTAATATATAATACTTTATATTTTACTCCTCTCTGAGAATCTAGATGGATTCAACCCTAAAAATCCCAAACAACACACTTTATGCTAAATAGAGCCGTGAAGACAGCTCGAGCACACACTTCACTGCTCGAGCGGTGTGACTAAAAGGTAGTGCAAACATATAGGTCAACTGCTCGAGCACAACATCCACTACTCGAGCAGTGAAATATATTTCTAGAAGTTCAGTTTGCAGGTAGAGATACTAGATGATCCACTTCACCACTTGGGCACACAAATAACCGCTCGAATAGTCAAATCACTTTCACTTTTTTCTTGGCTTCGGGGGCGCTACCCCTTAACAATTCGATCGCATACATAGTCAACAAAATGGCAAATAAGGAATCCTCAAAATACGGAATGTCAACTCAAACTCCTCTACACAGGCACAATTCGAGTTAAAATCGCGTCTAAACACTCGCAGCCTTTCTGAAACAAAAAAAACGAATAAAATTACAATTAAAAAGAGTTTTGCTAAATGGAATTGCCAATTACAAAAACCTAACAATAACAATTTTACATTAATTAATCTAACTATTTCTTTCATAATCCAACCCATCTAAAAAAGAAAACCATCTATATATATATATATATATATATTGTGGGGACATATTTTTTGGATAGCAACACGTGGCCAAGGTAGTACCGAAGGGCCAGTCGAGGTGCCACGTGTCCTTGGCTTCATGCCGAGGTAATCTCGGCTTGGCCGAGATTATTTGCAGAGATACCGGAATCCAAGATGAGCAGATAAGTTGCAAGAGTCCTAGAATGAGGGAGGATTTCAGCCTAGATAAGGATAAAACTCTTAGGGAGTTTATCTTTATCTATTTGAGAGTCCTAGATAGGCATTGAGCCAGAGTCCATTGAAGCTAGGCTTCTACAAGGATCAGGTCAGTGTTGGTTATAAAACTAAGGCACCCTCGTGGGTCTAAGGTACACTTTTTGTATTCTGAATAGTGAGAAAATCACTTTTGCTATCTTTGAGAGATAACTGACTTGATCGTCAAAGTGCCCCCGGGTGGACAAACCACTACCGGAGTCTTTTTCTTTCTATGATAGGTCGTTTGGGTGCAATCTATTCTGCCAGTGATCTCCAGCTGAGTACCTATTTGGCAGTGTGGTCAGAAAACAGTACACACAATTTGGCACCGTTTGTAGAAAAGAAAGGAGAATAGATGGCCAACGACGGACAGAAAGAAAAGGTTGGGAACGACATCCCTACTGGGAGTAGTAAGCGTATTGACCCTAACGTAGAGGAGGATAACTGCAACGAAGAAACTCGGGATCAAAATCCCGAAGAGAAAGACGTCAACAAGGAGGGCGACGTACCAAAGAAGTCAGACTGGGGCGGGTATTATAACGAGGACGACCTCCAGGTATGGAAAGATAGATACCTGCGGAGGGACGGCGAGATGAAGGGAATAGTGAACAAATTGGCGAACCTGCAATCGGTCGTCAACTTTATGATGTAGAACAACGTCATGCAGCCACCGTTCCCGTTACATGACACGACGATTCCAGCGGCCAAAAATAATGCCCAGAAGGGAGGGCAGAAAATAGTCCCTACACTCCCCCAGCACACCAAGACCAAGGAACACTCTCACCGGCCTTCAAGGGAGGTCGGACGAGGAGAATCAATGAAGGGAGATTCTTGAAGGATGCATCTTACCAAGGAAGTTGACCTCAAAGAATATCGGCATGTTCAAGGGAAGGAACTTTGTTTTGATGCAACTAATGGAGAGAGGTCCAAAAGGACTCGTAACGATACGAGGAGTAGCATACCAAAAAGGCTGAAATCCGTCGATAGTCGAGCTCTTGGACGAACCAAGGAAGATTTGAGGGATTACCTCTAGAGGAAGCTACAAGATGCCAAGGTAACCTCTCCGATCAAGCCGAGAATACCGTTCTCGGTAGAATTGGATAAGTTTGAAGCCCCAAAGAGGTTCCACATGCCGAGATTCCAAATATATGACGGGAAGTCTGACCCTAACTTTTACGTCGGCTTGTACCTAAACTCAATGGCATTATACACCGGGAATGAGCTATTGCTCTGCATAGTGTTCCCCTCATCCTTTGGGGAAATTGCATTAGACTGGTTTCACAAGTTGCCGAAAGGAACTGTGAAAAGCTAGGAAGGCTTAGCTGAGATGTTCGTGGCTAGATTGTGACAAACAAACTACAGCCATTGAGGGTGGATGCCCTGATGGCTCTAAGAATTGGCGAGGATGAAAGCCTTAGGGCCTATGCTAAAAGGTACTATGAGGTGTTCAATCGAATACCAGGATGCAACCAAGAGATGGCGGTTGTGTCTTTTAAGAACGGCCTGAAAGATGATTGCTTGCTTCGAAAATCACTGGCAAAGACATTGCCAAGAAGTATGGAGAAACTTATGGCCAGGATAGAAAAGTATGCCAGGACCGAGGAGGACATGTCAGGGACAAAGACGTTGAAACAAGAGAAGAAAAACGGCTCGCCGAAGTGAGGCCGAGGTAATAGTGGGTACAACAAGCAAGAGATAGGACTGAGGACTACATAGGCAGTCACAACCGTATTCTGAATTCTGGTCTACAAAGTCTTGGAAAAAATCCGGAATCAGCCCTATTATAAAGCACTAAAGAAGCTTCCTGGTGAATTCATGGGAAGAAGTATAAGGAAACACTGTGCGTACAACAATGAGGATGGGCACCTAACTCAAAGGTGCAGAGCCCTAGAGGCACATCTAGAAGACTTGGTAAGACAAGGTCATCTAAGGGACCTGGTAGATGAAACCAGGACAATGGAAGAGCAAGCGAGACTGCCACAGGCACCGGTAACACCACCTCCACCAGCACCGCAACCGCAAGCAGGCGGACCTCGAATGATCAATGTGATTCACTCGAAGGTCAATGAGAACGAGATACGTGGGGAAACTCAAAAGGTAAAACACTTGCAACATGTGTATCAGGTCCAGCAGAAGAGACCTAGGGTAGACGAGTGCCAGGGATCAGTGGTATCTTTTACTGAAAACGACCTAGAGATGGTGCAACATCCACACAACGATGCCTTGGTAATATCCCTCCAATTTGGAGAGTGCCAGGTAAAGCGAATTCTGATCGACCAGGGCAGCTCTTGTGACATCATGTACGTTAGGTGTTACAAGGAGTTTGGCCTGCACCAAGATGATCTGGAACAATCCAATGGTCCAATGGTCGGGTTTAATAGAACGTCGACATGGCTCCTAGGAGCAGTAAGTTTGAATGTGCAGGCTGGCACCAAGAAGGTAAAAACTGAGTTCACAATAATTGACCCTATTTCTCCTTACAATGCTATCCTGGGAAGGCCATGGCTGCATGCAATGGGGGCTGTTCCCCTCAACACCAGCTGTTGCGGTTCCCAACAGAGCATGGAATTGAGGAGGTCAGAGTGGATAAAGTGCAGGCAAAGAACTGTTCCATGGTAGCAATGAAATCCACCTGCAATATACGAGAAGTAGAAGCAGCAGAGATTGAAGATGAGGACATAAAAGTCCTTGAGGACGCCGACAAGGAACTAGTCGAGAAAAGTGAGGAAGCCCTGAAGAAGATCTTAGTCTAGCAAGGAGATGAGGAGCGCTTCTTTCTCCTTGGCTCAAGCTTGGCAGAGGAACAGGAAAGGGAATTAGAAGCATTCTTGAGAGCAAACCTTGAGGTGTTTGCTTGGACACCGTACGAGATGCCTGGCATTGACCCCGAGGTTACTTGCCATAAACTGAATATGGATAGGTTGGCTAAACCTGTCATCTAGTGAGCAAGAAGGCCAACGTTGATGCATGTTGAGGCAGTAGAAGAGGAAGTGGATAAACTTCTGGAGGCCAGAGCCATTCGAAAGGTAAATTACCCGATATGGTTATCAAACACAGTGGTTGTGAAGAAAAAAAAAAAAAGGAAGTGGAGGGTCTGCATGGACTTTACTAGCCTGAACAAGGCTTGTCCCAAAGACAGTTTTCCACTACCCAAGATTGACCAATTGGTGGATGTCTCTTTAGGACATGGAAGGATGAGCTTCCTAGACGCCTACAAAGGGTACCACCAGATAGCCATGTACCCCCCAGATGAGGAGAAGACTACATTTATCACCCCCGAAAAAGCTATATTGCTACAGAGTGATGCCTTTTGGGTTAAAAAATGCAGGAGCAACTTACCAGAGATTGGTGACTAAAATGTTCAGACATCTAATAGGCAAAACAGTGGAGGTATACATTGATGACATGGTCGTAAAGACCAAGGAACCTGAGGATCATCTGGCCGACCTAAAGACAGTCTTTGATATCCTAAGGACATTTCAGCTCTGACTCAATGCATCAAAGTGTGCATTTCGAGTTGGGTCAAGGAAAGTCCTAGGATACTTGGTCACCAGAAAGGGCATTGAGGCAAGCCCAGATCAAATTAAGGCCATTCTGGAATTAGAGAGCCCAACGTCGACAAAACAAGTGCAGACGCTAACTGGAAGGGCTGCAGCCCTAAACAGATTCATAAGCAGAAGTTTTGATACATGCAAATCTTTCTTCAGCTTAGTAAAGAAAGTCACAAACTTCTTATGGACAGAGGAGTGCGAAGTCGCCTTGGCCGACTTGAAGAAATACTTGACTACAACTCTAGTTCTCTCAAATCCAGTACCTGGAGAGTAGCTGTTCTTATATTTGGCGGTCTCAGAACATGTAGTAAGTGCAGTAATAATCAGAGAAGATAAGTGAGAGCAGAGGGCAGTTTACTACGTGAGTAAAACCCTAGTAGATGCAGAGACCATGTATCTACCTTTGGAAAAGCTAACACTAGCTTTGGTGATGGCCTTCAAGAAGCTGAATCATTACTTTCAAGTCCACAAGATTGTGGTGTTAACTGAGCATCCTCTGAAGTCCCTGTTGCAGCAAGGAAATCTGACGGGCAAGATAGCCAGATGGGCAGTGGTGTTAGGCCAATATGACTTGGAATTCAAACCCAGAACAGCAATCAAAGGCCAAGTTTTGGCCGACTTCGTGGCCGAGTTCACACCAGGCGCCATCATACATCGGGCTTTGCTGAGCCAAGGTATACGATGTCCAGATGAACAAGGAGAAACCCAGTTAGGAATAGCCAAACAGAGAAAAGAAGAGAAACTCAGGCCCTGTAGTATTTACGTCGGCGAGTCCTTCTGCCTGTTTGTTGATGGAAGTTCAAACCGACAAGGAGCGGGGGCAGGGGTAATTTTAATATCATTGGATGGGTAGATGCTGGAACAATCCATTCATTTGGGGTTTAAAGCCTCAAACAACGAAGTAGAGTACAAAGCACTAATCGCAGGATTAAAGTTGGCAGCAATAATGGAAACCGACGAGGTAATGGTCTTCTGTGACTCACAGCTTATCGTCAACCAGGCAACAGGGGAATATGCAGCCCGAGATGAAAAGATGATAGCCTATGTAAAGGAGGTGGGCAAACTGATGGCATTGTTCCAAAATTGCCGACTACAGCAAGTTGGCCGAGATGACAATAACCATGCTAATGCCTTGGCCAACCTGGCTGGTGCAATGAAACCAGGAGAGGCAAAAATAATAATGGTTGACTACTTGTCAGGTCCAAGTGTAGAACCACTGAACACAGAGTATGAAGCAATGTGTGTGGAGATGGGACCAAGCTGGATGGATGCAATAATAGTATTCCTTAAAGAGTACCAAATGATCATAAAGAAGCACACAAGATCAGACTGAAGTCGGCAAGATTCAATTTGATAGCAGAGGGGCATCTTTACAGAAGATCTTTTACTGGTCCCATTTTGAGATGTGTGCATTCTTCACAAGTTGAAGACTTCTTGTATGAGATACATGAAGGAGTATGTGGAAACCACACTAGGGACAGGTCACTTACTCATAGGGCCATTACTTAGGGGTACTGGTGGCCATATATGCAGAAAGATGCTGAAGCTTATGTCAGAAAGTGTGAAAAATGTCAGAGGTTTGCACCCTTGATACACCAACCAGCAGTAGATTTGAACCCAGTGTCCAACCCTTAGCTATTTTCCCAATGAGGCATGGATCTTGTTGGACAACTGCCTCAAGCAACTGGACAAAGGAAGTTGCTGCTAGTGGCAACAGATTACTTCACCAAGTGGGTTGAAGCTGAACCCCTTGCAAATATTCAGGACATTGATGTAAAGAACTTCATATGGAAGAACATCATCACCAGGTTTGGGATCCCAAGGGAAATAATAGCAAACAATGGTACGCAATTTGACAGTAAGCTAACCAAGAGGTTCTGTGCAAAGTATAAGATCAAGAACTACTATTTCACTCCAAGCTTCCCTTAAAGCAATGGACAGGCAGAAGCATTGTCACGACCCAAACCCGCCCCTATAGGTTTAGCATCGTAACCGACCAGTAATCCTTGGATTACCGAAGGCCTCAAAATTGATTAGCAAAATTGAGGGGCTAGCGAAAGCAATGAAATAAATATAGTTGTTCAATGAGCTGTGCTGACTTATATAAAACGAAATATTTAAAACTTTATATAAGTATTCAATAGTCATTCATACATTATACCCACACATATTAAAGTATCTTATGGACAACCAACAAAACAAACAAGTTTCATATACGGAAACAACCGGAACTTTAACACATGAGACACTTCGGGAACCTCCACGTGAGGCACAATGGTTGGCTAACAACAGAACACAGATCCAAACAAAAGCCTTTAGGCTCGATCTCCAGAATGCCCACCTATACATATATATACACACAGTGAGCTAAATCCCAGTGAATAACATTAACGTAAAAGGGTTAGTGAACGAAATCCGAGCGTGTCATAAGCGTAAAACAGATCATAGCACAAACATTCTTGTATCTGAACATAGTAATGGTACATACCATAGAACACATCACATATCGTTTTCCGACTAGAGTAATCAGTTTTGGATACCGATTAAACACATATCACCACAATGAAGTGGCTAATGAGATCTTGTAATTACATATATGTCATGGACTCGCATTTACATGCCGTCCTCCATGACTTGGGACTATCTATAGATGCCATAATAGATTCCAAACATAGGACATTCATTTACGTAAACAATATCATTTTAGAAATTATAACTTATCGTACAACAGTTGAAACATGGTTCATATCAACATATCTTTACAGAGATGTTACTCACAGCAGTTCTCGCAGACGGTCAATCAATCTCCAAACGTTGACCTACAAACACAAAAGTACATAACACCAACATATCTTATCATTACGCATTTGTGTGGCCATCACGGCTTAGCTTTCGTTTCATTGGTTCTCGTTCTTTCTTATCACAATGCTTAAACACACACTCTCTTGCAATTTCTTAACTTAGTACATTCCGTTCTTAGTGTGTTTTTATACCAAAACCTCATCACTATGGCTTAATTAAGTCTTAGGAATGCCTAAGATGCAATGAGGATGCCAAAACATAAATTGAAACACTTGGTAAATTTTTCTGAAAATAAGGTCCCCGCTCAAGCGTAGCTTTCCTCGCTCGAGCGGACATGCAAACATGAGAGGGGTCGCTCGAGCGAGACTTCCTTCGCTCGAGCGGTCTGCAAACTTGAAGAAAGTACTGGTTGGTCTCAATCTACGCTTGAGCTACAACTACCACGCTCGAGCGAATCAACAATATGCAAAGGGTTCGCTCGAGCGTCCAGGTGGTCGCTCGAGCGAAGCGCTTATGCCTGCAAAAAAATCGAGGGTCAGATTCTCCGCTCGAGCGTAGGTTTCCTCGCTCGAGCGGACTGTGAAATTCTAGGTTTCCAAAAACAGAGTTTTGAGTTTCCAAATGTAATTTCAATGGCTACACTCATGCATGACTTGACTTTAAAGCTTGAAAACTTTTCTAAAACATGAACACATGATCGTTTACAAACTCTTTTGCTCAAAGCTCGTGAATTTACCAATTTTGAACTCAAAAGCTCTTGCATGAAGGATTTCCAAACTATTTTCTTGATTTCCTCAAAACATGTAAATGGTTGATATGAACTCAAGAATTTCCAAAACATTATGCAAGATAAGAACTCACATGCTTGCAATGGCTTCGAAACTCAAACTTAAGATGGAAAAATCAAGGGTGATCTACCAAGAATACACATGCAAGTCATCTTCATGCCCAAAGACCCACTTCTCTTGCTAATTTCATGAAATTGGTTCAAAGATGTGTTGAAATCATGATGTATGGAAGAATAGCTATAGAAAATGTGCTTAAGACTCTTACCTAGAGCTTTGATTTTAGAAATGTGAGATGAATCTTCCTAGTTTCCTTTCTCTTCTTCAAACCTTGAGCTCGCTCTCTCTCTCTCTCTCTTTCTCTCTCTAAAGCCAAACTCTTTCTCTCCCTCTCTAGCTTGAATTCTCTCAGCATAAAGAGTCAAATAAGTAAAATGTATAATGCAACATTCCCTCACTCAAGCTAAATATACACGCACACACACCTCACTTCTCCTCAAAAATTCCCACGTGGTTATGCATGCAAGGCTCCAACACACACAAAGGTTGTGATCCCCTACACTCAACATCACCAAGGCCTTAGCACACCATACTCTTAATCACATCTTGGATTATTAATAGGATTAGATTAGGCACCAATCATGCATTATTTAAATCAAACACAAGTAACCTTAATTTATCCAGGTTAGCACAAAATTCAATTAATCCAAAATAGTTCCCATCAAGGCTCAATTTAATCACATGCGATTTTTACTGAACTGAATCAATTTTTAATAAAACAACCAAATGATTCTAAAAATTTTAATTATTCCAACCATGCGGTCAATTTCCATTTCTGACATCATTCGGGCCAGCAAATTAATATTCTAAGCGAAAATTACAACAGATATTACTATGATTAACAGATAGAAAATAAATAACATGCAAAAATACACAATTAACATATAATTATTTTTAATCACTTGATTAACGTCCTTAATCACGGTTTAGTAACTAATTATGAATCGGGGTTGTTACAAGCATCCAACAAAACTATATTCGATGAGATTAAGAAGAGGCTAGAAGCAGCAAAGGGAAAGTGGGTGGATGAGTTGCCCAGTGTACTCTGGACATATTGGACTACGCCGAGAAGATCAACTGGAGAATCTCCATTTGCCATGACTTATGGTACAGAGGCAGTAATCCCATTGGAGGTCGGCATCCCAAGGGTCAAAACCCAGGGAGTGGAGAATGGGACTAATGATGCATTTTTAACCCATGATCTGAATCTATTAGAAGAAAGAAGGGAGAAGGCAACAATTCAGCTGGAGGCATACCAGCAGCAGCTTGCCAAGCTTACAACAAAAAAGTTAACCCACGAGAGTTTTAAGTTGGGGGCCTCGTCCTGAGAAAGGTCATCAGCAACAAGAACGATCCCAGAGAGGGCAAACTTGGCCCAAACTGTGAAGGACCTTATAGAATCATCTCGGTCCTAGGCAATAGGGCATATCGGCTTGAGGACAGTGAAGGCAAAGAATTGCCAAGACCCTGGAATACTTGCAACCTGAAGTTCTTTTATTATTAAAATTTCATTTTGTTTCTTTCTTTAAATCTTTTGTTATTAGCCGAAGTAATTAATAAAATTTTAGCCCGATTTTTTTAAACTTGTGTAAAACGATTGACCAGTTACTTTGCGATGTTTCTAATTAAAACATGACGAATAACTTCGACTTATTATATGGCAGAGTTGAATTATACTTGCATATAATAGAGTTGAACTAAGTTGGCGATATTTCTTATTAAAACATGACGAATAACTTAGACTTATTATATGGAAGAGTTGACTTATACTTGCATATAATATAGTTGAACTAAGTTGGCGATATTTTTGACTGAAACATGACGAATAACTTAGATTTATTATATGGCAGAGTTGAATTATACTTGCATATAATAGAGTTGAACTAAGTTGGCGATGTTTCTGATTGAAACATGGCGAATAACTTAGACTTATTATATGGCAGAGTTGAATTATACTTACATATAATAGAGTTGAACTATGTTGGTGATGTTTCTGATTGAAACATAATGAACAACTTATACTTATCGTATGCCAAAGTTGAATTATAGTTGCATATAATCAAGTTGAACTAAGTTGAATTAACCTAGATTTGCTGTGTCGACAGAATTAAAACTTTATTAAGTACATGTCAGTTAGATTAACAGAAAAACCGAGGTTGACAACCTCGGCCAGTCTCTGTTTGAATCTGACCTTGGCACCAAGATCATATGTACATACTTAATGCAAACAGAAGTGAAACTTAAGTTCACATTAGGGGGCAGAGAGTTCGAGAATAATGCTTGGGAGTTGGAATTCACAAGATAAAGTTGGTTTAACACTTGTTGAAATTTTAAGAAAAATTTACAAGTTGAAATTAAGCCGAGGTTGGGTTAAAAGAAAGTTGGTTTAACACTTGTTGAAATTTTAAGGAAAATTTACAAATTGTAGTTAAGCCAATGTTGTGTTAAGAGAAAGTTGGTTCAACACTTGTTGAAATTTACGGAAAAATTTACAAGTAGAAGTTAAGTCGAGGTTATGTTGAAAGAAGTATCTATGTACTTGCCGAGATTACCATGGAAGACAGAAGTCATGTTAACTAAAAGTGAAGTACTAAGCCTTAAATAAACACTTGTGAAAATATTTCTACAGAATGTTTTCAAGTGTTAAACCAAGGCCAAGATAAACAAGTCAGTGGGTATACCTAAGGTATTTTACCCTGAAGAGATTGCACAGTTAAGATGTGCTTTAAAGACATGCAAAATATTCTAAGTATGGAAGCATACAAGATAGTAAAAGAAAGACAAGCATTAAAACACATGGTAAAAGCAAGAGGAAGATGTACTTGCATTAAAAGAAGAAAAAACTTCGGCCTAACAAAGAGACTACTTGTTCTTGTTACAAAAGTGGCACGTCGGCCAAATATAAAAACTGAAAACATTGTTTAGAAAATTACTAAGTACAAAGAAAGAGTCAATAACAAGACTACTTGGCATCAGTAGCGGGCTGCTTCTCGGCCGCAGAAGACAATTGGGAAATCTTCTCTATAGCCTTCTTAGCCTCGAGCTCAGTGTCGATCTCTCGAAGAGTCTAATCAATGCTCCTCTCGGCGATTGGCACCTCGGATGTTGTCTTTTGGGGTGAGGCACCTTTGGAGACCTCGTCCTCCTCATCCTGAGTCAAGTCCACTTGCTCATTTAGAGTTAGGGACTTAGCCCTGCAACTTCAGCCTTCTCAAACTTGTCGGCCTCAACCTCTTCTTTGGACTCGGCCTCGGATTGGCTAGGAGTGAAGGGGAATGGCAAAACGAGCAAATTATTATCTCGGAGAGTTGAGTCCTCGGGGACAGCCAACTCCTTTAAGGCAGCCATCCAACCAAGGATGAAACCCTTGTTGCATGCTTGTTTCACTTGCTTCTTGTAGTCCTCGTGAACATCGGCTGCTCCCTTGGTGTATGTCTTCTCGTCTGCCGCCTTGATCTCGGCGTCCTTTGTGACCAAGGCAGCAATGAGCTTGGCTTGGGCTTCGGCGATCTTTGCTTCGGCCTCTTTTTTCTTGGCTTCCTTAGCGACGCCTTCAGCAGCTCCTGCCTTCTCCTCGGCCTCGTCTTGGGCTTATTTTGCTGCCTTGGCCTGATCAATCAGTGTCTTCATCTTGGCCTTAGCTCTGTTGACAGTCTTCAGCAAACTAGTAGCGTCCTTGGTCTTGTTGAGCAACTCCTTCTTGATGTCGAAAGCTTGCATCGCGAAGGAGCGTGCTGGATCGCCTAGAAGAAATGGACAAAACAAAAGTTAGTAAAATTCTCTAAGTATGGAAAAATAAAGAATGAAAAGTACCAAGTGTTAGGGGCTTACTTGAACGGAGTACTACAATATTAGAGCGAAGTTTTCATATTCATTGACCTCGACATTGCGTTGACGTCTTTTGGAAGGAGCAAGGCAGTAGAGAGGGCAACACCAACTTCAATGTCAGTTGCGCTATCGTCGATTCTGACTGGCTTGTCCTCAATAGTGATTAGAAGGGCCTAGGGGGCATCAAATTTCATAGACCCTAAGGTCTTGGCTGACTCTGACCTCGGCTTCTTTGATCGGGTGGATTCAGATGAAGTAACCTCTGTGGGTCTCTTTTTGGCGGCAGAGGAACTTTTTTCTGTCTCGGCCATCTTGGATATCGGCAAGGTATCCTCAGAATCAATCTTAGTTATCGTTGCCTTAGCTTGGGCTTACTTCAGCCTTTTTTGCTTTGGTTTGGCTAGGATTGCGATGGTGAAGATTGTATGGTGACGATGTTGGGGATGTCAGTTAGAAGGTCGTCTGCTACAGCCTTTTTACAACCTATCTCGTCGGCGTCTACGGCAACGGTGACCTTAGTGCCGAAATAGATGGCTGGAAGTACAGTTAGGGGATTGGCTGGATCGTATGAGGACGCCTTGGCACTCCGGCTTCTTCGGCTTCGAGTTCTACCTACTGGTGAAAGCAGTGGAGCTCGACGTCGGCGTTAGCGCTGAAAGGGTGGAATCAGTTATGGAGTTGAAGTAGATAGCTACTCTGTTGGATCAGAGGTTGATCCCTGATCTGGCCGAAGTGAAGAAGTTGTAACAGGAGTTGTAGCAGAAGGAGGGGACTTGTTCTTTTTGGGGACGTCGTGCAATTTTGATTTGTAGGTTGGGATGAAATTCAGAAGCAGAGGAGCCTTGCACTGATTAACAAGCAAGTCCAGAAGCTTCTTAAAATCTTTACTACGATAGAAGCTTTTGTAGAAGTCCTTTGAGGGCTGAGGAAGAGCTGCAAAGACAAAATGAACAGACGTTAGCACATACAAAAATATCAAAGTAAGAAAGACTTGAAAGCAAGTAAATGTGACACCTGGCTCTTACCATCTCCCTCTCTGAAAACTGTTTGGTTTAGGGGATAGAGGTGAAGGTCATCATCTGGATGGAACTCCCAGTTGCCCGAGACGATGAAGTAATCGTCTCCAGTACCCTTGTTGGAGTCTGGGAGGTCGGCAACAAGTTTATATTCTGTGGATCTCGGCTTAAGGTAATAGATATAGCCATTTTCTGACTTCAGGCCACACATGGTGTAACAATATTAGATGTCAGCAAGGGTAACCCTAGCATTCTCTTTTTTGGCTAAAGCAATTATACCATTGATAACTCAGTAGGAGTTAATGGCAAGCCGCATTAGGTTCACCAGAATAGTGAAAGACTTCTAAAAAGGGTGTCAATAGGAACCTAAGTCCACACTCTATGAAGGTTACCACTAGGAAGGGCGAGAGTCTGAATAAGCCGCGGAGACCTCGCCATTCGGACTCGATTTGTCACGGTTCTTAATCTGAACCAAAGAGTCCAAATCCGGCAAATTGTTTTGAGAAAACAGATTTTTAGAAAAGAAGTGCCAAACATGGACTGCTTTGCCAAATACAGAGTCGTCACCTAAATATTTTATTTTTGGGGAAATTTAGGAAACCCTGACTCGTTTGCCTAAAGCCACGTGTCCGTCATCACCAAAGTTGCCTCGGCTCAGGAACTTGGGTACGATTGGGGAAGGTCATCATGAAAGCATTCGCCGCCCGATCAAAGATCAGCCTCTACTAACCATGATATCTAGTTTTGAAAACTTTGTGTGCTCTTATTCCGGTTATTAGCCTAGATTTACTATGTGATGCACACAGCATACAAGTATAGACTGGGTCGCCTGAATTGGAACAAAACATTTCATGTTTGTTTGTTTGAAAATGGTTTGATGGTGCTACCCGCAGGTAGGCTAAGACGTGGATTTGCCACCCTCGGGTGGGCTTACAAAAACATGTTTTTACCACTAAACACACATTTGATGAACTGTTCCAATTCAAATAACCTAACCTTCACCCACAAGCATTCAAGCAGTTATATCACATAAGCAAATAGCCTCATGGTAAGCATGCTATTCATAGCAGCACTTACACGCATGCAAGGATGCTAAAGCATAAAACTCACCGAGTACTCCAAGCCAAAACAGAAGCTAATTAGAAATCCATGTATGATCCTAATTATACAGAAATGCCTAATGCAACTATAGCAGGCTCAGCTATTCTAAACATGGTATATGAGATGCAACAGCTATTATGTATTCAACTTGGAATTGAAATACAAATGCAGTTAGTATGATGCGCCGAGCCCGGTGCATGCAAAACAGATGAATGAATGCAACATACTATCATACTGTATGCTAATTTAAACATGCCCTAATCTAACTATCATAAGCGGGTAAATAAAAGGGAAGAAAGACGTGGGGTTGGAAGACATACATCACACACACGCACACTTATTACAATTATGCCCTCGTACAGAGGGTCCGAATAATATACAGTCCCAAATGAATAGTACAGTCCGAATAAATAATACAGTCCAAATATGTACAAAAATCCTAATTAATTACCAAATTAACTAAGAAAACAATAATCGGCATGCAAGCCGTGGATCGCTGACTCTTCTTCGATGATGAATGATGCATATCCGAAGGTTGTTTTGCGCTGAAAATCCATTGTGATGCCCCAACTAGCCTCTGCTTTTGCAATAATTTTGGAAAGCGCCAAGCCCTAAGATCGCGATTCTTGATTTGTCAGAGAGCAGAGCAGGAAAGGGGCATGGCAATGTATTTTCACAAATGTATGCATGCCTCGATCCTCGTGCCACCAATCACGCGTCTCGATGCATAATGGCCGAGGAGTCGTATTGCACAACTCAATATGAAATGAATGCACAGGAAAACTGAACAAAACCTAAACTCCATCATGGGTGATCCGGAGTGTCGGCGACTGGAGAATTGAGACACGTTCCGTAACTCGGAGTACGAAACGTACCTCGTTTCCCGTGCTCGGGCTAACTCCTATCCCAAACACAATGCAATATGCATGACATGCATGAATGCAACTAAGATACAACCTAACATGCATAATGCTATAAAATGGCATACACGATGCACGAGGTAACATGGCATACACAATGCGCTAACATACAACCTAGCAAACACGATGCTACAGAATGGAATGGCATACATAATGCATAATGGACTTACACCAACACAAGTGGACCTCAGCCACACTCACATAGGAGGCCATTGGATGAAAATGAGACACTCGAGATGTGTGCACACGTGCACGCAAACCGAGGACCGACCCTAAGGCACCAAATGCCACTCTAACAAAGCATGGCAAGGCATGGAATATGGCATACAAGCATGCAAATTTCAGTACCAAAATGTGATGCTAAATAGCCCCAAAACATGGAAACATGGCACCTGATGCATGAGATGAATCCCGAAACATGAAATTAGGTACATGGGATGACCTATAGCTATGCAAAGCATGCATTATTTGAACATGAAGTGTGAAGAAAGAATCAAGACAGTCCCTAAAAAAGCATATTTACAGTTTTAAGAAAGGCCAAACAGTGAACACAAATAGGGCTAAATCAACATGCAAAAATGGCCCTGAAAGAGAGATAATGAAGCAAGTAGAAGCTTCTGGCCCTAAATAGCCAAGAGCCCATCAACAAAGTTGAAGAGGGGCTCAAAATGAAGCACTTTACAGTTTTC
The DNA here is from genome assembly GCA_025200525.1 of Camellia lanceoleosa. NCBI lineage: Eukaryota > Viridiplantae > Streptophyta > Magnoliopsida > Ericales > Theaceae > Camellia > Camellia lanceoleosa. The sequence continues at coordinate 132,954,610 of CM045765.1, forward strand.
AACAAGCCACGAAAACAAACACAAGTATGGCTAAACTATTGTGCAAGAAATGGGCCAAAAGGGAGACAAAGAAGCAAGTGATGGTTACTGACCTCAAAAAGAGGAGGGACCTTCAACAAAGTTGAAGAGGGACCCAAAACATGGCATTTTACAGTTAGTGACCAAACCCAAAACAGTGCACATGCAAGCTTAAAATACTATGCAAAATAAGGCCTAAAAAGAGGTTTAAACACAAAGAACACAAAGGGAGCATCAAACAGCAAAAGTCCCTTGATCAAACATTAAGAGAGGGTCAAAATAAGGCCATTTACAGTTCGGACTAGAGCCCAAAAATACAAGCACAAGGGGCTAACAAAACATGCAAAAATAAGGCCAAAAGAGGGATAAAGAGGCAAGTGACAGATGGAAGCCTCAAACAGTGAAAGACCTTCAACAATGTTGAATAAAGACTCAAAATAAGCCACTTTTCAGTTTATAAACAAGCTCAAAACAGTTTACAAATAGGCCTAAAATACTATGCAAGAAAGAGGCATACAAGAGAGGTAAAGAAGCAAGTGTAAAAAGGAAATTTCAAACAGGGAAAGGCCCTTAAAAAAACATAAAAAGGAGCTCAAAATAATGCTATTTTCAGTTAGGGTCGGGGCCCAAATATGCAAGCAAGTATGGCTTAGATAGCATGCAAAATAAGCTTAAAAAAGAGAGAAAATGCAGCTCACCCTTGTAGACCAAACTTTAGCAACCTCTTGGCTTGAGAAAAGGTGCTCCTTGACTCTGGAAATGGCCTCCAAACTGCTGGTATGGAGTATGGATTGGTTGGCTTGGAGATGGAGTAGAAATGGTCCAAGAATAGAGGGTTTTTTATGCTTGGAATATAGAGAGGGAGAGATTGGATGTAGGAGCCTTAAACCAAATGTTCTAACCCCCTAAAATGCAGCTGGAGCTGCTGGATATATAGGCACAAAAGGTGGAAAAGAGGGGGAAAAATGGGGAGTTAATTCAAGTTTCAAAAGTGCAAACCCTGATACACAATCTAGAGGGAAACAAAATATATATTTGTAATGTACCAACAGAGAGGAGAAAGGCCAGCCCATTATCCAGGTTGCAGGTGGCCGGCCGGCCCTCCCTATGGCCGGCCGACCAAGGGTCAAAAAGGTCAAATTAGATTAGTGGCCGGCCACCACATATTGGTGGCTTCCCATGTGTGCTCAACACAACCATGTGGTCAAAAACTGGAGACAGTGAACCAGGAGAGAGAAAAGGCCACTTTTTGGAGGGGTTCAAAAGGTTCACACACAATTATTGGCCGGCCATATGATATTGGTGGCCTCCCAGGTGTGTACAACACAAATATATGGTTTAGGGTTAGAAAAAGTGGCCTTAGGGTGGTCAACATTGGCTTTCAAGTGAGAAAAACGGGCGATGAAGGGCGATGAAGGAATAAAACTGGTTGTCAGAACAATTACTGGCCTCCCATCCTTCTACGATCTTCCTAATAGTGAAACAGAGGTCCCTGCCAAAAATAAATTCAAACCGATGCAAAATGAGGGTTCGGGTGCCGAAACGCGCAACCTGGGGCCTCGAAAATTGACTGTTAAGCATTGGAAGTGGTGTTCGACCACGAAGTTGGTCTCTTGGACCACAATGTCCCTCAAAAGGGAGGAAATAAGATGCATGCCAAAAATCGGAGCAAACGGAGGTGGTTAAGCGGTCCCGAACCGAGGCACACGGCCAACGGCTCCGAAAAACCAAAAACCGGACTCCAAACGGGCAAAATGGCCTACGACCACGAAACGTAGCCTACGGCCACTGAGAGATGATCTACGAGACCTCTCCCTCCCTTCTGGAAGAGAAAAAGAGAAAACCGAGCCTGGTTCGCAAACCGAGGCAAAGCATGAAGGAGTCTGGAAGTTCGGAGGCAAGGCTCATAGCCGAGACTCTGAAACCTCTGAACGAGCACGATATGCAACATCACCAAGCGCTCAATCAGTGACGTCTGAGTCTTAAGGTCAGTCAAAAATGGGGTGTCTAGCTGCCCTCTTTACGTAACTCGAAAGTCATAAGTGACGAGTGAATGTCAAAGTCCAAAGGATTTACTCATTTTTGACAAGGCCGAAGACTTAGACAAACAGTTGAGATAAACAGAGATGTGCCCGCAGGCAGGGGGCAAAATGCAAAACGGTATGCACAAGGCCAGATGTGACTTGATGATCATGCAAATGCAGCAAGCTATAATGAAGCAAGAATTCGCAAATAGATGCAACAGTTTTAAGCAAGAATGCAAAACAACAACTACATTTCATGCAGTTAAGAATACGGAGAATTATTCAATTCTCGTCGCGTCTCACATGGAGAAGATACGATACCGCTGATTCGGTTCGTCGCACTACTTCAGATGAGCCAGACATACAATATCGTTTTGCGAAAGAAAGAAATTCAACAAGCACAACATATCTAACAACATATGTTCAATGTGACATCGAATGCGCATAATCGGTGTCGATGGAAAAGTGTATCGCACGCAGAAGAAACACGCTGCGGGCAACGCGAGTTTAAGCGCGGAGGCTTGGTAATATCAAAGAGATGTGCATAACAATGCAAGTATGTGCATGAGGATGCAAGTTATGTGCATGATAATGCAGAACAAGCGTAAACCAGGATGTATGTTTGTCGCAAAACAACGAGTAAGGAAATGCGCGTTTCGGCGAGGGCGACTTGATCGCGGCCTCCGGTTCACCTCCCGGAGAGGTTACAATATGTTCAAAAGGATATATCTCATTTTCGATGAGTAATGATGAGACACGCATCGGAAGTTGAAGCTGAGGTTCCCATGAGCGATTTCATGACGTAAAGTGCACTTCTCTTGTACTTTTTCAGGTCCCGGGGACTCTAATCCTTCCCAAAATTTGCAGGGACCTTGGGGGGCATGTGGGGAACACCACCGGCCATCTTTATTGGGAGAGGGAGGCCACCGGCCAGTTTTTGAAAAGGGAATGGCCGGCTGTAAAAGTGGCCGTACCACTTTGCCAAATTCGGGGCAATTTTGTATTTTCACCCTCTTTTCTTTAAATCCACTCATCCAAACACTTTGTGCTCACAAGTGCAGCTCTGAAATCATCTCCTCTAGCTTCCCAAACCATTTTCTCCCTTAGATCTGTGCTCTATACACGTTTTCCAACGTCTCACGCAAGTTGTTTTCGCGAAATCTTTCAGTTTTAAGCACTTTGAACCGATTAAATTTTGATTTCGGGGCTTCTTTTCTCATTTTCGCCACTTGAGGTGAGTTTGTCTCAATATTTGGAAGATTTTCTCGGGAGTTGACTTTTGTTGACTTTTTCATTTCCCGAGAGTTGACTTTTTCCAATTTTGGCTCATTTTTGCCCCTTTTGCAGATTTTCTGAAATGGCTGGTCATTTCCTCCATGGTGGAGGTCCTCCGGGCGCCGGAGGTGATCCCGATATCATGGCTCTGTCTCTGAGGGTTCGACCCTTCATACCCGAGAGGTACGACCCACCAACACATATTCTTCCGCGGGCTGTTTTTTATCACTTCACCGATTTCGACGAGCGAGCACCCGAGAATCTCCTTCTGCGGGAGCCAGAGTATTACCTCTCCTATGAGGCACGAGAGGTATTTACCTCGTTCTTACCTTTTCTGCAACATATTATGAATTTTTCATGCATTCTGTTTGCATTTTGAACACACGGTTCAATCACTTGAATTTCAACACTCAAATTTCATTAATTGATTGTGAACACACGGCAATAATCGGTTGAGAATTGAACACATGGCCCAAGATCGATTTTCCGAGCACATACCTAACTAGAGGTGAACACGGCACACACATCGATGAGTAGTTGAACACGCACCCAAACACCCATTCCCCGAACACACAAATTGAAGGTGAACACGCAAAGACACACCGATTGAGAGTTGAACACGCAGCCCAAACACCGATTTCAAACACACACCAAATTGAAGGTGAACACACAAGACATATCGATTGAGAGTTGAACACGAGCCCAAACATCGATTTTCAACACATTCAATTGAAGGTGAACACGCAGACACACATCGATTGAGAGTTGAACACGCAAATTAACACTGATTTCTTGAACACACAGTGCGAATTGAAGGTGAACACGCAGCACACACTGATTGAGAGTTAAACACGCAGCCCAAACACTGATTTTCTGAACACACAGTCCGAATTGAAGGTGAACACGCAGCACACACTGATTGAGAGTTGAACACGCAGCCCAAACACTGATTTCCTAAACACACAGTCCGAATTGAAGGTGAACACGCAGCACACACTGATTGAGAGTTGAACACGCAGCCCAAACACTGATTTTCTGAACACATAGCTCGCTTACTTTATTTTGCACGCAGCCTATTCATTTTATTTGCACGCAGCTCATTCCTTCTATTTGCACACAGCTTATTCATTTTCTGCTGAAATATGTATTCATCTTGAATGCAGGTGACTTCTCGCACCGTGTAGGGATATGGCTCTACCGCGGCGAGAGATTGGTATGCCGAGCTCTTAGAGGATGTCCGGGATTTAGTTGACTTGGCGAGTTTTGGGCCCTTCTGTACTGGGCTATCTCGTTGTTCTGCCAAGAGGACGTTGATGGCCGCGTTGGTGGAGAGATGGTGGGACAACACAAACTCCTTCCATTTTTCTGCCACGGGGGACTTGACTATGACCCCACTTGACTTTGTCGTATTGACTGGCCTTGATGTGGGAGGTTGGCCCATCCCTTACGACGAGGACATGGGCCAGTGGGAGGCAGCTTGGATATATTTACTGGGGGCTCGCCCGCTTGTTGATAGATCTTTGGGCAGAGTCCGATACACCTGGTTCTCTTCCCATTTTCGGAGGGTGGAGATGGAGCCCGGGACTCCTGAGAAGGCAGCACAGTATGCCCGTGGTTTTCTGATGTTCCTCTTTGGGACTACTTTGTTTGCCGATAGGGGGAACACTGTTGGGCTATATCTGTTGAGTGCTTTGGTGGACCTATCACAGGTCAGACGGTATGATTGGGGTGGCGCCGGCTTGGCTACTCTTTACTGCTACATAAGTGCGACCTCCCGCGGACGGGGGGACTTACTTGGCGGCTATTGAAGAGCTTGGGAGGTACTTTCTGCCCTCTTGATTCACATTTCTGCCCCTCATTACTTGTATATTGCACACACGGCGCACTTTACACTCTGTATTTTGCCCTCAGCACTTTGCATTTACATTCTCGTGACTGCTTTTCCACAGTTAAGGGTCTATGTGTATTTCCCGACATTAGCCCTAGAGTTGGTAGTGGAGGGCCCCTCGTGACCTCGTACTCACTTGTATTTGAAGGCCAGCACCAGCCACGACCTCGGGAGTCTCTCCTTTATCTACAAAGATTATTCTATTAAAGGCGGTCGACGGAGGTATTTCAAAACTCTCGGTTCTTTGTGTTTTCATCTTTGATTTGTCTTGTACCTTCCCGATTTCTGATTGATTTATGCATTGGTTATCCGCAGATCACATGGCAGCCCTGGGCGCCCTTAGGTAAGGGTCTCCGATTCTAGTTTGCTGGAGGGCGGGGTACCTCTTAGTACAGGATCCTATTCGAAGGGCCAGTTGGTAGGGCCTGGTTTCTAGGGGAGCGCTTTATGCCGTATGGGCTATACTTCTCAGACCTCCCTCAAAGACTCCATTGGCTTGTATGGATTGCTGATAGGCTCTCTTCCCGGGATGTTGTTAGTGCTATGCTGGGTACTGATGCCTTACTTTATCTTGAGGAGGGGGATTATGCTACTTACCGTCACATATACCTGATGCCTCCATTGACGGAGTCCATTCGACGATGAGGCCCGGCCGGTATGCCATCTTTGAGTCAGCCTGTGTTCGGCCGCAGACGCTTCTTCCACCAAATAGGTCGGTACATCTAGAGGTGGGGGTGGATTGGCTCCCCCGATTCCTCCGACTCATCATCATGCTGGGTGGCCAGACATGCCGACCGAGTTAACGGGATGGCGATTCGGGACTCCCTACCCGATCCCGATAGAGCCTTCCCTGCCTGATCACAGATACGTCAGAGATCCCGATTCACCAACGGTATGCTTTTACAGCTTCGATTTATCAGTCAAGCACTTGGACATTCATTCTCTTATTGATAGTTTTGTATTTGTGTCTACAGCCTCCTATCGAGTATGTGGATGAGATGCTCGGGATGATGGCCGCGCTCGAGGACATAGTCCTGCGGAGAGAGGCACAGTTGTCCATTATGGGTATCCAGGTATTGTCCAATTTTCTTGCATTTATCATATTTCTGATGACATGCTGGTTTTGAACATCCCACTACATTGATAGGCTACTTGTGTAGAGCGCTTCTGACACACACCCCACTTACACACTGTATTTACATGTACCCGCTTCATGTAGTTTTCTTGTGTCTGCATCTGATGTACCTTTTTCAATTGGACTCTTTATTTTCAGATGCCTTCGGTATATGCTCAGCCGCAGGCCGGGCCACCTGGGCCTTTTTGGGGAGGTGGGCCATCTGAGCCTTTTCGAGGAGTTGGGCCATCTGGGCCTTTTCGAGGAGCTGGGCTATCCAGGCCTTTTTGAGGAGCCCGAGGAGGGGGGTCGTCTCGCAGACACAGAGCACACATTATAGAGGAGGAGCCCGGTGAGGATGATGAGGAAGAGGCCGCAGATCGTCAGTCAGAGACATCTGCTGACAGAGAGGAGGGTTCCAGTCTTGGCTCCGGGAGTGGAGGCGAGGCTGAGGGAGATCCTGAGGATGACAGTTTCGACTCGGATGGTGATGGTGGTGCAGAGGCTACTTTGCAAAAGAGGATGAAGAGGGCCTCTTATTCCTGCTCTTGAGAGCATTGATGTTATGTTCTCGCTTATTTACCTTTTTGCTAGTAGTTGTAGCACATTATTAGGCAGTTTTATTCTTTGTAAAACTTGCGCCCTTGTTTGTAAAATGTTGTAACAAACCCAGCATGATGGAATGAAACAGCTTTTGAAAAAGTGTTGTATTTTAAACTCTTAGCATCATATCGCATCATTTTGCACCATAATGAGATTGAATGGAAATGTGCATTGTGCATTTGCCCAGTCAGGTAATGAACCGACGCAACAACTTAACTTACTAAGATATAACAAAACCTTAGCAAGTTTACAACTCGATAAGCAAAATACAACAGTGCTGACAATTTAATAAACAAGACTCAACAAAAATTGCTTAAACAAAGAGTAACAACTCAAAAAACACGAAACACGACAGCTCAACAAATAACTCGATAAGCAAAACAACAACTCGATAAACAAAAACTCAACAAAACAAAGAGTACTTCGGACGATCTGGGCAATGGAACGCATCTGAAACAGAGGGAAATGGAGGCCTTCGACATACCCGTCGCATGGAAATGCTTGAAACTTCCTCCTAGATGGTAAAACAGGGCCAAAGACACACATTGAAGCATGGCCGGCCACTTTTAGGAGCCGGCCGGCCAGCTTTATTGCAAAGGGGAGACCACCGGCCAGTTTTTTGAAAAGGAAATGGCCGGCCTGCTAGAAAAGGTGGCCAACCGGCCACTTAACTCAGCAACCGTCAAATTTTTGACACGTGTCCCCCGAATAGTGTCTTTTTCTCTTTAAAAGCCTTAGCTCCGTGGTTTATTCAAATCATCTTAGTTTCGCACAAAAAATGGAGGTGTTTCTCGTTGAAAATCTCACATCTTGGATTGCTTCTCCAGATGGCTCGGAAAAGTTGAACTTCCGGGGTTTCGGGTTGAATGCATTATTCATGCTGAGCCAGACCAACAGACCTTTTTCCTCCATGCCACGGCGAGGTTTTGGAACCCGTGACGATGTTTTTAGCTTTGGCAAGAGGTATGTCCAACTTTCAAGATTTTCAAGTTTTGATGGAATTTGAACGTTATGAAGAGATTTTGCCTCGCTTTTGTTTTTGGCCACGCCCAAGCTTTAGGGAGGATGTGTGGACTTACCGCCATGATGCTCGGCCTCGACCAGAATGGGGAACCGGATATCCTCGGCTTGATTCATCACTTTTTCGGTGCCGGTGACCGCGCACCATCATTGGCAAGGTTTCCACAACATGCCCTCTCGCTTGTGCATGCTATCTCACTTCCTCGCTGCCCCTAGTTCGGTGGACCCAACATCCGCTTGATTGAAGTTGCTCAGGCTTGAAGGAAGGGAAGAGTCAGACATTATGGCATTGGCCGAAACGCCGATGGGCTTGGACGCTTCCACCGCCAGAGACGACCAGACGGCGGGAGTCCACTACTGCTGCAGGTAATGTTTCCCACCCAATCTCACATATGTATTTACTCACATCACTCGGCCCTTAGGCTCGGTTTTTCTCACAAAACCCTTATCTCACTATTCTCTCATCGCACGTCTCTCTATTTTTTATTCTCTCATTTTTCATCCCTCCCCAGGTATGATTGATGGATAAATTGCAGGTTGTGGACTCTTGCCCTGCCTACTCAAATTTCGCTACTTTTTTTTCGACAACGCCTGGTTGATGCGCTTGATGAGGGATGGTGGTTTAACTGGATGTGCAATTTTTCTGCTGACCGCATTACTTGGCGCTGTCCTTGGCTCAATCTTCCGGCAATGAGCTATAGCATGTCTCGGCAGACTGGGGTCCAGCTGATTGGTCTGACTCACTATGTGTTCTATTTTCCGTTCCGGTTCCAGTGCCAGTTTGGCCATGATCAGACTTGCCCACCAGAGGGGATTGAGTACCTGGCTGCTTTCCGGGTCCAAGGCGCCCAGCTTGCCTGATATGCTACAGCATGGAGGACTAGAGAGCTCCTGGCCCCTGCTCCCACTTTCAGTTGCACTTTGTCTGACGAGTGTTGGGATTGGCTCAATGAAGAGGCGTAGATTGGGCCTAGCTTGGCATCAGAGGCTTCGACTAGCTTTGGGAGGGGACGCAGGGACACCTGACTTGACTATGTCCCGGATTTATTGCTTTATTAGTACTTTCAAGTTTTCTTTATGAGTGTAATAAAAAAGCAACTTCAATTGTATGCAAGAGCAAACAAACCCTTTGTTGAAATCAATGAAATTGAAGGTTGTGGTACTGAAAATTTCCTGCTTTGGTCCAAAAATGGTCTTAGTTGTAAAAAGATTAATTTGAACAAAGTCAACTTTTATTAAAACTTTTCGAAACTATTTTCGATATGGATCAGAACTGGACACGCATGAGATTTGTCACTGAGATGCACAACCCCGGATCCTGGCAACTGGAAAGTTGCCCCTAGTCTGAATAGTACTGCGGCACTGTGTGGCAACGGAAAGTTGCCCCTAGTCTGAATAGCACTGTACCAGAGATTGCGATAAATGCTGATGGACAAAGATGACCGAGATGATCAAATGGACAAAGTTGATCGGGAAAAAGTTTATGGCTGAACTCCAGAATGAAGTTGCCTACGTATCCCAAAGATGGGAATCAAGCCTTACGTAGTTCAGGCTTAGGTGCGCTCGGGTATTTTCACTCTCCTTTTACGCTCTAACTTTTGCTAAGGCCGCCCTTTGCGGGTTTTCAACCTTGCGAGCTCAGTTTTTATAATTTCAAACTTTCTGCGCTCTGAGTTTTGCCTAGGTCGTCCTTTCGAGTTTTCGGCCTAGCGAGCCTCTAAAGAATAATATTTCTTCAACTTGTCCATGTTGATCGGTTGGGAGAACTCTAGGCCATCTAGATCCATCAGAACCACGTACCCACCGACTGCATTGACTTGATGATGTAGGGACCAGTCCAATTGGGTCTGAACTTGCCCCTTGGGTCGTGAATGGGAGCTCGGCTATCCTTGAGCACCAAATCTCCTTCTTTTAGATTCCTGGACTTAACCTTCTTATTGAAAGCCCAGGCGATTCTGCGTTGATAACCCTGAACATGGTATAGTGCTTTCAGCCTTCTCTCATCAAAGAGCATGAGTTCCTCAAATCTGCTCTGTTACCAATCCGCTTCAGCTATTTGACACTCAGCCAGTACCCGCAATGACGGGACCTCAATCTCAATGGGTAGAACGGCCTCCATCCCATAAACCAATGAGTATGGAGTCGCCCCAGTAGAAGTTCTTATTGAAGTCTGGTAGCCCTACAGAGCAAACGGCAGCTTATCTGGCCAGTCCCGGTAGGTTTCCACCATCTTCTGCAATATGTGCTTGATATTCTTGTTGGCGGCCTCAACCGCTCCATTGGTCTGCGGCCGATAGGTAGAGGACTTATGAAAAGCCACATTGTATTTTTCCAAGTGGGAACCGTTATCTGAAATAACCTCATTTGGGACTCCGTAGCGACAGATGATGTTGTTTCTGATAAATTTTGCGACGTGTGAAGCCTTCAACACCGCATAAGATTGGGCCTCAACCCACTTTGTAAAATAATCTATCGCAACCAAGATGAACTCATGCCTATTCGACCCTTTCGGAGTGACAGCCCCGATCACATCAATTTCCCAAACTAAGAATGGCCATGGTAAAGTCATGTTGTACAGTTTTGACGGCGGAATGTTCATGCGATTTGCATGAATTTGACATTTGTGGCATCGCCGGACAAAACCGATACAATCCTCCTCCATGGTGGACCAGTAATAACCCTGTTTAAGGATTTTCCGTGCTAGCATTACTCCATTCATATATGCACCACATTCCCCTCCATGGATGGCTTCCATCAGACGCTTTGACTCTTCGGCATCAACACACAATTTATGCATTCCCAGATGATCTCTTGTATACAGCTTACCCCCACAGATGATGAACTGAACGGCCATTCTTTTGATTTCCCTTTTGTCTTTGGCATTTACCCCTGGCGGGTATGCTTCATTCTCCAAGAAATTCCAAATGTCGTAATACCAGGGGTTTTCGTCCTGAACTTCATCTATAGCAACAATCGACTCGTAGACAGGTGCAAATTTCTGGTTAATGATGACTGGACGCATCCGGACTCCACACGGGATGTCTATCATGGAAGATAGAGTTGCTAAAGAATCTACGAACCTGTTGTTCTCTCTTAGTAGATGAGTAAAACTTAGCTTCTCAAACCGAGGAATCAGCAAGTCCAAGGTCTGGTGATACATCATCATCTTTTTCTCTTTCACTTTCCAGTCTCCTTTTGCTTGAGACACAACAAGGTTCGAGTCCCCGATGACGTCCAATCGTCTTGCCTCTAGTTCCAGGGCTGCTTCTAGACCGACAATGCATGCCTCATATTCTGCTTCGTTGTTCGAGACTTTGAATCGGAGTTTGAAGGCTAGAGGGATACGGGAATTGTCGGGTGCTATCAGCAACACTCTTATCCCATACCCGTATTGATTTGACGCTCTGTCAAAGTACATCGTCCAAGTTTCGTCGTCGATATGCAAGATGGCCTCTTCTGAGAATAAATACTCAACTGCTTCACCCCCTTCCACTGGATGGTCGGCAAGGAACTCTGCTACCACTCTTCCTTTGACTGACTTACGTGTCACATATTTTAGATCAAATTCGGATAGCAACAGCAACCAACGAGCTAGTCTACCCATAAGTGCTAGTTTCTCGAAAAGATATTTGATGGGATCAAGTCGTGAAACCAACATTACAGAGTGAGCTAACAGGTAGTGCCGCAGCTTCCTGGTAGCCTATATCAAAGCTAAGCAAGCCTTTTCCAGCGGAGTGTAGCATGTTTCGTACTCTAGCATCTTCTTACTCAGATAGTAGATGGCTCTCTCCACCTTGTCCTCTGATTCTTGCGCAAGCATACAGCCCATTGTAGTCTCAGTTATTGACAGATACAAAATCAATCTGCTTCCTTGCTCGCCGTGACAAAGACGGCGGTTCTCAGAATATTCTTTAACTGCTCAAACGCAATTTTGACATCTACCGACCTATTGGAACTTCTTTCCTTTATTGAGGAGACCAAAAAGTGGTTCACAAGTCAAGGTTAATTTTGAGATAAACCGTCTTATGAATTGCACTTTACCTAGAAAGCCTCGCACCTCCTTTTCAGTCCTTGGTGGTGGCATTTCTAAGATAACCTTGATTTTGGAAGGGTCGGCCTCGATGCCCCCTTGTGTAATCAAACTCCAAAGATTTTTCCCCCAGAACACCAAATGTACACTTCGAGGGTTCACCAAGAACCTAATTCTCGATCCTTTGAAAAACTTGTACAAGGCGTGTAGTGGCCTTCTTTCTTTTGGATTTGACAATCATGTCGCCCACGCACACCTCAACCTCTTTGTGGATCATGTCGCAATATTGTGGTTATGCCCTGATAAGTAGCTCCAGGTTCTTCAATCCAAATGGCATGACTTATTGCAAGATGTCCCACTGGGTGGTGAATGCGTTTTTTCCTGGCCTTCGGCGCCATCACTATCTAATTGTAGCCTGAGAAACCATCCATGAATGAGAGCAAAGCATGCCCTGCTGTGAAATCCATCAACTCATCGATATGCGGCAAGGGAAAGTTGTCCTTCAGACTAGCTCTGTTCAAATCCCTAAAATCCACACATTATACCGATCCTACCGCCTTTCTAAGATCGAACAATGTTGGCCAACCAAGTTAGGTATTCGATACCAATAGAAGCTCACGATTTGCTTGGTGACCTCTTCCTTAATCTTGATAGCCCATCCGCGGATCCTCCCGAGTTTCGCTGACAGGCCTCGGGGTCAAGGATCCGATGTCGCATAATCTCCGGATCGATTCTAGGCATGTCTTCGTGAGGACCACGCGAAAACATCTTTGAAATCTTTTAATAAAGCGACTAAGCACTCGCTCCTCCGAAGACAACGTGGACCCGATCCGACCACCGGGTCCTCCTCAATACCAATATTCACGGTAGTGATTTCATCCATTAAGGGTTTGACAAATCTCCCGCTCGCCAATTAGACGCTGTAAAACCGGAGGAATTTCATCCTCGCTGCTTTTTCTCAAAGTTTTGACAAATCAATTAATGCAATAAATCAAGGGCACAGAAAAGTACTCAGAAACCACAGTTACTTGATTCTCATTAAGTACATCCAAATCGTCCGAATTCTCGGTTACAACAGACTCAAATGAGAAAGAGAAAGACAACCTGGACAAAACTGTGGTATCCGGGTTATCATCCCCAGGAGTACCAAACTCAGACTCAGTCGAGCTGGAACCTGATTCCGACTCACAAGATTCGGTGGAATCAGATTCCGGCTCACTACCTGACCAATCTTGTCATTGACAAAAATCCCTCTTCGTATTGCCAAATGAGAGAGGGTGCGATAGATGCATCCAAAATAGTTGCTGGCCGGCTCGCAGCCGTTTCATCCCCAATCATGGAAATTGAGAAGTTATCCCCCAAGCACTTATGGTCGATCAGAGGATCTGAAAGTAGACTTGCCAATGCTACCCCCATTTCAATTTCAAAGACCCTCAGATCCTCGCTTTATATCGCTCAACCTCGCTTGATGGGTCTCTCGCTTCGGCAATGTCATCCCCGGATAGTTGCAGGTCGAAGAAGATCTCGAAACCTGGCACGCGCTTTTTCTCCGAGTTTAGCCACGGCTCTACGAAGCCGCAAAATGGAAAGTCCTCCCCCCTCCCGGACGAAGCGTCCGTTCAAGGTACCCTGGATAGGCCTATGCATTAATTCAAAAGGCTTCCCAGCCTGCTTTGCTCTGGCTCTTCCAGGCATTTCCTTTCCCTTCCTCACCCAGTCCTCTTTGGTAGGCAGATAACCCAAACCAAAGGTATGAGGGTTGTGTGGCACCTCGGCCAATGCTGCGACGCCTTTTCGGCCGCTCCTTCCTAATCCCATCCCGGGGAGGTGTTGTAGCTTGTTCATGAGGTAGACGGATTGAGCACTGACGTATACTCCCTCATTCACAGCCATGATATTCTGCACCACCCGGGCCTGATATGAACCCTGATAACAACACATCCTCTGTGCCATGCTCGATTTCCAAGACTGGTGTAGACACTTCTGGCTGCGGATGGATTGATGAATTCCCGAAAACAATAGCCACCCCCTTCCCGTGAGGGTATGTTAACATTTGATGTAAAGTGGAAGAGACTGCCTTCACTTGGTGCAACCACGGCCGCCCCAAGAGTAGATTGAAGGTCGCGGGAACGTCCAAGACATGGAATTCAATGTTGTGTTGTCCTGGACCAACCTGGGTCTGAATTTTGATAGTCCCAATCACTTCCCTGATAGTATTATCATATGCTATGATCACCTGAGTAGTCGGCACGAAATCCGCAGGTTTCAACCCGATTGCATACGCTGTTCTAGCTGGGCAGACATTGATGGCGGACCCAGTATCAATTAGTACCACCGGTATCCACTTGTCTCTACATTCCATGGAAACGTAGAGGGGTTTGTTATGATTTGTGCCCTCAGACGGTAGTTCTTTGTCTGAAAAGGATAACGTCGGGGAACCTCCTTCTGAAAGATCACCCCAACCACCGCTTCCGTGTAGTATCTATAGAGAGTTTGGCCTTGTCCATGGCGTATAGGGCACCGTCTGCGGCACCCGTGATGCCATAAATTCCTCGATGGAGATGTTCGCTTGTATCTTCTTTAATTGCTTAAGCACGGCTTCTTCTTCAACTGCTTCTCCTCTGCTTTCGCCTTCCTTGTCTTTCCCAGATGCCTCAAAGTTGGCCTGGCGCGGGGCTTGAAATACCACCCACTTCTTGTCATATGAGCAACCTCGTCGATATACTGGTATCATCCGTTGATTATTCCCCAATCCTCATCTGTGGGCAAGACATAAATCATCGCCTTCCCACCACATTCCGGCTTCGGCAATGACAGACACTGTCCGGCTCGTATGATCGCACTCGCAGCATCCTTCACCACATACCCGCAAAGATTTTCGCTCCTGCACACAAAGACTTTTGACCCCCACATGGGCCTTAGCTTTTCTGATTCTCTCGGAATCCTCAAATTTTTGTTGTTCCAACCGCGTCAGTACAGCTATTTGTTCAATATTCCCTACATTTACAATGCCCAAGTTCTGAGCGAAATTCTTAGTGCCGGCGCTCTCCGGCGGTGTATCCTGACTTTCGGCCCTTCCGGCCACCACTGATACTCTCGCCTCTACCGAGCCCTGTTCTGGTTGAAATTCTACAACGTCTGGTTGATCATCTAACCATCCGGTAGCTTCACGACTCCTCATACTGAACCAGCTTGATTGTCCGATCCACGATTCTTGGTCATCAAGAACCGGAGGTTGGCAAGGCCTCCTACAATTTGTTAGATCATCCGCTCCTGTTCAAATTGTCCCCTTGAATTACACATAATCGCTTTTTCCGCAACCCTACACTCAACTCGACCGGTCCAATCGACCGGATGTATTCACTTGGATCAGAGGCTCCTCCAAATGAGATTTCCAGATTGTTCAATCCCAGACTCAACAACTCCACTTTCCTCTAAAACCTGCCATGTCCCATCTTCGGTAGTCACCACCATTGGCTCAGATTGGGTTGTGGAGATATCCATCATGCACAAGTCAGTGCAGACAGGAAGGATCACCTCCGGCTTAGGTAGGTGGGATGGGGTGATATAGATACTAGGATCGTAAGACGCGACCCCAGTTTGGATGAAGTTGATTCTGTTGGGAGGAGGAACTTGGTTATGTGGTGGGAGAGGATTTGTTGTGACGCTGGGTTTGTCGGAGGCGCGATCACCGCTTGTCAATAAGATCCCGGATCTCATGACGCAATCTAAAACAACGGTGTCATGACCGCGTTGGTGATACGCTGCAGATTTTGTTGGGTCATGAGAGGGATGGAGTGGATTTGGTAGTGGCCTCATTTAGGGGCGCCAAATACTTCTTCCTGATTAATACCCCGAGCTTTGGACAAGGGCATATATAGGGTGTGAAGGTTCTTTGGCCTCGGGCTAGTATTTGGTGGTTTGGATATTGCTTCCAGATGCACCAGGAGAAATGCATGGTCGCCATGGGTCTCGGAAGAGGGAATGGTGGTGACCATGCTCACTGTCTGCAAATACCACTTGGCCTCGTGATTGTTGTTACTGTTGAAAGTCCTCCCGGTTGCTCCCTATCCCGGTCGATCGACCTTGTTTCATTGCATCTTCAATCAGACCCCATCTCGTAGATCCGAAAAGTGGGGAAGGAGTACGATCATCTTCAGATCAATTTTGGTTGGAGATTGCACACAATCATCATAATTTGGTCCTTATCAAGGCCTCAAAGTCATCATCGATGCCTTCGCCTCTATCGAAGTTACGAACCGAGAAAGTCTCTTTGGGCTCTCGCTCATTGTTTCGAGATCACGAGTTGTAATCTCGATCCGGGTATTGTATCAATCTTGGCGACAAAGGCCTCGCCATTTCGTCCCAACTTCTTTTACCTCATCCTCCAACTGTACAGGATAATGCCACATCCAATAGGGTTTGGCCAACAAATAAAGCTTTTGTGGTCGTTAGGCCCATTGGCGCAGATATCCGAGAATAACCGAGTTGGACCATGGGATCCGGATCCGTCAAACGATCAATCTGCGATCTTGAATCTATCCGCAATGTTACGGCCACATCGGTATATCCGCCTCAATATCCGAATAGTCTTTACTCCTTGTGATTTTTGAAAAGCTTCGAGCTTGCTCGCCAGAGTTGTATGGTCTATTTCAACTCAAGGAGAGTCCGTGGTTGGGTATATGGGTTTTGGACGGTTGAGGCGAAGCGGGGCGAGCTAGCCTGCTGGAAGGTTTGTGTCCTCTTGGATGTTCTAGACATTGGGTAAGGTGTTCTGGGTGTTTGGCAGGGCATTCTGGACAGTAGGTGCCTGCTTGGGTAATGGGGCCCTTGGTGGAGGAGGGACTTGATGTGAAGCGGATGTCATTCTGTTGCAGCCTAGTGATTAGCTTCGGCCGGGCCATGATTGTGGCTCATTGCTTTAGAGAACTCGCTGCTTGGCGAGCAGCCCCTCCTCAAGATTTGTTTCATGCTCTCATGCATTTATGATCATTTCTTCTATCCCGCCATATTCTCGTTGGTCTTGCCGACCGACCGGTATGTGTATTTCTATGGTGGAAACCGAACCTCAACCCGATCTTGCTAGGGTAGACCACGCCTAATAACCTTTGTTCGTATTAACACTGCGCTTCCTTGGCCTTCTTCTGACAACAAGGGGTAGAGAATGGAACACTGGATGTCCGTCAACTAGATCCTCAAATCGATTGAGCTGACGACCTCTTGTCCAAAGTGCTTGGGGAATATCTACTGGGTCGGAAGCAATTGTGCTAAAACTGCCCTAGCAAAAAGATAAATAAAGCGAAAAGGAAATGAATAACCAAATAAACGAATAGCATGACAGCTTAAAATAAATACACAACACACAGTCGGGCATACAACACACGGTTGATAAGCTGAATACACACTGTCCTTAAATAGTGATTATCGCCCTGAATCATCGTTTCAAAGATCAATCGGATACCCGCAGATAACTGATTCTCAAACACTGACTGATGCCCGCAGGCCTGATGCCCAAACTCATAAACTGATATATGCATTCCCTTTAGAGACGCACTCTAAAAGCACATAACAAATAAGTGAGAGCCAAAACACCCCTATGTTGGGGTAGGGTTTCCCTGTCCTATTTTGTCAGGAACTAGGGTTTCACTACGCATGCAGCGGCTTCAAACAACCTATATCGGGTAAGCAACCTGTCCTAGTTTGGAATGGTCACTACGGATTTCGATATGCACTAGGTCGAATGGTCAAAAAGGATGCCCCGGTAAAACCGGAGTTTGTGTTCCCATACTGGCAGAGCCCATAACCGGTCAGCCTTATGGACATGTCTTGATAAGACAAGCCTCTGGCAAACCGTTCAAGAATAGCAAATGGCAAACACGGTGTCCTAGGCACACCAATGCAAATGCAATGCAAAGAAACACACAAGTGTAGTCAAAACCAGATATCATGAGTTCGAGTCAAGTTCTCTAAATCCCCAGCGGAGTCGCCAGAAACTGTAACAAGCCCGCAGGGGACCTCGCTACAGTTCGGACTCGATTTGTCACAGTTCTTAATCTGAACCAAAGAGTCCAAATTCGGCAAATCGTTTTGAGAAAACAGATTTTTAGAAAAGAAGTGCCAAACATGGACTGCTTTGCCAGATACAGAGTCGCCACCTAAATATTTTATTTTTGGGAAAATTTAGGAAACCCTGACTCGTTTGCCTAAAGCCACGCGGTCCGCTATCACCAAAGTTGCCTCGCTAGAACTTGGGTACGATTGGGGAAGGTCACTGTGAGCATTCGCTTGCTCGATCAAAGATCGGCCTCTACTAACCATGATATCTAGTTTTGAAAACTTTGTGTGCTCTTATTCCGGTTATTAGCCTAGATTTACTATGTGATGCGCACAGCATACAAGTATAGACTGGGTCGCCTGAATTGGAACAAAACATTTCATGTTTGTTTGTTTGAAAATGGTTTGATGGTGCTACCCACAGGTAGGCTAAGACGTGGATTTGCCACCCTCGGGTGGGCTTAGAAAAACGTGTTCTTGCCACTATCTAGTGGGCTTAAAACACATATTTGATGAACTGTTCCAATTCAAATAACCCAACTTTCACCCACAGACATTCAGGCAATTATATCACATAAGCAAATAGCCTCATGGTAAGCATGCTATTCATGGCAGCACTCACACGCATGCAAGGATGCTAAAGCATAAAACTCACTGAGTACTCCAAGCTAAAACAGAAGCTAATTAGAAATCCATGCATGATCCTAATTATACAGAAATGCCTAATGCAACACATGCAAAAATGCAACTATAGCAGGTTCGGCTATTCTAAACATGGCATATGAGATGCAACAGCTATCATGTATTCAACTTGGGATTGAAATACAAATGTAGTTAGTATGATACGCCGAGCCCGATGCATACAAAACAGATGAATGAATGCAACATACTATCATACTGTATGCTAATTTAAACATGCCCTAATCTAACCATCATAAGCAGGTAAATAAAAGGGAGGAAAAACGTGGGGTTGGAAGACATACATCACACACACGCACACTTATTACAATTATGCCCTCGCAGAGAGGGTCCGAATAATATACAGTCCCAAATGAATAGTACAGTCCGAATAAATAATACAGTCCAAATATGTACAAAAATCCTAATTAATTACCAAATTAACTAAGAAAACAATAAACTGGCATGCAAGCCAGGGACTGCCTTGACTCTTCTTCAGATGATAAATGATGCATATCCGGGTTGCCTTTGCGCGGAAATCCACTATGATGCCCCAACTAGCCTCTATTTTGTAATAATTTTTGGAAAGCGCGCCAAGCCCCGGAAGACTGCTAATTCTTGATTTGTTGCAACATAGAGCAGGTAAGGGACATGGCAATGTATTTTCACAAATGTATGCATGCCTCGATCCTCGTGCCACCAATCACGCGTCTCAATGCATGATGGCCGAAGAGTCAAATTGCACAACCCAATATGAAATAAATGCACAGGAAAACTCAACAAAACCTAAACTCCATTATGGGTGATCTGGAGTGTTGCGGATCGAATTGAGACACGCTCAGAACTCGAGTACGAAACGCACTGCTTCCGTGCTCGGGCTAACTCCTATCCCAAACACAATGCAATATGCATGACATGCATGAATGCAACTAAGATACAACCTAACATGCATAATGCTATAAAATGGCATACACGATGCACAAGGTAACATGGCATACACAATGCGCTAACATAAAACCTAGCATACACAATGCTACATAATGGAATGGCATACATAATGCATAATGGACTTACACCAATACAAATGGACCTCAGCCACACTCACATAGGAGGCCATTGGATAAAAATGAGACACTCGAGATGTGTGCACACGTGTACGCAAACCGAGGACCGACCCTAAGGCACCAAATGCCACTCTAACAAAGCATGGCAAGGCATGGAATATGGCATACAAGCATGCAAATTTTAGTACCAAAATGTGATGCTAAACAGCCCCAAAACATGGAAACATGGCACCTGATGCATGAGATGAATCCTGAAACATGAAATTAGGTACATGGGATGACCTATAGCTATGCAAAGCATGCATTATTTGAACATGAAGTGTGAAGAAAGAATCAAGACAGTCCCTAAAAAAGCATATTTACAGTTTTAATAAAGGCCAAACAGTGAACACAAATAGGGCTAAATCAACATGCAAAAATGGCCCTGAAAGAGAGATAATGAAGCAAGTAGAAGCTTCTGGCCCTAAATAGCCAAGATCCATTCAACAAAGTTGAATAGGGGCTCAAAATGAAGCACTTTACAGTTTTCAACAAGCCACGAAAACAAACACAAGTATGGCTAAACTATTGTGCAAGAAATGGGCCAAAAGGGAGACAAAGAAGCAAGTGATGGTTACTGACCTCAAACAGAGGAGGGACCTTCAACAAAGTTGAAGAGGGACCCAAAACATGGCATTTTACAGTTAGTGACCAAACCCAAAACAGTGCACATGCAAGCTTAAAATACTATGCGAAATAAGGCCTAAAAAGAGGTTTAAACACAAAGAACACAAAGGGAGCTTCAAACAGAAAAAGTCCCTTGATCAAACATTAAGAGAGGGTCAAAATAAGGCCATTTACAGTTCGGACCAGAGCCCAAAAATACAAGCACAAGGGGCTAACAAAATATGCAAAAATAAGGCCAAAAGAGGGATAAAGAGGCAAGTGACAGATGGAAGCCTCAAACAGTGAAGAGCCCTTCAACAATGTTGAAGAAAGATTCAAAATAATCCACTTTTCAGTTTATAACCAAGCTGAAAACAGTTTAAAAATAGGCCTAAAATACGATGCAAGAAAGAGGCATACAAGAGAGGTAAAGAAGCAAGTGTAAAAGGGAAGTCTCAAACAGGGAGAGGCTCTTAAACAAACATGAAAAGGAGCTCAAAATAATGCTATTTTCAGTTAGGGTCGGAGCCCAAATATGGAAGCAAGTATGGCTTAGATAGCATGCAAAATAAGCTTAAAAAGAGGGAAAATGCAGCTCACCCTTGTAGACCAAACTTTAGCAACCTCTTGGCTTGAGAAAAGGTGCTCCTTGCCTCTGGAAATGGCCTTCAAACTGCTGGTATGGAGTATGGATTGGTTGGCTTGGAGATGGAGTAGAAATGGTCCAAGAATAGAGGGTTTTTGATGCTTGGAATATAGAGAGAGAGAGATTGGATGTAGGAGCCTTAAACCAAATGTTCTAACCCCCTAAAATGCAGCTGGAGCTGCTGGATATATAGGCATAAAAGGTGGAAAAGAGGGGGAAAAATGGGGGGGGAACCAATTCAAGTTTCCCCCCAAAAGTGTAGCCCCCTCGGATACACAATCTGGGGGGAAACAAAATATATATTTGTAATGTACCACCAGAGAGGAGAAAGGCCAGCCCATTATCTAGGTTGCAAGTGGCCGGCCGGCCAAAGGTCAAGTTAGATTAGTGGCCGGCCACCACTTATTGGTGGCCTCCCATGTGTGCTCAACACAGCCATGTGGTCAAAAACTGGAGACAGTGAACCAGGAGAGAGAAAAGGCCACTTTTTGGAGGGGTTCAAAAGGTTCATACACAATTACTAGCCGGCCATATGATATTGGTGGCCTCCCAGGTGTGTACAACACAAATATATGGTTTAGGGTTAGAAAAAGTGGCCTTATGGTGGTCAACATTGGCTTTCAAGTGAGAAAAACAGGCGACGAAGGGCGATGAAGAAATAAAACTGGTTGTCAGAACAACTACTGGCCTCCCACCCTTCTACGACCTTCCTAATAGTGAAACAGAGGTCCCTGCCAAAAATGAATTCAAACTGATGCAAAATGAGGGTTCGGGGGCCGAAACGCGCAGCCCGGGGCCCCGAAAACTGACTGTTAGGCACCGGAAGTGGTGTTCGACCACGAAGTTGGTCTCTCGGACCACAGTGTCCCTCAAAAGGGAGGAAATAAGATGCATGCCAAAAACCGGAGCAAACGGAGGTGGTTAAGCGGTCCCGAACTAAGGCACACGGCCAACGGCTCCGAAAAATCGGAAACCGGACTCCAAACGGGCAAAATGGCCTATGACCATGAAACGTAGCCTACGGCCACTGAGAGATGATCTACGAGACCTCTCCCTCCCTTCTGGAAGAGAAACAGAGAAAACCGAGTCTGGTTTGCAAACCGAGGCAAAGCATAAAAGAGTTCGGAAGTTCAGAGGCAAGGCTTGCAGCCGAGACTCTGAAACCTCTGAACGAGCACGATATGCAAAATCACCAAGCGCTCAATCGGTGACGTCTGAGTCTTAAGGTCGGTCAAAAATGGGGTGTCTATAGAGTCGTCTTTGGGCATGATGGAGTCCTCCTCCCTTGGTAACCTAAGATGAACATCGGCAGGGATAGCAAACTCCTGTCTAAAGTATTCTAACTTAGTTGAGGTGTTTACCCTCCACCTGAACATACCCATGATGTCGGCTAGAGGGACGAGGCGTTGGATTTCGGAAGGAAATGTTTTTTGTCTAGGGCTTGAAGGACCTCGGCAAAACCTAAACATATGCTGGGGCAAGTGTTTTTGAGGATCTAAGGAGAATTTGTTTCAATTTTTTCTAAGGATAGGGGTTCTAGAACAAAACGCAAGCCTAAAATCTACGTGGAAACAGGAAATTGAAGGCAAGAATCTGGCAAAATGCAACAAGAAAATAGAAATAAGAACATGATTCAAACTCAAGAAGATGAACAAGAACTCAAGAACATTTTACAAAACATGTACAGATAGTACAAAGCCAAGGACAGTGGCAGAATAATAGGTATGCATTTAGTTCAGAGCCCATAAAGCAAAATCAAAAATGGTGACAAGCTATCAAAAATGTCAAGCATATGAACAGTATGTGTGTGTCTATGTATACCAACAACAGATTGTGCAAGAGTAGAATCATGAAACAGATGACGGAAATCAACACACAAGTAACAAATTAAAAGCATGAATAAAAACACCATGGCAGTGTACAAGCATAGCAGTTTGAAACAAAACAAGAAATTGAAAAAAGAGGAACAATGGCTTACCGAGGAAAATAAGGCCGGTGTGAAGTACACCGGTGTTAGATGGTGGCAGTGAGCAAAGAAGTGCAGCAAAAGTGAAAGTAGTTGTAGAAAGCTTCGTGAAAGCAACAATGGAGGATTTGGGAGAGAAAGTTAGAGAGAGGAAGTTTGAACGAAAATGAAGATGCAAAAGTGAAACGGCGAAGAGAGAAGGCGGAATTTTGTCAAAAACACGAAAGGGCGGCAAACTACAATGAATGTGCCTTTGTAGACATCCCTGAACGTCCCGGGGGAAAATCTCCCGTTTTGTTCATTGGGCTCACTACAGTTCAGGACTCAATGTTACGGTCCTGTATCTAATCTCGCAGAGTGCAATGCAAGACCGATGAGTCACCAAAGAGTCCAAATCTGGCAAATCGTTTTGGAAAACTGATTTTTAAGAAGTGTCAAACATGGACTGCTTTACCAGATATAGAGCCGCCACCTAAATATTTATTTTGGGAGAATTTAGGAAACCCTGACTCGTTGCTTAAGGCCACGTGTCCGTCATCACCAAAGTTGCCTCGGCTTGGGAACTTGGGTACGATTGAGGAAGGTCAGCTATGAGTACCCCCGCTCGCCCGATCAAAGATCGGCCTCTACTAAACATGATATCTTGTTTTGAAAACATATGCGTTCTTATTCCGGTTAATTAGCTAGAATTTACTATGTGATGCGCACAACACACAAGTATAGACTAGATCGCCTAATTTGGAACAAAGAATTGCATATCCGTTTACTTAGAAAATAGTTTGAGGTTCGCCACTTGCAAGTAGGCTAAAACACGGATTTCGATGAATTGTTCCAATTCAAGCAATCTAACCTTCATCCATAGGCATTCAGGCAGTTATATCACATAAGCAATTAGCCTCATGGTAAGCATGCTATCATGGCAACACTCAAACGTATGCAAGGATGCTAAAGCATAAACACTCACTGAGTACTCCAAGCTAAAACAGAAACCAGTTAGTAATCAATGCATGATCCTAGTTCATGTTAAGATGGTTAATGCAATACATGCAAAATGCAACTAAGATAGGCTCGGTTATTCTAAACATGGCATATGAAATGCAACAGATAACATGTATTCAACTTGGAATTTGAAATACAATGCAGTTAGTATGATGCACCGAGCCTGGTGCATGCAATATAGATGAATGATGCAAACATGCGAGCATAAGTATGCTAATTGAAACATGCCCTAATCTAACCATCATAAGCTGATAAATAAAAGGGAGAAAGACGTGGGGTTGGAAGACATAAATCACACACACGCACACTTATTACAACTGTGCCCTCGCTCGGAGGGTCCGAATAAATAATACAGTTCGAATAAATACAAAACCCTAATTAATTAACAAATTAACTAGGAAAGCAAAGTAAACTTAATATGCAAATCCATGGACCGCCTCAGCCTTGTTCCGAATGATGAATGATGCATGCTTGAGTTGCCTGGCGCGGAAATCCATTGCAATGCCCCGATTCGCCTCTGTTTGCAATTAATGCCGGAATGTTGTGCAAAGCTCTAGAAGGCTGTTGATTTCTGGTTTGCTGCAACAGAAAGCAAGAAAGGGGCATGGCAAAGTATTTTCACATATGTATGCACGACCTCGATCCTCGTGCCACCAATCGCGCATCTTGCTGCATGATGGCTGAGGAGTCGAATTACACGACTCGATGTGAAATGAATGCACATGACAACACAACAAGGCCTAGACTCCATCATGGGTAATCCGGAGTGTTGGCGACCGGGAATTGAGACACGTTCCGTCACTTGGAGTACGAAACGTCTCTCGTTTCCCGTGTTTGGGCTAACTCCTATCCCAAACACAATGCAAATGAGATGGCATACACAATGCGACTAACATGCAACCTAGCATACGTAATGCTATGGACTAAAATAGCATACACAATGCATGTATTGTAATCATGAGACAACCTAAACACATGCAAACATACACGATGCAAGGGACCGATCCTAAGGCATCAAATGCTACTCTACCAAAACATGAAAAGGGATGAAAGATGGCATACAAACATGCAATTTTCAACTCTGAAATAATATCCTCAATGATCCCGAATTATGGAAACATGTCACCCAATGTATGAAATAGGCCCCGAAACTCAAAACTAGGCAAATGCATTGAACTACAAGTATGCAAAGCAAGTATTATTTGATCATGAGGCATGAAAACAGAGCCAAGACAGTCCTAAACATGCACCAAATCAGTTTCAAGCATGGCCAAAAAGCGCTAACATGAAGGGCTAAAACAACATGCGACATAGGCTAGTAAGCATGATTTACATGGCATGTATAGGGAGCACAAGAGAGGTCACCAAACCAGCCACAAATAGGAATATTGTATGCTAAAATATATGCCCAAATAACCACTGAAATGTATCCAATATATGCAAAAATGATGGGCTCCTTTGGAGGGCCATGAGGTGAATTACTCAACACATACAAGATAGACATGCAAAATGGAAAAACCAACTTTGGAAATCAGTTATGATAGCCCTAAAACTCACCAAAAAGGCCCTGAAATGGGTCAATGAAACATGCAATGAAAGGTCCCCTTGAAAGGCCTTGAGGAGGATTGCTCCACACATGCATGAGGGATATAAAATATGGAAAAATGGGCTCCGGAAAAATTCAAGGAAGACCTTAAAACTCACCAAAGAGGGCCTGAAATGAGGCTTCAAAGCATGCAAGATAGAGCCCATTTGGAAGGCCAAAAGGGCCAACAATCAAGACAATGAGAGAGGGGGTCACCCCCCTCTGATTTTGGCTCTCAAAACAGTATGCTAGCCACTAAAAATCCCCTAGATTTCAGTGGCTAGAAGGCCAAACAAATCATGCAACAAAGGCCTAGATGCAAGGCTCAAAACAAGAGGCAAACAAGCATACAAGGAAGTAAATGACCTCAAACAGAAAAATGTCCTTAATCAAACATCAAGAGGGGCTCAAAATAAGACTCTTTTCAGTTCATGAAAAATCTTGAAAATGCTCACAAGTAGGGCTAAAATATGAAGCAAAATAAGCTTACAAAGAGGGATAGAGCATACAAGGAGATATATGGCCTCAAACAGAAAAGTGTCCTTAATCAAACTTCAAGAGGAGCTCAAAATAAGATACTTGACAGTTTATAACAAAACCCAAAAATGCTTGCAAATAAGGCTAAACAATGGAGCAAAATAATGCAAGAAAAAGGAAAATGAGGACTTACCCTTGAAGAGCAGATTTCCAGCAACTTCTGGACCAAGAAAGGAGTTTTTCAAACTCTGAAAATCAGCTCCAAGATACTTGAATGGATGGTGGAGGTGTTGTGCTAAGGGTTGGTGTGCAAATGGTGCAAGAATATTAGGGTTTTGGAGCTTGAAGAAGAGAGTTATGGAGGGTGGAGGGTATAAGCCTTAGCAAAATTGTTGAACCCTCAAAATGGAAGAGGAGGGCCTCTCTTATAGAGAAGAGAGGCCAAAGCTTCTCTTGGAAGCTTCAAATATCCTCTATACACGTGTATGGAGGATGGTCCAAATGCCCCCCAGTTGGCACAGCTGTGATGCGTTTAGAGAGAGTAAAAAGCAGATGGCTGGCCGACCAGTTAAGGTGGTCGGCCGGCCACTCCCCCTGGTCGACCGACCAGGGGTCAAAAGGGTCAAGGTGAAATGCTGGTCGGCCACCCCAGATTGGTGGCTTTCCAGATGAGTGCAACACAGCTGTATAGTGGAAAACTAGAAAAAGTGACCCAAGAGAGAGGAAAATCAGCTTTTTAGCAAGGTTCAAAAGGGTCAAGAAGAAATACTGGTCGGCCTACCCATATTGGTGGCCTCCCAGGTGTGCACAACACAATGGTGGTATGAAAAACCAGAAATTATGGCCCAAAAGTGAGAAAAATCAGCTTTCTGTCAGAAAAATCGGCTGGAGGAGAGAGAAATGGTTTCCAAAAGAATTGCTGGTCTCCGACCATCCTACCACCTTCCTAGCAATGAAACAAAGGTCCATACCAAAAATGAACCCAAACCGATGCAAAACGAGGGTTCGGTGGCCAAGACGCAGCCTAGGGCCCCAAAGCAAATGTTTAAGCATCGGAGGTGGCGTCGACGCATCAAGGTGGTCTCCCGGGCCATAGTGTCCCTCTAAGGAGAGGAAACAAGGTGTGTGCCAAAAACTGGAGCAAACGGAGGTAATTAAGCAGTCCCGAACCGAGGCACACGGCCGATGGCTCCAAAAATCAGAAACTGGCCTTCAAACGGGAAAAATGGCCTACGACCACGAAACGTAGCCTACGGCCGTTGAGAGATGGTCTATGAGACCTTTCCCTCCCTTCGGGAAGAGAAAATAGAGAAAACAGGACCTGGTTCGCAAACCGAGGCAAAGCACAAAAAAGCCCCGAAGTCCGGAGGCAAGGCTCGCAGCCAAGACTCCACAACCTCAGAACGAGCACCATATGCATCATCACTGAGCGCTCAATCGGTGACGTCTGAGTCTTAAGGTCAGTTAAAAATGAGGTGTCTACAGCCTTGGACGACATGCCTGTCAGGCGGCGCACGCAAATGTGATGCGATTTAATGGCGCGTGTCAGGTACGGTTCAATGGGGAAAAGACGCGTGGCAAAAACGGTTGAATTACTATACATGACAGCTCATACGCGTGTGGAAATTCTTGAAATTCTTGATTTAATGAAGTAAAGACCTCGGCTAGTGAGATGATCTCGGCTAGAGAAATTTGAAAAAACTTGGTTCTTGGTTCTAAAACATTGCTGCAAACACACTGAAGTGTTTATCATAAGGAAGCCGATGTGTGATAACCTCGGTAATGAATGATAGCGCAAGTTTACCCGACGTGCTATGGGTTCAAATGATATAGGTTCCATCACCTCAGGATGCCGAGGTAATAGAACTTAGGGAGCAATTGTGGGGACATATTTTTTGGAAAGTGACACGTGGCCAAGGTGGCATCAAAGGGCCAGTCGAGGTGCCACGTGTTCTTAGCTTGACACCGAGGTAATCTCGGCAAGGCTGAGGTTTTCTGCGGAGATACCGGAATCCGAAATGAGCGAATAAGTTGCAGGAGTCCTAAAATGAGGGAGGACTTCAGCCTGGATAAGGATAAAACTCTTAGGGAATTTATCTTTATTTATTTCAGAGTCCTAGATAGGCATTGAGCTAGAGTCCATTGAAGCTAGACTTCTACAAGGATCAGATCAGTGTTGGTAATAAAAGTAAGGCACCCTTGTGGGTCTAATGTACGCTTTTTGTATTCTGAATAGTGAGAAAAACATTTTTGCTATCTTTGAGAGATAAATGACTTGATCGTCAGAGTGCCCTTGGGTGGATAAACCACCGTCGGAGTCTTTTTCTTTCTGTGACAGGTCATTTGGACGCAATCTATTCTGCCAGTGTTCTCCGGCCGAGTACCTGTTTGGTAGTGTGGTCAGAAAACAGCACACACACATATATATATATATATATATATATTTGTTTCACTTCAGTTTCTATATATATAAAAACAAATTAAATAATTAGAAACACTCACAAATTTTAAGTTACTAATTTATCTCTAATTTAATCATTATTTTACTATCTGAATATTTACTTTACTATGTTATAATTTAACATTATCATGCATATTTCTTAAGGCTACGCTTTTGTAATGTGCTAAGATGACTCATGCATTGTATACCTTGCAATTTATTTTTTGAAACAATTTTATATCTATGTACAATAGATACACATAAATAATTCAACTAAAAAACTATTACACTTATTAATTTAAGTTACACTTCTATAGTTCAATATGACTAAAATTATTCACATTACATATACCGTAAATACTTTTCTTAAATAGTTTTGTATGTATATACACATATATAAATAATTTAACTAAATTAATGAAATATTATTTTTTTTTTTTTTTTTGTTCCTCATCACATGAATTAATTGCCAGTAATTTATTGGGTAAACTATCAATAGATCTTAATAGTTGGACTTAATTCTCATCAAGTCCTATTAAAAATAAATTTTAGTAAAATTGTCGCTAAAAATAATTTTTTTATGACAATTTTTTACATACGTCGCTAAAAATTAACAATTAGTGACTTTTTTTTGTCATGATTTTTTTAAATTGTCGCTAAAACTTACAATTAGTGACAATTTTTTTGATAAATTTTTTCTCATAGTACCTATTAGACAATAAGTCCACTTATTAGGATTTACGCATAAGTACCCCTAATTTATTTGGAAAACAGTAAAATCCATCTGGCTATAGGAGCATTATGAATTTATGGCAAATTTCATACTAATCTTTTTAATTTATCTCTTGTGTTAATTTGATCTTTATAGTTATATCAATTTTACTCTTCAATTTGTCGTGTTATGTCAATTTAATCTAATTGATAACACCTGTTTAAAAATTTGATTAAAAACAAAAGACAAAATAGTTTATTCACTCTCTTCAAAATAATTGAGTAGTTGACATCCAATTTTTAATCTCTCATTTCTTTTTTAATAGATTTTTTTTTTTTTTTGCCCCTTGATTTATGTCTATTTTATAAACAAATGGATGTTATTAATTAGACTAAATTGACCTAATATGAAAACTTAAAAGTCATCACTGATACAATTAAACTACAATGACTAAATTAAGAGAAAATACAAATTAAAAGGATCACACGTATAATTTACACACAATTTATTCTATCAGTAGATAGGTAAGAACCTTTAACTATCAGGGGTTTGGATTATCTACCATCCAGTTCGGCCTATTATGTGGGCTCATTTTAGGCCCATTTCAACGATTCGAACTGACTGTTTTTGTAAGGCTCTCTAAAAAGATTCATACAAAAAATCAGCTCGATCGCACATCAATGAACACTTAATTAGATAGTATTTGTGTTGAAAAATAATTAATGGACAGTATAATTTTTAAAATAATCCATTTCTTTTTCTTTTTTTTCCAGTTAAACATGATCCGATCAATTATTTAATGATATTTAATCAAATTGATTTTTGATAGGAATGATACAATCACATAATCTTATAAAATAATCGATTCAAATCAGCGAGATGGGTCCAAAATAGTCTTACCGTGGGTAGAGCTAGACGGTCCAATTGGGTTGGGCAACTCCCAATTAACAAAATCAAAATGTGAGGTATCGTATTGGGCAGTTGTAGAAACACTCAAAACCTAAAGAAAACCAAGGAGCAATAAACGGAGAGGCATCCTTAGGGGGGCAGTTGAAGAAACACTCAAAACCTAAAGAAAAGCTAGGAGGAATAAACGGAATATACACCCAAAAAAATAGCCCAAAACCACAAAATTACCACCATCAATTTCCACAATAACCTCACCACCACCCACCACTTTTTCTATATTCATCTATCTCTTCCCTCCTTTAACAGGGAGGGCATGTAGAATAAGACACAAAGCAATTTTCGTCTCCCTCTCTCTCTCTCTCTCTCTTTCTTTCTCTCCCTCTCTTGAATCCCCCCTTGTTTTGCCATTCTAGAAGAGAAATGGCATCCCGGGCTGGTTTGTTTCTTCTCGTGCTCTACTTGGCTATGGCAGCCGTGTCATCCTTCTCATTTGGTGAAAGCAACTTCCAAACCGTTACCAGCTTCGACATTGGCACTCATAACATGGGTTCCTGCAATGGCCAAGTTGGCGACTGCATCGACGAGGATGAGGAGGGGATGATGGTTTCCGAGGCTGCCCGGAGAACTCTCGCTCAAAAACAAAAGTACAGTCCTCGGTCACATTTCCATTCTTTATAAAATCATGTAGTGAATATTGAATTTAAAACTTGAACAAAAACTGACATAATAAAGTTAATAGCATTGACATTTAATTTTTGTATAATTTTTTTAAATTTTTGGGGGCGTGGGGATTAAATTTCTCTAACAGGTACATCACCTATGGAGCCTTGAAGGCGAACCGAGTGCCGTGCAACCGCAATGGCAGGCCCTACTACAACTGCAACCAGAGGGGAAAAGCTAACCCTTACTCAAGAGGGTGCAGTCGCATTACAAGGTGTGCTAGGACCATATGATGAGAAAGTCCACAATCCACATTGCATGAAGATGAAGAAGAAGAAGAAGAAGAAGAAGAAGAAGAAGAGAAGAGAGAAAGAAGATTATATATATATATATATATGCCCTTCAATCAATGAAGAGATTTGGATATATGATCATGATGAATATTGCCATTTCTTGCTCCTTTAATTCTCAATTTTTTATTTTAAAAATTTATTTATATTATGCGTTGTACACTCTTTGATTTTTTATTTATTTTTGGTTCAAAACAAAATATAAACTATATATATATGTATTGAGGTGGGTGCAATAAGGCAATGGGGGAGTCTCTCCTTGTTTTCTATATTGTTGCACTTTGTTCTTTTTGTGTCTCCTATGGAGGTAATAAAAAGCTAAGTATTGTGATTTGTAATTTTTAGTTTTAAGAAGAAAAAAAAAAGTTTGATCTCTCTTCACTGTCGTCTTCTGCGTTGTGGTATATGATCTTAATAAATAAAATTATTATTAATATTAATTCTTACTTGTTGAAGTTCATTCCCTCTCATTAGGAAGAATATCCTCAGTTAAAAGGAAAATGTTATTCTTACTAACATTTTATTCAACATATTCAATTATAATAATGTGACCTAAAAGATAGGTCTTTTTTTTTTTTTTTTTTTTTGAAATGATTTCTTTTTCTCTATTTGTACAACATTACTCTTATTTAAATTTTTTTTAAAAAAAAGAGTGACTTTAATCTCTCTTTGTCATCGTCTTCTTCAATGGGGCATATGATCTTAGTAAATAAAATTGTTATTAATATTAGTTCTTACTTGTTGAGCTTCTTAATCATTCCCTCTCATTAGTTTCCAATCATTTAAAAGGAAAATTTTATTTTTTTTCAAACATTTTATAGAGAATATTCAACTATAATAATGTGACATAGGAGCATTTTTAAATTAATAGGATAGATCATGTTGATGGAATTTTTTTTTTTTTTTTTTTGTGTGTGTGTGTGTGTGTGTGGATTCAAATGATTTTTTTTTAAAATTAGTACAACATTACTCTTATTAAAAAAACAGTGGTTTTGTTAATTAAAAAAAATAAAAATAGTGGCTTTGAGGTTCTAGTTAACACCAATTGGAATTGATCTGGTTAAACCTGTTTAAGAAAGAAAGCAAAATAAATAATGAAATAAAAAGAAAATTGGCCCAAATGAATATAAAAAATGAAGCAACAGTGGTTGTGTTTTTGTATTTTTGTATTTTTTTTTTTTAAAGGCTGCACAAGAGTAAACTCTCACAATACCTATTCTTTTTAAATAAAAAAAAAAATCATCTAAAATATATTAGATTGTGTTTTTGTATTTATTTTTTTTAAACACCTTGTTCGGCAAACTATTTTTGAGATTTTTTTTTTTGGTTGAAATAACCAACTTTAAAATTAAAAAGTTGCTTTTGCTCAAAAAATTATAAGGATGAATGTCTTCAAACTTTTTATTATTTTTGTTTTTAAAAAAAAATTTTGAAAAAGGAGAAAATAAAAACACAAATAAACATGACCTAAATTTTGTATTTTAAGGAGCCAACAATGCTCTATAGTCCATGTAAATATGAGTGATGTCACATTTACTACTTTTTATATGAGGTGGTATACTAAATGTGCTAAGTATAATATTACTCTTTTGGGGAAAAAATTATAATGGTAACCTATTAATTTTAAGCTATATTTGTAATTAGAAATTTATTTTCATGATGACGCATATAATTTTTTTTATTTTAATGGAAATGAATATACTTTTCCCATTGTATCACTAACTTAAAGAAAATTTATTTATTTATTTATTTTGATCACTAGAATCTCATTTAATAATTTTTGAGTACCATATAATATTATTTATTTGGTGCCTTCAATCAATGACGGAATAAAAAAATTTATAAGTGGCAATATTGATCTACCCTTATTAAATAATTGAAATTTAAGAAATGGCCAATTTAATGTGATTTGAGTATCATATAAGGAACTGAAAAACACACTATGTACATTAATTTTTTATCTCTTTTGTTACGTATTAAGAATATTAAATAAATAATTTCACGATATTTTAGCAATTATATGATGTAGGTCCACAAGAGTTGAAGCCTATATATATTACACGAACATTAATTCTTATCAAGGTTTTAAATCGCGGTATCGGGTAACGTAACAGTATCAATCGCGGAGTATTGGTATCGGTAGTATCGATCGATACGTATCGGGAATCGGATGTCGCGGTGGTGAAATTTTAAAAATCATTTCAAAAGTTTTTCAACTTTTTTTTTCCTGTACTAGTCCGAATCGGTGAGTATCGGCCTGTCGCGGCTTATGTAACGGCTTGTGTAACGCTTATAAGCCGATACGTACCGGGACTCGATCGATACTCCTACAATTTTCAATCTCAGTGGTATATCGGCCTATATCCGTTGCGATACCCCATTTTTTCGATACGTAATGTATCGGCCGATATGTAGAACTGTGATTCTTATTAAGAAAAAAATATGTCAAGCATGGTAATAGTTGGCGTAATGCAATTTATATACTAATATTTAATCCAAACGTAATGATCCAACAACTTCAACAAGATGAATGATTTCCATGCATCTAATGTGAGGTATATTTTGATGCTTACACGAGAGTTCAGGCGGCTGAAATGGGTTTAAATGGGTTGTGCAATAAAATGATTCAATCAAAATTTGTTTACTTCTGTTTGGGAAGAGGTTTTTTGAGCTTTTTTTGGTTAAAATAGTCATAAAAAATAAAATAAACTTTTTCTTCAAGAAGACAAAATATCACATCTAACTCATAATTATTACATTTTTTTTCTTATAAAAAAGTCAAAAAAGCCAAAAACACTTCACAAACCAGGCTTTTTAGCCCAAAGCTAAAATAGCCAAAAAAAATAAAAAGCCAAAAAATCAACCCACTTTCCAAACGACACCAAGAAGTGTAAATTTGGCCAGGGTTTGGGTCAGTTCATGTCGGGCCATGAGGGCTCCTGTTAAAATTCAAGCTGGGCCAAGTAGATTTAGGAGTATTCGGGCCATGAGGGCGCCTGTTAAAATTCAAGCTGGGCCAAGTAGTGTAATGACCCGGAACTGTGTGTCACAATTATCAGTAATTAATTATGCATTTATATGATTTAATTGAAGATTATCTGTTTGAATTAACAAAATATCTGTTGGAATTACGACTTCGGGACTGAAATTGACTACCGTAATGGGTTCAGAAAATGAAATTGAACATGCCTATGTGATACCGGGAATTTTTAGAACTATTTGGGATGATAAATTGAGGACTGAATTTCGTCTGAATCGTTAAGCCTTGTTTGGCTCAGGATTATGGCACAAATGTTTATTTATTTAGTATATATGATATATAGATAAGGCTTGACCCATTTTGACTCAAAAAGGAAGGAAAATTTGGAAAAGAGAGAGAGAAGAGAGAAGTCGTGGGAGAGAGAGAGACCAAGAGAGGAAGAGGAAGAAAGGGAAAATTAAGAACTCAAGGTAAGAAATTCTCTCTAACTTCATGAAATAGATTGTTGATTCTTGGTATCTTGCATGTTGGACTCAAGATTATGGCCTTAGATAGTGTGAATCATGTTTATTTTGTATATTTGAGGAAGAAACCTCCATGGATGTAGAGACATGAAGTTTGTATATGCATGATTATGATTTTTCATCTTAGTTATGGGTTCAATTTTGTATATGATTCACATGGATTAAAGCAAGTTGGTTTTTAAATGGTTTTGAGACTTAGATTTCATGTATTGGGAATGGATTTTGTAAAGGAAGAAGGAAGCCATGGATTCGAGAAAGAGTTCAGTTGGACCGGATTTTCCGCCGAAAGCGAGTAAGCCCTGAGCGTAGAAATCACCCTTCCAAAGAAGCCGATTTCGCCGAAGTGACAAGTGGGCCGAAAGGAAGGCTATTTTCAGGAAATTTTGGGGGAAATGAACTACATGATTTCTACATGTTAATGGCATCATTTATCACCTTATGAGCATGAAACGGGTATGAATTACATGAATTATATGAGATTGAAATGAAATGAATGAACATGAAATAAAGTAAAGAAATGAATGAAGTGCATGATTAAGGATAATGTATATTGAGAAATGTGCTATAATGTTGATGTTTGCAGGTCAAATTGAGAAGACCGTGCCATCGGTTTCGGAAACCCTCTGTAAGTAACATTTCTGTAAAGATATGTTATTATGAAATTATGTTCTAAAAGTGCTATGATATGATACGTTTTGAAATGAGAATGTTTTCTGTGAACGAATGTTCTATTGCAAACCTAGTATGGCATCCATAGTCAGTTGAGTCATGGGGGCGAGAACATGCAGGCCCATGCGTCATGAGTTATGGGGGACGGCATAGAAGGACAAGCCCATGACCAGTTTACGAGATCTCGGTATGTGTTTAATCGGTGTCCGGGACCGGTTACTCTAGTCGTTAGTCGACACATGTTATGTTCTACGGAGTATGCCATTACGTATGTTCTATATGATGACTGATTATGATTATGACTGTTTTATTATGGTTTTATGGAAATGTCGGACTTCGTTCACTAACCTCTTTACTGTTATGTTACTTGCTGAGCTCTAGCTCATTGTTTGTATTTATGTATTTATAGGTGAGCCTTCGGGGAGTCAAGCCTAGGCGGAGTCTCGAGTTGAGCCGCCGTTTTGAAAGCCTACCGTTTTGAGTGCTCTGAGCCGGAGCTAGGCCTGGAAGGCCGTTTTGAGAGCTTTTCTTTTGTCTTGCATCTGTAGCATATATTTATGTTTTGTATATGACTTGGTTTATGTCATGTGTAGTTGGTGGGTAAATTAACATTATCTTTTGGCATGTAATGTATGTTCATGTAAATGAACAGCTCTTGGACTATTAGTTTTCTTTTCGCTTCCGCGAGCCCCGTTTTATTTATGTTATGTATAGAAAGGCCTGTGGTAATCTAGGATTACTGGCCGGTCTCGTTACCGAACTTCTAGGGGCGAGTTCGGGGTGTGACAAGTAGATTTAGGGGTATTCGGGCCTTAGGCAACGCCGGGCAGGGTAGGGTCTAGACTCGGGCTTGGGCCCTGGACTAGGTAAGCTTGAACATTTAAAAAAAAAAAAAAAAAAATTCTATTTTTTTCATCAAAATTTTATTCTTTTCTACTAAGAATGACACTAGGTCTCGGACCGGGCTCTAAAATACACGGCCTAGGCCCAAGGTCTCGGAGTGGGTTCGACTCCTGCCTAGTCGCTTAATCGGGTCGCATGTCCAAGCCAAGCAGCGAACCCGAACGACCCATGAGTCATTTTCACACCGCTGTCTACTTCATAAATCGTAAATAAGTTGGGTTAAATTTGTTATAAATTCTATAAATTAACTCGATCAACTCATTTATCTTACTGAATACTTTTTTTAATGATGGTATGGTGATGATGGTTTTGGAAGAGATGGCAGTTGTGATGATGGTGGTGAAAGTAGTGGCGTTGTGAGTGAGATGGTTTTTAGGTGAAGGTGCTTAAATAATCATGATAATTTTATATAATACGGAGAACTTTAATGTATAGGGTGTTTTGGAAAGGGACAAAAAACTAGCTTTTAACTTTTTATTCATTTTGGGTCATATCATCTCTCACATTTTTTACCCACAAAAAGAAAAAATAGATTAAAAAAGTCAAAAATTAACTTTTTACCAACTTTTCAAAACATCACAATATGTGTCAGAGAAAATAGTGTGGGCAATATTTGGGGTTGGACTTCTTTCAAGTTTAAATTTAAATTTAAAAAAATTGTTTGGTCTCATGAGACTGGTTTTGATAATTTGAATTGTTCATTTTATAGTACTCTCTATGTATATCATCTACAGAAAAAAAAAAAAAAAAATTTAAGTCAATTCGATAAAATAAATGAAAACTATATCGTGTTTGTTTAGGGCCTGTTTTGTAAAATCTAATTTTACAGTTTTCTATTTAAATTTACAAAAATTTAGAAAATTGTAAAAAAACTTGTTTGGTTTCATGTTTTATTTTAAAAAAGGTGTAAACAATTGCAGATATTTATTTTTAAAAAAAACTGTAAACAACAAAAAGGAGGTTTTACTTGTTTATTAAGGCCTTGTTTGGGAAGACTAAATAAGTGCACTTTTTGTCTTTTTGGACAAAAAAATTGAGGTTGAAAATATGGATGTTTTGGTAAACTTTTTGACTTTTTATGGAAAAATGTGTAATAAAAAATTGTGAAAATTGGTTTTTAGAGGAAAATTTGAATTGGGAGTTGTGCAGCCGTAATTGTTGACTTTTGGTGAATAGTGTTAACTTTTTAACTTTTTGAGTAACTTTTTGACTTTTTGAATTATTTGGGAGTACCCAAACTTACATTAAACAAGAAGCGGTAGTCGAAAAACACGAATGAATAGTAAAATGATACGAAATATGAGATGGAGCTGAGTTCAACTCTTCTTAGGTCTCGTTTGGGAACATGCTATTGTAATAATTTTTTGAATTTTTACAAAAAAATGTACTGAAAAATAGAGAGATAATGTGACAATTTTTAATTATTTTTTAACTTTTTAACTAAAATAACCACTCTCTAAACGAAGCCTTAGCTCCGTAAAGTTTCCATTTATAACCAACAGTAACATTGTCAAAGGAAATAAAAACAAAAAATTGTAAATTTTACCAAATGGACCCTTA
This sequence comes from Camellia lanceoleosa, assembly GCA_025200525.1. Classification (NCBI taxonomy): domain Eukaryota; kingdom Viridiplantae; phylum Streptophyta; class Magnoliopsida; order Ericales; family Theaceae; genus Camellia; species Camellia lanceoleosa. The sequence goes on from CM045765.1 coordinate 132,992,403, forward strand.
TTATTTTTATTTTATCATATTTATGTTTGAAAAAATAAACGAAAATTGTATTGTTAAAAATAAATCATCCATTTTTCAAAATTTTAGAATTTAAAAAATAAATAAATTCAAGCATCTCAAAATATTATAAAATAAAATTTTAAACATTAGAAATTAAAGAGCAATTATTATTGTGTGATTAGTATTACCCATCTCAAGTTGGGCCGGTCGCTCGGATCCTGGGCCTGTAGGCCTATCCATTCAAATTCAACTTATTTGACTTGTATTTGAGCCTAAAGTCTCGTCAGGCTCCCAAATCTCAACTCTCTCTCTCTCTCTCTCTCTCTCTCTCTCTCCATTCTTCAAATCACGGTACCTGAAATTGCAGATCCCAAAATTGAACCCTAATGGAGAATAAACAATCTGGTGGAGAAGATGTATCATCAGCAAAAGCAGTGTTACTTGGAGCCCTAGCACCTGGTGTTAACGTCCGTACAATTTCCCAATTATTTGATCTCTGATCAATACTTTTTTTTTTTTTTAATGTGATCTTTGAAGTACTGATCTTTTGCTATTTTGATTTCAGGGTCAGACTTGGAATACCCTAAAATTTGCGTTTTTGATGTTGGGTCTTTGTCTTGCTGCTATGCTTGGCTTGGCTTTCTTTTCTAGTGACTTTGGGTTGATTTTTCATGTTACATTGCTTGTTCTAATCACTGGGACACTGTTCATACTTCTTAGCAGGTACTTTGATTTTCAGTAAAACTAAATTCGTTATCTTGTGTAGATTTGACTTCATTGAAGATGGGTCATTGGTGTTTTCATTTAAATAAAACTCTGTAATGTGTATTTTTATGTATTTTTTAATCAATTCATTTGTAAATATGTGTGCTATTGCATTGAACAGGTGAGAAATTACTTTGTAGAGTTTATAAAAAAAATAAAAAGTGCAAGTCTTGCCAAAACAGATTTACCAAGCCAAGGGCCCTTTTGAACATCCCAAACCTCATTTTCTTTTTTGAAGTGTGTTGAAAACACTACTTCAAATGTAAAGTTGTGTTTTGAACACGAATTCATGGAAGTCATGTTTCGAACACACGATTTTAATTGATATATGGTAAAACTCATTGAAGTTGTGTATACTTTGAAAACATGACTTAAAGTTTAATGCCGTGGCCTCACTTCATGAAACAATATGATTTTAGGAAATAAGTTCAAAAGTACCTCAAATTGGGAAACTGTTGGTCATGTTTGGTTTGGTTTTCAGATACTTGTTTTAGAATTTTTTTTTTGGTAAAAACTAAAATTTAGTTTGGTGAAAAAAATGAAAAACAAATTCAAAAGCACTTAACATTTTATATAGTTTTATCTTTTCAGAGAATGAAACCAAACGTGGCCGTTATTTTTTTTTTTTGTTTTAAAAACAAAACCTTGAGTTTGGTAAATAACTATTATTTTGTGCTCCTGTAGTGTCATGAGGCCTTGCTCCACCACTATTCACGAAATGAGATGCTCTCCTTTTGGTAGTAGGTTTTGCCCTTGACATGGATGTCAAGGCTAGTACCTCCACAAATAAGGTTGTAGTATTTTGTGATTGGTGTGGAGCAAGGCCACAAGCCGCTCCAAGAGCATTGAATAATTTTTTGAAATTAGGTGGCCTAATTGGGGGTGCTTCTAAATACCCCGCAATTCTTCTGTTTGAACACACTAAGAAAATTTAAGAACTTTTATTTTCTTTGCGAACCCCTATAATACCAAACATAACCTTATCATCAACCCACACCCAATTTTTTTTCTTTCTACACTCACCCATTGTCTCTATAACCCACCTATTTTCTGTCATTTGGGTGTTGTAAAAGTAAAAGTCTTCTTTGTATTTAAATTACTTTAGGAGTTGTTGAGAGCTATTTGGGAGGCCAACTATGCTTCCCTACCGGTCTACACATCTCCGAGGACCTCCGAAATTTTTTTTATCTGGAGATTTTGTGAGACCATGGCAAAGGCTCTCAAATGGAAACAAGAGGGGATTAAGGGATATAGAGTCAGATGATAGCACAATCAAGTGTGATTGTGTAGGTCTCTGCTTGTGTGGAAATCTTGGTACATCACGGTTGTGGTTGACTGGGGAAAGTTACGATATGCAAACCTCAATTGAGTAACCATCAAAGAAGCAAGACATTGGAGGTCAAACATCTAATACATGGAACACACCAAATAGAGTGCTCATTGATCTTGTGCAGTGGCCAAATGTGGCCATTGTGTCCCCTTTGGTGTCAAACGAAATGGTAATGTCAAGTAGACCTGGCTCACTAAGTGTTGATAATCAAAGGAGAGATGTAATGGGCACTAGGCAATGAAAGGGTGATGAAAATGTGGGAGCTTGTAGAAATGGAGCTTTAGTTGAACTAGATATGGAAAACACACTAAGGGTGATCGTCTTGATGGTGATACACTAGCTATGTCAGGTAAGTCTCCAACATCTTGGAGTTCTTTAGTTAAAAAAGAGATTAACAAAGTGCCAAAATTGAAGTACAAAATAGGTGCCCATAAGATTGAGAACCTAGTAGATGGCATGCACAATGTCTCTATTGATATCTCTGAAAAAGGCTTTGTCCATTGGGAAAATGCCTTGGTTGGATACTTCATTGATAAAGATTCTCTTTTCATCATGTGAAAACTTAGACAGAGAAACTTTAGGAAAATTTTCTTGAAAATGTTGTCTTTATTGATAATGATTTCTTCATTTTTAAAATAAAAAGTGAAGAGGATGTTGGGGCTAGATTGATTGTTGTTAAAAATGGCAACCTGGGCTAAACTATCAAAATGTGAATTTTCGAGTGTGTCGTTGTAGGTGAAGTTTTATAATGTTCTTTTGGAGCTTTGGACTTAAGAGGGTTTGGGTTATATTGCTAGTGTCATTGGAACTCCTCTTTATTTGGATGAGCCTGCTTTCAACAAAAGTAGATTAATGTTTGCGAGAATATGTATTGAAGTGCTAGCAAGTAAAGCGATCCCCGAATCTTTCAAAATGAATCTTGGTTATGGTGACTTGTATGAGATTAAAGTTGAGGTTCAATGGAAGCCTAAAAGGTGTGATGTGTGTAAGACATTTGGTCATATCACTAATCTGTGCCTGCAAAAGCCAAAGACATTGAATCCTCTCTTTCAAACAAGAGTGACAAGGAGACTAAAAGTAAATGGAGACTAATTGGGAAGTCGTGAAGAAGAAAATGAGGAGAGATGGTGTGCAAGCTTCAACAATAGAGATAAACGAAGAGAGAGGGACACGGTCTTTCGGCCCCTCTATATCTAATGCCTTTGAAGTCCTTAAATCTTGTGAAATGGGAGAGTTTGGGAATGGCGAATCAACTCAAGAGTTGTTGTGCCAAATGAATATTCTAAATCATAGAGGGAGTCCATCTCCAAGGGACCCCAGTAATGGAGAGACTTCTAAGGAGGAAAATAGATGAAAACTCAAAAAGAAACTTCATAACCTGAAAAGTATGAGAAGAAAATTTTGAATTATCTTTGTTGTGATAGTTGTTTTATGCCTTTCGTAAGCTTAGTTTTGTGTCCTTTGGTGCGAGTAGGTTGGTTCTGTTTATTTTTGTGCTCACTTCAAAGATGTGTGTTGAATTTCATTGTATATCCTTCTTTTTTAGTTATAAAATTACTTAGTTATTCAAAAAAAAAAGAGCACTATTTGGGCGTGGTTTTGTATGATTTGATTGTAGTTTGTGAAAAATGAAAAATGGAGAAGAAACTTCATTGAGCCCTAGTTTGCCGAACAAACTATGGTTGTTTGCCTTGGAGTAGTCATAACATTCGTAAGATGTTTCAACAACTAAGGTCAGACATTCCAACCTTGGTTTGTGTGGCTAACGAAATTTGAACATTCCAAGGATGTTCAACCAACAAAGTCCAAACGTTTTGAGAATGTTCGGCTCTGGTTGGATGAACAAAGTTTGAACACAAAAAATCTTCGAGTCATCATTTATGTTGAAAAATATGCGCATTTTTCTTTTTTAAAGCTCCCAAATCCATTCTTGATATCTAAATATAAAATATTACATTGACTTAAAAGCTATTCTCTTCAAATAATTGATGTCAAATCCATAAATTCAAAGGGAGCCTTTGTTTTGACTTTAAACGTGTCACATGCTTTGGATTATGTTGTGTCTTTTGTGGAAGCTAATTGCTCAATAGTGTCTCTAAAATCAAACTTAGGCTTTATAAATCCGAAAGTGATATAACTTTCTTATTAGTGTATGCTAATGTTTGTTTTTTTTTTTTTTTTTTTGTGCACATGTGTTCTTTTCTCTCTTTCATTTTTTGTTCTTTTCATTTTTTATGTCATAGTTTTATCATGTATGCTAAATTTGTTTGTTGTTTTCTGTTTTTTGTCCAATGCTTATGGATTACACAAAGGCATCTCTTGTATGTACAACTACTAAGAGAGGAGCTAGCTAACCACCTTCCTTATCCACACGCACCAAAGGAAAGGAAAGAAACAAGAAGGAACTTTTTTCTAAATTTGTCCTGATTTTATGGGTAATGACTGCAAACAGCTTATAGTCATCCTTTTTTCGAGTAAATACCTGCTCGTATGTAACATCTAGGAATAAGAAGATATAATTGGAAAGACAAATTCTTACTTCTCTTTGTTGGTCTACAATTATGTTTATGTTTATATAGATATATTGTGATGTCATTCTCTTGGTCCTCACCCTACCTCACTTCTCTTTGTTGACATATGTTTAGTCCTTTTTTTATACTTTCCTTGGGCATAATGAATATTCTTGTGGATAAACAAGAATGTCGGGTGCTTTTCTTGTTTTGTCTCACAAAATGGCTTGAATTAGTAAATGCAATAGTCTCACAAGTAGGTTTAGTTATGCAGGTTTGCTTTCCATTCTTTGTCAAGTAGGATTAATCTTGTATTGCTGATTCTCTTTGCTTAGATAAAGCCAGCAGAAAGGCTGCTCTGTGGAAAAAATTGTTGATTGATAATTTTCTTTTCTTGTCCTTTCCTTTTTATTAAGGTGATATTTAGCATACAGGATTGTGAAATTTGTAGAACACATCTTCAAGTTGTACAAGTAATAGTGTACCACATGGTTTGGCTGCTGTATTTGAAACCAAAACTCTTAGGAATTGGATCATGTCTGGGTAAGGCTGACACCATAATGCATACACACCTCATCACTTGCCAAAGTATTTGTCGGACCAAGTTCTACCATATCGCCAAACTTATGTCTTTTATGGTATTTGACATTGTGCCCATATGCCTGTTCTTAGATCGGTCATTGGGAATTTGGGAGCAGCATTGTATACCTAACAATCCCTCCCTTACAATGATGCCCCACAACTCAAACCCATGCCAACTTAGCTTTGATTTCAGTTGTCAGACCAAGTTCCACCATCTCGCCTAAAACAATTGGTATTAGAGAGGGCTTTACTTGTGTCTTTTATGGCGTGTGACACCATGTCCACAAGCCCGTTTTTAGAGTGATGGTAGGGAGCGGCATGGTATACCCAGCATCACGCTTGAAGATATGTTATATCCATATCCAGTCTTTTTTGGCATAACAAAGGTAAAGTCTAGGCATATCAATTAATTCAATTTATTGATACAAACAAGTCAATTAATTATATATGTTTTGTCCTATTAATGGTTTTACCCTGCCCGTTTCTATTTTTTGACTTGTTTTGACACAGTTGTAAGGGAAGCAAAATTTTGAGGAAGTGCATAATCGTCTAGTTGTGGGGAGTTTCACTTGATGATTTGCATAACAATCTGTTAAAAATTAGGTTAGTTTTGCATGAGTACCAACTTGCGGGGATTTGTTGTTTCTTTAAGCCGATAGGGAGAGGCATTATTGTAAGAAACGTTGGTTGTTTTCCAATTTAACTTACGTCAAGTGTCGATTCGTCTTATTGTGATTAACTTTGTTACTTTGTAGTTGACCTTTTGTCATAGGATTTTCTAGGTAATTAGTACCAAATGAGTTTTATCTAAGGACCACAAATATAGAATGACTGAATGAGACACAGATACAGCATGGTACGGATATGCTGGCATGACAATTTCCCCTAAAAAAATTAGGACATGATACAATAGAAACACGACAATAAATAAATACATATTTTTTGTATGTATATATACAAATAATAACAATTTCTTCATTTTTTACATTACAAATATTTATAATTTATTACGTCAAAATAGTAAAAAATCATTTTCCACATACTATATATCGAGAAAAAAAAAATTGTGAAAACAAAAAAACACAAAAAAATCCATTTTAGAAAGCTCAGCTCATTAAATAAAATAAAATGGAAGTTTTGGACTTTAGAATTCCTAAAATTTAAATGTTTAGAGGAAAGATTAATAGGATATAAACCCGTATTATTTTATTTTATCATTGGATCACTTCCCAAGTTATTTTTTTCAAACTTACAATTTGTTTCATGTGTCTAACCAATGGACACATGTGTCCCCCAAGTGGCTAGAGATGCGGAGCATGTTTGGCTCTTAAAAAAATCTGAAAATAATATAATAGGTCACTGAAAATGTGTTTGACACCTGCTGGGGAGCGTTTGACAGGCATCTTTGAAGTGTTTGTGCTTTTAGGTTTCCATTTTTGTTAATCATATTGGGTTGGCTTGTTCCACTGTTAAAACTCCATTGAGTTGTAATTTAGAATGTGCACGAGAGGGAGGTTTGGTTTTGTTTTGTTTTTTAAATGTGCACACGAGTTATTTCTGATGTCTGGGTTAGTCTGACTTAGATTTATTGGGGCAACAAACATCCAACAAATAAATAGAATCCCCACCCTTCCCTTTGTGTAGGACAATAGAGTCAAATTTATGTTATGTGCTCTTTTGTTAAAAAAGGGGGAAAAAAATATTGCTAAATTGCAGTGACTATGCTATGATGAGCTGCCAATTGGTCACAAATTCACAATTCTTTGACTAATATTTCATTGGGTTGCCAAGTTGGAAAAGAAAGGTGTAAAACGTAGGATGGTGGATGTTCAAGTAACTTAAGGGAAGGCAAGGCAACTTAAGGGGAAAGTAGGGAGCAGTGGCAGTGAAGCAGAGTAGGGAGCAGTGGCAGTGAAGCAGAGTACAGGCTTAGGAGCACCAAAACAGTGTAACTTGACCTTGGGCCCAATAGGTCATTGCAGGCCCTGACCGATGAGAGGTCTCCAAGCCCAAAAAGGCTGCAAGGTAGCTGGGCTGTAAATGTACCCAGAGGGCCTCAAGCTTACAAGGGTACTAATACTTGACTGCCACACATTTGGTGAGTTCCCTCAGGAAGACCAAAACGTAGGGCACTCACTCTAGTCTAGTGTTGCTCTCGCCTTATTCCCCAAATCAATACCCTCAAGAATCATTCCGGTATTCATTTGGGGACTAGGGCCTGTGCCTTGGCTAATTATTAGGCGAAGCTATTAAATTGCTGGGGCTCCGAATGACCTCAGTTTCCTGGGTCCTGACTAGACAAGAGTGATAATGTCAAGGTGCTTTCTCTAAAAAAGAGTCGGAGGGGGCTGCCCTGACCTTTGGAGGGTCATCTGCCTTTTAGCATTGTCCACTTCAGAGCAAGCCCTTGACACTTAAGATGTTGCAGTGTACCCATTGTACCTTGGGTCCTATTTCAAACGCCATGTGTTGATCCCTTATTGGTCCACATGTCATAATTCCATTAGTTACATAGATATTTTCTCCTTGGACTACATGGTCTTTTCTCATATTCGTCCAAGTCGCACAATTTTGTGTTGAAACGTGCCATTTGACTTTATTGCCTCAGGCCACAGAAGGCAGTCAATTTGGGTAGTAATTACTTAGTTCTTCCCATATCAATGATTGCTTCAGTGCATTTCCAATTTTATTGTCAGGAAACTGGTTGTAGTTTGTGGGACAAGCCTGATGATGCACCTGGGGACTCTTCTCTTTTTCTAAAAACTGTGATAATCAGAAACTCTTGGTCCTATCTTATTACTGTGTCAATTACTTGTCGCATAAATGATCTCACGTATATAAACTCTTTTGCATCTCATTTGTATAATCTTCTCTTATGTTGTTCCAATTTGTTCGATGCCCGCTAATACAGGGAAAGATGAGGCCATTACTTGCTTACATTACTGTGTACTGTATTCTGGGATTGCATTGTTTGTGCTGTGTTCATTTTGTTGTTAGACTATGAAGCATGGGTACTCCGAAAATAGTGCCGTATGAGTATTGGGTATTTACCGGGTGCGGGTGCGCGTACTGGTATGGTGGTACACGTACTGGGTATGCCGCATACATGCCGGGTACGGCTAATACATTTGGGTACGGCCTGGGTATGTCGTGGGTATAGTATGGATATGTTTTGGGTAAGGCGTTTTTTTTTTTTTTTTTGTGCTAAAATTTGTTGAAGTTTTTATTATTCTTCTTTCAATTTCGAAAATCATCAAGTAATATATTTCCAACACCCTTTACTCATAAGTTATGATTTTGCTCTCTTGCGTCATGTTTTAGACAATCAAAAAAGAAAAGGAAAGAATTCTATAACTTTTTAGACAAACTGTTCTCATTTTAGTTTTGACATTGAAGTTTTGATTTGTATGTTGGATATTTAGCTATAAATGTAAAAAAAACAAATAATAAATAATAATAAAAAATTGACATACCTCAACCGTACACGTATTACTTTTTAAAGAATTTTCTATATTGGTGTACCCGTACCCGTATCCATACTCGCATCCGTGCTTCTTAGTTGTCAGGTCATTCAGATGCATAGGTCAATTTTCTAATATGATGTCAAGAGCATGAATGGATGATTTGTAAAACAACAGGTGTGTTTGGTTTGTGTTTTGAGATAAATTTTCAAAAAAAAATTTGGAGAGAAAGTTTAGAAATTTTTTTGGTTTCTTTGGTTGTGTATTTTGAAAATAGTTTCGGAGTTTGCGAGTTTGGGATGATTTGATATTTTGTTGTAATTAAGTAGATGTGTGTGAAAGAAAAAATAATTGAGAAAGAGAATAGAGAGAAAAAAAGTGATTGATTGATGTGTAAGAGAGAGAAAATGATTTTGAATTTTTTTTAAAAAAAAATTTCCAACCAAACAAAATTTAAAAAAAAAAAATTCAAAAATTGTGTTTTGAGAGTTAACCAAACAAGGCGAACATTTTTGGGGTTCTAATTTTGGGTAATGGTGATTATGTAGGGTTCTAGCTAGCAGATCAGCATAGGAAGTTTTTTATTTTTTTATTTTTGTTTTGTTCCCATCTCCTTTTTCTTTTACCTTCTTTGTTGCAAAAGGGTATAAAAAGTCCCTAGCTCATTTGAGTATGACATCTATGCAAGCAAGCAACTCCACATTGCATTTTAGATTTGCCTTTATTTTTGGGGGGAAAAATCAAAAAACTCGACTTCTTGGATAGATTTTTTTTAGGAGTAAAACAAAGTTCACATGTCCCATTTTGTGAAAATATTGTGTGTTCCTAACGCATCTGTTATTTTAGAGGTTGCCTTATGCTTTATGGTCGGATTTTTGTGCAGGTTTCTTGCAGAGACTGGCCTGGTTTCTGTTGAACATCAAATGCAGGAAATGGGCTTGAGCCCAAAAGAGTCCAAGATGATCAATAAAAAGAGCAGTTGAAGGTTTTTAAAAACCAATACAACAATACAGGCGAATACGACAAGAATTCTCAAAGGAAGACCTCTAAGAGGCCAACTTATAACCATTCATTATGAGATGACAGTTACATTTTGCGATGCACTTGACCAAGAAGAGAAAAGAAGAAAGATTAGAATACTGTTTTTTTCTCGAGAGCCTCTTCGCTGGAGCAGTTGCATCGTTCAATCACTCTTTCCTTCCTTCTCCTTTGGTTTGTCCTGTTTGTCCTTTTTGGGCTTGATGAAGCAGAAACACGAGCAGCACGGGCACTGCAACAACAACTTCATCTCTTCAGGGATTGTTTCCCAAATGATGTTTTATTAAAGTTCCATACAACATACTATATATAGAGAGGTGAAGCATATGTTTTGCCGTAAAAACATTTATTTATTTGTGGATTCCATTCCTATTCCTTACAAAAAGAAGATGCTTACCTTTATTCTTATGATTGATGCCACTGACTCTCTTATCCTTTATTTGTTCTGGGCATATTGGTTTTGTGCATTAGAAAATGGAGTTCCTAGTGCTTTGATTTCCTCCAAAGAAAGTTTACTAGGCTGGGATCCTTTGAGGGAGTTCAATTAAATACCTTGACTTAATATTTTTTTTTAATCTACGTGTATTATATATTAGTTTTGATTTGTTTTTTGTCACCTCTAAAAATATTTTGAACACTTTGTTAAAGGCGCGTCTAGCCCTAAGGCTCATCAAGGCGCAGTTGGTGCGCCTCAATTATTATTATTATTTTTTTTTTTTTTGCAAAAAAAAAGAAAACAAGTTTTCATTTATTTTATTTTTTGTAAACTAGAAAAATAAAAATTTGTTTGGTGTATAAAAATATTTTGAAAACAAAAGTAAAATAAATGTGTAAGTTGTTGGAGATGGTAGTATGTGGTGGTGGTTGAATTGATGTGGTGGCCGGTGATGGAGGTGGTCGGGAGGTAGGTGATGGAGTTGGTGGTTGGAGTGCCTTCAAGGTCATGGGGGTGGCTGGAGTGTCACCGGAAGGTCATGCGGAAGGAGAAAATAAAAATTTATTTTAAAAATAAATAAAAAAGCACATTTTTTTTTATAAAAAAAATAGAAAGTTTGGAATCGATTTATTTTTTTTAAATAAAAAATATATATATAATGAACAAATTTTCATTTTCAATTTTCAAAGAAGTGGTGGTGTCGGAAGTGGAGAAGGGGTTCGGGGTGGTGTTGGAAAGTGGGCGTAGCAGGAGGGGTTGCGAAGAGCAGCGATTAAGGTTTTGTCTCTTTCGATAAATGGATTATGAGTAAAATGATATTATTTTTTTTAAAGACGTGTCTAAACAAATTTTTTAAAGTGCATTTTGAGATTATTTGATAACAAATTTCTATCTTCACAACACACACACACACATACACACATATATATATATATATTTATTGTAATTGCTACTAATAATATGGTAGTACTACACGCACCAATTGATATATCAATTAGTATACCAACAAATGTTATGATATTATCATTTCAAAATTATAATTTCAATCATTATACAAATTAGAAAGACCTACAACAACTAAAATTATACCACATTATCTGTTAATACACTAATTAATATATCAATTAATGCATATAGCATTATTCCTAACAATAAGATGTGTTTGGCTTCTCTCATGTTGGAGATCCAACTTCATAGAGTATTTGAGTTTAGTGAGCCCATTGTGAGTCACATCTCAATGATCCAAACCGTTTACTTTTTAGAATTCATTAAGAAGAATATTCATGTAAAAAATCAAGATAATTAAATTTCAATAGCCATATCTTTGAATCATATTTGTCTTCAAAAAAATGGACAACAAGAATAAATATCCATTTTTTTAAATATATAGCTACTGAAATTCAATCCTCTTGATTTTTTGTACGAATATTCTTCTCAATAAATACTAAAAAATGAACGATTTAAATCATGGGGAATGGACTTACAATAACCCCCCTAAGCCTAAATGTTCTATTAAGTTGGATTTCCAATATGAAAGAACTCCCAAGCCCGGCCTTGACCATAGGCCTACAAGGCCATGGCTTAGGACCCCTCAAAATAAGACCAAAAAAGGGCCCCTCCTATTATAATTTAATGTAATATATTAGGTATATTTTAAGTCAAAAAAAATTTAAAAAGACCTAAACTAACTTAAAATAAATTGGTCCATTAAAAAATTAAAAGGCCCAATACTACAGCCCAATAAAACAGCAATTTGAAAGGCCCAACAATTAATCCAATTCTTAATTCCTAACAATTAAGGGCCAACAGTTAAGGCCCACTTTGACAACAGCTTGAAAGGACTATCTAATTTCTAACCCTACTACCTTCCCTTAATCCAATTTTCCCTACAGCTTGTTTAATAGCACACCAGCAGCCCAAGCCAACCAAGCAACAAAGCGACAAAAGCGACAACACCACAAGGCGGAAGCAAAGAAGAGTTTTTTTTTTTTTTTCTTTCTATTCAATTAATTAAATATTTGTCTTGTCTTTTGCTCCATTAATTGCTATTATAATATTGGTATTTACATCATCAAGAAGAATTTGTTTAAATTTAATAGTTCACATAACATAATTTAAAAGTTTTGTATTTTATTAAGTGGTGGTGGTGCTCTTGTTTTGAATTTTGATCTAAAAAATAATTTTGATCTCAGCTCATCATGACTTTTAAAAGAAATTATCCATCTGGATTTGCAAAAAGGAAAAAGAAGCAAAGAGTCGAAAAATTAGTCGAATGTCAAAGAGGAGCTATTGTAATGCTAAGTATTTTTTCTGATTTTAATACAAATATTTTGTCTTTTACCTTAATTTTTTTTTTTTTTCATTCAATGAAAAAAATGTGAAGAGCCTTAGAAATTTATTAGTTAATTATCGGCTTTGGGCTCCAGAAATCTCAGAACCGGGCCTGAGAACTCCAATCCCAATATGGAAGGGATACAAACACACCATCTATTATTTATTTTTAAATTGCATCAGCAAGTTTATATGTATTAATGATTTTCCTGTGTTTTCGTTTGACTACTATGATTGTTATGCTTTAAAAATAAGAACTTCATTGGCGAAAAATAATATAAAATAAAAAAAAAATTTAATTTATATGATTGCACTGTTTTGGATTTTTTTTGGTTTGAAGGAGAGGAATAGAAGAAAGAATCTCAACCTTGGAATTCGAAAACATGTTTGATTGTGAGATTATATTGAGTAAAATGTTAAGAGTCATCATTGACTTTTTTAGAATTATTTAGGCTATTAAGTACATATGTTGAATAATTTAGAAGATTCAAGAAAGATCTAAAAGACTCTAGAAAGATCTAAAGAAATCCAGAAGATTCTAGAACATTATGGAAGATTCTGAAACATTAGAGAAGCTTCTAGAAATCTAGAGAAATCTAGAAGGTTTCGGAAGGTTTTAGAATATTTAAAAGTATAGAAAGTACTATTATATACTAGAATAGTTAGGGAGTTCTAGAATATTGGAAAGTATGAGTATATGCTAGAATATTCTAGAGGGTTAATAATAGCCCTTGGATCAAAATGATCCTAGCCATCCATTGAGGATGTGGATGACTATATAAAGAAAAGTGACCTCATTTGGAAGACACAAGACACAACAATCAAGAGTGGTGTCAAGTGCTTGAGTATGAGTGATTTCAAAAGTGTGGTATCCTTGAGAGTCTTCTTGTATACTTAAGTGTATCTTTACATCTAAATAAAGATTCACTTTTGTATAGCCGTTGTGTTCTAACTCAACAATTTGATATCAGAGCAAGGTAGTCAACGACCATTTTCTTGAGTTGATCATGCACAACTTAAGACTGTGAAGCTTGTGGATTAGTGACCACACTTACTTGATGAAAGTGCAGAAGGATCACACCAAGTCACGATAATAGTAGATCTTGTGAACACAACAAGTGGAGTCACAAGACTTAACAACAACAACTACCAGAGTTAGCAGAGTCGCATCAAGTCCTACCTTGAAGGGCAAGATTTGTGCGAGGTTGTTAATGGAAATGAGACTGCACCACCTTTCACGAAAAATGCCAAGGCACTTTGCAAATGGAAGATCAAGACCGAAAAGACAATGTATGTGCTCAAGACAACCATAGAGGATAAGTTGCTCGGGCGCATCAAGAATGATGACACACCCAAGGCAGCATGGGGCACCTTTGCATCATTGTTTTCAAAAATAAATGATACCCGGCTCCAATTTCTAGAAAATGAGTTGATGTCTATGACTTAAGGAAGTAAGTCCATAAGTGAATATTTCACAAAAATTAAGGATCTATGTCATGAAATTTCAGATCTAGATCCTAAAGCAAATATTAATGAGGAAAGAATGAAGAGGATCATTATACATGTGTTAAGTCCCGAGTATAATGCATTCATCACAGCTATAAGGGGTTGGCCAATTCAACCATCTCTTATAGAGTTGGAGAATCTATTGGCCAATTAAGAAAGCCTACGCAAGCAAATAGCTGGGGTATCATTGAAGACTAAAGAGGAGGCACTCTTCAGTAATAATAATAGAAGGGGTGGACCAAGACGTGGTGGACAAAGACGGCCTAACTTTACAAGGCCAAAGAAAAATGAAGAACATGCCAAATCATAGCAACAGGATGTGAGCTCTCAAACAGGGGGGAGCTCAATTTGGCAGCAACAACCATGATCGACGATCCTCAGCACCCTGGTTGCGTAACATAGAGTGCTATAATGTAGAAAGAGAGGTCACTACGCAAAAGATTGTCGTTCAAAGAGAAAGCAAGAAAAAGGTAACTTGGTGACATCCAAAAGTCACCAAGACAATAGTGAGGAAGAATGGGACCTCCAAGCATCATTTGCAGTGTTCGATCCTAATGAGACTTATTGCTCTGAAGAAGTAGACTTTGATACATGGGAAATGCAAGAGCAACATAGTCCAACCGCTAGTGAAGTGGTTATATATGCAGTTGTGTTTGAGCCTAATGAGTCGGCTCTTGTGGCGAAGTCTAAAACTGGAGCAATCAACTACAACAATGATTGGATCGTTGATTCAGGATGCTCTAACCACATGACTGGTGACGAGGAGAAGCTGTCTAGCATGTCCGAGTACAAAGGAGGCCGGGTAGTAGTGACCGCTGATAATACAAGGTTGCCGATCACCTATTGTAACAACCCTCGTTACCGATTACTGACTAATCACTGACCACTGATTTATCACCGATTACTGTGAAATTGAGACTGCTAATGACTGATAATTGGATTAACCGAAGTACTGAATGGACTGATTGAAATCGAAATGGAAATCGAATAGTTTATCTATTGAATTGCATGTTGCATCTGTTTAATTGATTGATTATCTGTTTGAATTCGTATGTTTAAACTGCTAATTGAAGGCCTTATCGACGGCCGATTTAGAAACCGTTTGATGTTTTAGACTCAGTAGAATATTTCTGATTTTATGGTGTATTTATCTAAAAATTGATTAGGAATGATTAAACTAGATTAATTTAAGCCAATTAAAAAGTTAGGCTTAATTACGAAATTGCCACCTATAGTGGACACTTGTTTATTGATTTGCAAGGACCTTATTACACTTAACAAAACATTTGATCAGCCTTCCTTCACTCCAACCGACCAAACTTAGAGAATTAGAGAGAGAAAGTGAGAGTTTGGCTTGATCTTGAGTTTTGGCTAGGAAGCTTGAAGATTTGGAGTGTAGATTTCATAATTTAGCTTCCTCACCTTGTAATTGAAACTCTAGGTAAGGAACTCATCTTCTTATTGTTGTCATTGAACTAGTTCTTGCATGTTTCATGTTAAATTTATGAGCTAAGTCATGTTTTTAAGCTTAGCATGTGAGATTGAAGCTTAATTGTTGTATGCATGTTGGTTTTAGTGAGTTTGAAGTGGATTTCATGGTCAAATGCCACATGCATGTTCATAATCATGTTTAAATCCATGTTTTCATCTTGTTTTGAAAAGAATGAGCTCATTTGAGCAAGCTTTGAAGCTTCAATTTGGTTTAAAATTCCTGCATGGCATGTTTGAAGTTTATTCTTGAAAATGGGTTTGAAAATGGTTTTAATTGACTCACCTTTGGGGCTTGAATTCATGAATTGAGCTTTGAAACTTGTTGTATATTGATTTGAGATGTGTTTCCCAGAATTTGGGCCCAAGAGGTCGAGTATTAAGTGGTGGAATGCTTGGTTCGGACTTGGAAGACAAATCTGGAAATTCCAGAATTTGGCCTCCTCGCTCGAGCGACCATCGTTTGTTCAGAGCTCCGCTCGAGCGAAGAAATGGTGGCTCGAGCGTAAAATTTCAGCATCCAGTATTTTTACTGTTTCATCAGACCGCTCGAGCGAAGGATTTCTCGCTCGAGCGAAGCCTTTGATTTTGGAAGCTCGCTCGAGCGAAGGAAGAATTTCGCCGGCGAGGCCCTTATTTTCAGCAAATTTTGTAAAGTACTTTCTAAGTGCATCTTTGCATCCTCATCCCATTCTAGGCATTCTTAGGCCTAGTTTAAGGCATCTTAATGAGGATATAGATGTAGAACACACCGAGGCAAATTAGGGTAAGTTATTGATCTTCCCCCAACTGTATAGCTTAGTGTGTGTTCATCCTGTATACTGTGTAGGGTTGGCTTACAGAGGAGACGCTCTAGCATACTGTAGCCCGTAACTCGTGAGTAACAACTGTAAAGATATGTCCAAAAATGATTATCTTCGAATCTTTACTTTATTGAATCGCTACCTTATTGAGTTGTTTATTTTATCGAATCTGCATCGAATCGAATCGAATCGTTCTTGAATTGACACTGCTATCAATTGATCTGTTCATTTGAATCGAATCATCAATTGACATTGCTTACTAAATTGAATCGCCTAATCGAATCGATATCAGATACTAAATGAACGTATGAGTTATATTCGAATCGCATAGGGCATCCTTGGTACCCATCACATCGATTTGGAGCAAAGTGCTACATCGGGAGCCACCTCTAGAATCTACGAGCTAAGTGCTACAAAGGGAGCCACCTCTTGAATCCACATACTATGACAGAGATCTCTGTGGGTTGCCCCAAGTTTGGAACCACTCATCACATCGTTGTGATGGCCACTCAGATACCGATATGGAGCAAAGTGCTAATCGAGCCACCTCTAGAATCTACTGAGCTAAGTGCTACTGGGAGCCACCTCTTGAATCCCGTATATCGATAAGGAGCAAAATGCTACTCCGGAGCCACCTCTAGAATCTACTAACTAAGTGCTACAAAGAGCCACCTCTTGAATCCACAAATCTTGTCGTTCTCTCGAATTGGTAATCATATTCTTCATCTTGTGTATCTTTTCTTGATGGCCATCATTTCCGCTTTGTTTGATTTAAGACCCGGTCTTTTAAGACCTACCGCCATCAGATCTTTACGCCAAGGATGTACCACATATCACTATTTTAACTGAATGACTGTTATGGCCTGAAATATGAGCCACAAACTGAATGACTGATAAACTGACTGAAATGACTGGTTTTAATACTGGAAGGACATTTATTCTTAACCCCTTTACGGATTATATTATTCATTGGGCGTTAGCTCACCGCTCATATACATATACATATGTAGGTGTACAGCACCGCATGGCTAGAAGCGTCGTGGTTACTTCAGTTCTGTCAAGTCAGCCTATGTGCCTCACTGTGAGGTTCCGAGCCTACCTTGCCAAGGCTTAGGGGTGTTTTAGTATTTCCCCTACTATACTGTCTTACTGTTTTGTAATAACTGAATCGAATGTATAGACCTAATGTTTATCAGACTGCTGAGTAGGGATTAAGTCCCTATATTGAGTGGTTGTAAATATTGTATATATCGCTCATCGATCGTTAATATGCATATGTATGGAAAATCTTTTTGCATCTGACTATCACTGACTCATTGGACATTGTTTATTTATCGCATTGGCTTCCGCCAAAGCTTTGTACTGCTTTATCAGACATCAAGTAAGTGCCTTCGGTAATCACGAATTCGCGATTCTGATTACTAAACCCATAGGGCCGGGTTTGGGTCGTGACACCTATATTGGTAAGATAATCATCACTTCTTGCTTCAACTCTAACCAAATACATCTGCAGGACGTTTATCACGTGCCAGGGATAAAGAAGAATCTGTTATCAGTCTCACAACTCACATCCTCGGGCAACTATGTGTTATTCAACCCAGAGAATGTGAAGGTTTACCAAAAAAGTTAAGTTATTTGGTACTCCTATCATGGAGGGAAAATGGTTGGAGTCTATCTACGTAATGTTAGTAGAATCAGCCTACGTAGATAAGACTCGAAAGAATGAGACTGCAAACCTTTGGCATGTACGCTTGGGTCATGTGACCTATCACAAGCTAAAAATAATGATGAAGAAGTCTATGCTCAAGGGCCTTCCTCAACTAGATATTCGAGAAGATACAATTTGTGCCGGATGTCAGTATGGTAAGGCACATCAGTTACCATATGAAGATTCAAAGTATAGAGCTGAGGAACCCTTAAAGCTTATCCACTCAAATGTCTTCGGACTGGTAAAACAAGCATCAATTAGCGGAATGTGCTACATAGTGACCTTCATTGACGACTTCTCAAGGTACGTGTGAGTGTATTTTATAAAAAAGAAGTCTGAAGTTTTTGCCAAGTTTAAAGAATTTCGTAAGAAGGTTGAAAGCGAGCTTGGAAAGAAAACTCGATCCTTGCAAACAGATAATGAAAGAGAATATTCACTAGATGAGTTCTTTAACTATCTTAGAGAATGCGAAATTCGACATCAGTTTACCTGTTCAAGTACTCCACAACAGAATGGAGTGGTTGAAAGAAAGAATAGGCATCTTGCAGAAACTTGTCGGAGCATGCTACATGCTAAGAATGTGCCTAGAAAATTTTGGGCTAAATGTATGAAGACAACAGCTCATATGATCAACAGGCTACCGCAGGAAGGTTTGGGGCTGGTCTCACCCTTCCAGAAGCTATGGCACACAAAGCCCACAGTAAGTCACTTTCGAGTATTCAGATGTGTTTGCTATGTATTTGTGCCAAATCATCTACGTAGCAAGTTTGATGCGAAGGGAAATCGTTGCATTTTCGTGAGCTCTGACAAAGGAAAGGGTGGCAATGTTGTAATCCCACAACTGGCCGCTGCTATACTTCAAGAAATGTTGTATTTGATGAAGCATTATCTTGGTGGTCTTCACAAGATATACTATTACCAGACTTCAGAAATTTAGAAGATCAGTTACAAGAAAAGTTGGAGGAGTAAAGACAAGAGGAAGAGGCACCTCCTAGTTTAGAAATCATCAAGGAGCCAGTATCAACACAAAGTGATGATGAGCTAGAGCTTGACTTGTCAAAGACACCAATAATATCTTCAAGTTCGTGGAAAACAAGTGTCCATCACAAGAGTCCAGAAGAAGTTCGCCTAAGCCAACAATAAGGGGTTGAAGAGACTGGACCAAAACTCAGAAGGTCGGAAAGACAATTTAAGCCTAATCCAAAGTATGCAAATGCTACTCTAATTGAAGAAGATAGCATTGCAGAGCCAATGACGTTTGAAAAGGCATCCCAAAGCAAAGAATGACAGAAAGCAATAGAGAAAGAGATTTAAGCCCTCAGACAGAATTAGACATGGGAGCTAGTTCTTAAGCTAAAGGACGTAAAGCCGATTTCATGCAAGAACAAAGCACGTGGATGTACATTATCATTTCATTCGAGAGAAAATGCTCCAAGAAGAGATAGAGATAAAATCAATCAAAACAGATAACCAAGTAGCAGACTTGTTTACTAAAGGACTTGGAGCTTCAAAGTTTGTAGAGCTTCAGAATCAACTCGGCTTAACTACAACAAAAGAACTAAATAAAGGAGTCAATGCTGAGCGGGAGCGTTAAGAGTCATCATTGACTTTTCTAGAATTATCTAGGCTATTAAGTACATATATTGAATAATCTAGAAGATTCCGGAAAGATCTAAAAGACTCTAGAAAGATCTAAAGAAATCTGGAAGATTCTAGAACATTATAAAAGATTCTGGAACATTAGAGAAGCTTCTAGAAATCTAGAGAAATCTAGAAGGTTTTAGAATATTTCAGAAGTATAGAAAGTACTATTATATGCTAGAATAATTTAGAGAGTTCTAAAATATTGGAAAGTATGAGTATATGCTAAAATATTCTAAAGGGTTAATAATAGCCCTTGGATCAAAATGATCTTAGCCATCCATTGAGGAGGTAGATGACTATATAAAGGGAAGTGACCTCATTTGGAAGACACAAGACACAACAATTAAGAGTGGTGTCAAGTGCTTAAGTGTAAGTGATTCTAAAAGTGAGGTATCCTTGAGAGTCTTCTTGTATACTTAAGTGTATCTTTACATCTAAATGAAGATTCACTTTTGTATAGCCGTTGTGTTCTAACTCAACATAAAATTATAATTATGATATAATTAATTGATGAGAATATTACTGTGTGGTCACAAGTTAAAGTTGTAAAATAATTGATAAGATTATTCGGGTGAATGAGAAATGATAAAAAATAAAAATAAAAAGAAGGTTAAAGAGAAAGAAAACTTTTATTTCATTAGAAATCGAGATGGACAAATATATATATATATATATATATATTAGTTTATAGGTTTCATTTTTCATAAAAGTAATGAAATTTGTTGAGAAACAAATACTTAGGGTCTGTTTGGTAACTATTTTATTTTCAGTTTTCAGTTTATATTTACAAAAATTTTAAAAACTATGGTAAAAATTTGTTTGGTAAATTTTTGATTTATAATACTAGTTCTCAGTTTATAAATTTGACCCAAAAAATGTAAATTGAAAAAAGGTGTTTTCATTGGTTTATTAATTTGGCACTGCAGTGGTTAGTTGTCGACATTATGACCATGGTTCAAATCTGCGGAGCACCCGAATTGAATTTATTTTCTCTCAACGGTAAAATAAAATTTGTATCTCATCTTCCTCCACTTCATTCATGTTGACTAAAACTTCACAAATCAGGTTAGTGTCTCTCTTCTCTCTCTGTCTCCCTTCTCTTCTCTGTGTTCACCGAGCTTCGAATTTTTTTTTTTCTTTTCTAAAACATTATGTTACAAACATGTAGATCTTTGTAGATCTGTCAACAAATTGATCTCAGGTCTCTCTCTTCTCTCTCTTGCTCTCTATCTCTCTCTCCCATCTCTTTTCAATTTTCTGTTTCACCGAGCTGCCATGGTGGATTTTTTTTTTTTTTTTTTTGAAACAACAAATCTATTCTGCAGATCTTTTGCAAATTTTCGAACCACATTGATCTCATTCTCAGGTCAGTCTTTCTTTCTCTGTTCTGCAAATGTGTTCTGCAAAATTTTCGAACCAGAAATCTATTTTGCAAATCTGTTCTGCCATGGTTGTTTGTAGATCTGTGCTAAATGTTGTAGATCTGTACTACATTTTGTAGAGCTGTGCTACAATTTGCAAAATTTCCGAACCATAAATCTGTTCTGCAGATTTTTTTTTTTTTTTTTGTAAATCTGTTCTGGTGGAGGTTCTGTAGTTTTTTTTTTTTTTTTTTTTTGTAGATCTGTGCTACATTTTGTTCTTCACTTTAAATTTGGAGTACATGATAAGGAAATCTGTTAGGCCTCTTATAACTATTCTTCACTGTAATGATATTATAACTGTTCCTCACTTTAAATTGTAATGATATTATAACTATTCTTCACTTTATGTTATAACTGTACATGATAAGGAAATCTGTTAGGCCTCGTGTAAGGAAATCTGTTCTTCACTTTAAATTGTAATGGTATTATAATTATTAGGCCGCTTGTTCTTCAATGCCTCTTCAATGCCTCTTGTTTAATGATATTATAAATATACATATTTAGGCCTCTTCTATAACCACTCATTTATCCAATTACAAAATTCCATCCAATACTAATATCAAAACATACAAGCATTAGTTTCCCAATAAGTGTCCATCCTCCTGTAATCTTCAAATTTAGTTAAATAACTAATTGGACCAAGAACTAAACAAGTTTATTTTCAATACTGATAAAACAATAATGCAAAGCCCAAAGATCTATTTCTCCATTTAAAAATATTTTACGTTATAACAATTTCATCGTGAAACACTAATCTCCACAAAGTTACTACTCAAGTAATTCGACCTTGTTTGAACTCCTAAATCTCAGTGCTGCACACAGACACACACATAGAAGCATCTAATACACGACTATATTCTCCCTGTGCTTCACCTAGAACTTCAATTAGGTTGTAAAAATTGTTCTTTGCAATGTATCTGATTAATCAAATTATTGTCAGAGTTTAAACTCTAGTTACCTCAATGCTACATGCACAGAGACGTCAAAATGAATGCTCATGTACCACTCAGTTGTCCTTAGGCTTCAACTAAACTTTCTAGTATTCACTCTAATTCATATATATAGGTATCTCTTCTTAATTTTTTATAGTCCTGGGAGGTCTCTCAATCTCTTGGCCTGCAGAATTTTCGATTGTACTACATCATTAGCATGATATTTTCCTCGTCTAAATAAACTAACAGGATTTTTAACTGGTGCTTGTTCTTCAATGCCTCTTCATTTTATTTGACTTACATTTTTTTGAAAATTATTTATCTATGAATAAATATACATATTTAGACAATGGCAACAACAGTACACAATGATCTCCTCATTGATGATGATAATGTTGTTGAAGTTGGTAGAGGAAACAGTGGTCTATGACCTCAGGCAAATGAGGTTCTTTTCATTACCCTCATGGATGAGGAGGTAAAAACTAAGAGTAGTAAAATAACTGGGACATTCACTAAATAAGCTTGGAACAGGCTGAGAGATCAAATGAACGCAAAAACCCAATACCAGTATAACGCACACTAGCTTCGGAACAAATACAATCAGCTGCATATTATGTTCAACAAATTTACAGCATTACTGAAACATACTGGTGTTGGTTGGGATAGCCAGCGACTTACTATCACTGCATGGGATGACGTTTGGGAAGCCCTTTACAAGGTTTAATTAACTTTTTGCATTTTCTTTGCTATATTTAATTGGAGAATTCTTTATGTTAACCTGAAATTCATTGGTTTGTAGGTTAATAGCCATGCAAAGGGGTTCAGGAAGAAAGGGATGGTTTACTACCATGAGTTGTCTCGTATCTTAGGAGACACATCCGCAACTGGTAAACTAGCTCACTCTTCCACTAAATCACCTTCTGAAAGTAGTGCTAGTTCTGATCCTGAATTTAAGGTGAAAAATGAGGACTTAGATGCATTGCAAATTGATAATGATAATGACAATGGAGATGGCCAAGGCAAGGGCAAAAGCAAGAGCAAAATGGCAGGTAAAAAGAATAAGAAGAGGAGCTCTTTTCAAGCTAATATTTCTGAAGCACTCAAAGAAATGAGTGAAAATAGCAAGATAAAGGTGGACCTAATGGAAAAATGATTGACAAGTGCTTCAGTTACTAGTTGGCGATGATAGTGGTTCAATTGAAGGTGGCTCTACTGCCTCACGTTCACTACTGAAAGAGTGCATGGCACTATTGCATGCTATGGAGGAAATTCCTGCGCCTGCTTACACGAAAACTGTGAACAAGCTTGCATCGAATCCCATAAAAAGAGAGGTATTTGTTGATATGCCTGCTGGTAGGATGAGGGATTGTGTCCTTAATCTTTAAAAGTTATTCTCAGAGAGTTCAAGCTTAGTGTGGTATGTGTTTGTGTTGTTTAATTTATTAGTAATGTTGGATAATATTTCGTAGTTAAAAAATGTTAGTTCGTATGGATGTTTTCATGTTTTCAAAAATGTTGGATAATATTTGGTAGTGTATTGTGGAAACAGAGTTATTATGGAAACAGAGTTGGGTGTATGCAACATGTATTTTATATTTGGTACTGTATTGTACTTTTTATTTTATTTTATTTTATTTGTTTCAGAATTATTTATTATGGAAACAGAGTTGGGTGTATGCAACATGTTTTTAATATTGTACTGGAACGCTATTATAGAAATAGAGATGGGTAGATGGGTAGATATAAAATTGAAATATATTCTGGAATGCTTTTGTACTGGAATGCTTCCCATTGCTATTATGGAATGCTATTGTACTGGTATGCAGCATGTTTTTATTATGGAAACATGTTTTTATTATGGAAACAGAGATGCGTAGATATAAAATTGAATGCTACTGCTATATTCAATGAATGCCACGGCCATATTCAATTATCTTGAATGCTATTACAATGGAAGTTTATGGGTAGTTGAAGTATTGAATGATCTTCTCCTATATAATGCTTGTTGGTAGTCATTCCAAGTATTTTTTATATCACTGCATTGTCAACATTGCATGGAAAGCATTGTCAACATTGTTTTATGTCAATGCATTGTCAACACTGCATTCCAAGGTATGTATGATCTTCTCCTATAAAAAATATTTATATCACTACATTGTCAACATTGTTTTCTTAAGAGTCCAAAGGTATATTTATAAAAAATAAAAAATATTTGTCTTTAGTAATAATAAAAATATAAATATAAAAATAAAAATAAAAATAATGGCATGGGAAGTATCAATTTCTTTCTATCACTAAATTCAATTTATTTGTTGAATCCCACAAGAGTATTGTTGAATAATTTCTTAACCAATAATTTCTATCACTACTTTCCATCTTCACTTCTCTGTTGGGCTATATACTTGTGTGAAAAGCCCCTTCATTACTACTAAAAAAAATTGAAAAATAAAAATAAAAATAAAGATTGCAAGTATTGCTACTGAAAAAAAATTAAAAAAAAAAAAAATTTCTTATGTGACCATTTTTTCATGTATTTTCATTATCACTAATATTTTTGTTTTTAAGGGGTCAACACAATATCACAGTGATATATATAAAACCGATGCATTCTCTTGATTTGAGTTTTGACTTAGACAGTGAAGACGAAAATATACAATTTCTGGTGTGTGTAGCGCTACATGAGTATTGTAATATTTACCTTCAACCTAGACCATGCCGAACGTCCATATTACAAGGACATGACTACGTATTAGAAATATTGAATGGCCATGAAACAAGGTCCAAGGAAAATTTTAGAATGGAACCAGATGTATTTATTAATTTGTGCGAAGCACTTAAGGTATATGGTAAACTGGAACACTCATGTTATCTAACTGCCCAAGAGCAAGTTTGTATATTTTTGCTAACAATTGGTCACAACGAACGAAATCGTGTTGTCCAAGAGCGATTCTAACATTTTGGCCAGACCATCTCCAAATACTTCAACCGAGTCTTGAAGGCAGTGTGTAGGCTTGGTAAACAAGTTATAAGGCTTCCAGATTTTGATGAGGTGCTTGCAAAAATTCGACATAATCCACGCTTCTACCATTTTTTTAAGGTAATCACTAACAGAATATTTGAAGTATAAATTTTAATAAAATATCCTGCATTATTAAAGTCATTTGTCAAATAGGATTGTGTTGGAGTAATTGATGGTACCCACATATCTGCAAGGGTGCCAGCATCAGAGCAAATACCATATTGGGGTAAGCATACTGTTACAACGCAAAATGTAATGTGTGTTTGCTCATTTAACATGCGATTTACGTATGTATTGGCCGGGTTGGGAGGGCACTGCAAATGATTCAAGAGTGTTCATTAAAACCGTACATGATCCAGCAAATTTATTTCCAATGCCACCAACAGGTACGTATTATATGGCATTTTTTTAATTTATAATGAATATTCTTTTGCCAACCCATAATAATAAATACGTACATGTTGAACAAATAAATACTATGTTGTTGACTCGGGTTATACAAATATGCCTAGCTTTTTATCGCCATACGGTGGTGAGAGGTACCATCTAAATGAGTTTCGTACTCAACGTCGACAACCAGGAAACAAGAAACAAATGTTCAATTACTGACACTCCTCACTGTGCAATGTGATTGAGAGATGCTTCGGTATCTTGAAGGCTCGTTTTTCAATTTTGAGAGACATGCCTCCGTATTCAACTAAGACTTAGAGATACATCCCCATTGTATGTTGTACAATACACAACTGGATAAGGATACATTCTCAAGGTGAGACATTGTTCACTGAATGGGCCAATCCAGATCGTATCGTTGAAGATGTTGGGCCTAGTGGAGGTGGTAATGGCAGCTCGACACATGCAGGAAGTAGTTCTCAGCAACCAATTGACGTAAACATTAGTCAACCCAACTACGTCACATGTCTGATGTAAGAAATCAAATTGCTAGTCAAATTTGATAATCTGTTAGAAACAATTGAAATATTATTTATGCGTATAATAGATTGTGGAAGATGTTTTTTTATGATTTGTGAAAAAATTGAGATGTGATTATTATGGTTTGTAAGTTGTTATGAACATTATACTAATATGATTATTAAATTTATCTATGGTTGGTATTGTATCGATATGGTTATTATGGTTGCTTATTACAATGTGTATGATTCCATTGTCAAAAATAAATAAAAAAATTAAAAAAAATAAAAATTTTAGGCCTTAACAAACATGTTTTTTAATTTATGTTTTCAAAAAATTTCAAACATTTTGTCCAAACCAAATACGTTTATTATTTTTGTTTTTCTAAAAATAAATAAAAACCAGTTTATAAAATATTTATAAACATAAACAAAAAACGTAAACATTACCAAATGCTATCTTAATTATGCATTTTTCATTATACCATATACTTTATTTTTAATCCATCCAATTTTCATTATACCATATACTTTATTTTTAATTCATCCAAATATAATAATGCAAAAATATAATTTTTCTCCCCTCACTTAAATAAGAGATTACAATATTGACATTCAAGATTTTGGTTCAAAGGCCATTTTAATGAGTCAACTAAGCCCCAGTTTGATTTTCCTTCTCGGTTAAAAAATTACTAAAGGATAAAAAAAAGTCAAAAAAGTCAAAAAGTTAAAAATTACAAAAAGATAAAAAGAATATTTTCCATTCTAAAGTCAAAAGGTCAAAAAAATCAAAAAAGCAAACCAAACAAACAAACAAAAAAAGTCTCAGGCTAAAAAAGTCAAAAAAATCAAAAAATTAATTAGAAAAATCATTGCCAAACGGCCCCTAATTATGCTGATTTATGTGTATGCTATTAATTGTAACGTTCTAAAACTTTAAAGTAGGAGATGCCCTTTCGATTGATTTTCCAGCATTGTCCAAATGGCTTTTCAAAAATAAAATGTGAGATTATAAAAATGTATATTTATGGCAATTTATTTTGACTTTGTCTATAATTCTTTGCAAGTGTCCATTGATGCAATAAGTTCATACACTGTTTTTCTCACCAAGATGTAAGCTGACTTCACATTTTGTAGATAACATTATGGATTTTCATTTATGGTTGACAACTCAAAGTTGAATGAATGAGATCTCCAAAATTTGGGTCCTCTTTATTTATTTATTTTTATTTTTTAGAATTTTGTGCATTCACATTTCATTAATGAATCCCACTCATAACTTAGTTACTATATACAAACAAATAAATAAATAATAAGCATAGGCCTTGTTTGATTTGTGTTTTAAGATCTTATTTTAAAAATAATATTTTAGAGAGAGTTTAAAAAATTTAAAAATTTATTTAGTTGTATATTTTAAAAATAGTTTTGGATTTTTAAAGTTTTGGATGATTTGATATTTTTTGTAATTGTGTAGATGGGTATGAGAGAAAAAAATGATTGAAAAGGAGAGAGGAAAGAGAAAAAGTGAGTGATTAATTGATGTGTAGTTGAAAGAAAAGTAAATTTAAATTTTTTTTAAAAAAAGCTTTCAACCAAACATATTTTTGAAATTTTTTCTCCAAAAATATAATTTGAGAGACGAAACATACATACCCATGCAAACCCATCATTTTAAAACAAAATAAAAATGAAAATGTTTTCATTTTATAAAAATGACATTGACACATTATTCTTACACTCTTTTTTTTGTTTGGTATAAATTTTCTGTAGAAGTTCAATTTCCCACCCAATAATTATTAAGGGGTTGTTTGAGGTGTCCTAAATAAGTACACTTTTTGTCTTTTTGGTTTAAAAATTTGAGGAAAAAAAATATGGATGTATGGGTTAACTTTTTGACTTTTTATGAAAAAATGTGTATTAAAAAATTGTATAAATTAGTGTGTAGGTGAAAATTAGGATTGAGAGTTGTGCAGTCGTAATTTTTGACTTTTGGTAAATAGTAATAACTTTTTAACTTTTTAAGTAACTTTTTGACTTTTTTGCTTTTTCAACTTGTCAAACTTAGCCTAGGAATGTCCTTTTGACAACTTGACTTTTTTTTATAAAGTGAAAAAAAATTAGTA
Organism: Camellia lanceoleosa; assembly: GCA_025200525.1. Taxonomy (NCBI): domain Eukaryota; kingdom Viridiplantae; phylum Streptophyta; class Magnoliopsida; order Ericales; family Theaceae; genus Camellia; species Camellia lanceoleosa. The sequence continues at coordinate 133,020,411 of CM045765.1, forward strand.
TGTTTATAATAATTTTTTTAATTGAACAAACAGTTGTGCCAAAAAAAAAAAAATTTTGATTGATATATATTATGTAATATTTTACTTTTTTTTTAACCAAAATGTTATGTGTCAAAGGAACTTTTTGTGACACTCGAATGTTTTAAATTTAACATTACAATAAATAGAACTCAGAAATTAATAAAAAAAATAATAAATAAATAAATAAATAATAATAATAATAATAAAATATATATATATATATATGTATATATATACATGTATGACCATAATAATAAATAAATGTATAATTTAGGAAATTATGAATTTTATGGTTAAAGAAATACGTGGTGAAACCATACACATTAAATATTTTAGTAAGTGATAAGTGATGAGTGGTGATTTATAGTTGGGTAGTGAGGTTTTTAGACATGAACCTAACTTATAGTCATATATAAATTTAGGAGTCATCGTAAATTACCAAAGAAGATAATAACTTTTTCTAAATCCTAAAAGAGCCAAATGGTCCATGGTCAAAGTAAAAAATCAAACAAGTTAATAAAGAATTAGATAAGGGGTGGATTGGAGTGATCAGTAAGATTTCCACGCGTCAATATACGGAACTTTCCGTATACTTGTCACCCACGAATTACTTCTTATAAATAGAGAAGAATGGCATCATGTTTAAGGCAACAGAAATAGAAAGAAGAAAAGAGAACGGCACGGGTGAGGATTTTGAGTGGTGTAAATAAATTAATTAATTTAAAGCGAGTTATGTTATATCTTGAATTATCAAAATATATTTTACGTATATTTTAATTTACCATATCTAATTTATACAAATTATGTTTTATAAGTTATTATAAACTATATTAATATTTCAGTTACGTGATTTATTTTCTAAACCCTAGTTGCTTAAAATGAAACCTATGGATATGTTTGTTTATATTTTAAAGAATATTTGATTATAACCTTATAAACAATTATGTTTTGTAAGTACCACCATGGGAGTCCCACGCCTTGGGGAACTTAAATAACCATCGGCCCCTGTTTGACTACTTTGTGGTTCCCTATTTGTCATGGATCCATTGACCCCTGTAGTGATTGTCACTTAGTGACCCTTATTCTGTTCTGTTATGTACCGTGGTTATAGTTAATTATTTCAGTTTCTGGCACTTAATTAATTTGTGTATTCAACTCAAATTATGTTAATGTTTTAGCTTAAATAAATATCCATGGCTATTTTGTGCCCCTACATTCACAGTATAATATTTTTTACTCTACTATGTGCTTATAGCTGTTACCCCTTTCAGGTGACGAGATTTAGTGGGATCAGGATGGAAAATGAACCACCGTGTTGTTTTGTTTTTTTTTTTAGATTTCTATCTTTTTATTAACAGACTTTTGTAATACAAAGAAGTTCAAATGACTATATTTTATTTCCTTTTAAATAAACAGTTGGTACCCAATTATTTTATTTAATTTATCCGCTTGCGTTGTAGATTTATCCGAATTATTTTATTTTTATCTTGTTACGATACCGAGCCTTTATGTACCGGGTTTGAGTCGTGACACTCTTAATTAAGACAAGCCAAAATACAAAAAAACAAAAAAATAAAAATAAAAATAATGTATGATCTAAATTCACTTTAGTGTAAGTTTCATTATAGAGTAATGCTACCCCACACCCATGTGAGAGATTTGATCATTTATTTAGTAGAAAATTTGGGCCTCTAGCATTTCCCTTCATTATATGAGAATTTGAATTTGAAGTACATTGTATTTTTGTCTGGATTCTACTCTCTAATATTATTATTATTTTTTGTCTACTTTTATTTTGTAACAAGATAAAAAAATATATGGTATTTGACGATGATGTGATTGATCAATTCTAAAAAATAAGAACTAGATTTTGATTGACAGCAACCAAAAAATCAATATATTAGTTACAAGTTTATTTTTTTTTAAAAATTATTTGACAAATTTATTTTTTTCTAAAAAAATTCATTTTAATCACATTAAAAAGTTATTAAATAAAACTCAAAGAATTAAGAATATATTACACAAATTATTTTTTTATTAGGATTCACTTTTTATAGTCTTATTTGTAATTAATAAACAAACATTTTAACCAAGTGTCAAAAGGGAACCTTAATTTTTTATTTTTTTATTTTTTTATTTTTTTTGAACGATGAAAGGGAACCTTAATTTGATTAGCATTTTGAAATGGCACCAAATTTGGGATATTATGGAAGGCTTGAAATATGCACCTGTCTTGAAGCGGAACTGTGGGTAGTTTACAAGGGGCTAACTATCATACTCCAATAAGGTTTCAATCAAGTGATAATAGAAACGGATGCGGAGCAAGTGGTGAAACTGTTAAGTGAGGATTCGGGAGAAAGATGTCCTTTTAGGGGCATTGTGGAAGCTGCACGTATTATCATGAGAGGATGTGGTTGTTCTATCCAGCACATTCGAAGGGAAGCCAACATTTGTGCAGTTGCAATGGCCAAATTAGGCGAATATCAACCTGCAGATCTTCTTATTGTAAATGAATCACCTGAAGAACTCCGCACCTTACTTGTAGCAGACATTGTGCATCTCTCTGGGGAGAGTGTTAGGATGTAGTCCTTAGTTTGTTTTTAATTTCCGATGTACCCAAAAAAAAAAAAAAGAAAAAAAAAAAAGAAAACCCAAATTATTCCTCTTATTTAAAAATGTATGTATGTCCAATACATACATTTATGGGAAAATTATGGTATTCAAAAGATGTGTTACTATATACATCTTATAATTAAAGAAAAAAAATATCATAATTCTATACTTTTTGAGTTATGATTAAAATAAAAAAAATAAAAAAATATATATAATCAAACACCATATAAGGTATAACCAAATATCTCATAAGTCATAATTAAAATATTATCATAATTAAATAATAAAATGACATAATTAGATATGCATATGACATACCCTTTTGAACGTGTGTATAATAAAATTTTCCTACATTTAAGGATATTAGGATTGTTTGGGGTGTCATAAAGAAGTGTACTTTTTGTCTTTTTGAATTAAAAGTTGAAAAAAAATATATGGATATTTGGGTTAACTTTTTGTCTTTTTATGAAAAATGTGCAATAAAAAATTATATAAATAAAATATATAGGGGAAGAAAGTTGAGTGATTGTACGGCTGTCCTCCTGCCCCAGCGTGTGTTAAACAGAAAATAATTGTCTCACTCGGGGCAAAGTGTTTGGATAGTGATGGTTGGTCTGTAGGGGGTCACCATAGGTCCTATTTTAATAATCTGAACCGTTCAATATGTACAACTCGTTGATTATTATAAGCTTATAAAAAATCACGTTGATCGGATATCGATAGTTATATGATCGGATTAGTTTTTTTAACAATTAACTATCATACCATTCGTTTTGTTTATACAAAACTGATTTAATCATATAGTTAACGATATCCGATCGACGTGATTTTTTCAGGCATATATTACTTGACGAGTTCTATATATTGAACAGTTCGAATTATCAAAACGGAACCTTTAGTGGGCCTCCAAGGGCCCAACATTACAATCAAATTTTGTGGCTTTACATATGTAATTTTTTTTTTTTTTTTTGCCCAAAAAGTGTATAATAGTCTTCTTGCTTCACAAGTATGGCTAAGAGCATCCATCAAACTTTTGTATTATAAAAACTAGCCTATTACCCGTGCTACGCACGGAATAATTATAGATATTTATATTTGTTTTATATTTTTTTAATATATAAATTATGTTTTTTAAGATTTTTTATAAAAATAATTTAATAATCTTATCACTAACCATAGTGTATAAGAGGAGTTGAAAAATGTACTGCAATAACTATGCATGGATTGTATCTATAATTATTTGTATAAGGGGATTTTAAATGATGATTAAGGGATTTTGACCAAATCAATAAATGTAGGCATGCGGAAAGACATGTGGATTGTAAAAAGTTAATAAATGCTGATCAGGAGATTTTGACCAAATCAATAAATGCTGAGGTTTTTTTTTAAAAAAAATCAAAAAATTAGAAATTAAAATTGGGATATTGGAGCTCCCACAAGGCTTGTGGATTAAAAACCCCTTTTTCCTTATATAATATACTAGCCTATCACCCGTGCTATGCACGTCATAATTATAGCTATTTATATTTGTTTTAGATTTTTTTAATATATAAATTATGTTTTTTAAGATTTTTTATAAAAATAATTTAACAATCTTATCACTAACTATAGTGTACAGGAGAAATTAAAAAGTCTACTACAGTAACTATGCACGAGCTGTATCTATAATTATTTGTATAATGGGATTTTAAATGCTAATCATAGATTTTGACCAAATCAATAAATGCAGACATGTGGATTGGAAAAAGTTAATAAATGCTGAGCAGGGGATTTTGACCAAATCAATAAATACTGAGATTTTTTTTTAAATAAAAATTTAGAAAATTAAGATTGAAGGATTGGAGCTCTCACAAGGCTTGGGGTTTAGAAACTCCTTTTTTCTTAAATTGCGATTTTTAAATGTCTTTTTTTTTTTTTTTGAAAGTCTCTTTTTTTTCCTTTTTTATATTATATTAAAGTTTGATATTTTGATAATAATCATATGTGTTGGCTTTTCAAGAGATTAAATGTCTTCTTTTTTTTATTATATTATGTTAAAATTTAATATTTTGATAATAATCACATGTGTTGGACTTTTCAAGAATTTTTTTTATGCTTGTTCTTAATGCATTAAAGTGTTATTATGAGGGATAATAATAATATTAGTTTGAACTTTTTAAGGAATTCATATGTGTTGGATTTCAATTTTTTTTTTATACTTGTTCTTAATGCATCAAAGTGTTATTATAAGGGTAAAATTTGGAGGTTGAGAGAAGTTAATAAATGCTAAGATTTTTTTTTTTAAAATTAAAAAATCAAAAAATTTAGATTGAAATATTGAAGCTCCCACAAAACTTGGGGTTAAAAACTTCCTTTTACTCAATATATAAATAATTTTAAAATCAAAAAATCAAGAAATTTAGATTGAAATATTCTTTAAATATTTTTTATTTATAAATAATAATGACTTTTTTACTTTTTTGTATAACTTTTTGACCTCTTCAATTATTTTAAACTTGTCAGCCCTGGCCTTAAGAATGATAATTTTTTCCTATCTTGCTTACCCGCCCATGCTCGCCCTGATCTGAATTTTATTTGATAAGTATATGTATATGTATAATTTAACCTTTTTTGAAATATATTAAAACTAAAATAGGTTACTTAAGTCTCGTTTGATAATATTACTTTTTAGTTTATAAGTCAAAAAGTTATTAAAAAAAATTAAAAAGTCAACAATTTATATAAAAAAGTCAGAGATTCCTTTTTCTCTCTACTTTTTCGTCATTTTTTTCGTAAAAAATCAAAAAATCATCACAAATATATTAATTTTTTTATATCATATTTTAACTAAAAAAATTAAAGAGTTACTAAAAAATATGTTCTTGGGCCTTAGTATAACTTTTACACATATATATCATCTTATATCTTTTAACACTCATTAATTATAAATTATTATTTATAATATTTTATATTAACTTTAATTTTTAAAATTATAAAATTATCCTGATCCCATCACCTTCTTAATTACCCTACCTCTAATATAACGACAAACCCGACCCAATCCCATCCCTAATTACATGTTATTATTGGCGAGCCAAACGCCACAACGAAATTGCCGAAAATTTGATTGACTGATTGGGGCTTGTGCTTGGCATTGTTTTGGTGCTCGGTCCACAGTCTTCTCACTACTATATATAAACCCCCAATTCTCATTCTCTCTCTCTTCTCTGTATAAATAAAGCAACCCATTTTCGTTCTTTTGTGCCTATTCTTCGCTTTTCTTTTGCATGGCACTGTTACTGCTTCCTGTTAGCTCCTAAGACAACCCTCCCTTCATCCCTTCAACTCTCTCTATCTCTCCATATATCTACATCTACATACACACACACACACACACACATATCTGTCTTTGTTTTGGAATAGCCCAATTGGGTTTTGCATTTTGATTGATTTTACTGATTGATTTTCATCTGGGTCTTGTTTTCTTGATCGAATCTTTCTTGTTGAAACCCACTCGGGCTCTGTTTTCTTGAAGGAAAAGTGGGTGTGTGTGTGTTGTGTTGATCATGGCATTTGATGGACGATGGGATGCTGAGAAGATGTGAGTTGATATAATTATGATTCAATGTCATTTTCTTTTAGAAAGTAGTTTCATGGGTTGATATTTTATCCCCTAATTTTGCTATTTTGTTTTAAAAAAATCGATTTGGGGGGTTTTTAGGCTTGACATGTACATATATGATTACTTGGTGAAAAGAAACATGCGTAAGGCTGCTGAGATATTCGCCAAAGAGGCTGATGTTGATAACGATCCTGTTGGTATGTGTTCTCAGCCCCACTCCTATTGATATGTTTAATTTGATTTATATTTTATTATCAATGTGAGTGCTGGAATTTTCAAACATCCCACTCAAAACCCATTTGTAATGGATGGAGAGGCCTCTTTGAGTTTGGGCAACTTTTAGAGAATTGATGCTAGACAAGTTTCTAATACTCCCTCACTTGTGTGGAGGTGATAGAGAGATGAACAAGACGAGACTACTAACACTAGGGTTTTAAATATGGGCCTTTGGACTTCTGATAATGTGATTTATGGATATATCAGCCGTCTATGGTTCTAAATTGTGTATCGGGAAACGTATCAATATCAATCTCGAAGTATCTGTATTGGGAGTTTCGGCCAGTACATGTCTAGGTTGATATATGACCATATTGCTAATACTGACACTGATACATATCCTATATACCATTATTTAAAACCATGCCCAAGATCCAACTTCGATACGATGAGGATAGCTGAATTCTTGAAAATGCTCAGATTGATTCTAGTGATTTTAAGTTTGGGAGAATAATTGATGATCTTACATGGTATCAGTCGTCAGGTTTTAGGATTTTCCGAGTTCAAATCTTGTCACCCCCATTGTGCATTTTATTCTGCCTGTGTTTGTGTACATTTACTCAGTATGTTTGTCTCTGCATTTACGAGATGGGGCACACATGTGGTGAAGTGTTAACATGATGCGTGTTGTTGGATCCATTTCCTAATAGCTTAAGTTTTTGGGACAATTGGTGATCTAGTAGCAACTCCAGCGATTGGTATTTAATTGTGCTATTGCTAAATTTTGGCACGATAGGGACAAACACACTCCAACAGTGTACTATTCATCGTGCCAAATTTGGCATGATAGGAGCATCATGCCAAATTTTGGCATACTTTAGTAGTGAGTACTAAAATTTGAGGTTTTTTGGTTTTGTTATTACACTCCATGACAAATTTCATAATATATGTGCATTATTGTGATGTCCTGATGTTTCTCTCGGATGTCTGATTGTTCATTGATCACTAGTGTAGCTACCTAACGATGTGACTGAATTGCACTTTATATGTGGGTTGGGTTGTGCTTTCTTGTCTGTCAATTAACTGAAGGATTTTTGCTTTATTTCTATGAAACATGATGAATGTTATGATATATTTTTGTCAATGCAATGTGCCACTTGCTCTTGTCTGACCTTGTTTGGAAATCTGGAATTTTGTTTTAGCAATCGATGTGCCTCATGCTTTCTTGACTGAATGGTGGACAATATTTTGGGACATATATTCAGCTGGGTTACCAACACATACTGAGGCCATGGGGAGGTCCTCTGTTAAGGTGTTACTTCAATGAACTTTGAAGCAGTCATGTATCATATTTCTGGTTCTAAGACAGTGTAATTGAGATATTCCTTGTTTAATTCTCAGCCTACTCAAAGTATGGAGAATGAGCAACAGAATATCTGTCCTACAATGAATCAACAGAGGCCCAGACAGTTTCCAATAGGTGCCGATTTTGACAAGATGATGGGGCAATCAGCGGCAGATTTGTCGGCTTCAAAAAATAAATTGACTGTCTCAAAGCCATCTTCAAGCCATTCTAGGTATTTCTAGAACAAATCTATATACATATTTGTTGCAAACTTGCACTAAACACTAATTGTTGGGATGACATCGGTAAGAATTATGAACTGTGTAATTGTTCTGATCGAGGTTTGAGAATATGATACCAAATATCTTTTCGTATGATTTTTGTTCAATCAAATTGATCACAGAACAAATGGACTGTCTTGCTTTGCTTATTCAACAATCATAAGGACTATAGCACCAAAACACTAATAAATAGGGAACCTTAGATCACCCTTTTTTTTCGGGGTAAGTAAGAATTATATTAAAAGAATGAAATTTTGTGCATCATTCAAGGAGCATACTCCGGGCAAAACCTTACAAATATCAAAACCCAAGATGACCAAGGGTATTGCATGAGTGATCATTATAATTTTTGTTTCTAACTTTTATGCTCTAATTGGTTCACTAGAATGAGATGGAATGGAATTGTCATTCCTTAGGCTCCCTTACAGAATGATCATTCTCTTATAATGGTGAATGATGATTCTATTTGCAATTTATTTTTCATTATTTTTTTAGTTAACCAAACATGGGAATGGAGATTTTGATGGAATGATCATTCCATTCCATTCCACACCATTCCAATGAACCAATATATTGGGAATACTAATTTCTTCTGTAACTTGCAATCATGCATCAACAGCCACTCCCGGCAGCAAATTTCTCAAAAGGCTCAACAGCAGACTGCGAGAGTATGGATTTATCTATTATGCAAAAGCTCTAGTGCCTATTCATATTTGATGTACATTAATTCAAGATGAATAATTTTACATGTGTTGCAGGATAAAAACCATGTTGTTACTTTGGGAAGAAATATCCCTGTGGACTCTGCTTTCTATGGAGCACCAAAAGCCAAACTTCATGACGCTGGTTTGTTTGTATACTAATTTAATTATTTTGAAGACAAATTTGGGCATTATAATTAACCCCGTGAGTTGAATTAATGAGATACCATGGGCAGTTTTTTGTTTTCCTAATTTATTGAGGGACACAATACTTCAACAACATGTCACATCCTGCTTTTGCCTAGAACATTAGACCTTTTTAACTTTTTAAATTCACATGTGATTGACTACATATGTGACAAGGTATGAAGCTACAAATTGTGCAATTGTATTGTGATCAAACACTCGATATTTTGCAAACTGAAATGACATTTCATTTATCAACAATTCTATGCTACTTTTTGATTGTTTAGTTTCCATGTTTATTCATATTCTTTGGGAGACATGTCATTCTTGGATGTTGGCACAAAGCAAGAATCTTGAAGCAATATGTATAATTATGCAAATGATTCGAACCTGAGTCCTGTCTTACATATTTTGTAAACAGCATGAGGAAAGAACTTGATAGAGAACTGGATCTTGCGTTTCTCTACAACTACAGCAGGCTATCATGTGCATGATGATGTGTTTTGACTGGAAAGAGTCATAAGTTGACTTGATTATCTTGATGTAGGGAGGTCCTTTTGTGAGAGTATAGTTATATGAAATGACTGCACTATTACATTTAAGAAACATCTCTCCTTTAGTCCTATTTTAATTTGAGTGTGATTGTTATGTGAAAACAAAATGGGTCGGAACTCTTTTCTTAAATTAATCTCCTTCCTTTCATCATTGATATCATGACAAATGAAGTTTTTGGAATGCAGTGATTTTATATCATGATAAGTCTTCCTGTAAATTTCTGTATTCCCTTTGTGATTTTAATTCTCGGTTACTTTCCCAAAATGATATTCCTAACTATTTATCCAAAAAAAAAAAAAAAATGATAGTCCTAATTGATAGTTGGAATCAAGGCTTGTTGAGTTGAGTGGTGTTTAGATGGTTTTGATTCATGATACTTGCCCTTTTTCAGGAATGGAAAAAGGGGCCAATTTGATGCTATTGAACGAATGGCCTTTCACTGTAAGTGGTGTCCTTAATTTTCGTACTTGAAACTTTTCCACTGCAGTTGCAGTCTAGTACTAGTTTAAATCCTCAGTTGAGTTTGTTCATCTCTTTCAGGGAGTTGACCAAATTTCTTCTAGAATGGCTTACCCAGTACTAAATTCAATTTTACCAGTGTCAAACCAACAGCAATACTTTCAGACATCAATGGCTCATCATCAACAAGAACTTTTTAGTCAAGCAATGGAAAAAACACTAGGGAAGCAAATATATCCCTTTCAAGGAAACACTAACAATTTGGGCAATATGATGCTTCCTAGGAAGGACTTAATTGGGGCAGATGAACAAGTAAGTTACAAAGACTTGGAATTTTAGTGGTTGGTTCATTCAAATTTGCAGCAGTGGTTCATAATTGGAAAACCTGCATTTTATGAGATATTGTTTAGATATTTCTCTTTTCTTTTCTTTTTCTTTTTTTCTTTTCAATAGAAAAAACTTTTGATATTAACAAGTTTTGAGTTCCATAATAAATTTAATTTACATGCACATCTGTGTTGGAAAATGTTTATTTCATACATGGCTATATTATATTCGTTGATGCTATCATTCTTGTCTTCGTTATTTTTGTTACTATTTTATTGCTATTGTTGTCGCTGTTATTTTTTTGTCATGATTATTTTCTTGCCATGTGACATGTTCATCATGCCTCTAGTTGCTTGGCACTTGAATTTTTTTGAGGTCATGATGTTAGATACATTGTAATCATGTTGCCTTATGTTCTCTTTCAACTGCATATCAAATTTTATTTATTTTTTAATAAGAAACAAAACCTCTAGTTCATGCATGTTCTAAATTCTAATGTCATGCCTTAGAAAAAATTGATCAAAATAATACTCCCACTTCCTCTCCTTGTAAAATGTAAGGAGAATATAATCTTTTCCATTGTTTTTAATGACTAAATATAAAGTAGAGGTTTAATATTCTTAGATCTGTTTTATTTGTGAACATATAAAATCTCTTCGAGTATTATTTAAACTCATAGTGATGTACGAACCTCTTCGGTACTTCAATTATAATATTTATTTTGGGTAGATTTCAGACATTGAATGTAGACGAGTTTACCAAAGAAAAAAAAAAGTTAGACTATTACTATAATATTGTCCTTTTACATGACAAAACTTATTACTATAATTTATCCAATAATTTTATCATTTATTATATGTTTATCGATAGGTTCAATAAAGAGGGAAAGAGAGGGTAAGTATATTCTTAAATTTTTAAGTTGGGTTCGAATGCCTTGATTGCTATTGATGAAATTTCTAGATATAATGCTTGTTATATAATTGAAGGAGGTTCATATTCAATGCTGGTCCTGCTAATTGTGGTGGTGCTTGGTGGGGTTGGCTGACTGGATGCAGACCTAACCTCCACCTTATCTGCATGAAGTAATTGCCCCTTAAACACAAACCTGTGTTTTCATGGGTGCTTTTTTAAATATTTTTCATTAGTCTTTTCATCATTCTTGGTATCCTGTAGCCACTTCTCTTTTACTAATGAGCAATGGATTGATTATGACTCAGATGATGGTCCCAGGGAGACATACAGCAGAGCAGCAAATGCTTGTACCTAAGAAACAAACTGCAGAACACCAAACAATGGCACCCATGAGACAAACCATAGACCAAAATATGATGGCAACTGTGAGACAAATGGCAGAGCAACAACAAAATGATCAGTTGGCACAGCAAAAATTACATGAGGTTGGTTGGGGATTATAAAGGCCAAATTAATCCGTTCATTTGTTTGGAAATTTAATATCAAGAACCTTTTATCTTGGTGGATTCTGTCTATTGTTTGCCCATATTTCATGATACATTCCTCTTTTGGATCAGAATATCAGAAAGAGGAAAGAATTATCAAGTTCTCAAGCTGAGAGTGCTTTGGTGGGTTATACATCTCAGGTGATCATTTTTGTTGATCTTATCGCTCACCAAGATATACTTATTCAGTGTATATGCCAATTTTGTTCATCTTCCCTATCGCTATAATTTCTTTTGTTGTTTTTGTAGGATGGAAAGGATGCTGAGGTGCCAAAACCCTCAAACAACAATGTCGAGTCTTTTTTGTCCATTGATGATGACAATACTGATATTATGAGCACTCAACATCCTTCAGCTTGCAGCATAAATGAACAGAATGGTAAATGAATACTTCAGTTTAAAGTGTAAAATTCTCAGTTCCATTTATTATTTTATTTATAATCTGGCAGGATTCTCTTTTAAAACTGTTGGTTCCCTCAACTTAAGCAAAGGCAAGGTCCTCTGCTGCCATTTTTCATCAGATGGGAAGTTATTAGCTAGTGCTGGTCATGATAAGAAGGTTTGATGCTACCAATCTTCGATGTTCAGCTTAAGCTTTATGGAAGCCAGTTCTCAAGTTTTTTTTAAAAATATATATATATATATATATATTTTATAAACAAAGACTAAATTGCAAATTTATGTTACAGGTCCTGCTTTGGAAGATGAGTAATTTTGATTCTGTTGATACTGCAGAAGAGCATTCTCATCTCATTACAGATGTTCGGTTTAGACCAAGTTCAAGTGTTTTTGCCACATCTTCTTTTGATAGAACTGTGCAAATATGGGATGCAAAGAAAGTAAATATTTCCTCCCTTTATTTCCTCATGATGCTTTTCTCACTTTAGATTTAGATCGATCTCTCTCTCTCTCTCTCTCTCTCTCTCTCTGTGAGATTTGAGGACTTATTTTTAGATAGAATTTTATACCATTTTCTTTGTTATTTCCCTATTTGTTTAATTGCTTTTAATTCAATGGATGCTTTAATCTCATCCACTCTTTTTTGTTTTTGTTTTTGTTTTTCCTGTCTTTATTTATGTTCAACACTTTTTCTCCTGATTGTTATTAAAATTTATATATTATATGTCTACTTATCATTGTCAACATGATATCTACTGCCCCAAGTTTGAGACCTGTTTGGGGACATAAAGAAGTGTTCAAATGTTCTCCCTGACTGTCTGCAAATCATTGGTTGAAACTGAAGATTAACATAACAAAAATTTGTTAGTTCGAATTGAATTCCTGTCCAAAGTGAAATTCCTCTTGGTTTACAGAACATACTTCCAAAACATTGCACACTTCTTGAGGGAGAATTTACCATTTTCTACTAGTAAAAGACAGAATTTTTCCCCTCTTGTTGGAAAGGCATTTTATGTTTTCTATACATGGGAGCTTTGGTTAGTGAGACAGCAGTTATCTCCTTTTCTTTTAGACAAGGTTACAATATATTGATCCTTATGATATGTTGAATAACTTAGCAGAGGACATGATCCTAGACCTGAATGGAAAAAATGGATTTGGTGTAACTAACCAGAAATAGATGGCGCATTCAAGCTTTGTTGAATATTCTTATGTTGATTACATTCAAATGGCAATTTGATTAGTCTAAATAATTGTATGGGCAGTTCATTGATGAAAAAGTAATTTGTTGGGCCTTATAATTATTCATTGATAGTATTCTCTCTCTCTCTCTCTCTCTCTCTCTCCATTTGATTGGACATAAGTTTACATGTTTTTATCGATGAGATATAGCCGAGCAAATCACTGTGCAAGTTTGTTGGGCATGCTGAGCAAGTAACTTCATTGGATTTTCACCCAAGAAAGGTGGATCTCCTCTGTTCCTGTGATAGTAACGATGAGATCCGACTGTGGAACGTTAACGAATGTACTTGCACACACATCTTTAAGGTAAGAATATATGCTTATGGAATAGCACCAGAATAGTTTCATTTTCCACATTTTGAAATGTAATTTTGTTCATTCTCTCATTTCCATTATATTTTCAAAATTTCTCTAGTGCTTTTTGCAATGCTATATCTTTGACCAAGTCCTGGACTCTGTTCTTAATTAAGGGCCTTGTATATTGATCATCTTCCATTGGTTTTTTGAAAATTGGTTTCTTTGTTTTATAAAATGTGGGAAATAAAATAAAGTCAATACCTCCACATTTAAAATACCATGTTTTCAAGTTGATGCATACATTTATTCGCCTGATTGAGCATTTTATTATCTATAGTCTAAACTATCTGTAATCCTTTATAATGCAGTATCTCTACTCTACAATCCTTAAATTGATAAGATCTTGAAACATTTACCTCTAACACTCCATTTGGATCACAGGATGAGAAAAAAAATGATTGTGTTTTCTTACTATCATGTTGATGAGTAAGAAAGTAAGTATGTGATACAAGGATATGAGTGAGATTTCTTTTTCTCCCTATGTATTTTAATTGGCAATCTTAATATTAAGGAAAGGGTCCTGCTAATGACAGACCCATCGGCTGTCAAAAAGCACTACAAAATGCCAAAATATTTATAATTTCAATACATGTTTCACATATCCCAAAATATTTTTTTACACATTTCAATACACAATACACTTGTTACATAATTTTCCAACACTAATGACAGCACTAAGGGCTGTTTTTAGTATTTTTCTTGTGGGAAATACTAAACCAGGCAGTTTGTTTCTCATCAAATCTCACCAAAAGTGATGAGAAATGAAACTCATAAAATAAGAAAGTTTTCTTTCTCACCATTTCTCACCGGACTTATATAGCAAACACGAGCAAAGAGTTCTCTTTCTTTTCATTTCTTATTGTTGCTAACAAAATCACTTGATCCAAATGGATCGTAAATGTGGAGTTATGCTTTGCCTTTTCAACCTACTCCTGTGTCCTTTCAAGATGATATGCAGTATTTTAGGTTTCTCTTTTAAGCTCTACCTATGTCTTCCTATAAAATTAATGCAGGGAGCTTCTAGACAAGTTAGATTCCAGCCTCGAGTCGGGAACCTTTTGGCTACTGCTTCAGGAAACAAAATCGGCTTATATGATGTTGAGACTAACAGCCTCAACATTGCATAGAGGTATCTAATTATTACACTTCCTCACACTGCACTGAGATTCCAATTTCTGTTACGATACTTGTGTGAATTTTGTATGTTTTCTTTGATTTTCTAGGGACATGTCAAAGAAGTCCGCTCGATCTGTTGGGATACAAGTGGGAAGTACATTGTATCCGTCAGTGAAGACAGTGCAGGTGTGGTCAGTTGTGTCAGGTGGAAAATCCACACACGTGTTGCATTCTAACGGCAATAAGTTTGAATCATGCACATTCCATCCTGCATATTCTCTGGTCTTGGTTATTGGTTCTTACCAGGTAAATGAAGTGCTGTTTTAACATCATTAGTTGTTATTTGTTTAGTTCTGATTGTAACTTTTGTCCTGAGATCAGTCTCTTTCCAAGACCTATTTTCCACATAAGCAAGGGAAGCCCAAAGCCGGGAAAAACATAGTTTCCATTTTTTCTGTCACCATGGGGAGAAAAACCCCTACCAACATACTTGTCGCCATACACAATTTCTTGACATATGCCTATTATATTTGTGTTCTCTCTCTGAAATTGTTAGCAACTCTGGCTTTTCCTAGTCTTGAGAACTTAATGAGTGTGTGTTTCTGTCTATGAAGCATTGATATGGATATGGGATACAAATACAATACAAATATGGCAATATAACAAAATCTAAATAAATAGAAGATGGGTATGGCCACGATACATTGAAAAAGGAAAATTATAATTTTTATTTTATCATACATGAGCTCAAAAAATTTTGAGGAACCATTCTTTGGGACCACCTCCCAAGCCTTTGCCAACAAGCAAAAGAAGTCCTTCACAGCCCGACTTCACCCAAACTATATAAAAAATAAAGAATATCATATTCCGATTTTGGTGGCCATTATGTAATTCACCAACCCATCAAAACCCTTTTCCTCAAATTATCAGTGGTAAAAATTGCCTTCCCATGTGACAAGTCTGTGCAAAGAAGGTTACTTTCGAGGGGTGCCTTCGGCCACAATTAGTTTTTGAAATTTTTTCTGAAAATTTCTGGAAACTCAACCAAACAAAACGACTTTGACAATCGATGTTTGCTGTTATTTTGTAGTTTCGTGTAAAAAGTTTGTAATTTTTTAACGTTTATGTTGTCGGTCCTCATGGTGGAATCTTCTAATCTGAGTGTCCTTGCAGACACTTGACTTCTGGAATCCAGCTGAGAACAACAAGACTTTGACAATTGGTGCACACCATGGTATAATCACTGCTTTAGCAGATTCTCCTCAGACCGAAATGATTGCTTCGGCAAGTCATGACGGAGTTGTGACATTATGGCGATAACAAACGGTTGCTCGCTCTGCCTGTACATATGGACGATTTGGCATTTTACAGGTTTTGAATACAAGACAGCAAAATGGTAAGGCTCCGAAAGTTGCATCATCAGGAATAAAAGCCATTGTTGAGGATACACCTTTTGTCATAGCTTATAGAAGAAATAGTACACATATATACATATATACAGGGGACTTGGTGATCAAATATTGCAGTGTTAGAACCTTTTTTTTTTTTTTGTTGGAGGGGGGGGTGGGGTCTGGCGCAGGCATATTACTTTTGGATTTTGAGAATTTTATCAAATTTGAGAATCTTAAAACTTCATATTAATGAAATCAATTCATTCTGTTTGAGTTGAAAGGTTTATGTTTGTTTTGAGTAGATATTTCATAGTCATTTTGTCCCTTAACATCTTTATTCGAGGAAGGGTTGTTCATTCAAATGATACTGAAATCTGGGAAGGGAGCTCATGATTGCTATTTTTAGTCTGATCCTTGATTTCGTACGTGGTATGGGTAAAACATGTTAATTCATAGTCTTTTTAATTGTGTTTATGGGTCTGGTCATAAGCTTATATGATTTGGAAGGTTCATTTGCTGTTAAAACTTAGCATTTAAATTTCAGTAAAACAATTTTTTAGACTTCAAAAAAAAAATAGTGTTTAATTGTTAGTATTATACCACTGTTCCAATGGTGGTATAATCACTATGTTCGCTATCAATCACTATGATCGCTATCACACCACTGCCACCTTCACTCTACTACCACCACCAAGTCTCCACCCCCATCGTATCACCACTAATAAATTCACTTTCGTTATTATTACTGTCACTAGCTCACCATTGTCAACGCTCCACCTCCACTGCCACTGCCACTACCATCACGACCACTACTACTCCACTACCAACACCATCACCACTACCCCCAACCACTTCCACCGCTACTATCATCATTGCTACCCTACTCTATCAACATTAACACAAACACCACTACCACTATCACAACCCAAACCCGCTCCTAAAAGTTTGGCATCGCAACCGGCCAGTAATCCAAGATTACCCAAGGCCTTCCTGTATAAAACATAAATAATTGGGGCTCGCGGAAGCGAAGACAGAATACCACAAGTCCAAAGAGCTATGCATATATATGAACAAATATTTACATGCCAAAAATGTTAATTTACCCACTTACATTACATAACATGTAACAAAATATCAAACACAAAACAAAGCTTGCTAACGGCCTTCCAGGCCTAGCCCCAACTTGGAGACATCCAAAACACTTGGTAGGCTTTCAAAACGGCAGCTCGGTTCAAGACTCCGCCTAGGCTTGACTCCCAGAACGCTCACCTATAATACATATATAAAAACAGTGAGCTAAAGCCCAGTGAATAACATTAAAGTAAAGGGGTAGTGAACGAATTCCACATAACATCTATGTAAAACAAATTATCCATAATCATTCATATCAGAACATACATAATGGTACATCTCACAGGATAACACATATCGTCTCCCGACTAGAGAATCGGTTCCGGATACCGATTAACACATATCACCACAATGAAGTGGCTAACGAGATCTCGTGTATGTCATGGACCCGCACTAATGTGCCGTCCCCCATGACTTGGGACTATCCGTAGATGCCATACTAGATTCACAAAATAGGACATTCGTTCACGGAAAACAATATCATTTAGAAATCATAACTTAACATAACACTTTTGGAACATAGTTCATATTAACATAACTTTACAGAAATATTACTCACAGTGGGTTTTCAAAACCGGTTGTGCGGTCTTCGAGGTTTGACCTACAAATATCAACATTTGTAACACAATTCCTTAATATACATAGTCATTAAATCAAGTAGTTCATGCATTCTATTCTTTCTCAATTTTATTTCATGTTATGAGATGCTAAATGATGCAAATGATATGTGAAAATCAGATAAATGAAGGCCCAAGAGTCAGAAAAATAGTAAGAAAACAAAATTGGGAAAACACTGTTTGGCATGACGCCGCACGCGTGGTTAGCTAAGCGCTGCGGTGGCCTAGGCCGCACGAGCGGTGCAACTGCAGTAGCCAAAATAGGTTTGGCCGCTTGAGCGGTTTGGGTGAAGTCCAGGCCGAATATTCTGCAAAACCATGGATCTCTCTTTTGCCAAAATCAACTTCAAAATCATGAAATTCAAGGCCCATCACTTGAAAACAACTTGATTTAAACATCAAAACTTCTAAACAAAACTCAAATGCATCATATACAAGATCAAACCTTGAATTGAGTTGGAAAACCATAATATTATGCCATAAACTCAAAATTCATGGAGGTTGCTCACAATTAAAGAATTAAGTGCAAAATAAATACTTAGATACAAGAATTCCATGAACTCATGCTAAGTTCTTGAGTTACCATGCTAGATGCCAAGGATTAAATAATTTATTCATGAAAAATCTTACCTTGGATGGTTTTGTAACTTGATCCCCTTTCTTTCCTCTTCTTCCCCCGAGTCCTTAGCCACTGAGCCACGTCACTCTTGTGACAAAATATACAAACAAATATATATATATATATATACTATACAAGACATATATATACATAAAACCAAAACAAACCAACAGACACACTCGATGTGGGGTTCGAACCCTTGACGTCGGGCTTAGCCTTTCAACCTTCAACCACTGGGCCTAACCATTGAACCCAAGCCAGTCGGATGACAGAAACAATTCAAACAAATATATATATTTATATATAGGTGGACAAAACATATATATATATATCAAAACCAAAACAAAAACAAAACAAAGAAAGACTCGATGTGGGGTTCGAACCCCTGACCTCGGACTCAGCCTTTCAATCCTTAACTCACTAGGCCAAACCACTGAACCCAAGCCACACCTGTGACTCAAATGTTCAAACAAATATATAAGACATATTTATACATAAAATGAAAACAAAACAAAAGAAACACTCAATATGGGGTTTGAACCCCTGACCTCGAGCTTAGGCTTTCCGAACCCTGAACCCATTGGGCCAAACCACTGAACCCAAGCCATACCTGTGACACAAATGTTCAAACTAATACCTATATTACATAGCTATACAATATATATACATATATGCATACACAATTCTCCCGCGTTTCTAAAGCTTTTCACTCTGCTTGTCACAGGCTGGCCGACAAAAGCTTTCTGCTTTGTAAGCTTGCCTCGACCCTCTCCCTCTCTTTGTCTTTCCCTCTCGTCTTCTTCTTCTCTTCAGTATCGTCCATCTTCTTCTTAACCGTTCTCTTCTTCTTCTCCTTCTCCATTATCGCTCTTCCATCGTCCTCCTCCTTCTTCTTTTTCTCTTCTATTTTCTGCCATTCTTCTGTGACTGCATTCTTTTCTGCCATTTCTTTCTTCTCTTCTTTTATACATGGCTTCGTCTCGCCCTCTCTCTCTTTTTCCGGATCTTAATGATCCATCAAGCTCCTCTGGGCCAAGTGCCCCTGCTCTTCCTCATCCCAGTCTTCCCACACTAACAGTTGAGCAAGTGATGGCTGCTCAAACTGATATTGATGCTAACCACCTCACGTTGAAGTCGTGTATGGAAACAGTGGCCGCGGTCACTAATTTGTCTCACCGTCTGCAAAACAGGACGAGTGAGCTACATCGGGTTAATGCCCAACTCAATCTGCTTCAGCAGATGTATAAGGATGCACGAACGGAGGTTTGTGCGTTGAAGGCAGAGAATAAAGAACTGAAACGGAAGACTACCTCCATGGAGAGTAGAGAGGTAAAATGACAGGCCACTTGTCTGGACCAGTTCGGAGCGCCGGTGTATTTTTCCTTTGATGGTCGGCGAAAAGTTAACTCTTTTGCCGGAAACATTGAGGCAGGGCCTTCAAAGGCCGATGACAAAAAGAGGAAGAGCTCGGCGACGGAAGAGCCGAGTAAATGAAGCTGGCATGTGGTCGGCATCTGCGAAGACGAAGAAGAAGAACAAGATCTATTTTTTTTTTTTTTTATTTCTTTTTCTGGACTTTGTATTTTTTTTTTGGGCTTGTTTTTTTGTATTTCTGGTTTTTTTTTTTTTTTTTTTTTTTTTTTTTTTGGAGTCTCTGTAATCGGGGATGTCCTCCCCTGACTGTAATAAAAAGTTTTGATTTTGTATCTCAATGGTGTGACTGGCATATCACTTTGAGTTGGAAAATACTTTTGTTTGATCAATTTTGAGATTGATTGAAATTTGAACTCTGAATTGGACATTGATCCACACTGACCTGAAAAATAAAACTGAAAACGAAGCCAAAATAATCCAAACACACTTCTATACGCTGACTGGTATGAATACCCTAACTGGTATAAAATACACTAACTGGTATGAATACACACTGACATACACTGATTAGTATGAATACCCTGATTGGTATGGATACACACTTCGATACACTGACTGGTATGAATACACTGACTGGTATAAATACACTGACTCGTATGAAGACACACTGATATACATTGACGAGTTGACTCGAGTGGGGGAGAAGATAGAATCACTGACTCGACTATGCCCCTAATTCATTACCTTGAAAAATTTTTATTTTATTTTTTTTTTGTAAAAATGTTTTGATCAACATGAAAATTAGATTAGCATACTTATTCCATTTTCTGTTTGAAATCACGTAAGCTAAGCTGTGAGTACTGAAAATTTTCCCTTTTCAAATCCAAAGAATGGTCCAAGTTTTGTAAAAAATGAAACAATTTTCGAGAAAAATTAGTCAGCTTTATTCAAATTAATCGAAACCTATTTTTGCAAATGGCCACTACTCAACTAACATAGAATCAACCATTGGGGTGCATAGTCCCAAACCATAACCGAACCGAGCCGATCCGAATGAAATCGAAAGCAAAATCGATCAACCGAATCACGAGCCGAGCCGAGCCGAATCAACCGAACCAACCAATCGAAAGGTAATGAAGATACATCAATCAAACATGGATAGGACAACCAAGTCGACTAAAGATACACCAATCACACACGGACGAAATGAATAAGTTAACAAAAATTATTGGGGCCGAACTTCAAGATGAAGCTACCTACGTATCCCAAAGATAGGAATCAGGCCATCGTAGTTCTGGCCAAGGTTCACTTGGGTATTAACACTCTCTTTTTTGTTTCATCATCATTTCATTTTTTTATTTTTTTCTTGTTTTTTCTATATATTTTTTTCATTCATTTTTTTTTTTTTTTGGTTTCTGCTCTAACTTTTGCCTGGGTCACCCTTTTGGGTTTGCAGCCCAGCGAGCCTCTCAAAGGTTACTTTCATTTTAACTTGTCCATGTTGATTGGGTATGAAATCTGTAGGCCATCTATAAGAACGACTGCTACACTTGACCAGCACTGAATTTGCCCCAAGTGTAGTGGATAGGAACTTGATGTCCTTCAATAATAAAATTCATTCTCTCAACTTTTGGGTTTGCCTTTCTGAGCGGTCTTCATTGGGAAACGATTCAGTTTTAACTCTTTGATCACATCCAACCTTTTGCCCCTAGTTCAAGGGCTGCTTCAAATCTTAAATCACATCCGACCTTCTTGCCCCTAGTTCAAGGGTTGTTTTCAATCTGAATCACAGGCCCTATATAGTTTTGGCTAAGGTTCACTCGGGTATTGACACTCTCCTTTTACGCTCTAACTTTTGCCAAAGCCGCCCTTTCGGGTTTTCAACCTTGCGAGCTTTTCATTTTTTTTTTTTATTTTTCCTTATTTTTATTTATTTATTTATTTATTTTTATGCTCTAACTTTTGCCTGGGTCGTCCTTCCAGGTTTTCGGCCCAGCGAGCCTCTCAAGGGTGGTACCTTCTTGCCCCTAGTTCAAGGGTTGTTTCAAATCTAGAATCACATTCGACCTTATTGCCCTTAGTGGAATGGCTGCCTCCATTTGAATCACATCCTTGCCCCTAGTTCAAGGGTTGTTTCCATTTGAATCATATTCGACCTTATTGCCCCTAGTTAAAGGGCCGTCTCCATTTGAATCACATCATTGCCCCTAGTTCAAGGGCTGTTTCCAATTTGGCTATGCAAGCCTTACACTTTGGTTGATCATTGAATACTTTGACTCATGGTTTGAAAGCTAAGGAGCTAAGGAGGTCAGACCTTGAGTCAAGAGGGACCCTATGCTGTATAATCAATTCCAGGCATGTTTTCGTAGGACCACGCAAAAGCAATTTTTTGAAATCTTTTCACAAAGTTACGAAGACAAGATAGAACCAATTTGGACCAAGCCAGGATCTTTCTCAGCACCCACAAAAATGATTTTATTCATCAAGGGCTTAGTACACCTTTCTTCTTCTTAGTTGATCAAAAGTTACAAATCCTGAGGAAATTCTTGTTCTTTGTTTTTATCAGAGTTTTGGAAAAAGTTTTTAAAAAACTTTGGTCAATGCAATGATTTAAAGGCACATAGAAGTAGGTGAAAACTACTACCGTTTCATTCAGATCTTCTGGCCCAATGACTGAAACAAACTTAAAAGAAAGAAAGAAAAGACAAAACAAACACAGATAGAACAGTGATGCCCGGGTTAATACCCCCGAGATCACCATACTCTGACACAACAAGACTGACTCAACACCCAATTCAGAAAGTAAAACAAAACCATTTCCAAGTTTCTAAAATTAGTGTGTGCCATCCACCATGTTTGGCGTAAAATGCGCGCCATCAGCAGGTGGTTTACCTTTAATCACAGGACCCACTATCCCCCAAGTTCATTGACCCAGTGCTAATAGACTTTGTAGAACCTGGTGGAGTGATGATCTTGTTGTCAATCAGGTCTTGAATTTCATGGCGAAGACGAAAACAACAATCAGTGTCATGGCCGAGTTGCTGATGGAAGGCGCAATACTTGGCCGCATCGTGCCTGGCTGGAAGGCGCTTAGGGAGAGGTTGAAAATCAAGGGGTTTGAGGTGGCCTTGTCCCATGAGGATTTGGAGAGCTTTAGACAAGGTCATGTAAAGGGGATTGAAGGCGCAGTTACCAGTTCTGGAAGTATTAATAGAAGGGTCAGCAGGTGTTGATTGGGTTTGATAATCTCTTACGAGTGTAAGATTGGAGCTGGAATGGGTGTTTCTGGTACAACATCCCTTTTCATGGCTTACCCCTTGGTTCAACACGCTCCTGGAAGTATTGACAAAAGTGTCATCCACAATATTTGTAACAACTATAAACACTTGCTGTTTGTTCAACCCTTTGACTTTTAAAGCCTCAATAGCCCATCGGAGATGTGCATACAGATCAATACTTGCCCCGGTTTCATTTTAACCCCTTGCTTCAGCTTTGCCAAGGGATTGGGTGGCTGTATCAGAGCGAGGTCCACTTGTTGTTGACATGTCATCACCTAGCCTTAAGATACCTTCGGGTTGGCCCTTTCAAATTGTAGCTCGCCCCAAGATTGGGGAGCTTTTTGACCTGAAATTTCTGGCACAGGATGTGGTCGATGATGGAGCCAAGATCCCAAAAGCTAAATCTGCCACAGTGCTCTGAAGGTCTTCAATCATGCTCAACAGCTTAGAAGTAGTGAGTTCGGCTATTGGTGCCTGCGAGGTATTTGAACCTACTTGGTCTTGGTGAACTGGTTGGGCCGGGTTCTTTGGAGTGGGTTGGATTGGAATTTGACTAGTAGGGAGTTCAAGTTTTGGGGGTTGAGACGATTGGGGTTCAGGTGCATCCATCATACACAAGTCCATGTCTTCTGGAATGAACACCTCAGGCTTCGGTAAATGGGTTGGGGTGATGTATATGTTGGGGTTATAGGCAGATGGCAATATATGGATCAGGTTGATGTCTCTAGGTGGTGGGACTTGGTTATGAGTGGGAAGTGGGTTAGTGGTCACATTTGGTTTGGAGGGTGGGGCGATGATTTTATTGTCAATGAGATCCTGGATCTCGTGACGCAAGCGGTAGCACTAATCGGTGGGATGACTGTGTTGTTGGTGAAAACAACAGTACTAGGTAGGGTCGTGTCTTGGTGGGAGTGGGTCAGGAAGAGGTCGTGGATCGAGAGGCTTGAGATGTCCCCTTTCCAGCAACATCTTGAAAGCGCGGGACAGATTCATGTGGAGAGGGGTAAAAGTTCTCTGGAACAAAGGTTGACCATTTTGTGCAGCTTGTGCGTTTGTAGCGGCAGCAGAGTTTGTAGTAGCAGCAAAGGGATCGGCCATCTTGGCCGACGATGTAGCCAAGGTACTAACATCTACAGACCGTGGAATAGCGCTAGTACCAACATCTGTACTTCGGGTGAATGGCCTCTTTGCGGGTTCACTAGTTCTATGGATAAGCCCCTTCTTGAATGCACTTTCAATTTGGACCCCTAACTGGTGTAGTGAAGCAAATATTGATAATGGAGTCACTATCATTCTTTGTAACATATCAGGTTCGAGATTGTGGACCACTAGCCTGACTTGTTCCATTTCAGAGGGCCTATTTGTCATCCGGGCTGCCTTGGCTCTCCACCTGGCAACAAAATCGATGAAAGATTCTTTGGGGTTTTGGGTAGTGGCCTCCAACTCACTGATGGTTACCTCTATCTGAGTGTTATAAGAGTATTGGTTTACGAACCCTTCAGATAGTTCTTCCCAATTCCGCTTAATAGAGTCTTCCAGTTTAGCATACCAAATGGCCGCTACATCAGACAAAGTTCTCCCGAACAATGATAATTTCTGAACACGAGAAAGACCCATAGGCCTTAGAACATCCGAAAACAGGCGGACATGTACAATTGGATCCCCACTTCCATCAAATCTGTCAATGTAGGGCATTTTAAATTTTTCTGGTAATCTGACCGAAGCCTCAGCGTACCCGTCTTCAATATCCGGAATGGAATTGAAGCCTTGGGATTTTTTCAGCGCTTTCTCCAGCCTGGCAATTTTCATCATAGCTAGATCATCGTTATTGTCAAAGGGAAGAAATTCCCCATGGGGCTGTGCCGAGGGTCTATAAGTTGGAGCCTGCGAAAATATCTCCTGGTGACCTGGGACTTGGGGATTTTCCACTGGTGAAAGAGGATCGGGATTCGGCTGAGTAACCGGGATTGGATGCACTATAGAAGCTGATGCCCCAGATGGGCGTCGCAGATCGGCGATGATTTCATCTTGTGCGGCCAACCTTTGCTCCATGGTTCTCAAAGTTGCGATCATGGCAGCAAGTTCTTCTGTGTTCTGTGCCATTCTTATAGGCGGGTGAGATATTGGTGAATTGCGGATAGGACTAGGTGTTTGTGGAGCACTCTGTACTGGTGCTGATGCCTGTTTGTTCTTTCTTCGTCGAGTGGCCAGTGGGAGAGAGACTAACACTGGCTGACCACTAACAAGGTCCTGAATTTTGCAAAGTCTACCAGAACGAGTCCACACAACTTGGGGGATATTGAGTCTTTTCTGAAGCTATGATGGTAAACTACCTCGCAAAAGCAAAAAAAAAAAAAAATCAAAATCGGACAGCACTTCGGCCCCAAATTTATTTTATTTTATTTTTTTAATTTTTATTTTTTTTGTTTTTTTTTTGTTTTTGTTTTTTAACACAACTGTAACAAGTCCGCGGGGGAACTCGTTACAGTTCGGACTCGAATTGTGTCACGGTTCTTAATCTTGAACCAAAGAGTCAAAATTTGGCAAATCGTTTTGAGAAAATATATTTTTAGAAAAGAAGTGCCAAACATGGACTGCTTTGCCAGATACAGAGTCGCCACCTAAATATTTTATTTTTGGAAAATTTAGGAAACCCTGACTCGTTTGCCTAAGGCCACGTGTCCGTCATCACCAAAGTTGCCTTGGCTCGGGAACTTGGGTACGATTGGGGAAGGTCACTTCGTGAGCACCCCCGCTCGCCCGATCAAAGATCGGCCTCTACTAACCATGATATCTAGTTTTGAAGACATTGTGCGTTCTTATTCCGGTTATTAGCCTAGATTTACTATGTGATGTGCACAACATACAAGTATAGACCGGGTCGCCTGAATTGGAACAAAACATTTCATGTTTGTTTTTGAAAGATGGTTTGCTACCCGCAGGTAGGCTTAAAATGTAGATTTTGCCACCCTCAGGTGGGCTTAGAAAACATGATTTTGCCACTATCTAGTGGGCTAAAAACTCACAGTTGATGATTTGTTCCAATCTAAACAACCCAACCTTCACCCACAGGCATTCAGGCAGTTATATCACATAAAAAAATAGCTTCATGATAAGCATGCTATCATGGCAGTCACTCACACACATGCAAGGATGCTAAAGCATAAAAACTCACTGAGTACTCCAAGCCAAAACAGAAGCTAATTAGAAATCTATGCATGATCCTAACTATACAGAAATGCCTAATGCGACACATGCAAAATGCAATTATAGCAGGCTCGGCTATTCTAAAGATGGCATGTGGAATGCTACAGCTAACATGTATTCAACTTGGAATTGAAATACAATGCAGTGAATTATGATGCGCCGAGCCCGGTACATGCAAAACAGATGAATGAATGCAACATGCTATCATATTGTATGCTAATTGAAACATGCCTTAATCTAACCATCATAAGCTGGTAAATAAAAGGAAAGAAAGACGTGGGGTTGAAAGACATATATCGCACTTACGTACACTTATTACAATTATGCCCTCTCGCAGAGGGTCTGAATAAAATAATATACAGTCCCAAATGAATAGTACTGTCCAAATAAATAATACAGTCCAAATATGTACAAAACCCTAATTAATTAACAAAATTAACTAGGAAAACTTTAAATTGGCATACAAGCCAAGGGCTGCCTTGACTCTTCTCCAGATGAAGAATGATGCATGTCTGGGTTGCCCTTGCGTGGAAATCCATGGTGATGCCCCAGTTAGCCTCTGTTTGCACTTATTCTTGGAATGCGTGCCAAGCTCCTAAGGTCACGATTCTTGTTTTGTCAAGCAGAGAGCAGGAAAGGGGCATGGCAATGTATTTTCACAAATGTATGCATGCCTCGATCCTCGTACCACCAATCACGCATCTCGATGCATGATGGGCGAGGAGACGAATTGCACAACTCAATATGGAATAAATGCACATGAAAACTTAACTAAAACCTAACTCCATCATGGATAATCCGAGTAGGTGGGATCGGGGAATTGAGACACGCCGTCACTCGAGTCTGAACGCCCTCGTTTCCGTGCTCAAAGCTAACTCCTATCCCAAACACAATGCAATATGCATGACATGCATGAATGCAACTAAGATACAACCTAACATGCAAAATGCAATGAAATGGCATACACGATGTACAAGGTAATATGGCATACACAATGCGCTAACATACAACCTAACATACACAATGCTATGGAATGAAATGGTATACACAATGCATAATGGACTTACACCAACATGAGTGGGCCTCAACCACACTCACATAAGAGGCCATTAGATGGAAATGAGACAACTCGAAATGCGTGCACGCATGCACGCAAACCGAGGACCGACCCTAAGGCACCAAATGCCACTCTAACAAGACATGGCAAAGCATGGAATATGGCATACTAGCATGCAAATTTCAAAGGCAATAAGTGATGCAAAACAGCCCCGAAACATGGCAAAATGACACCCGATGCATGGAATGAATCCCGAAACATGAAATTAGGCGCATGGAATGACCTATGGCTATGCAATGCATGCATTATTTGAACATGAAGTGTGAAGACAGAATCAAGACAGCCCCAAAACATGCATATTTACAGTTTTAAGAAAGGGCAAACAGTGAACAAAAATGGGGCTAAGCTAGCATGCAAAAATGGCCCCGAAAGAGGGATAATGAAGCAACTAAGAGATGCTGGTCCCAAACAGAGAAGGGCCCTTCTACAATTTTGAAGAAAGGCCCAAAATATGATGTTTTACATTTTATGAAAAGCCACAAAAACAGACACAAGTATGGAAAAACTTTCATGCAAAAAACGGGCCTTAAGGAGGGATACAAAGGCAAGTGGCAAATGGAAGCCTCAAACAGAGGATGGCCCTTAAACAATGTTAAAGAGGGGCCCAAAACATGGCATTTTACAGTTTATGATCAGACCCAAAACAGTGTAAAAGTATGCTCAAAATACTATGTAAGATAAGGCCAAAAAGAGAGCTATAACACAAAGTATAAAAAGAATGCTTCAAACAAAAAAAGACCCTTAATGAAACATGAAGAGGGGGTCAAAATAAGGTCATTTAAAGTTCGGACCAAAGCCAAAAAAAATAAGCACAAAGGGCTAACAAATCATGCAAAAATAAGGCCAAAAGAGGGATATAAAGGAAAGTGACAAATGGAAGTCTCAAACAGTGATGAGCCCTTCAACAATGTTGAAGAAGGGCTCAAAATAAGCTACTTTACAGTTTATGACGGAACTCAAAACATTTTATGCATAGGTCAAAAATAATATGCAAGAAAATGGCATACAAGGGAGGTAATGAAGCAAGTGCAAAAAGGAAGTCTCAAACAGTGAGAGGCCCTTAAACAAACATGAAATAGAGCTCAAAAAAATGCTATTTTCAGTTAGGGTCGGAGCTCAAATATGCAAGAAAGTATGACTAATGTATTGAGCAAGAATAGGACCAAAAAGAGGAGAGAAGGACTTACCCTTGAAGACTCAACTTTAGCAACCTCTTGACACAAGAAGTGGTGTTCCTCAGCTCTGGAAAATAGCTCCAAGTGGCTGGAATGGAGGTTGGAGAGGTGGTGCTAAGTGGTGTAGTGTAAATGATGCAAGGACCCTAAAGTTTGGAGTCTTGGAAGAGAGGGAAATGTAGAGTGTATGCAAGAGAGCTCTAAAGCAATTTTCTAACCCTCAAAACCAGCTGGGAGTGCTGGTTATATAGACCAAAAAGAGTGGAAAAGAGGAGGAAAAATGGGGGGGAAAACTAATTCAAGTTTCCTCCCAAAAGGCCAAACTCTCGGACATAAAGCCTAGAGGAAAACAAAATTCACTTTTAGGACACACTTGGGGAGGGGGTTATGGTCGGCTAGCTAAAAAGGGAAAAAAAGTCATTTCACCAACTAGGTGGCCGGCCTGCTAAGTTTTCTGGCCGGCCAGCTACTTTTAGGACAAAAAAATGGGCTGCCGGAAAGAAATGTGGCCGGTGGGTGATTGGGAAGTCCAATGGTGGCCATTCAAGTATCCAAATTGAAGCCCCGGAAGTTATCTTTCCAATGGCGTAAACCTTGCATCAAAATTCCTCCTGTGAAAAGAGTTATGCCCTTTTTGGTGAAGCCGCGCAGATTTCAGTTCAACCGGAGTGATGCCCCACTTCAATCAACCATATCTCCTCTGTCCGGAATTGAATTTAGGAGATTCTTGAGTGAAAAATGAAGCCTCGGAAGTAAAATTTCCAACAGTAGTGGCCTCATAGCTTGATTCCAAGTATCCAAATGAATAGGCCCGATTCGGCGAGGGCTGCTCGACTCTCTCTTAACGGTTCATGCCCATTTTCTCCCCCGACTAGATTTCTTCCTTCTTCTTTTCTTTTCTTCAACTTCAAACCCCTAAGTAAGGTGTTTTGAAAAATTTTTCAAAGATTTCACCTCTCTTTCATTCATTCCCAATTTGTCCTCGCTCGGTTTACCGAAAAACGCAACATTTAACAAAATGCGAGCGTCGGAACATCGTAGGAACTTTATTTCAAAAACGTTTTGAACGAGAGGGTTTTAAGTCTAAAATCTTTTGATCGAGATTGTTTTGGTCCAGAACAGGGGTATGAAGTTGAGATTTGACTCTCTTTCTTTGCCAAAGAAATTGCACATTTCCCCTGTACAACTTTCTCCACCATGTAAACCATCAGTCGTGTCCAAGTCTTATGGACGGTCAAAAATGGGGTGTCTACAACAACACACCGCTGAACTGTGAGCCCTACTGAACTTATGTTGACCGCTCATTTGTAACACTGATATGAACCACCCTGTACAGTTTCACTGTAAAAACACATACAATGTAAAAGAACCAAAACACCCCTACAAAGGAGGTAGGGTTATCATGTCCTACATTTTGACATGATCTAGGTTTCACTATTTCAAGCAAATGGTTTCATAACATCCTGTAAGGGTGGTATCCTGTCCTAATTTCGAATAGTCACTAGAGTATACTATATGCATTAGGTCAAATAGTCACAGAGGGTACCTCAGCAAGACTACCTAATATACCTCTCACACCTAACACCGAGAAGTGAAAGGAGGATCAAACGGTACGGCGGTAATCTAGATCCAAGGGTTGTGTTCCAAACATGGCAGAGCCCATGACCGGTCAGCCTTTTGGCAAGCTTTGTGGGCAAGCCTCCAGCAAACCGTCCAAGAATAGCAGATGGCAAACACAGGGACTTAAGTGCACCAATGCAAATGCAATGCAAAGAACATATAAATGTAGATAAAAATTCACATCATAAAGTTCAAGTCAAGTTCTCTAAATCCCCAGCAGAGTCGCCAGAAACTGCAGCTCGGCTTTTCGCGCTCCCTTTCGAAAGAATGAAATAGCCCTTACAATTCGGACTCCACTTGTGTTGGTTCTGAATCTGATTTCACAAGTGCAATGTGAAACAGTGGAAACACAAAAAGAGTCCAAATCTGGTAATTATTTTTAGAAAATCGATGTTTGAATCAAATGCCAAAAATGGACTGCTTTGCCAGATTTCAGAGTCGCCACCTAAATATTTATAGGAAATTTAGGAAACCCGTGACTCGTGCCAAAGGCCATTAGTCCGTCGTTACCAAAGTGTCTTGGTTCGGGAACTTAGGTATGAGAGGGGAAGGCCAATAATTGAACACCCCACTTACCCGATCAAAGACCGACCTCTACTAATCATGATGTGGTTTTTATGTACAATATATGCTCTTGTTCTATATGTAACATACAAGTATAGACTAATTTCACGAAAAGTTGGAACGTTTGATTCCATGTTTGTTTTAAAAAAATGTTTTGAATATGTATCACTGAAAATGGTGATCTCATATATACATGAATCAAAGTATCCCAATTTAAGTGATTAGCCTTCATCCACATGCATTGAAACAGGTATATCAAGTAAGCATTTAGCCTCATGGTAGTATGTTTGATATGACAGCAATCACACTTATGCAATATGCTAAAGCATAAAAACTTACCTTATGTCCGAAGGCGAGTCAAAAGAAGGTAAATAGTTAGAAAAAAAAAAATGCATGATCCTAATTAATGCGATATGGCTAATGCAACACATACAATGTGCAAGTAATAAGCTCGGCTACTAGCATGGCATGCGAGTCAATTCAAGGCATGTGATAGAGCATGTATTCAAGTAAAGAGTTTGAATTTGACATTTGAATAATATGATGAGTCGAACTTTTATGCATGCAAACGGATGAATGCAAATCATGGAAAATGTTAAATTAAACATGATGTCCCTAATCTAACCATCATAAGCTGGTAAATAAAAGGGAGAAAGACGTGGGGTTGGAAGACATACACATTATTACAAATTTGTCCTCGCAAAAGAGGGTCCGAATATCCAAATGCGCCCTCACGCAGGAGGGTCCGAATGTCCAAGTGTCCGAATAAATAATTATTACAAAACCGAATGAATAATAAATGAAAGGGGCTGTCTAATTTATTACAATAATTGATGTAAGGCAAGCCTTGACACAATAAATTCGGTATAATGTCCGACCGAATTCAATTAATCATATTGGTTCTTTAGGTTGGTTGTAATCCAATTTTAACCAATTTTATTAGCCTTTTTTATTACCTGTTCATTTCTTTATCTTTTCTCCTGTTTGTGCAAAAGTGATATTTACGTCCACTAAGTCCAAAATGCAATAAAGAGAAATAAGTTTCGACTTAGCC
Source organism: Camellia lanceoleosa (assembly GCA_025200525.1). Lineage (NCBI taxonomy): Eukaryota > Viridiplantae > Streptophyta > Magnoliopsida > Ericales > Theaceae > Camellia > Camellia lanceoleosa. The sequence goes on from CM045765.1 coordinate 133,052,434, forward strand.
TGAATAAAACCCTATTTTCTTCAGAGGAAATCACAAAGGAAGAGTCAAACTCATGTACAAGTTAGGGATTTCAAGTCAAACTCAAGATGTGCAACAAGGATTAGTCAAACTCAAAAGAGTAATAATGACTTGAAATCCAAACTTGATAATAAGTGATAATGACACTTTCCTTGGTGATTTCCAAGGGTCAATTACTCCCTTAACATTAAACAAACAAGTGATAAATTCTTCGGGGGAAATTACAAAGGAAGAGTCAAACTTATTTACAAGTTAGGGATTTCAAGTCAAACTCAAGATGTGCAACAAGGACTAGTCAAACTCAAAAGAGTAATAATGACTTAGAAAAACCCAAACTTGAGTGATAATGACTTGAAATCCAACTTGATAATAAGTGATAATGACTTTTTCCTTGGTGATTTCCAAAGGTCAATTAGTTCTTTAAAAATAAACACACTGATGAATAAAGAGAAATGAAAAATAAAAGATTGTGCTTTAGTATAAGAATATGTATACATTTGGGGTAGTGAACCTCCAAAGAATTTAAACCGTTAAGCATAGAACGTTTTATGCTTTTGGTGGTAAATCCCCTAAGAGATTAAATCAGTAAGCATAGAACGTTGTATACTTTTGGTAATGAATCTCTTAAGCATAAAACGTTTTATGCCGTTGGTAATGAATCTCCAAAGAGATTAAACCATTAAGCATAGAGCGTTTTATACCTTTGGTAATGAACCTCATAAGAGATTAAATCATTAAGCATGGAAGAGTTCCTTTCTTATACTTGAATCACAATCTTAATTTTTCATAACTTTTTAATCGAAATAAGCAAAGAATGGAGGGAGATTGCAGAGATGATTTTGCGAAATTGATTAATTGGTTAGTACAAACAAACTTGATATTTAAAATATAAATCATTGAAATAAATTAAACAGCCCTCTAAATAGCATATAATAGTGCTGAAATTAAGTTATAGAAAGCGAGCAAAATTAAATAGCCGGAGGTACTATTCACCGCCGGAGGTACTATTCATCGTCGGGGTTACTATTTACCGCCGGAGGTACTATTCACCGCCGGGATAAATTATTTAAAGTAATAAATTACAATAATTTATAGACAATATTTAAATTATAGCAGATATGTGGGTGGTGCAGCCATTCCATTAAAACGATAAAAAAAAATTATAAAACGAAGTAAATAAAGTATTTAAACAAATTATATCACATTTTTAAGTTAAATGAAAATTTACGAAAACACTACACTAATTAATTAACAATGAGTAATTAATTAAATTCTAATTAACTAAACTAAGTAGCTATTTAATTACACTAATTAATTTATTATAAAATTCTAATATACTAACTATTCAACGAAAACTACTTACTTACTTGAACTAAACTAATTAATTAAACAAACTATATTGCATTATTAAATTAAATGAAAATTTACGAAAAGTCACATTTTGGGAAAATGATAAATTTTTCTGAGTCACAAACTTTTTCTTTTAACTACTCTCAAGTCTTTGGAATGTGTTCTCAATTCTCAATCCAAAATTTGAAATTATAACTTTAGTGGTTGGTTTTTGAATGGTGTATTGATGAAATGAAAATAAAAATATCAAAAAAAATATTTTATTTTCCATCCTCTCTTTTTATTTCTCTCCTTTTTCTTCTTCCCTTTTTTATTTCTCTCCTTTTTCTTCTTCCCCCAAATCCTTCTATCCCTCCTGCTGAGCCTCTCTTCCAGAATTCCCTCAAAAATTCATCTCCTTGACTCTGCAGAGCCCCTGCCTTATATAGGCATAAAATAATAATATAAATAATATATATATATATATATGCAAAGTTTGAATTGATGGCGGCATGCCGACATTAATGTATTTTTTTATTATTTTTATTTTATAATATATATAATATAATATGCAAAGTTTGAATTGATGGCGGCATGCCGACATCAATGTATTTTTTTATTATTTTTATTTTATAATATATATAATATAATATATATATATATATATAAAATATAATATAATATATAAAATATCTAAAATATATAATTTATATCAAAATATTAAACATATAATATACTAATATAATTTTATATAAAATACCAAACATATAATATAATAATTTTAAACACATAAAATAATTTGTTTTATTATTTTCTTTTATATAAAATACACTAAAAATATGAACAAATACATAAAATTATGAAAAATTACAAAAATACTAAATTAATGAAATATTCAATATTTTAAAATAATTTGACCATAATGGTGAAGGTTGGGATTAAAATTCAAATTCGATTTCTTTTAATACATTCAAATTGTCATCATCGAGTAATCAAAAGAAAGTGTCCAAGTCTTAAGCTCAGTCAAAATGAGATGTCTACACTAATTTTGATATACTAGTTAGTATACTAGTTAATACAAGATTTTATGGGACTTCCATACCACCACCGGTTACATCCATCCGCAGTTAAAAACAAAAAAACTTGGAAGTACAAGCTATTCCATGTTCCTACAAGTGGCATCAGTTACCCTACGTGTCACTCAACCACCATGCCACCTTCTTCCTCTCTCTCCCTCACCTTTATCTTGTTCAACGGCCAAGAAAGCGGTGTGAGACCCATTTCACAAAAACAGAGCAAAAAGAAAAGAAAAGATCAGATTCAGAGCAACAATGTCTGCAATGTGTATAATCAAGAACGCCATGTTCAACCTTTCAAAGGCTTTCCCTCAAACTCAATCCTCTCCTCTTCCTCTCTCTGTCTCTCTCCGTCCCAAAGTCTCTAGGGTTTGCTTCACTTCTGCATCCAAACACTCTGAGGTATTAAATTAATCATACTAGCACCTTATCAATACAATACCCATGTTTTTAGAATAGCCTCTTTGGTTTTGAATTTTCAAAAATAGTTTTTCGAGTTTTCAATTCAGATTAAGCAAACTGTGTGCGCAATTGAAATTGATAATATGCAGATTATTGATTTAAGAGTGCAGAGAGTGTGTTCAATAGTGGGAAGTTGATTTTATTTTTAATTCTTATAGTAATTTGCTTTAGCAAAGGTAAATGTTTCATTTTTTTATTATTATAATAATGTGATTGGGAATCAAGATTATGTGATATAATAAAATTAGAAGTCGTGGAGCACTCACACGTGGAAGACACTGACGATTATTTTAAGGAAAGCCCCAACGAAAAATATGTCTGTTTATATTATTATTTTATTTTAAAAAAATAAGATTATAAATTGTATGATTGAGTTCGAAAAGTTGAAAGATTTGGAAAAAGAAAAAAAACTCAGAATTTAGGGCATACTAACCATCTAATTGCTATAGGGAATTTTGGAAAAATAAAAAAAAATAAAACATAAACACCAAGTGGGGCCTATTATTTTTAGTCATGAGATGTTTTAGTTTGCAGTAATGCTAGGTATCATGAAAAGTCTTTCATGAAAATGATCATGAAAGATTTGTGACCTTTGGATTACACTTAGAATAAAACACCACACACTAATCAAGGTAATCTAAGGATCACAAATCTTTCATGATCATTTTCATGAAAAATTTTTCATGATCCCTAACATTTCTCTTTAGTTTGACATCAATCTGCATGTAAATAATAACCCATGAATTATAATTACTTTTATTTGAATTGCAGGGAAGAAATGAAGCAGAAGGAAGTTACAACAAGGGGTATGGGACTAGTGATTCCGATAGTGATTTTGAAGATAAAGCATATGAAATGACTGAAAAAGCCAAAGAAAGAATGAAAGAAGGCATAGACAGAACCAAAGAAAAAACCCAAGAAATGAAAGACAAAGCAAAAGACCATGCAGAGACCATGAAGGACAAGACAAGGGACACAACAGAGAGAGCCACCGAGAAGGTGAAAGAGGGTACAAATAAAGCTGCTGAAACCGCTCGGTATGCGAAAGAAAAAGCCAAGGAAGGGACAGAGAGCGCGGCGGAGAAGACAAAAGAGCAAGCCCATGGCATGAACGAGAAGACCAAGGACGTGGCAGGGACGGTGGCGGAGAAGGCAAAAGAGGGGACACACAAGGTTACTGAAACGGCGTGGAGCGCCGGAGAGACGGTGGCGGATAAGACCAAGGAAGGGACGAGCAAGGCGGCTGAGGTGGCACAAAATATAGGAGAGAAGGCGAAGCAGACGGCGGCGGGGGCATGGGGGGCGGCAAAGGAGACGACGCAGAAGATCAAAGAGACGGTGGTTGGGAAATCGGAGGACGATGAGGACATTGATGATTATATTGAAGATCATGTGAGGAAGCCTAGGAAGGAGGAGCATGATAGTGAGAAGAAGTATTGAAGGGGGGTATTTCCGTCTTTTTAGAAGTGCAAAATAGTTTAGCTATGATAGTGTATGAATTTTGAAGTGGTTTTTACTTGAATATGTTTGTTGGAACTTTTGCATGGTTTTTTGAATTTGTAGTATGTGGAAATGAAACTTTGATAAAATTGGATGGGAGTTTGGCTATTTTGTTAATCACACTAGGCTCCCCTGTTCCAAAATGTTGGGGATTTAAGACCCTAAAACAATTTTGTTTGCACAAAACTTTCCAACAAGCCCAACTATGGAAACCAAGCAGTCAACAGGAAAAAAACTGGTACTAACACTAGGTAGCAAAGAAAATATAATAGAAGGGTAAATTATTGACACCGCTTGAGGTTTGATCAGTAGGTTTGGTTTGATTACATTTTATCTCTTGATGTTATGAAAATTATATTTTTTGTGATTAATAATCTCATTTTACAAACCCGCTAGTTATATAAAAGGTAATAACTTCTGGTAAAAAAATAGATGAAATTATATTGAAAAAAATATATAAAACAAATGAAAGACAAAAAAATAAAAATAAAAATAAAAAATAGAAGAAGTAAAGCAAAGTAAGAAAAGAGAGAGTACGAATTTAATGTCTTTTTGATAGCAACGTTAATTCCGTTTAAATAATTACAATGACAGAAGATCCGTTTAATTTTCCAAACGTCAGGGATAATATGTATTAAATTTAAATTTCGGGGATGTAAGTATAACTTATCCATAATAGAAAGTGAGATTGATGCATGATGAGTTATGCATTGTGGTCTTAACAATAATATGGAGAGAAAATCATGAGGGCGGAAAATGTTTAATGTTAAGGGTTGCTCCCAAGTAATTTGGTGAGGATGATAGCGGCCTAAGGTCATTTATATTTTAGGACACTCTTTTTTTGTATAAAGTGAAAGTTTTATTAAAAATATAAAATTAAAGGTACAGGAAATGAAATGTATTATCGAGAAAGATTCAGAAAGTACAAACTATCTTATTACTATTGTTTGCATCCACATAATCAATCCCTTAGTTTCACGATTTTTATAATAATAATAAAAATAAAAAAAATAAAAAATACCATGTGATTGTTAATGTATTGTGTATAAGGAGATTGTAATTTTGAAAACAGAAAATCTTAGTCAACAAAGCTATATATGGTGTTTAATTTTTAAGTGAGAATGTAATATGCATATTTTGCTAATAGAAGATCTTAGTCAACAAAGCTATGAATGATGGGTTTTAAGTGAGAATGTAATATGCATATTTGGATCTGAATTAAAGTAAAATTGCATAAGCATATTGTGTTGGTTTCAAAGACAATGCCTTTCAATCCAATCTAAAGGGGGAGAGAGGGAGTGCCTTGGGTAAACCCACTGGGGCATTTCCCACCATTCTTTCTTGTTTGCTTTGACTATAAACTGACAGAAAAAAGAGTTTTGAATTATACCTGTTGCTTCAATTTCATTCATACGCTTAGCAAGTCAGTTCATGAAAGCAACTTGTCAAACGTTGTCTTTACCGCTGATGGAACAGAGGAGACTTGACCAGAATAAGGAAAGTTTTTCGAGCTTCAGTATAGGTTACTCTACCACGTGTGTTTTGACCAAAGGCTTGTTTGGAATAAATTTTAAAAAAAAATTTAAAAATCAAAAAATTATTAAAAAAATTAAAAAATTTATACTATTTAAAGGTTGCTTGTCGGAATTACTCAAAAAGTCAAAAAATAAAAAAGGTAAATTTGTTGTTTTGATTTTATTATAATATTTTATTACACATCTTTTCGTAAAATGTCAAAAAATTATCTTAAACATATATTTTTTTCTCTACTTTTTTTAAACTAAAAATTCAAAAAGTACATTTATATACTATATCCATACAACTACTAAATATGTAACCTCCTATTCTAGTCAATTTTGAGTTGTTTTGAAAATATAGTTAAAAGTTAATTTTTTAAACTTTTTTTTAAAAAAACGTGTAAAAAATGTAAGAGATGATATGACTTAAAATGAGTTAAACTAGAAAATAATTTGGATAAATTACACTAACACTCCCTGAGGTTTATGTTTATTACAGTTCTTCTCTCACCTTTTGGAAATTACATCTCCCCTTGAAGTTTAAAATTTTATTACAGATTCTCTCCTCAGCAATTTAATTTTTTTAAATACTAATTTTGTCCTCATTGGGTAAATTACATTGACACCCCTTATATTTTAGAAATTACAATCCCCTCCTTAAGGTTTAAAGTAGTATTATCAATTGCCCCATCAGTTAGTATTAGTTGAAAAAAAAATTCATTGGAAAAAATTAATTGAAAAAAAATTTTGTTAATAAAATTTTTAAATTTTTGTTTAAAAACCAACGTAAACTCATTTTTTAAATTTATATATATTTTTTTAAATTTACAAACTGAGACAACCATTTATAAATCAAAAAAATTACAAAACAAGTTTTTATGACAGTTTTTTAATTTTTTTGTAAATATAAATTAAAAACTGAAAACGAAATGGTTACCAAACAGGTCTCAGATGATAAAAATGTCGTAAAATTAACAAATAATTAAATAAGTTATCAATGTAAGAAATGACTTATCAAAAGATTTTTAGGCTATGTATGGTTTGATTTTTAAATTTTTTTTTAAAAATTAAAAAATAATTTGGTTAAGAAATAAAAAATAAAAAATAAAAAATAATTATCTGGGCCACACGCAATGTATGGGCAATATGAGAGAATTCAATCTGGGCCTTAGATGTGATAATAACAAAACAAACAAAACCCAAAACAATAGATCTAATATAAAAATTATCATAGAAAACCCATTTGCAAATCAAACATTGCAAAATTAATTGAAATTCTTGCCTTAGAATAAATCAACAAATCATAGAAAAATCCAAGTCCAATAAAAGCAAAATCATTAAACAGAAATCTATATAGACTTCGACATCGAGTAGATCTTTGGCATAGGCGAACTCAGCGGTTTTGAGAGTGTCTTCGAATAAGAGCATGTGATCGAAATCGTTTCCCAACACCATAAAGGAGTGTGTATTGTAAATTCGCACCCTCTATTAGTTTGTACTTTTTTTTTGGATCAAAGACACCAATTAGATTTCATTCATAGATAAACGTGATACAAGTGGAGGAGGGGGACAAGCCACCCAATTTACAGGAAGGTAACCTCCTAGATATGCTCGTGCCACCCAGTGCGCAGCATGATTAGCACTGCGAGGGCACCAACTAAAGGATAATCCCCGTTTATGTGCGAGGGCCTTGATATCGGCAAAAATAGCAGCACATTCCCATGGAGTGACATGTCACGATCCAAACCCGGCCCTATGGGTTTAGCATCAGAATCGCCAAGAATCCGAGATTATCAAGAGCTTTACAAAGACAACAGAGTTGAGAACTGGCGGAAGCCAATACAGTAAATAAATAGTGTCCATAGAGCTGTGACAGTCTGTATGCCAAAAAGATTTTTCATGCATTCACCCATTCAGAGCAGTACAGTCTATACAAAATTTACAGTCATATCGAACAGGGACCTAATCCCTTGACAACAGTACAGTTAGTAGCTGACAGTCTACACAGTAAACCAAAACAGTACGGAGACGCATTTAGGAAAAACAAAACACCCCAAAGCCATAGCATGGCAACTTCGGAACCTAGCAAAGGAGGCACATAGGCGCTTGACAAAAGCTGAGTCTAACCCACGCCCCAGGCTCCGATCGATGGTGAGCACCTACATATATATATATATATATAAACAGTGAGCTAAAGCCCAGTGAATAACATAATGCGTAAAGAGGTTTTGAATGAATGTCCTTCTGAATGAAATAAGCAGTTCATTTCAATCAAGATTTCATTGTTCAAGACAAGATGCAAATCATATGTGGTACATCCATTAGCATAACAATAATAGTAGGTCTGAAAGACCGGACAGTAATGATGGCCATCAATCAGTAAACAGTAGTGGTTCCACGAGAGAACCGACAGAGATCTCTGTAACAGTAGCAATAACAGTATACAATAGTTGCTAAGGATGCCACAATACATTTCAGAATATAGGACATACATTCAATCAATTAACAATAATTACTTCAGAAAACAGTTTCGTTAAACAGTCAGAAAACATTCTCAGTTGAACATATCTTTACACAATTGTTACTCACAGAGTTTGGGCTACAGTATGCTAGAGCGTGTCTCCCCAGTCGCCAACCCTACACAGTTCACAGGTTGAACACACACTAAGCTACGCAGTTGGCAAATATCATAACCTAATCCCTAATTTGCCTGGGTGTGTTCTACATCTATATCCTCATTAAGATGCCTTAAACTAGGCCTAAAATGCCTAGAATGGGATGAGGATGCAAAAATACACTTAGAAAACATTTTGCAAAGTTTGCTGAAAATAGGAGCCTCCCCCGAGCGACCCTCCCTTCGCTCGAGCGAGCTTCCAAAATCAAAGGCTTCGCTCGAGCGAGAAATCCTTCGCCGAGCGGTCTGTCAAACAAGAAAATATCGATGCTGTGATTTTACGCGTGATGGTCGCTCGATGCTCGCTCGAGCGGAGCCCTGGACAAAGGTGCTCGCTCGAGCGAGGAATCCTTCGCTTGAGCGAGGAAGCCAAATCTAGAATTTCCAGATTTACCTCCCAAGCTCAAACCAAGCATTCTACCACTCTAAACTCGACCTCTTGGGCTCAGATTCTAGAAAACATATCTAAATTCATTGTATAACAAGTTTCAAAGATCAATTTATGAATTCTAGCCCCAAAGGTGAGTCAATTAAAACCATTTTTTAAACCCATTTTTCATAAACATGGAGAAATGCAAACATGCATGAAATCCAACCATTTTAAAGCTCCAATGCTTGTTCAAATGAACTCATTTCTTCAAGAACATGGTGAAATCATGGACTCAAGCCTAATTATGAACATGCATGTGCAATTTACCATGAACTCAACTCAAATTTTAACATTTCAACCATGCATGCATGAATTAAGCTATAATCTTACATGTATGAACTAAAACAAGACTTAACTCTACAATTTGGCAGGGATCATGCAAGAATTAGCTTAAACTCACAATTAGAGGGTTGTATTCTCTTACCTAAGTCTTGTATTCAAGGTTTGGAGGCTCAATTTGCAAACTATACTTCAATTCTACCAAAATCCAAGCCAAAATCACAAGATCAACTCATTCTCTCTCTCGTTCTCTTGTTTGGTCGGTTGGGTACTCAAAATAGGTTGATGAATATGTTTTGATTAAGTATAAACAAGGCCTCAAATATGAATAAACAAAGGCCCCACTCAATGGCAATTCTGTAATTAATGCAACTCTATTAATTGGCTTTATTTAATCTAGTTTAATCATACCTAATCACATTTTAGATAGATATACCATTAAATCACAGAAATTCTACTGATCTTGAAACACTAAACAATTTCCAGTTCGGCCGCCGATAAGGCCTTCAATTTGCAGTTTAAACATAAAAACACGAACAAATAATCAAATAATCGAACAGATAAAAATGCAATACAATGGATATGCTCAGTCAATTTAGTTCCAGTTTTCAATCAGTCCGTTCAGTACTTCAATTGTTTTAATTATCAGTTTTAAGCGGTCCAGTTTAGCAGTAATCAATAGTTAATTCAGTAATTTATCGGTAAACAGTATGGGAGTTGTTACAGGACATCCTCCGAAACACTGAGTTTGATTGCTCCAAGGTTGTCACCTTCAATCTCCACTCTGTTGAGTTGCAGTTTATCGCACATAACACAGGCCAACCGGAGTGCCATGGCTTCACCCTGGAAAACCGAAGAAATAGTGACTTTCGTGGTTACCCCATCTACAAGAGTTCCTTGATCATTACGCAGTAGAGCAGCCGCCATACCCACAGTTGCACCAGGCTGGATGACCACATCGCAGTTAACACGAAGAGACCCTGGTGAGGAAGGAACCCAGGCACGGGCAGCACCAGCAGCTGGACGGAGGTTACTAGCTTGGGCCACCAGCAAAGCTTGGGCCGACAAAAATTCCAGGTCATCCCGAACGGCCTTAACAATTACGTCCCTAGGATCCACTGGGGCATGGGTAAAAATATGCGCATTGCGAGCCTTCCAAATATGCCAACAGAGCCACAAGAGCTTGTAGACAATCTCTTGACGTGCGTGAGTGTTGTCAAAACTGTCCATAACCCCACTAAACCACTTCTGAAAGGATTGAAAGTGGGGGGGGGGGGATCAAATCGAACTCCAAGACCACTACCAAACCAAACAGCCTTAGTCCAAGCACACCCTATGAAAAGATGTTCGATGGACTCAACTACAGAATGACAGATTTGACAAAGATTGTCCGCGGCGCACCTGCGATTACAGAGGTTTTGGCGGGTAGCAAGATAATTGTTGCACAGACGCCAAGCAAAGTGTTTGAGCTTAGGGGGAAAGGCTAGCCCCCATATAAATTTCCATTCCTTATCAGACCAGCAGAAGGAGGAGGATGGAACCAGGGGAGAGGGGGTGGTCTCAGTGTTCACCAAAGCTGCATACCCGGAACTGACAGTGTAAGTGCCCTTGGCCTCATGATGCCATATGAACGCGTCCTCCTTATTCTCGAAGGAGATGGAAAGAGCAGCTATTGCCGCAACCTCAGTCGAGGAGAGCAAACTTTCCAGTTTAGCCATGTTCCAAGCTTTGGTCTGGGGCAAAATCACATCGCGAACAAGATTAACCGCACACCCAACCGGAGGAGTGGACCGCACTCTGAAATCTTTTAACGCTGGAACCCACTTATCCTTCCAAAAGTTGATGGAGACACCATTAGAAACTTGCCATTGTAACCCTCCGGCCAACACATCACGGCCCGATAGAAGACTAGACCAGGCCTATGATGCACGGGCCCCTTTAACAGCATGCAAGAAATTAGAGTGGGGGTAATAAATACCCTTCAATACTTGGGCACAGAGAGAATGAGGAGACTGTAAAAGCCGCCACCCTTGTCGTGCGAGCAGGGCTTTGTTGAAGGACTTGAAATCTCAGAAGCCTAGCCCCCCTTTCCACTTCGGAAGGGTTAATTTACTCCACCGAGCCCAATGAATGCCCCAATCCTCCGGATTCCCTTTCTACCAGAAGTTGCGAATAAGGGAATCAAGTTTGTGGCAGACTTTATGAGGGAACAGGAAACATGCCATCGCATATGTGGGAATAGCTTGGGCCACCGATTTAATGAGCGTCTCTTTGCCACCCTGAGATAAAAGATGAGCTTTCCAGCCATGAAGCTTAGACAACATTCGCTTCGTAAGGAAGTTGAAAGCTGCAGATTTTGAGGTGCCCCAACATGAAGGAAATCCCAAATACTTAGCACCCGGTCGGATCGGAGCCACTTGTAGAATCAACCCCAACTGGTGTTGAGTGAGAGGATCCACATTGGCGGAGTATTGAACACCAGATTTAGCCAAGTTGATCCGTTCGCCTGAAGAGTCCCCATAGACTTGTAAAATGCGAAGAACCTCTGCACATTGACCCCTATCCGCTTGGAAGAACAATAAAGCGTCATTCGCGAAGAATAAGTGCGATATAACAGGGCAAGTCCTCCGGATGCGCAACCCGACCAGTCTTCCATGATGGACGCTATGCTGTATCAGACGAGAGAGGACATCAATTACCAGCAAGAAGAGATACGGAGAGAGTTGGTCACCTTGCCGCAACCCGCGAAAGGGCTTAAAGCTAGCTCGTTGCACACCATTAGCAAACACCGAGAAGGTAACAGTGGACACGCACTCCATGACCCATTGGACCCACTTGGGACTAAACCCCAATTTAATCATGACGGCTTGAAGAAAGTCCCACTCAACAATGTCATATGCCTTGTGGAAATCCAATTTCAAAGCCAAAGATTTGGCCTTTCCCCGTTGAAGCTTCAAGGCATGAAAGGCTTCGTGGGCTACTATGATATTGTCTTGGATAAGCTGACCCGACACAAAAGCCGATTGACTAGGAGAAATAAGATCACACAGCACCGTTTTGAGCCTGTTGGCCAATATTTTTGTAATGATCTTCAAATTGAGTTGCAAAGATTGATTGGGCGGAAATGGGACAACTTCTCGGGCGCACTGACTTTAGGAATGAGAATCAAATTAGTGTGGTTCATTTCTTTAAGCATAAAGCCTCCCCTAAAGAAACTCTTAACGACACCACACGTAGCATCACCCACCACATGCCAGAATTGCTGATAGAAGAAGCCCGGGAACCCATCCGGACCAGGAGCCTTAAGAGATCCCAATTTAAAGACTGCGGTTTTGATTTCCGAATCAGTAACATCTCGGGTGAGTACATCATTGTCTGCCGAAGAGATAGATGTTGGGAGAACTTGAAGAACCGCGTCCATATTACACCGAGGCCCAGCTGAGTACAGGTTCAAAAAGTAATGCAGCATGTGTTCATCAATCTCTGCGTCGGTTGACAGCCACTGCCTCGCTTCTGTTTGCAACCTCACAAGTTGGTTCCTTTGCCGCCACTGGGTAAGCGTTGTATGGAAGAAGGCAGAGTTCTGATCACCAAAGTTTAGCCAGCGGACTCGAGACCGTTGGTGAAGAAACATTTCTTCTCGAAGTAATGCACGGTCAATGTCATGTTTCATCTGAGCTTGCTTGGCCATATTATCCTCTGACGGCGGTTGGCCCTGCATTAGAGATAATTGTTGGCGTAGACTCGCTAGACGAGCCTTTCCATTTCCGAACTCCTGATTACTCCACACTTGGAGACCTCGTCTGCATGATTTCAGTCGTTGAGAAAGTTGAAACATAGGAGACCCGACTGAAGAATGATCCCAAGCTCATTGGATAGTAGGGGCGCAATCAACACTAGTTGCCCAGAGATATTCAAATTTAAAATACCGAGGCACTCAATTCGGACGAACAGAGCAATCCAGAAGTAAGGGACAATGGTCAGAGCCTATACAGACATCATGGACAACCTGTGCATATGGAAAAATATTCCTCCAACCCACATCCGCTAGCGCTCGATCAAGCCGTTCACGGACATTGGCCCGACCCACTTGGTTGTTAGACCAAGTATAGGGGTTACCTTTAAACTCAAGATCGATTAATCTACAGTTGGAGATCATCTCTTGAAATTCAAGGAGTTGGGATCGGTGACAATCAAGGCCGCCTTGCTTCTCTCATGTGGAGCCCACTTGGTTGAAATCCCCAATACATAACCACGAAAGATGAATACCCGTAGCCATCCCTTCTAAAGATTTCCATAAAGTTTGCCTCTCTTTACGGTGTGTAGGAGCATAGAGGAAGACCGCAGACCAGTCTCTACCTCCCCAGCCTGATAAAATACATCGAAGAACATGATGAGTGTGAAAACAGACATCCAACTGCACAGCATCCGTCCACCATAGGGCCAGGCCCCCCGATAATCCAATAGGCTCCACGTAAAATTTATTCGGAAAGTGAAGACTCCGTTGGATTCTTTCCAACTTAGCCTCCTTATTTTTTGTTTCCATTAGATAAACCACCACGGGACGATGGGTTGTGCATAACCCTCGGAGGATCCGGACTGTCAGGGGACGCCCCAACCCCGGACAGTTCCAGCTGATGATTAACATGACTCGTGTGGCTGTTCTGGGACAGCCACCAGAACCCCTTCATCTGGCTAAAGTTCACCATGGGTAGGGAAAGTACTGGCTACTTGAGAAGAGGCATCTAAATCATCCATCCAAGGGACAGTGTAACAAGCCCGCAGGGGACCTCGCTACAGCTCGGATTCGATTTGTGTTACGGTTCTTAATCTTGAACCAAAGAGTCCAAATCCGACAAATCGTTTTGAGAAAACATATTTTTAGAAAAGAAGTGCCAAACATGGACTACTTTGCTAGATACAGAGTCGCCACCTAAATATTTTATTTTTGGGAAATTTAGGAAATCCTGACTCGTTACCTAAGGCCACGTGTCCATCATCACCAAAGTTGCCTCGGCTCGGGAACTTGGGTACGATTGGGGAAGGTCACTTCGTGAGCACCCCCGCTCGCCCGGTCAAAGATCGGCCTCTACTAACCATGATATCTAATTTTGAAAACATTGTGCGTTCTTATTCCGATTATTAGCCTAGATTTACTATGTGATGCGCACAGCATACAAGTATAGACCGAGTCGCCTGAATTGGAACAAAACATTTCATGTTTGTTTGTTTGAAAAATGATTTGATGGTGCTACCCGTAGGTAGACTAAGACGTGGATTTGCTACCCTCGGGTGGGCTTAGAAAACATGATTTTGCCACTATCTAGTGGGCTTAAAACACACATTTGATGAACTGTTCCAATTCAAATAACCCAACCTTCACCAACAGGCATTCAGGCAGTTATATCACATAAACAGTTAGCCTCATGGTAAGCATGCTATTCATGGCAGTCACTCACACGCATGCAAGGATGCTAAAGCATAAAACTCACCGAGTACTCCAAGCCAAAACAGAAACTGATTAGAAATCCATGCATGATCCTAAATATACAGAAATGCCTGATGCAACACATGCAAAAATGCAACTATAGCAGGCTCGGCTATTCTAAACATGGCATATGGAATGCAACAGCTAACAAGTATTCAATTTGGAATTGAAATACAAATACAGTTAGTATGATGCGTCGAGCCCGGTACATGCAAAACAGATTAATGAATGCAAACATGCTATCATACTATATGCTAATTGAAACATGCCCTAATCTAACCATCATAAGCAGGTAAATAAAAGGGAAGAAAAACGTGGGGTTGGAAGTTTTACATCACACTCACGCACACTTATTACAATTATTGCCCTCGCACAGAGGGTCCAAATAAATAGTACAGTCCCAAATGAATAGTACAGTCCAAATAAATAGTACAGTCCCAAATGAATAGTACAGTCCAAATAGGTACAAATTCTTAAATACTTAACAAATTAACTAGGAAAAACAATAAACTGGCATACAAGCCAGGGACTGCCTTGACTCTTCTTCAGATGATGAATGGTGCATGCTCGGGTTGCCTTTGCGCAGAAATCCATGGCGATGCCCCAGTTAGCCTCTGTTTCGCAATTGTTTTTGGAAAGCGCACTAAGCCCCGGAAGGCTGCTGATTCTTGATTTGCTGCAACATAGAGCAGGAAAGGAGCATGGCAATGTATTTTCACAAATGTATGCATGCCTCGATCCTCGTGCCACCAATCGCGCATCTCGATGCATGATGGCTGAGGAGTCAAAATGCACAACTCAATATGAAATGAATGCACAGGAAAACACAACAAAACCTAACTCCATCATGGATGATTCGGAGTGTCGGTGACTGGAGAATTGAGACACGTTCCGTCACTCGGAGTACGAAACGCCCCTCGTTTCTTGTGCTCGGGCTAACTCCTATCCCGAACACAATGCAATATGCATGACATCATAAAGTACAACTAAGATACAACCTAACATGCAAAATGCTATGAAATGGCATATATGATGCACGAGGTGACATGGCATACACAATGCGCTAACATACAACCTAGCATACACAATGCTATGGAATGAAATGGCATACACAATGCATAATGGACTTACACCAACATGAGTGGACCTCAGCCACACTCACATAAGAGGCCATTAGATGGAAATGAGATAATGCGTGCGCGCATGCACGCAAACCGATGACCGACCCTAAGGCACCAAATGCCACTCTAACAAGACATGGAAAAACATGGAATATGGCATACTAGCATGCAAATTTCAAAGGCAATAAGTGATGCAAAACAGCCCCGAAACATGGCAAAATGACACCCGATGCATGGAATGAATCCCGAAACATGAAATTAGGCGCATGGAATGACCTATGGCTATGCAATGCATGCATTATTTGAACATGAAGTGTGAATACAGAATCAAGAAAGACCCAAAAAAAGCATATTTACAGTTTTAAGAAAGGCCAAACAGTGAACACAAATGGGGCTAAGCTAGCATGCAAAAATGGCCCCGAAAGAGGGATAATGAAGCAACTAACAGATGCTGGTCCCAAACAGAGAAGGGCCCTTCTACAATTTCGAAGAGGGGCCCAAAATATGATGTTTTAAAGTTTATGACAAGCCACAAAAATAGACACAAGTATGGCAAAACTTTCATGCAAAAAGTGGGCCTAAAGGAGGGATACAAAGGCAAGTGGCAAATGGAAGCCTCAAACAGAGGAGGGCCCTTCAACAATGTTGAAGAGGGGCCCAAAATATGGCATTTTACAGTTTATGATCAGACCCAAAACAGTGTACAAGTATGCTCAAAATACTATGTAAGATAAGGCCAAAAAGAGAGCTATAACACAAAGTATAAAAAGGATGCTTCAAAAAAAAAAGACCCTTAATGAAACATGAAGAGGGGGTCAAAATAAGGTCATTTACAGTTCGTACCAAAGCCAAAAAAAATAATCACAAAGGGCTAACAAATCATGCAAAAATAAAGCCAACAGAGGGATATAAAGGCAAGTGGAAAATGGAAGCCTCAAACAGTGATGAGACCTTCAACAATGTTGAAGAAGAACTCAAAATAAGCCACTTTACAGTTTGTGACAGAGCTCAAAACAATTTATACATAGGCCAAAAATAATATGCAAAAAAATGGCATACAAGGGAGGTAATGAAGAAAGTGCAAAAAGGAAGCCTCAAACAGTGAGAGGCCCTTAAATAAACATGAAATAGAGTTCAAAAAAATTCTTTTTTCAGTTAGGGTTGGAGCTCAAATATCCAAGAAAGTATGGCCAATGTATTGAGCAAGAATAGGACAAAAAAGAGGAGATAAGGACTTACCCTTGAAGACTCAACTTTAGCAACCTCTTGGCACAAGAAGTGGTGTTCCTCAGCTCTGGAAAACAGCTCCAAGTGGCTGGAATGGAGGTTGGAGAGGTGGTGCTATGTGGTGTAGTGTAAATGATGCAAGGACCCTAAAGTTTGGAGTCTTGGAAGAGAGGGAAATGGAGAGTGTATGCAAGAGAGCTCTCAAGCCATTTTCTAACCCCTCAAAACCAGATGGGAGTGCTGGTTATATAGACAAAAAAGGGTGGAAAAAAGGGGGAAAAATGGGGGGGGGGAAACTAATTCAAGTTTCCCCCCAAAAGGCCAAACCCTCGGACATAAGGCCTAGAGGAAAACAAAATTCACTTTAGGACACACTTGGGGAGGGAGTTATGGTCGGCTAGCTAAAAAGGGCAAAAAATTCATTTCACCAGCTAGGTGGCCGGCCTGCTAGGTTTTCTGGCTGGCCAGCTACTTTTAGGATAAAAAAATGGGCTGCCGGAAATAAATGTGGCCGGTGGGTGATTGGGAAGTCCAATGGTGGCCATTCAAGTGTCCAAATTGAAGCCCCAGAAGTTATCTTTCCAATGACGGAAACCTTGCATCAAAATTCTTCTTGTGGAAAAAGTTATGCCCTTTATGGTGAAGCCGCGCAGATTTCAGTTCAACCGGAGTGATGCCCCACTTCAATCAACCATATCTCCTATGTCTGGAATTGAATTTAGGAGATTCTTGAGTGCAAAATGAAGCCCCGGGAGTAAGCTTTCCAACGATAGTGGCCGCATAGCTTGATTCCAAGTATCCAAATGAATAGGCCCGATTCGACGATGGCTGCTCGACTCTCTCTTAACGGTTAATGCCCATTTTCTCCCTCGACTGGATTTCTTCCCTCTTCTTTTCTTTTCTTCAACTTAAAACCCCTAAGTAAGGTGTTTTGAAAGATTTTTCAAAGATTTCATCTCTCTTTCATTCATTCCCACTTTGTCCTCGCTCGGTTTACCGAAAAACGCAACATTTAACAAAATGCGAGCGTCGGAACATCGTAGGAACTTTATTTCAAAAATGTTTTGAACGAGAGGGTTTTAAGTCTAAAATATTTTGATCGAGATTGTTTTGGTCTAGAACAGGGCTATGAAGTTGAGATTTGACTCTCTCTCTTTGCCGAAGAAATTGCACCTTTCCCCTGCACAACTTTCTCCACCATCTAAACCATCAGTCGCGTCCAAGTTTTATGGACGGTCAAAAATGGGGTGTCTACAGTTGCCCCTCTTTGACAAAACTCGGAAGTCAAGAAGTGACGGGAGTGAATGTCAAAGCCCAGAGACGACCCATTTTTGACAAGGCCGAAGACTTGAACAAACAAACAAAATATAGATAAGTAAATGGTTGTGCCCGCAGGCTGCCTACGTATCCCTTTGCAAGGAATCAAACTAGCGTAGTTCAAGGGCAGGATGCAAGAATGATATGCAGGAAGATTTTGATAATTGGACTTACACGCTACGCAAAGCCGGTTTGAAAATTGGACTTATACGCTACGCGAAGCCGGTTTGAAAATTGAGGATTCATGCAATGCACTGTAATGTAGTGGCTAAAATGCAATGTAATAGCTAAGAGGTAAAGGTACCTCACAGGGGTAATTGGCAATGATTTACCTCATGCTGCTAGGGATTTCTCGCTTCTTCTTGATTGGACCACAGGTACTACTTTTCTCCCTGACTATGGTCGCAACTTTCCCTATTCTCCAACAGGGTGACAAATTAGGTTGGATCAGTATCCAGAATTGCAGTGCATACAGATGCTATCTCAATCTATGGGGCTGCCATACAAATTTCAAGCCGAGGATATACCCCTGGGTATTTAAACAAGACTTTAGTCTCGGAAATCCCGAACCTTTGCGTTCTAGGCATGAGCCATTCGAACTCTAGTTTCCACCGTCTCAGTTGGTCTCCTAGGAACTCACTGCTAACATAGGCAGGTGGCTATACTGCATCACCGAAGTCGTTCGAGCATGACAAACACCAAAGGAATTGCACCTTTAGAGGATTTAAGGTCTCCTAGACTGTAAAAGTGCACAAGACAAAGGCAAATGAAATGCAAGTAAATGCATATACGGCGATAAAAACAAGCGAATGATGATGCAGATTTAAGGTCTCCTTAGACCGAAGGATTTAAGGTCTCCTAGACCAGAGAGAGTGCACAAGACAAGGCGAAATGGAGGTGCACAACACAAAGGCTTAGTAGGGTGAATGCATAAAGCAAGCAGGATGATACAGGTAAAGTGCGCAAGATAGCGCGATGCAACGCACTAACAAGTGCAGGTGAGATGCGCAAGATAGCACGATAAAATGCATGCACAATGCAAGTAATGTGCACAAAATAGTGCGATGCGCAAAATAGCGCGAGTGAAATGTAATGCACTAACAAGTGCAGGTGGGACGCGCAAGATAGCGCTAATGATACAATGCACAAAATAGTGCGATACCCTAAACAGCGCGATTGATTTGAAATGCACAAGATAGTATGATGTGATATGCAAAGCACAGGACAGTACGATTGAGGTGCGCAAAATAGCGCGATGATATGCAATGCACAAGACAGTGCGATTGAGGTGCGCAAGATAGCGCGAATGATAAACTGCACAAAACAGTGCGATTGAGGTGCGCAAAGTAGCGTGAATGGTAAACTGCACAGAACAGTCCGATGCGCAAAATAGCGCGAATGTAAACTGCACAAAACAGTGCATTGAGGTGTGCAAAATAGTGCGAGTGATAAACTGCACAGAACAGTGCGATGGAGGTGCGCGAAATAGCGCGATTGATTTGAAATGCACAAGATAGTGCGATACGCTGAACAGCGCGATTGATTTGAAATGCACTAAACAGCGCGATACGCTAAATAGCCTGAGTGATTTGAAATGCACAAGATAGTGCGAGTGAGATACAACCACAAGATGCACAAGACAGTGCAAGTGAGATACAAAGTGTAAGTGCACAAGACAGTGCGAGCGAGATAAAATGCACAAGAAAGTGCGATAAAATGCATCTTCTATGCAAGTATGGGGACATTTTCCATGCAAGAGATACGAGCATTTTCTATGCAAGTATGGAAGCACATTTTATGCAATATTGAAAGCAAGCATATTCTATACATGAAACAAGCAAAGCATATTCTATGCGGAATCGAAAGCAAGCATATCATAACGATGTGCGGCACGCATGCAACAACAGTGTATATGAAAGTTCATATTCTATGCAATAGAGGAGCATCAAATATGTACTCTGGTGCCTCTAATTTGCCTCTTAGAAGACTTTGCATCACACTCAGCTAAAAAAAAAAGGGCACACCCTGTTCATATTGGCGAGAGATAACGTCTGCATGTGAAACCCTGTGTCGCTTGATCGCCATTCCGACTTGAAGAAGCTTACACTTGGGGTCGAGATACACTATACTCGAGAAACGGGCGAGGCACGAGAAGGTGCACCGAATGCGCCTCGATTTTGCTAAGGTTGAAACATGCTAAGATGCTCCAAATTTTCCCTCTTTTCTTTTGCTTTACAGTCCGGAACCTAAATAGCTTCAGATAGATCCTTGTTTTACTGTTCTGACATGACCTGGGTTGAAACCTGCGGCTTTATGAAAGAACCAATCCTATTTTGCACAATTGTGGAGAACAACACGGCACTCTGAGCACACAACGATTTTTGAAATTGAAATGAGAAAAGGGTTCTTAATCGGGTATTGAGCCTACAACTGACCACAGCCAAAATGGAAAACAAAGGTAAAACAACCTAAACACAACTCAATCAAAAGAAAAACAAGGTAAAATGATCTAAACACATCTGTTGACACTCAAACGACTCAAAACAAGAATCGAGACAAACAAAACAAAAGACACGACACACAGACGTGTTCCAAAGACGAGAGACATCTCAGTTTGCGAGGAGCCAGTTTCTCCGGGTATTGTTTCCCACACCCTTTCTTATTTGGTAATTCTCATATCACTCGACCCTCAGGCTCGGCTTTTCTCACAAAACCCTTTTCCTCACTTTTTTCTTAGCGCACATCTCTCTATTCTTTAATCTCTCATTTTTTTAATCCCTTCCTTGGGTGGTTGATGGATAAGCATGAAGTTGCGGGCTCTTGCCCCTGGTATTCCACCAGATTCTTTTTCTTCCGCTCATAGCTAGTGAATTCCTTCCATAGAAGGGTTGCGCTACATTTGGGTGTGTAGCAAATCTACAGCTAACATCGGTTAATGATGCTTTGCTAGGGAGTTTGGACGTGATAAGATCTGTCCAGATGATGGAGTGAAAAATCTTGTCCCATTCCAATTCATGCTTCGCACTTGGCTCGACACCTCGTTGCTCGGAAGGTGTGAGAGCTTTTCGACCCTTTTGTAGTTAGCTTCAGTGGTGCCCTTTTCCGACAGGTAG
This sequence comes from Camellia lanceoleosa, assembly GCA_025200525.1. NCBI lineage: Eukaryota > Viridiplantae > Streptophyta > Magnoliopsida > Ericales > Theaceae > Camellia > Camellia lanceoleosa. Next base: position 133,073,985 of record CM045765.1, read on the forward strand.
AGTGCCCTTCTTAGCAAGTATGGTGCCCTTTCTGGCAAGTATTTTGACAAAGGAGAAAAGACAGAATATCTGACTCAACTGTGCCCTTAGTTTATCAATTTGACCATTTTTTGTCTTTGCTTTATACTAAAACAGTTTTGACCAAAATGAGAGTTAGATTAACATGCTTGTTCGATTTTTGATTTAAAATCATGCAAGTTAGGCTATGAGCACTGAAAATTTTCCTTTTTTGGGTCCATGAAAAGGGTCCAGTTTTGGAAAAGATAGAATGATTTTCGAGAAAATAGTCAACTTCAGTAAAAATTCTCAAAAACTATTTTGCAAACGGCCATTGCTCAATGAGCATGAAACCTACTCCTGAGATGCGCAACCTCGGATCCAAGGGAAAACTGCCCCATGCTTGAAGAGAGTTGCATGGCAACGGAAAGTTGCCCCTTGTTTAAACGGCACCGCGGCGCATTGAATGGCAACGAAAAGTTGCCCCCTGTTTGAATGGTACTGCAGCGCATTGTAGTCAGCCCTCAGAGTAGCGAACGCAACCAAATCCTCAGATATAGAGAACACAAACATGACTAGAACCATCACATGGACACAATCAAATTTGAATTGTTTATGGCTGGACTTCAGAATGAAGTTGCCTACGTATCCCAAAGATGGGAATCAAGCCTTACGTAGTTCGGGGTTAAGGTACACTCGGGTATTAACCCTCACTTTTTAGGCTCTAACTTTTGCCAAGGCGCCCGTTGCAGGTTTTCGACCTCGCGAGCTATGTTTTTCTTTTCTTTTCAATTCTTTTCATTTCTTCTTTTTTCATCTTTTTTTTTTTTTGCATTTTTTTTTTGGTTCTTTTTTTTTTTTTTTGTTCTTTTTCTTCTTTTCTTGCTCTAACTTTTGCCTGGGTCGCCCTTCCGGGTTTTCGGCCCAGCAAGCCTCTCAAAGGGTAAAAGTGTAACAAGTCCATGCCAAATGGTTTTAGGGTTTTGAAGCCATCTGTGTCCAGGAGAGTGGCTGTTGTATTGATTTGCAGAAGGATCCATCTTCGGCTCTTCGAGCACACCTGACATCTTTGCCCCTAGTTTGAAGGGTACTTCTGTTCTAGCTTTGCAAGCTTCTTCTGATCTTCTTGATCCGACTTTCCTGGTCTCTTGTTCGAGGGCTGCTTCAAATCTGGCCACACAGGCCTCACATTGTAGTTGACCGTTGAATATTCTGAATTCAAGTTCAAGGTTTGGAAGCAAAGGGGTTGAGTCTCGAGGCTGAGTGCGATCCTAGGCTGTACAATCTCAAGAGCGATTCCACACAGGTCTTCGCAGGACCGCGCAAAACATTTTGTTTTCGAAATTTTTTAAGAAAACGACGAGTCGCTCACGCTGAAGATAGTGTGAAACCAGTCTGGATCAAGCCAGGGTCCTTCCCAGTACTCACGCTAACAAGCATGATTTCATTCATTAAGGGCTTAGCACGTCTCTCTTTCTCTCAATTGACCAAATTTTTGCAAAACCCGAGGAATTCCTTCATCTTCGTTTTCACCGCAGTGTTCAAAAGGTTTTGAAAAAAACTTAGGTCAATGCAATGAGTTCGAGGCACATAAAAGTAGGCAAAAAGTAATGTCGTTTGTTCAAACTCTCGCACAAGCGGCACAAGCGTAGCAAGCACAAAAGCGTGAAAAACCACTTTCTTTCATTCAGAATCTGTTGGCACAACGGCTCCTGGCGTAAAGCAGACTCAAAACAAAACAAAAAGACAAACGCAAAACAAAATGGTGACGCCCGAGGTAACACCCCCGAAATCACCCGACTCCTATACAGCAGGACTGACTCGATACAACAAGACAAACCCAAAACAAAAGAGACTGACTCAAAACAAATCAACAAAGCTGACCCAACACCCAAGTCAGAAAGCACAAAAACTGGTATTTGCACATTGCTCAGAATAGTGCGTGCCATTCCCATGTCTGGAGTTAATCGAGCGTCGCCCGCAGGTGGTTCATCCCTTGTTCACATAACATTATCCCCCAAGTTCACTGACCCAGTGCCGATAGACTTTGCTGAGCTCGGCGGGAGGATGACCCCGTTGTCAAATAAATCCTGTACTTCATGGCGAAGACGGAAGCAGTCGTCGGTAGTATGGCCAGTTTGCTGATGGTATGCGCAGTACTGGGTAGCATCATGCGTAGCCGGAAGAGGGTTCGGGAGAGGCCGAGGCTCAAGGGGTTTGAGATGGCCTTGTCCAACAAGGATTTGGAGAGCTTTGAACAAAGGCATATAGAGGGCTTAGAAGACCCTCCGACCTTGGGGTTGGTACTTCTGGGTTTGTGGATTTTTGCTGGACGCACCAGGAAAGGGATTGGCAGGTGCTGGCCTGGCTTGCTGATCTCTTCCGAGTGGAGAGTTAGAGCTAACAGGATTGCCTCTGGTATAACGGCCCTTCTCCCTGTTTTCCCTTTGATTTAGACTGCCCCCAACTTGAGTAGCGAAAGTGTCATCCATAGCTTTTGCAACAACTGTGAGGACTTGCTCTTTGTCCAGTCCCTTGGCTTTCAAAGCCTCAACGGTGAACAAAAGATGTTCATGGGGATCCATGCCCACCCCTACCTTGTTCTTTCCACTCGCTTCCACTTTGCCAAGGGATTGGCCTTCCTCAAATGTAGCCCGCCCCAAGACTGGGGAGCCTTTTGACATGAAATTCCCAGTATGTGGTGTGGTCGATGATGGAGCCAATGTCCCGGAGGCCAGATTGGTCACAGTTCTTTGAAGATCTTTTATCATTCCCATCAACTCAGAAGTAGTGGGTTCTCGGGTTTGAGATGATTGGGATTCAGGTGCACCCATCATGCATAAGTCCATACTTTCTGGGATAAACACCTCAGGTTTGGGTAGATGGGCCGGGGTGATGTATATGCTGGGGTCATAGGTGGATGACAGTATATGGATGAGATTGAGGTAGGCATGAGATGTTTGGTCATTGGGGTCTGAAGGTGGAGCTATCGTCCGGTTGTCGATGAGATTTTGGACCTCATGACAAAGGCGGTAACGCAGTCGGTCATGACAGCTACCGATGGTACATACTGATGCGGCGGGGTTATGTCTGGCTGGGAGTGGGTCAGGTAGAGGTTGAGGATCGAGGGGTTTGAGATACCCTCTTTCCATCAAGACTTTTAGTGCGCTAGTCAAGCTCATATAGAGGGTGAAAGTTACGCCTGAGCTCGAAATTTGGTCATTGTTTGCGAGCTTGGATTGGCAAAAGGGTTGGTGTATGGCGTATCTTGATTTCAATGGGTTTGGGAATAATGCTATTTCGGCATTGGTACTCCTGAATCGCCCTCCTTGTCGGTTCACTTGTTGCAGGAATGATCCATTGTTGAACGCATTCTCGACTGAACCCCTAGTTCATGCAAACTTTTGAAAGTGAATAACGAAGCGACTATCAATTTCTGCAACATATCATGCTCGAGGTTCTGCACCATCATCTGCACTTGATCCCTCTCAGAAGGGCGGCGATTTGTCATCTGTGCTGCCTTTGCTCTCCGCTTCGCAACAAATTTCACAAAAGGCTCTTTTGGGTTTTGGCGGGTTGCTTTAAGCTCTTGGATGGTCATTTCAACTTGGGTATTGTAGGAATACTGATCGACAAAGGCCTCAGCCAATTCTTCCCAGTTTTGCTTCACTTTGTCCTCAAACTTAGCGTACTAAGTGGCTGTTACACCGGACAGAGTTCTTCCATACAGAGAGAGTTTCTGTGGCTTAGTCAGACCTATCGGCTTTAGGACATCCAAGAAAAGTCGGATATGTACCATTGGATCCCTAGACCCGTCGAAACGATCAATATGTGGCATTTTGAATCTGTCTGGGAGCCGGACGGCAGACTCAGTGTGCCCATCCTCAACGTCGGGAATGGAGTTAAGGCCCTGTGCCTTTTTGAATTGCTTCTCAAGGTTCACAATTTTCACTGCGGTCAGATCGAGGTCATTAGCATCAAGGGGATAAAGCCTCTTATTAGGCTGCACCAGGGGTCTGAAAACTCAGGCTTGGGTTAACCTTTCTCGAGGATTCGGACACTGCAAATCTTCAACTGGCGGAAGTGGGTCAAAGTTCGGTTGGGGTCCCAAAGCTGGATGTGAGGCAGATGCCCCAGATGGGCGCTGCGTTTCAATACTGGTCTCAGCCTGCATGGCAGTTCCCTGATTTAATGTTGCTACCACGGCCACAAATTCTTCCGAACCCTATGACATCACGGTCTGCTGAGTCTGAACAAAGGTGATGTGACTGGTGACTGACGGATCAGATGAACCGGTGAGCCCTGATTAGCCTTTCTTTGCCTTGCCTCAGTGAAAGAACACTGGTTGCCCTTGAATTGAATTTCTGACCTAACAAAGTCTATCAGCACTAGTCCAATGTACCCGGGAGATATCAGAGCCTTCTGAAGCTATGGTTCCAGGACTACCCTAGCAAAATAGATAATAGAGAGCATCTCAGCCTGATTTCACCAAAACAGATACGAGCATAACAGGATGACTGTGCCCTCTACTGAATTCCGCCCCCAAAATTCTGCCTCAAATCTGATACCCTCGGGTAAAACTGATTCCCAAAACACTGAACCGGTGCCCGCAAGCCTGATGCCCAAACTTGTAAATTGATACATGCATTCGTGTAGAGACTCACTCTAAAGCACATAACAAGCAAGTGAGAGCCAAAACACCCCTATGTTGGGGGTAGGGTTTCCCTATCCTATTTCGTTAGAAGCTAGGGTTTCACTACGCACGCAGCGGTTTCAAACAACCTATATCGGGTAAGCAACCTGTCCTAGTTTGGAATGGTCACTATGGATTTCGATATGCACTAGGTCGAATGGTCAAAAAGGGTGCCCCGGTAAAACCGGGGTTTGTGTTCCCATACTGGCAGAGCCCACAACCGGTCAGCCTTATGGTCATGCCTTGACAAGACAAGCCTCCGGCAAACCGTTCAGGAATAGCAGATGGCAAACACGATGTCCTAGGCGCACCAATGCAAATGCAATGCAAAGAATCATACAAATGTAGTCAAAACCAGATATCATGAGTTCGAGTCAAGTTCTCTAAATCCCCAGCGGAGTCGCCAGAAACTGTAACAAGCTCGCGGGGGACCTCGCTACAGCTCGGATTCGATTTGTGTTACGGTTCTTAATCTTGAACCAAAGAGTCCAAATCCGGCAAATCGTTTTGAGAAAACAGATTTTTAGAAAAGAAGTGCCAAACATGGATTACTTTGCCAGATACAGAGTTGCCACCTAAATATTTTATTTTTGGGAAATTTAGGAAACCCTGACTCGTTGCCTAAGGCCACGTGTCCGTCATCACCAAAATTGCCTCGGCTCGGGAACTTGGGTACGATTGGGGAAGGTCACTTCGTGAGCACCCCCGCTTGCCCGGTCAAAGACCGGCCTCTACTAACCATGATATCTAATTTTGAAAACATTGTGCGTTCTTATTCCGGTTATTAGCCTAGATTTACTATGTGATGCGCACAGCATACAAGTATAGACCGAGTCCCCTGAATTGGAACAAAACATTTCATGTTTGTTTGTTTGAAAAATGGTTTGATGGTGCTACCCGCAGGTAGGCTAAGACGTGGATTTGCCACCCTCGGGTGGGCTTAGAAAACATGATTTTGCCACTATCTAGTGGGCTTAAAACACACATTTGATGAACTGTTCCAATTCAAATAACCCAACCTTCACCCACAGGCATTCAGGCAGTTATATCACATAAACAGTTAGCCTCATGGTATGCATGCTATTCATGGCAGTCACTCACACGCATGCAAGGATGTTAAAGCATAAAACTCACCGAGTACTCCAAGCCAAAACAAAAACTGATTAGAAATCCATGCATGATCCTAAATATACAGAAATGCCTGATGCAACACATGCAAAAATGCAACTATAGCAGGCTCGGCTATTCTAAACATGGCATATGGAATGCAACAGCTAACAAGTATTCAATTTGGAATTGAAATACAAATGCAGTTAGTATGATGCGCCGAGCCTGGTGCATGCAAAACAGATGAATGAATGCAAACATGCTATCATACTGTATGCTAATTGAAACATGCCCTAATCTAACCATCATAAGCAAGTAAATAAAAGGGAAGAAAGACGTGGGGTTGGAAGACATACATCACACTCACGCACACTTATTACAATTATTGCCCTCGCACAGAGGGTCCAAATAAATAGTACAGTCCCAAATGAATAGTACAGTCCAAATAATACAGTCCAAATATGTACAAATTCTTAATTACTTAACAAATGAACTAGGAAAAACAATAAACTGGCATGCAAGCCAGGGACTGCCTTGACTATTCTTCAGATGATGAATGGTGCATGCTCGGGTTGCCTTTGCGCGGAAATCCATGGCGATGCCCCAGTTAGCCTCTGTTTCGCAATTGTTTTTGGAAAGCGCGCTAAGCCCCGGAAGGCTGCTGATTCTTGATTTGCTGCAACATAGAGCAGGAAGGGGCATGGCAATGTATTTTCACAAATGTATGCATGCCTCGATCCTCGTGCCACCAATCGCGTATCTCGATGCATGATGGCCGAGGAGTCAAAATGCACAACTCAATATGAAATGAATGCACAGGAAAACACAACAAAACCTAACTCCATCATGGATGATCCGGAGTGTCGGTGACTGGGGAATTGAGACACGTTCCGTCACTCGAGATGCAACGCCCTCGTTTCCCGTGCTCGGTCTAACTCCTATCCCGAACACAATGCAATATGCATGACATGCATGAAGTACAACTAAGATACAACCTAACATGCAAAATGCTATGAAATGGCATACACGATGCACGAGGTAACATGGCATACACAATACGCTAACATACAACCTAGCATACACAATGCTATGGAATGAAATGGCATACACAATGCATAATGGACTTACACCAACATGAGTGGACCTCAGCCACACTCACATAAGAGGCCATTAGATGGAAATGAGACAACTCGAAATGCGTGCACGCATGCACGCAAACCGAGGACCGACCCTAAGGCACCAAATGCCACTCTAACAAGACATGGCAAAACATGGAATATGGTATACTAGCATGCAAATTTCAAAGGCAATAAGTGATGCAAAACAGCCCCGAAACATAGCAAAATGACACCCGATGCATGGAATGAATCCCGAAACATGAAATTAGGCGCATGGAATGACCTATGGCTATGAAATGCATGCATTATTTGAACATGAAGTGTGAAGACAGAATCAAGACAGACAAAAAACAAGAATATTTACAGTTTTAAGAAAGGCCAAACAATGAACACAAATGGGGCTAAGCTAGCATGCAAAAATGGCCCCGAAAGAGGGATAATGAAGCAACTAACAGATGCTGGTCCCAAACAGAGAAGGGCCCTTCTAAAATTTTCAAGAGGGGCCCAAAATATGATGTTTTACAGTTTATGACAAGCCATAAAAACAGACACAAGTATGGCAAAACTTTCATGCAAAAAGTGGGCCTAAAGGAGGGATACAAAGGCAAGTGGCAAATGGAAGCCTCAAACAGAGGAGGGCCCTTCAACAATGTTGAAAAGGGGCCCAAAAAATGGCATTTTACAGTTTATTATCAGACCCAAAACAGTGTACAAGTATGCTCAAAATACTATGTAAGATAAGGCCAAAAAGAGAGCTATAACACAAAGTATAAAAAGGATGCTTCAAACAAAAAAAGACCCTTAATGAAACATGAATAGGGGGTCAAAATAAGGTCATTTACAGTTCGTACCAAAGCCAAAAAAAATAATCACAAAGGGCGAACAAATCATGCAAAAATAAGGCCAAAAGAGGGATATAAAGGCAAGTGGCAAATGAAAGTCTCAAAAAGTTATGATCCCTTAAACAATATTGAATAAGGGCTCAAAATAAGCCACTTTACAGTTTATGACAGAGCTCAAAACAATTTATACATAGGCCAAAAATAATATGCAAGAAAACGGCACACAAGGGAGGTAATGAATAAAGTGCAAAAAGGAAGCCTCAAACAGTGAGAGGCCCTTAAACAAACATGAAATAGAGTTCAAAAAAATGCTATTTTCAGTTAGGGTCGGAGCTCAAATATTCAAGAAAGTATGGCTAATGTATTGAGCAAGAATAGGACAAAAAAGAGGAGAGAAGGACTTACCCTTGAAGACTCAACTTTAGCAACCTCTTGGCACAAGAAGTGGTGTTCCTCAGCTCTGGAAAATAGCTCCAAGTGGCTGGAATGGAGGTTGGAGAGGTGGTGCTATGTGGTGTAGTGTAAATGATGCAAGGACCCTAAAGTTTGGAGTCTTGGAAGAGAGGGACATGGAGAGTGTATGCAAGAGAGCTCTCAAGCCATTTTCAAACCCCTCAAAACCAGCTGGGAGTGCTGGTTATATAGACAAAAAAGGGTGGAAAAGAGGGGAAAAAATGGGGGGGGGGAAACTAATTCAAGTTTCCCCCCAAAAGGCCAAACCCTCGGACATAAGGCCTAGAGGAAAACAAAATTCACTTTTAGGACACACTTGGGGAGGGGGTTATGGTCATCTAGCTAAAAAGGGAAAAAAATTCATTTCACCAGCTAGGTGGCCGGCCTGCTAGGTTTTCTGGCCAGCCAGCTACTTTTAGGACAAAAAAATGGGCTGCCGGAAAGAAATGTCTCCGGTAGGTAATTGGGAAGTCCAATGGTGGCCATTCAAGTGTCCAAATTGAAGCCCCGGAAGTTATCTTTCCAATGGCGCAAACCTTGCATCAAAATTCCTCCTGTGGAAAAAGTTATGTTCTTTTTGGTGAAGCCGCGTAGATTTCGGTTCAACCGGAGTGATGCCCCACTTCAATCAACCATATCTCCTCTGTCCGGAATTGAATTTAGGAGATTCTTGAGTGAAAAATGAAGCCCTGGGAGTAAGATTTCCAACGGTAGTGGCCTCATAGCTTGATTCCAAGTATCCAAATGAATAGGCCCGATTCGGCGAGGGCTGCTCGACTCTCTCTTAACGGTTAATGCCCGTTTTCTCCCCCGACTGGATTTCTTCCCTCTTCTTTTCTTTTCTTCAACTTCAAACCCCTAAGTAAGGTGTTTTGAAAGATTTTTCAAAGATTTCATCTCTCTTTCATTCATTCTCACTTTGTCCTCGCTCGGTTTACCAAAAAACGCAACATTTAACAAAATGCGAGCGTCGGAACATCGTAGGAACTTTATTTCAAAAACGTTTTGAACGAGAGGGTTTTAAGTCTAAAATCTTTTGATCGAGATTGTTTTGGTCCAGAACAGGGGTATGAAGTTGAGATTTGACTCTCTCTCTTTGCCGAAGAAATTGCATCTTTCCCCTGCACAACTTTCTCCACCATGTAAACCATCAGTCGCGTCCAAGTCTTATGGACGGTCAAAAATGGGGTGTCTACAGTTGCCCTTCTTTGACAGAACTCGGAAGTCAAGAAGTGATGGGAGTGAATGTCAAAGCCTAGAGACGACCCATTTTTGACAAGGCCGAAGACTTGGACAAACAAACAAAATATCGATAAATAAATGGTTGTGCCCGTAGGCTGCCTACGTATCCCTTTGCAAGGAATCAAACTAGTGTAGTTCAAGGGCAGGATGCAAGAATGATATGCAGGAAGATTTTGATAATTGGACTTACACGCTACGCGAAGCCGGTTTGAAAATTGGACTTATACGCTACGCGAAGCCGGTTTGAAAATTGAGGATTCATGCAATGCATTGTAATGTAGTGGCTAAAATGCAATGTAATAGCTAAGAGGTAAAGGTACCTCACAGGGGTAATTGGCAATGATTTACCTCATGCTGCTGGGGATTTCTCGCTTCTTCTTGATTGGACCACAGGTACTACTTTTCTCCCTGACTATGGTCGCAGCTTTCCCTATTCTCCAACAGGGTGACAGATTAGGTTGGATCAGTATCTAGAATTGAGGTGCATACAGATGCTATCTCAATCTATGGGGCTGCCATACAAATTTCAAGCCGAGGATATACCTCTGGGTATTTAAACCAGACTTTAGTCTTGGAAATCCCGAACCTTTGCGTTCTAGGCATGAGCCATTCGAACTCTAGTTTCCACCGTCTCAGTTGGTCTCCTAGGAACTCACTGCTAACACAGGCAGGTGGCTATACCAGACCACTGGAAGTCGTTCGGGCACGACAAACACCAAAGGAATTGCACCTTTAGAGGACTTAAGGTCTTTTAGACCAGAAAGTGCACAGGACAGTGCAAATGAAATGCAAGTAAACTGCAAGTACGATGCGCAAAACAGCGCGAATGATGATGCAGGATTTAAGGTCTCCTTAGACCGAAGGATTTAAGGTCTCCTAGACCAGAGAGTGCACAAGACAGTGCGAGCTGGAGGTGCACAACACATTGCGAGTAGGGTGAATGCATAAAGCAGTGTGATACAAATAAGGTGCGCAAGATAGCGCGATGCAACGCACTAACAAGTGCAGGTGAGATGCGCAAGATAGCACGATAAAATGCATGCACGATGCAAGTAATGTGCACAAAATAGTGCGATGTGCAAAATAGCGTGAGTGAAATGTAATGTACTAACAAGTGCAGGTGGGACGCGCAAGATAGCGTGAATGATACAATGCACAAAATAGTGCGATACGCTAAACAGCGCGATTGATTTGAAATGCACAAGATAGTGCGATGTGATATGCAAAGCACAAGACAGTGCGATTGAGGTGCGCAAAATAGCGCGATGATATGCAATGCACAAGACAGTGCGATTGAGGTGCGCAAGATAGTGCGAATGATAAACTGCACAAAACAGTGCGATTGAGGTGCGCAAAGTAGCGCGAATGATAAATCGCGAGCGGTGCGATCGCAAAATAAGCGCGAATGTAAATCGCACAAAAGCGATTGCATTGAGGTGCGCAAAATAGCGCGAGTGATAAACTGCACAGAACAGTGCGATGGAGGTGCGCGAAATAGCGCGATTGATTTGAAATGCACAAGATAGTGCGATACGCTAAACAGCGCGATTGATTTGAAATGCACTAAACAGCGCGATACGCTAAATAGCCTGAGTGATTTGAAATGCACAAGATAGTGCGAGTGAGATACAACCACAAGATGCACAAGACAGTGCAAGTGAGATACAAAGTGTAAGTGCACAAGACAGTGCGAGCGAGATAAAATGCACAAGAAAGTGCAATAAAATGCATCTTCTATGCAAGTATGGGGACATTTTCCATGCAAGAGATACGAGCATTTTCTCAAATGTAGCCCACCCCAAGACTGGGGAGCCTTTTGACATGAAATTCCCAATATGTGGTGTGGTCGATGATGGAGCCAATGTCCCGGAGGCCAGATTGGTCACAGTTCTTTGAAGATCTTTTATCATTCCCATCAACTCAGAAGTAGTGGGTTCTCGGGTTTGAGATGATTGGGGTTCAGGTGCACCCATCATGCATAAGTCCATACTTTCTGGGATAAACACCTCAGGTTTGGGTAGATGGGCCGGGGTGATGTATATGCTGGGGTCATAGGTGGATGACAGTATATGGATGAGATTGAGGTAGGCAGGAGATGTTTGGTCATTGGGGTCTGAAGGTAGAGCTATCGTCCGGTTGTCGATGAGATTTTGGACATCATGTGAAAGCGGTAATGTAACGGTCATCTGCCGTGATGCCGATGGTACATCTGATGCTTGGCGGGGTTATGTCTGGCTAGGAGTGGGTCAGGTAGAGGTTGAGGATCGAGGGGTTTGAGATACCCTCTTTCCATCAAGACTTTTAGTGTGCTAGTCAAGCTCATATAGAGGGGGTTGAAAGTTCTGTCTTGAGCTTGGGCTGGGTCGGCTGTTTGCAGGCTTGGATTGGCAAAAGGGTTGGCTGTGGCGACTGTTTGAGTGATAAATCCATGAAGGCTTGCGAAATGGGCACCACTAACGCTCTACTCAATGGGTCTTCCAATGAAGGGCTAACGGGGAAAGCAATCTCTTCAAGGCCCATGGACTCCTGCGTGTGGGCCAGACTCTCGGCAGAGTGGGCTTTGGGAGATGGGTGAGAGTCAGGAGGCTCAGTGACAATGTACTGGGGGGCCCCACTCACGGGTGGGTTGGGTAAGACAAGATCAGATGGTGCACTCAACTGGATCGGTAGCTGGTGAGGAGCCCAATGAACTGGAGGCCCAATGACTTGATTTAGCCCCTTATGCATTCCTGGCCCAGATTTACCAGGCCGGGTTAATTTGGTTTGAGGGGCCGGCCTCGCCGAAATATCACAGGTACTGGTTGTGCCATGCGCACCATCCCCAGCAGGTACACTGACTCTAGTAGGCATACAGCCATGCAACACTCCACTACTCAGACGTACAGACACCTCTGAGCCTAGCAGTGCATGCTTCCCCTGTGGGATTTCACTCGCATGCCCCACACGCGCCACCGACTGTTCCCTCAATACCGGTCTGGGTTGGAAAGGGGATAGAGCCCGTGGGACAGATACAGGAAAAGGTCGATGAGAAGGCTCAGTCGAGGGCTCTAGATTCCGGGCTACACCGGTACGTAGGTCCGGACTATAACCCGAGTAGAGACCATCTTCTCGAGAAACAAATTTACAAGCATTCCGGTCATGGCCGATCCGGCCGCAATCATAGCAAAACTGTGGTAGCTTCTCATATTTATAGAAGATTTTGATGCCTGCACCACCTGGGACCTCCCATTCTTCTTTGCGGTGGAGAATGAACCCTTGCAGCAATGGTTTAGTGACATCAACTTCAACTCGAATCCTCAGAAAGTTACATTGCAGGAGGAGCCCTTCTGTATGCCAATACGCCGACCAATGGTTTCACCATGCCCACGAGTTAACTTATCAATCGGCAACCCATGGACTTGAACCTAGAAGGGGCACCAACGAAACTCCAGCTCGGAAGTGACCATTTCAGGTTGGAGGGGTTGAAGTGCAAGAAGACTACCCATAACCGACCAGGGTGCATCCTCAAGAACTTTCTGACGGTCAGCGAGCTCTTCAAATTGGAAGAGGTAAACATTGTCATTCCAAGATGAGATGCGCACCGGTTTACGAGTTTTCCACGCACTGTGGATAATATTGAGAACCACTTGCCGATTTAAGAGTTTGGGGGCTAGGATTTTCCCCACCAAACATCTCCCAGAGACATCCTCACTCTCATCTGTGCCTTTGAGTAAGTCAAAACTCTCCATCGAAACAGTCTTGAAAAGGGGCACAGGTTCCAAGAAAGGAAGATACCAACAGTCGAAAGGGACACCTATAGGTAGTTTCGAGGGAGTAAGAAAAAGGAAGAATAACAGAGAAGGGATAAACCCTAGACATTTACCAGACCAGCAGAGAGGCTCTCATCCTAGAGAGAGAAAAAACCAACTCTAGCTAAAGTGCATTCCCTCTATTAGTTTGTACTTCACTTTATTTAAAAAAGAGAACCGTTGTAGAAAGAGAGAAAAAAAGGAAAAAGTTAAAAACAAAAATGATAAAAGTAAATTATTGGAGAAGATAAGAAGTTATTGTAGAGTAGTAGTTATTTGCAGCATGTGGTTTGAGTATGAAGTTACTTTAGAATTGTTTGTAGAGTATTACTTTATTTATTTATTTATTATCTAAATACCACAGGAAAAAAGTTTCAAGAAATTAAAATAGGGACTCACTTAAGATAATAATATAGATATAGATATAGACAGATAGTATAGATATATGTATTTTTTATGTTTTATAATTGGAAAAATTATTGATAAATCCTATTTAGAAGTGTTTTAACCCAAGAAGTTCATGAATGAATTTTTTAACCCATTTAGTCCCATGTATGTATAATTTTATTCCATAAAGTCTTTTTTCTTGATTTACACTATTTTCTTGGACACTTATGCCCTTATATTTAATTTTGATATCCTTATAAATATTTTTTGAACGGTTAGCAATTTTATGATGTGAACATTTATATTTTAAAATTCACATTGGTAGGAATGTAAAATTGGCCCGTGGGCGGCCCGAAACCCGCCCGCGAGCCGCGGCGGGCCCGGCCCGCTGACAATGTGAATATTCACATTGACATGTTCACATTCACATTAATAGGAGTGTAAAATTAGCCCGCGTCCCGTGGCGGCGCGAAACCCGCCCGCAACCCATGGGCGGCCTGGGTGCGGGCCCGGTCCGGCCCATTGACAATGTGAATATTCACATTGACATGTTAACATTCACATTGATAAGAGTATAAAATTGGCTTGCGGCCCATGGACGGCCAAAAGCCCACCCGCGGCCCAGCCCGTTGACAATGTGAATATTCACATTGACATGTTAACATTCACATTGATAAGAGTGTAAAATTGGCCCGCTCGTGGTCGCCGAAACCCGCCCGCGGCAGTGGGCGAGCCCGCCGACTTTGTTAACAATGTGAATATTTACATTGATATGTTAACATTCACATTGATAGGAGTGTAAAATTAGCTCGCGCCTTGTGGCTGTCCGAAACCCGTCCACGGCCTGGGGAAGGCCCGTCCGGCTTGTTGACAATGTGAATATTCACATTGACATGTTAACATTCACATTGATAAGAGTATAAAATTGGCCAACGGCCCAGGACAGGCCTGACCCCGCCCGTTGACCATGTGAATATTCACATTGACATGTTAACATTCACATTGATAAGAGTATAAAATTGGCCAACGGCCTAGGACATGCCTGACCCCGCCCGTTGACCATGTGAATATTCACATTGACATGTTAACATTCACATTGATAAGAGTGTAAAATTGGTCCGCAACCCGTGGACGGGCTGAAGCCCAATCGCAACCCGAGGCGGGCTTGGCCTGACCCGTGACAATGTGAATATTCATATTGACATGTTAACATTAACATTGATAGGAGTGTAAAATTTACCCACTACTCGAAGCTTGCCCGCGGCCTGGGGTAGGCCCGACCCGGTCCGTTGACAATGTGAATATTTACATTGACATGTTAAAATGCATATTGATAGGAATGTAGAATTGGCCCGTGGCCCCTGGGCTGCTCGAAGCCCGCCCACGTCCTGGGGCAGGCTCGTTTGGGTTCGGGCCCGAGCATGTTCGAGACCCTAGGTTAGGGCCTAGGTTATCACTTTGAAGCCCGGCCCAGCCCATCGGCCTGCTTAAGGCCCATTCAAGGCTCGATCCGAGGCCCAGCCCGCGCCGATGCGCAATGTATTTTTTTGTGAAAAATAATAAAATTTTGGTAGAAAAAAGTACAAAGAATTAAAAAAAATGGCCAGGCCCGCCCAAGCCCGACCTAAGCTCGAGGCTAGGCCCAGGCCCACCGGCCCGACTCGAGGCTCAATCCATCAGCCCATCCAAAGCCCGAATACCGTTGTGCCAGGGCTAGGGCCGGGGTCTAATTTTTTGGCCCGTGGGCCGGCCCGAAAAAGGCTCGTTTGGGCCCAGGCTCGAGCCTAGTCCGAGACCCTAAGCTAGGGCCTGGGCCATCACTTTAAAGCCCGGCCCGGCCTATCGGCCCGGTTAAGGCCCATTCAAGGCTCAATCCGAGGCCCAGCCCGCCCCGAGGCCTAGTGTCTTTTTTTGTGGAAAATAATAAAATTTTGATAGAAAAAATTAAAAAGAATTAAAAAAAATGGCCAGGCTCGCCCCGGGCCTCCCACGGGCTGTGGGCGGATTTCGGACAGCCACGAGGCATGGGTTAATTTTACATTCTTATCAATGTGAATGTTAACATGTCAATGTGAATATTCACATTGTCAACGGGCCGGGCCGGGCCAGCCCTGGGTCGCTGGCCAATTTTATATTCTTATCAATGTGAATGTTAACATGTCAATGTGAATATTCACATTATCAACAATGGCATTTGGGCTGTCATGAGCTAATTTTATACTCTTATCAATGTATATTAACATGTCAATGTGAATATTCACATTGTCAATCGGCCGACCGACTGCCCATAGGCCGCCCGCCAATCTTGAGCCAATTTTACACTTCTATTAATGTGAATGTTAACATGTCAATGTGAATATTCACATTGTCAATGGGCCAGGCCTGCCTCGGCCCGACTCGAATTTTTCTGGGCACCCACGAGGATCGATATGGGCCAGGCCCCTACACATTGACGATATGAACATTCACATTGACGGTGTGAACATTCACATTAGGGGTATTTTGGTAATTATGTCACCCATAGGACTTATTGAAACATAAGAAAACAATGTAAACTAAATGGAACATAAGTAGATGAAAATGACATTTTGGTTTTCTTATCTCAAATAGGACCTAATGAAATAGTCAAAAAGAATATGAGTTAGATGGAATAAAACTCTTAGAAAGTGAATTTATTAAAAAAGCTCCCTTTATATTTTGGTTTTCTAGATGTTGGGCAAAGGAGTTGTAAAAGTTGGGCTGACCTTAGGTTGGAAATCTAAATCCAATTTCAGCATGCGTGGGCTTCGATTGGGTCTTGGCCCAACACTATAAAATACTAATCTTGCATGTTTGTTTGTTTCTTAATTTAATGTATGTTTTGGATATCAAGTTACTGTATATAATAGTTCTTTATAGATATTGAATGTTGTATAACTATGTCTTAATCAATTCAAACAATATGATTAAGAGACCAAACAAATCATGATTAGACCACACTTTCTATGAGTAAGTCACATGTTTCATGTAATAATGGTGAATATCGTTAGTTTGTGGCATTAGTTCAAGTCATGGAAATATAAATTTGACTGGCACGTGTTATTAATGGTTAATCAAATTTTTTACATGATATTTATGTCACCAAATTGTCATATTATTGTTTTGTTTTATGGAAAAATCATATTATTCTTTTATCTAACGGTTAGATGTAGAAACAATAATAAATGATATTTGTTTTGCTTTATGTTAAAAGAGTAATATTAGAGACCTTAAAAATTCTATCAAAAGTTTTACCAAAGGTCTCACATGTGGGACCTACATAATGTGGGTCTCACACCCATGTGAGACATTTAGTAGAACTTTTGGTAAAATTTTTGAGACCTCTAACATTTTTTATGTTAAAAAGCAACATAAAAGAAGTGGGTCACATTATTTAATCTATAAAAATTAAATTGGAACACCATATCATCTTATTCCATGATCACTAAATAATTTTTCTAATTAGAATGTGTTCTCGTAGCAGTGATGCTTTCACACAATCTCCTCTCTCGATATAATCTTGATGTACATTTTCTTTGCATCAATAAAATTATTCTTTGCGTGTAAATAAATAAATAATCACTTATTTTACGTGAACTGGATAATTTCTCTATAGATTTTTTTTTTTAGTGTCCTTAAATCAATTTAATACTAGTCCCCCTAACCCGGTAGTAGCTCCTCCAAATTTTTACAATCTTCTTTTCTTATTTCCCAAAAAAAGGAAGAGAATTTTGTCATTTCTACAAGAGTTACATATTAATAAAAATTAAACAAGAAGTGCACTTGGTGAAAAAAAGGAGTAGAAATAATAGTGCCACCTTCCTACTTCCAAAAATTGATGATGGTTAATGTTAATGACATCAAGTTAGAGTACCTTCAACAAATAATTTTACAGTAAGGCCTCGTTTGAGAACAAGCTAATTTAGTAATTTTTTAGCTATTTGGCTAAAATGTGATGTAAAAAAAACTAGTATGTTTGGGATGACTTTTTGACTTTTTACGAAAAAATGTGCAAAAAGTAGAGAGAAAAGGGAATCTTTGACTTTTTTATATGGGTTGTTGGCTTTTTGGCTTTTTTACTTTTTAACTAAAATAGCCTCTTGCCAAACGAGGCCTAAGTCTTCTTTCCTAGAAAGTATGGCTAGATTCTTACCTAAAAATAGACGTATAGTTGAAATTGAATTCATATATTGTGACGTATATGAATCAATTTAGAAATACTTACGTATAGATCCTAATAAGTGGACTTATTATTAAATAAGTTCTATGAGAAAAATTTGTCCTTAAAAAAAGTTACTAATTGTAAGTTTTAGCGACAATTTATAAGAATCATGACAAAAAAAGTCAATAATTGTCAATTTTTAGCGACACATATAAAAAATTAGGGAGACTTATTTATAAGTCCTTTTTCAGAACCTTATGCTAGGCTAAGTCTTGTGTAATTTCTTATAGAGTCTCAAATCCTATTTTCATAAGAATGTATTCCACAAGATCCTAATCTTTTTACCCTCCATTTTCACACCTTAATCCTCCCCGTTGATCATCTGCGAGGCAATTTGCCATTTTTATCGCATTCTCAAGAGCTTAATGGTAATGTTGATGTTTTAGTCCCTCTCTATCAGGAAAACAACAATGAAGTTAATCCTAGGGAGTCCAAGAATAGAGTTAATAGGTTAGAGAAAGAATGTGGTAACTTATTTAGTGGGAAATGGGTTCCTTATCCACAAGGGCCTCTGTATACAAACAAAAGTGGATGTGTGATTGATGATGGAGAAAACTGCATCAAGTTTGGAAGACCAGACACAGAGTTCATGAAGTGGAGGTGGAAACCAGATAGATGTGAGCTACCGGTCTTCGATGCTGCTCAATTCTTGGAGATTGTCAGAGGGAAGTCCATGGCCTTTGTTGGGGACTCTGTCGCAAGAAATCAAGCGCAGTCACTGCTTTGCCTATTGACTAGTGTAAGTTATGCTTGTTTGTGTAGTAAACAAACATCCGTTTCTGATGCTGTGGAGTAGGTTTTGAACACTGATTGCAGAAGATATTTGATTTCGTTTTTGTTGTAATGATTTTTTTTTCTTTAAATGCCTATGTTTTCTTTGATTTTTCTATATAAAAAAAATAAAAAATTCAAAAAATAAATAATTTTTTAAATTTTACAATTAATAATACAAAATAAAAATATATTAAGATTATATATCTATTTCAAAACAAACGGATTAAAAAAATAAAAACTTATTAAGTTTGCGAAACGTAACATTACACATTACACATTACATTACATTTATGTAAATGTCACATTACGTTTATATAGGTGTCACGTTACGTTACGTTTATGTAGGTGTCACATTACGTTCATATTGGTGTCACGTTACGTTTATATAGGTGTCACGTTACGTTACGTTTATGTAGATATGTCACGTTACGTTTATAGAGGTGTCACGTTACGTTTATGTAGGTGTCACGTTACGTTACGTTTATATCAATTTCCTATATATGGTTTTATTACTTATTTATGATATTAACAACTAATATTGAGGATAAATGTGTCAACAAACTTCTCACAAGACTTATGGGAACATAAGTTTTTTAGTAGGACCATATGTAGCATAAGTCTCCCTAATAGGACTTCTAAATAATTTTTCCAAAAAATTATCACAAAAAATTATTTTTTTATCAAGACTTATTTTCAATAGAACTTGATGGGAATTAAGTCCAAATATTAGGACTTATTGATAGTTTACCCTAAATTTTTAATTTAGACTACATATTTTGAATAAAATTTTTAAGTGCATAACATTACTGATAAATTTATAATAATATATAAACTGAAGGTGTTCTTATGAACACTAAGCTAAATGGCCACTCAAGAGCATTCATTGTAAAGTAATGTCAGAGATTCCAAATATTTTATTGAATTTTTTATCAAATGTTTCACATGTATAGGTCCCACATCCATATAAGATATTTGATAAAATATTTAGAGTCTCTAACATTTTTTTTCATTGTAACATCTTTCAACTTTATAAAAAACGTTTTAAGGTTAGATTGAAGAACAATATCATATTCATATGGCGTGGTGTGCCAGGTAGTTATTAATTTAGACTGTATGATTCATATATATATATATATATATATCTGTGTGTGATTGTTTTCGAAGATGATATAGATTTTTTAACAATTAATGTGAACAATTGTTCCCAAAGCAACAGATATTATTACCTTAATAAAACAATGATAATCAGGACCACATTAGTTTGGATGAACTCTTCTACATACCTCATTTTTTTTCGTACCTTTTCATACCTTTCTTGTGGGCTCTAATTCGACCAAACACCAATAATCCAAATTGTTTATCTCGTAAACTTATCAATAAAAATTATTCATACAAAATATCAATTTTATCAAACAACTATAAATACAGGATTAAATCACATTTTATTTTATAAAATAAATTATTTAAGTTTACAATTATATTTTTTTGTTCATTGAGTAAAACAAAAGATGATTTATATTTGTATTTATTATATGTCCAACGGTGAAATTTAATTTTTTTTTAAAAAAAAAAAAACTTAATTGTACAATAATCAAAACTTAAATCATACAAAAAAATACTCTTGATTGTGAAAGTACACCATCCTCATCATCATATGTTGAGAGTTCATTGAGGATGATAGAACATAAGTATAGGGTAGTATTGTACACAAACACCCAGAACACTAGTGTTTGTTTGTCCAGAATGTGGTGGGTTTGTTTGTATGGAGCAGTTGTAACCCCTAACGGACACCAACGTCACCCCCCAACCCCCTCTCGTCACGTGCCTCTTCCGTTACAGCATCACTCACAATTTAATTTTATAAATAAAAAAAAAAAATCGGATATAAAAAATACAAAACATAATTAAAATTGATTTTGATTGGTTTTCCTTCAAACTAATTTTGAAAATTTTGAAAATTCAAATTTTAAATATCTATTTTTTCTATTATGTAAGTTTTGTTTAATTAGAAATGAAAATAATTAAAAGAAAAATGATTTGTGCACACAATTTTTGTGGCACTAATGGCACTAATTTCCTATTCTGGTAACTGTTTTTTTTTTTTTCTTCTTTTCTTGCCTTATATGGAAATTAGTGCTATTAGTGCCACAAAAATTGTGTGCACAAATCAAAGTTGTAATTAAAAATGTTTGAAAACACCATGTTCTTAAAAAGTTTAGTATACATTTTTTTAAATTAATTTTTTGAAAAAAGAAACTATATCAATCTTCTCTATTATTTTGTTTGGGGGAATATTAAATAAAATGAAGAAATTTTATTGTAAATTAATTGAGTGGATTAAAATATTGTATGTGAGAATAAAATTGTCAATTATGTTTCATTTATTTATAATTAACTTCCATGAGTAATGTTAACAACTAAAAATTCAGACATCAAAAAAAAAATTATGTGATCCAAATTCGTGCGAGTACCAATTCCACCATGGAAAATTATTCAATATTCTCAGCATATTATGTGTCTGTATGCCTTAACTAATTATCATTCAATATGTCTCCTTATGTTTCTTAATCACCAAAACAATACACACTTGCCCACCTTCTTCACCAATCATAATATTATAGAATACTACGTGTCCATATTTTGAAATTACTAAATAATTACCCTTCCACCATAGTGGCTCAAATTTTTGTGTTTTCAGCTTTTGGTTCTAAATTTTATTTACTTTGTTTGGTTTTAATTTTTTTAATTCAATTTTTGAAAAATTGAGGGTTTTTTTTATTTTTTTTATAAATATTTTTAGTGAATATTTTTTAAAATTTAACAATTTTTTTTAGATGTACCTTACTTGGATATATCTAAAAAGTAAAATATTTATAAGAAATATTTAAAAAAATCAATAAATACACAAAAAAATAAAAATGTACTGAATTTTTGTACTTTTGATATTTAGTGACTTTTTTAAAAATTCATTTCACAAATATTATAATTTATAAGTGTACTTATATTAAGTGTATTTAAAAATTAAAAAAAAAATTGTTTCAAATATCAAAAAAAATTCAATAAACACAAAAAAAATTATTAAAAACAAAAAATTTTAATTTTCAAAAAAATGAATCATGAAAAGTGAAACTAAACAAGCTGAGCTTTTCAATTTATCCTTTTGCTTCTTCTTGTTTTAAAAAATAACGGCCATATTTAGTTTGAATTTTATAAATATTTTTTTGTTGAAAAATTAAAAATTAATTGAGTGAATGAAATAAATAAATAAAATTCAAAATTCTAATAATTTTTATGTTACTTTATTTTTTAAATATTTTTTTATCAAATCAATTTCTATTTTTTTTTAAAAATTCTTTAAAAAGTTTCTAACAAACAAATTGTAGCCAATATAAAACTTTATTATAGCTCATTTTGAAAAGTGAGTTAAAAGTCACTTGTCAACTTTTCACTCACTTTTTTTTTTTCACAAAAAAATTTAAAAAAATCAAAATATAATTTTTAATCATCTTTCTAAAACACTCCATATACCATACATATACAATAGCTAAATATAATCGAAATGGTAGTTATTTGGACAACCTGAAAGTGAAAAGACAAAATTAGCCTTTCTGATAGTCATGGAGCGTATGATATGAATTCGGTTAATATTGTCTTTTTTTGGATTTATGGGCGTCGCAGTAATCAAAGCCGGGCCCAAAATCAATGTCATTGTCAGCGAAGGAGATAGAACGAAAAAAAAAAAAAACCAAATAAATAAATAAAATAAAATAAAAAATTAATAATAATAAGAGAAACTTCCACTTCAGAGATGATTTTAAAAAATAATTATAGATAAATAATAAATTTTATAAATATTAAAATTAAAAATATAAATCTTTTCATAATTTTTTTAAGAGTTAATTACAAATTTTTTTTTTTTCAAGATTTTGAATAATTTTCATTTTAAACCCCATTATTTTATTTTTAACAAATTAAATATTAGAGTTTCATCTGTATTTTAATTTATTTTCTCCGTCGATCTCCGTATATGTAATGTAACGGAGAGATTTAAAGTGAAAAACATTAGATTTAAAGTTAAAAAAATGCGAAACCTCGTAATTTTTTGTATAGTTAATTATTTTTTAAAATTAAAATTACTAAAAATAAAAAGAATTAATTACAAAATAAATTTGAAAATTTCACTTATTTTTCGTTTTAAATCTCAATATTTTCACTTTAAATCTCCTCTGCTACTTATATATGAAATTTTAGAATTTAATGTATCAAAATCCAAATATTAAGGTTTGAAGTAAAAAACGCATAAACTTTGAAATTTTTTTTGTGATTATTTATTTATATATTTATTTTTTGTGGTAATCATCACTGATTCGTAATATTTTTTAATAATAAACAAAAATAAAAATAAAGTGGAAGAAGACTCAAGAGAGAGATGAAGTGGAATGAGAGAGAAAAAGATTGACACAGAAGAGAGAGAGTAGAGAGAGAAGTTGAGGTTTTGAGGTCTCTGACACAGCCACCATCCATTTGCCGACCGCCACGCCAACCTCTCTGCCGCCGCCTCCGCCACCAAAACCGATTTTGTGGTCCAACCCACCACCGCCACCCACCACCTTGGTTGCTACTAGAGCTCTCACTTTCTCTCTCTTTCCTCAATTTTCTCTCTCCAAAAACCCTCTCCTCTCTCTCTTCTCTTCTCTCCTCTCTCTTTTTTGGTGTGGAATAAATCTCCATAATCTGACTTGAATGCTTAGCCTTAATCCATGTCTTGCAATTTTCATGTATAGGTTCTCTGATCGAAGTTGTTATAAAACTGGAAAACACCTTTTTCAGCTCTTTATTGAGATGGGATTGAACCTAAACAAACCCATTTCTCTATGATCACAGTACTTTCCACTCAACTCATTAACTCCCTCTCAATCTCTCTCTCATCATCCCCACTTTTTTCTCTACATATTTCTCATTAGGTTGTGAAAATCCAAGGAGATTTCATTTGGTCAGACAGAGATTTATTAGTTTTTGGGATTTCCATTTCCTAATCTTGTATTAATGAACCCATGGTTTTTTAGGTGAGAGAAAATCTTCATGCAATGAGAAAACAATTGCTGTTGCTGCTTATTTTCCCACCCATCAGATTCTCAGCATCCAAACAGACACGTTGAGTTCATACATATCTCTAGAGCGAGCCTAGAGATTGAAACGGCTCTGAAAATTTAAGTTTCATGCACCTAAACCCTATCCACACCCATATCTCATATTTAAGATCACTAAGCAAAGAAGATCAATATATCAAATACACACCTATATATAGAGAGATATAGAGAGGTGTGAGAAATGGAGCAAGAAGACGGTATGAAGCAACAGCAGCAAGATCATCACCACCACCACCACCGGCGGCTGAAGCCACCGCAGACGGCTGTGCAATCGGACCAACAGACACCGCAGCCGCAGCAGCAGCCGCAGAAGTGTCCTCGGTGTGACTCGCTCAACACCAAGTTCTGCTACTACAACAATTACAGTTTATCGCAGCCGCGGTACTTTTGCAAGACTTGCCGGAGGTACTGGACTCAGGGCGGAACCCTAAGAAACGTCCCAGTTGGAGGCGGTTGTCGGAAGGGGAAGCGGTCCAAGACCGCCGCCTCGTCTTCTGGCGGTGAGAATTCGAGATCTTCGCAACCATCGCCGACACCACAAACACAGCCACAACTACCACAACCACCACCGTCACATGAGCTCCAATTGCCTCAGAATTTAGCCGCCCCCGCCAATCATTCTCCAATGAGTTCTTACTATTCCGGTAGTGGGTTTTTATCGTCTCTGGCGGCGATGCAATCTATGAGCCACCACCACCATCACCAGCTACCACCACCACCAGCAGCCTTCAATCAAAACCAACCACTCCATGTTGGTGGCCAATTTGGTGGCTCTTCTTCTAACATGGCTCTTTTACAGGGTTTCAATGTGCCATCTTTTAGTTCACAACAACAGCAGGCTCAAAATCAGCAGATTCAACACCAAAATGAGTATTACCAAATGGGTAATAGAGATAAGAACTTAGAGTCCTTGTACCCATCTGATCAAAGCTTGATTCACCCAAACAGGCCTGCTGCTTCTTGGAATCAAACCCTCACTGCTAACCCTAGCTCTTCCTCCAATCCCAGTTTCTGGAACCCCACCACCACCAACAACAGCAACACTACTGGGACTTCTTCTCTGAACCCAAATCAATGGTCTGATCTACAAGGTTATGGCCATCCTCCATGATCTTCATCAATACCCATTTCTTGATAACCCTTTCAAGCTATATATCTAGCCACCAAAAGCATAAAGTTTTCAATCTTTCCTTTCACTTTTTGTGCTTGATCGGGTTGAAAAGAACATGGTGTGAAGTGGGTATTCATGTAAATGAAGGATACACAACAAGAGATAGGCATTTTGTTTGTTCTTATTATCTTCTTTCTTATAGAGAATTTTTCTGGGTTGGATTGTGTTTTGTAACTTTTGATTAAAGTTAATGAATATGTTTTGTTTGGTTGCTTTTAATTCAGCTTTTATGTAGAATTACCAGGTTTATTTAAAAGAAAAGTGAGTTGCTTTATTATTTACTTTGGAGTTTGGACTTTGTGTCTTGGAATTAAACTACTAGGGTTTTGTAGATGGTGAAAAAAAAGTCCAGAGAGCACTTGATGAAATGAAGAAGTTGAACATGTTATTGTTGCATGGAGAGGTGAGCAAATTCCTTTTGTAAAAGTTGATAGATAGACAAGATGGTTCGTTTATGCGCATGTGGGTTCCGAATCTGTCTGATGATTTTAATGCTTTTACTTTAATAATTTTATAATATTAATTTTACAATCCATAATCAGTATTTTAAAAATATTATGTAATATTATTCATTTATTTTTAATTAATGATGTTAAAAAAAATTTAAGAGTGAAATAATCTTGACTCAATTTTATTATATTTAGATTAATGCTACTGTTCTAGAAAATTCAACCTAGAAATTTTAAGGTATTATAGTTGTGTGATGGAGAAGGAAAATTTTGTAAAATTATAGTATTACTGTTATATTTATCATTCTTTACAAACTTTATTTAATAGAAAATATTATGTAAATAAAATCACATAATATATTATAGAATTGCCTAGCAATTTTTTTATATTTTCTCCCTTTTCTCTACCCTATCCTCTCACAGCCTCTCTTTCTCTCAAAATCAATCTTTCACAATTACTAATTCTATTGGGTGGTCACCGACATCATAAAATGTGCAAAATTTGTTCATGTAAACAATAGGCACTATTACATTTGTTTGTTTTGTATTTTTATCTCGTTAGTTCAACTAATGAGATGTTTTGCATTGTTTATCTTTGTGAATAAATTTTCTCTCGCGTTATAAATGTTTTCAGTCTTGGTTTATGAGAGGGTAATTTGTATAATTAAATTGGGCCGAGTTAGGTTGGTGTGGCGGTCAAAGATGTTTGACCAAACAAGTAAATGCTCATATTCCTAGACCTAGCTACTACTTAGTGGCAGTCAAAGATGTTTGACCGAACTAATAAATACTCAAATTTCTAGACCTAGTTGCTTCCTAATGGTAATTAATGCCATGACCGAGCTATACCAAGCAAGGTAGACAAACAAAGAAGAGAGCCGAGTTAGGAGGAGAACCGCACAATGTCAGCTTAATGGCGTGCCGTGCAAACATTGCACGGCGCTGCATGTTACACGGCTAAGCTATTGGCGGACAGAACAAAAGTAGTCCGGTTTTTTTTTTGATCGGCAAAGAAAATCTTTATTGATGAAGCCAAAAAAGTGGACATATTACATCAATGAAGAGAAGCTTGGGGCTAAAATCCCCAAACGCCAATTGGTGAGAAACCAACAAAAGAGAGGCTTGTGTAGTCCGGTTACACTTGTGTCATCTCATTTGGCTTGCAGTGAGAAGGGTATTAAAGGACAAGCATTATCCTTTGGGAATGTGATTCATAGGAGAGTTAGAGTTCTATTAAGATTGTACCATGCAGAATCTACAAGAGCTCAAACCAAACCATAATCTCAGGTATCACAATTCCTACTCCCAAATTCACAGAGCCTTTTGTCTTTTGTCAACTTGCTAACTTAGGCATCGGAAGGATTTCCAATCACCTGTCGAGTAGCTCACGTTTGTGTTTTTAAGTAATTGAATGACGACGTTTGGAGGAGCGAAAGCTTGATCAAGAGGATTATACGAGAAATATTATTTCGTGCTCGTACAGTTTGTAATCATAACCAAATATAAAAATTAAAAAATGAACATAATTTATAATTGAAAGCTCATTACTATAATTTATAATTGAAAAACTGTAATTAATACATCATTATATATACTTTTTTTTATTCATTTAACAATTTTCAGGAAAAAAATTGGCACTACAACAAAAGTAACCTATGGTGACGAAAATTAGTGAAGAAAATAAAATTCGTCACTAAATGAAAATAATTCGTGAGGAATTTATAAATTTTGTCACATATAATAAAAAAATAAAAATGATAGGTGACAAAATATATTTTCATCAATAAATACTTCATTTTAAGTGAGGAAAAATTAAGTTTCGTCACCAAAAATTTTCCCGCTTTTTTTTTGGGTGACGCCAAAATTTTGGGACTTTTGGTGACAAAAAAATTTGTCACTAATTATAAAATTATTTGTGATGAATATATTTTCGTCACCAAAACGTGTTAATATTTTTGATATCTTTTGGTGAAGAAATAATATTGTCACCAATTTTGGTGAAATTTTTTTGATATATTAAGAGGCAAAAAAAAAAAAAAAGGTATTAATTTTTTTTTATCATTTTTTCTGTTTATCATCTCTCTCTCTCTCTCTCTCTCTCTCTCTCTCTCAAAATAGGGTATTAATTTGTCTTACCTCTTGCTCCTCCACCACGCCGATTGCCATCGTCACCGCCAGTAGCAGCCTTGCCTGTAACTGCCACATCTTCTTCGCTCGATGATTTGGTACATGATTTCTCTTTGCTCTTTTTCTGTTGTCTCTTTCTCTTATTCTCTGTTTTGGTATGGTGACAAAAATTAGTGAAGAAAACAAATTTCGTCACTAAATAAGAATAATCCAGGAGGAATTATAAATTTTGTCACGTATAATAAAAAAAAAAATAATAGGTGACGAAATTTATTTCCGTCAATAAATACTTACTTTTAGGTGAGAAAAAAAATAAATTTCGTCACCTAAATTTTTCTCACTAATTTTTTTTGGTGAGAATTTCGTCACCTAAAGTTTTGGTGAGAATTTCGTCACCTAAAAAAAATAAATTTCGTCACCTAAAGTTTTGGTGAGAATTTTTTTTTTTCAATAATTAAAAAATTATTAATGAGGAATATATTTGTGTCACCAATAATCTAATTTTTTTTTTTTTTTTTTGAAAAACTTGATTTTGAATATTTTAAGAACATTTGGTGAGAAATATATCTTCGTCACTAATAATTTTTAATATTTGTAGGCCTTTTAGTGAGAAAATTATTTTGTCACCAATTTTGAAAGAAGAATTTTGACATATTAAGCGATAATGAAAAAAGAAATCTATTATTATTCCTTTTTTTTTTTTTGCCTAGATTTTTTTTTCCCTCTTTTTTTTTTCTTTTTTTTTTTGATCAGTTTTATTTTTCCCTCCCTTTTTTTTTTATTATTTTTTTATCAGTCTTTGTATCGGTGTCTATCTCTGTCTCTTCCTCTCAAAACAAACTGACGAATAGTTTTTCTATCGATCTCTATCTCCCCCCCTCTCCCTCTCCCTCTCCCTCTCAAAATACAAGTGCTGTGTGTTCTTTTCCCGCGCCCCTTCAGTGTATTCTTCTCCAGCGCCGTTGCCAACGTCCCTGTTCTTTTCCTTCAGTGTCGCCATAGACGTCGTATCTCCTTTACTGCTGTGTGTTCTCTTCCATCAGGTATGGGTCCTCTTTCTCTCTCTCTCTCTCTCTCTCTCTCTCTCTCTCTCACACTCAATTTCTCTATTTCTCTATCTCTGTTTTCCCTAATTTTCGAAATTAATTTTCAGATTAATGCTGTATTTTATTCTTTCCAGCAAGGTTTCTGCTATAAACTTGAGAATGAATGTCCTATTGATTATAATTAAGAGTTTGAATTTAGTAAAAGCCCTTGACTAAATGTGAATATTTTATATGATTTGGATTGTTTGTCTGTATTTTTAATAAAATTAGGGTTAAGCTCCTCTCTATATTTGAATGTTTGTTTAATATCTGTTTATTTTATAGGTTTTTCTACTTAGGTTATTCATAAAAAAATAAAATTGATTACTTACGTCATGATTCCTTTGCTTGTGTGATCATCCTCCTGATTCTTGAATCCAATCTAACTCAAGTTACTTGACAATACGACACTAATCATGTTTTGAATCTAATCCCATTCCAAACTGGAGAATTATAGTGCAGTCAGGATTATAAAAAAAGGGAGTTGATTGAGACCCCCACTCTTCCCCCACCCCCACCACCCCCACACACATGTTGGGGTTGGTGATTTGATAAGAAAAGAAAAAAAAAGTTGGCCAATCAACACCCACTGGGGGTGCTGGGGGTCTTCCCCAGTGGGGGTCCCTATCTTTTTCCATAAAAAAATTGGCAAAGAATGTGAACCAACATAAAGATGCCTCACCTAATAGTAAGGTTTTTTATGTTCTTTCCGCTTCCCTGAACCGATTCACCTTTAATTACTTCTCGCTCATGTAGCCTTGAAGAACCAAACAATTTGCTCCCATTTAGTACACAATTAGCATTGAAACGCTCCCTGTCATATATTACATAAGACACCATTAGCCTTGAAGAACTGAACAATTCACTTGTATTGGTCCAATCCAATTTTGGAGCACCAGAAGTTCAACACAATTAAAGTGAAAATCCTTGGGTATTATAGAATGAAAATTCCAGATACAAAAAGCCTCACCCAACACCCTTGAGACCTTTAACACTGCTCATGCTTCCTGGCTGAATAGGTTTGCCTTTGTTTAGTTCTCCATAATGTGACGTTGAAATTCCAACCAATTTGTTCCCACTTTGTGCATCTTTAGCATCAACACACTCCCTATTGAAAATTATACAGAACACTGTGTCATGAATGATGTAATAGTTTAGTTTAGTTGAGTTAATTCCCATGAAAAGCCTGCTGACCTTCCTTCCTCTGCAACACAATTTTGCCCATGGCCAGTACTTTTGCCACCAAACATGGCAAGTTTTTTCTGAGTTGATGTTGGCTGTTGTGATTGAGATTTAGTTTCATCTGATCTGTTGAAAAATTTTGACTGTGTAACACTAGTTTCTTTTTCCTTCATTTGAATCAATTTACCAACTGAAAAATTGAATTAGATATATTCGGTCTTTGTAAGAACCATTTGAATCAAGTAGTGTCCCAAATACTAGTTGCAACTGAAAAATTCGAAAGCTTTTCTTTGTGCTGATGATGCCAAAATATCAAGTTGGTTTAGTTGTCTTGTCTTTAGCTTGATCATGGTCCTTAGAGGCCTGTCCGCATCTATGTGCTCTTTAAATTGTAACACGTTTTGATTCTCTTAAAGCTTAACAATGATTCTGTTACTTAAAATTAGTATTTTTATGGTTGATTGTGTTAATTTTTTCCCCTGAGAAAATTACTTTTGTTGAGCTTTTGTTTTTAAAATTCACATGTTTGATTTTCACAAGCCTGCTATGTTTGGTTGTTCAACTACTATTTAATTTTATGTCTTTACAGATATCTTTTCTATACTATTTCACCCTTTTAATATTGCTTTTATCTTATCCTAGATATGAGTAAGTTCGAATGTTGTCAGCTTTTGTACTAATTTTATTGCAATATTAATCATACTTAATTTGCACTATGGTTTATTTTATTGGTTACGAAGAGTCTTGTTTGAGGTGGTTGTATGATAGAACCAGTGGAAGGCAGTCGGTTGCTTTGTTGATAGTCTTATTTTTTCAATTGTTGTAAATGAGATCAGAAGCCTCAAGTTATTGTTGGCATTTCCAAATACTCCAAATACTTCATGATCAATAAAACATTGTTGCCATGTACTTGGTAGGCTTATTTTGTTTACTTCTTACATTAAAATTGCCCTTTTTTTCCCCCAGTTGTCTACATAAAGATGTGACAAGTGTTTATCTTGAATCTTTATATAACATAGCCTTTGATCATTAACATCCTCAATCTCTCTGTTGCTTCCTCTCCAACTTATTTCCACTGTTTAGAACTTGAAATGTAATGATGTTCAAGAAATTGATAATCTATACGGGATTCAATACCCATTTCAGAAGCAGCTTTGTCACGTTTATATTGATATAACTTATAAGCATGGTTATAATTAGCATACACGTAGGAAATTTTCCTATTGTAATTTGTTTCTGTAGCGTATGGTTTTTGTATAGACAGAATATCTTTCAAATGGTAAGGCTGAATTTTTCTAGTTTAAAATGTTGATGCATCCTCCCTACCCACAAATTTTACGAGGGTAGTACCTACATTGAAATTTTGAAACAACAAAAAATGAGGCAGTAATACTTGAGGTGAATTGCTCTAAAAATATGTAATTCAGCTGGTCAAAGCATTAAAAGTATGCTACCACATGTCATTAGGCCCTAAAGGTTCCTCCTTTAAAAATGCATCCAAGCATGAAAATAAAGAGATAGCTTCTTGTCGAGTTTTCTTCACAGTAAGCTTGGTCTTGTGAACCTCAGGAACATCCTTTAAGTAGCTGGAATCATATAATTTGTGTTCTTTATCAGTCCAATCCAGCATAACTTTAACCAGTTGACCAGTTTTTATGAGTGAATCCTTTGAAATAGGCATGCAGTTCAATTCTCTGTTATCTGTTATGCAAAGTCGAAGTCGAACTCCTGCATGACATTTCTTCCAGTTCTAAAGTCCATCAACCGGTTTCGTGTCGAGAATGGGTAGCGTAGATGTTTGCTGATTCATCAATAGCTTTCACAGCAGAGCCATTTTCCTGGCCACTATGAACAATAGTTGAACTAAAATAAGTTTTCTTTCTCAATGGAGACAACACTCTACTAATAGCAAGATCGATGTCAGCTCCAGTTTGTGTGTCCTCTAGATAAGTAACCAGTGGTGTCAAGAAAAGTTTCCTCTCACTGCCCTTGAAATTATTTGACAAACATCTGGAAAGCAATGATGCTTTAGTTACAAGGAAAAAGTCTTAAAACTAATAAATGTTTACTTAAAACAAAGGTGTCATCTATCCTAGTACACAGCAACCGGACTTGAGACCTGGGTTACATCCCACCTTTATTCACTTCTTTTATTACTTTTCCTTCCTTTTTGGCTTTTTGTTCAAGGGTTATTCCTATAATGTAGTTCATTGCCTTCAGACCAAAAAACTAAAAAGATCAATCAGAGCATCTATGCAACTAGGCAATTTGGCATCCCTAACAAAGAAATAAAAACCATAGACTCATACAGACATGTCAACTCTACCCAATAAAGACCAAACACACAAGGCATGGTAGGATTCAAGATTTTTGAATCTTAGCCAATTGAAAACATAACAACTAAGGATTCAAGAATGAGAACTCACTTTTCGAAGTATCGATGACATATCTCTAGTCTTGTTAATTCTGCCCGCTTTGGAAGCCTGTAGGCTACGATATGTTCATCATCTTTTATAGAAGGTAATGGTTCCAAAGGGCTCTCTAAATATCGATATAATCAATGTTCGTGAACCTGCATATTAAAAATCCAAGGCTTCAGAAGACTAATACATAAAGAATTAGCAACAGATTAGTAAATATATAATAGAAGTCAAGAAGATATAAATTACCTTTGCAAGCAACAGGCTTTCATCGCTCCTTAAGCAAGATGCAAGATCGTACTCGATCGAGATCTTTACAGCAGCCATGTTTTAGGATAGTAACAGTGTATTGCGTTGGAAGACCACTCCCATCACCATAAAATACGGTTACTGTCATTGTCCGAGTGGCAATAGAAGGTAGTGGCAAAGATAAGTACATGAAGGGGTCGAATGTTATTAAAATTTTGTTGCAAATTGGGCAAACCAATGTTGATTTATATTGGCCCTGGGTATTTTGTAAAATTCAGATGCTTTTGGTGGAATTCCTCCAAGGGTATACCAATTCACTTCAAGTATTACCCCCTAGATAATCTTATGTTGTACTTCTGGTGGAATTCCTCCTAGTGGCTAGGATCTCCACTGAGTTGGTCTGATAGAACGAAATGTGGAAGTCTGTCATATTCTAATTCATACATATGCCTTTCTCCATATGTGAGAGCAGAGTACCCATATTTTTGACCTGGTTGGAGCCTTAAGCATTGACTCAAGGCAGCAACTCTTCAATCTTTAAGAACATTGAAAAGCAGAATCATCTATCCAGAAAGAACACAATCCCAATTTTTTTTCTAAATGTTTTTTGGACAAGAGGTCTAGCTTGGGGCCTTGGCTTGAAGGTGATCCCATATCAGCTCCGTAAACATCATCATAAACATCATCTAGTGTCAATGCTTGTTTGGGAGTTAGATCTTCCTAATCATGAATCTTTGTATATTGGAATATGCATCTAATAATTTGATAATAAGTATGAGAATACTCATATATATATATATATATTACGTGTTGTATAATATTATGAGATAAAATATTGTATATTCTTAGATTTATACTTCCAATTAATGGAATTTAAAGAAAATATGGAATTTATATATCTCATTCATTTGATAAGTTAGAAATATTAGGTTAAACCTTAATAGATGTGAGCATTTTTTTCTTCGATAAATGTCTCATATCCTTGCCTTGTATACTGAGAGAAATTGAAGAATCGTAATGCAAATTGCAATATGCAAACCTTGGAGCCAAGAGAATAGTAAGGATGGACTTGGGTTTGATATTTTTTTCATTAATTGTGATGATAGTTACAGGAAGGTTCTGTGGCTTTCCACATTCAAGTCCATTAATTGGTTAGCAATTTCAATGTTTTTAGTTTACAAAATAGGTCAGGTAATATTATTAGTTTTTAGTTTTTAGTTTATGTCATTAACTTTCAATGTTTATGTCCTAAATTTCATAAACTAATGTTGGCCGTGTAACCTGTAAATCATTGGTCAGCGATTTCCTTGAATAAAATTTATGTAACAATTGTCTAGTTGAAGAGGTTGTCCTGATTGTCTAGTTGAATAGCCTATCCTGATTGGTGAATTTTACTTTCAATGATCAATGTTAGTTTTTGATGTGTTCCTATTTTTTAGAAGTTTCATCTTTTCACAAATCCTAATGATCAGAAGGTTAATGAGTTGACTTCTTTGTTACCTTTACTTGATGGTGTTTCGTAGAGGACTATTGTGTTAATAAGAGAGTGAAGAATATCCCTTCTTTGGGTGTTTTTCTTGTAAATCTTTCTTTGATAGAATCATTGAATGGGTATTGGTGTATAAAGCAGAGGAAATATGTGGCTCTGTTGCTGATCTGTTCCTGTGTGTTACTGATCTGTTGTTAGTTTTTGGGTGCTCTGTCATTTGGTTTTGTCGCTATGTTCTTTGGTTTTTGTCTGCTTTGGTCGTGGTTTTTTATCTGCTCTGTTGTTGATTCTTGGCTGATCTGTTTCTGATTTGTGTGTGTCTGTTGTCCCTGCATGTTACTGATGCTGTGTGTTGGTTGTTGTTCTTAGTTTTTGTTGGTGTGTTCCTGTTTGGAGTCTGGTTGGTGAAGTGTTTGATTGAAATGGATCAAACACTTCAATCAAGCATACCAGTTTCCTTCCCATTTCAATTAAGTTAGTTATTAGAACAAAACAAACCCGTTATTTTGTACGTGAGGATAGGAGATAGGAATTGAAAACATGGTTGAGCTTTGTCAAATTGTGACAAGGTTGGTGTCTATGTGCCTCTTTGTTCACTTAAAACTCCAAACAGGAACACGCCAACAAAATTAGTTTATGAACAACCTGATATCCCAGCTAAGCTCTGCAATCTTGTCTGTGAAAGGTTAATCCCCACCAAATTACTTTTATTCATGTCCATTTGAAACTTCAAAACTAGTTTTAATTTTACGAGAATTCTTAGTTCTATAATATATAGGCTTGATGGAATGTTAGCAGAATTAGAGCTTTTGTTATATATCATTACAGAGTTGGTTGTAGACTTGGGATTCTAGCTTTAATCGTAGCAGAATTCTTCATTGGAAGCAGAATGTTAGCTCTTGTTATATATCATTAGAGAGTTTATTGCAACTATCATTGAATCATTTTTTATTGAATTTACATGATCTCCATTTATTTATCTAAAATTATCATTGAATCATTTTCAACAAAACGAGGAGTGTTTAAATTTAAATGATCTCCATTTATTAATTACTTTGCTTCCAACTGGGAATCTAAGTCATTTCTCCATTATTTTTTATAGTATTTTTAAAACTAATATCAAAAAATATTATTTTTAAAAATATTATCGCAGATGTCACATTGGCAACTATTTTAGCGTTTGGTGTGTATGTTGCATTCTATGAAAAATACAGTAATATATATAGCATTTTTTGTTTTGAAAATTGGTTAAGTTAGTTTGAATGACTAGTTAAAATAAAGAGTATGATTGGAACACACAATAGCTAAACTAATTAGGTTAAATAAAGAGTGTCATTTTTTTGTACTTTAGTTAGTGAAAAATAAAGAGTGTGGTTGGAGATGTTCTTAGTACTTATGTTGCTAAAATCACTACCATAAGTATTTATTAATTATCTACCGTGGGGGACCTAATTAGTAAGTCCTTATGGTATGTTAAGTTGGTTTGTTGTGTCATTACCTAGTCCATTTACTCATTAAGCTCAACTCTAGAGCATGTTGCTGTTGAAATTCTTATTCTCTGGGGTTGTTTATGTTTAAGAATAAAGGTAATAATGCTAAGTTAATTGTAAAAAGGATTCTCTAGCCTAAGTCTATGGTTTAGTCTTTCATTACACTAGTATTTATTCTCACTTTTCATTTCTACTTTGTTCTCAAGGACCACTGGATGCTTTACTTTCTCAGCATATAAATGTTGAGTTGATTAGTTTACAATCTTTGATTCCTAAAATCCCATATGAAACATATAAGAGAGTCAGCTCTAAGTTGCCCTAAAATGACCCCATGTTTGTATCTAATTCTATATACTCATTCTCATTTATAGCAACATTACAGAGCTTGAAAAATTTATTCGAAAATTAAATGAATTGTGAATGTTAATCATATTAAGGGTTGTTTTGAAAAGTTGATTGTTGATTTTTTTTTTTTTATATATATATAAGAAAACATATAAAAATGGAAAGAAAAGAGTTGACTATTTTTGTAATATTTTTTAATTTCTTCCCAAAACAGCTTTAAGTTTCATTTTGTATTTACGGTGTACTTCTATAACCTATTCTTTTACATCAACAAATCTTAATTTTTGCTGAAAAAATAGGTGAGATTAAGTTTAAAGTTACGCTATATACTTTATTTGCTAATTATGTTTTGAATTACTTGTACTGGCTCCCTTTGTGCCCTTAGCATTATGCACCTTCATTTAAAAAGGCACGTTGGATGCCAAAGAAAATTAGTGACAAAAAAACTGAAATGTGGAGACCTGATTAGTATATATGATATCTTTGAGCTTTGTCTGCTTGAAGTGAATATCTTTTTAATGTTCTGAGATCAAAATCTTGCTTTTGGTGTTCTGATATCATATTCCAATTTGTCTTTCATTTGTGTTTCAGTTGGATGCATTTATCCATGGATTTTCTTATTGATGTATCTGTATATTGTACACTCTCTTTGTACGTCTGCAATTTTCATCAATAAACTTTTCTTTTGTTGATTTTGTTTTATTAAAAAAAAGTCAATATATTTATAAAATCTATATAATTTTTATACTATATTATATTGTGTACTGATATAGGGTAGAGTGTGAATCTTTTTTCTTTATTTTTACTTTATTTTATTTATTTGGCTAAAATAATTTTCTCTGAATTATGATATTTGTCTGCTTATTGATGGTTATTTTGTTGTGGTTTTCTTTGAATTAGAAATTTTTTTCAATTACAAAATATATGTATTTTTCTATATAAAATTTGTCCTATTCACCTAACTTTAATTAACTTGGCATAGTTAGACATGGACAAGAGTTGGATTGCATTAGGTAGCACAGTTGATGGAAGGATAAGTCGGGCATATAATGATGGGGTAATAGCATTTCTTCGTTTTGCAATGGCGGTTATCGATCGTGATGGTAAAATTTTGTGCCCTTGTCGAAAGTGTGTGAATGTTGTTCGTCAAAATTTTCAAATTGTTCAAATTCATTTGTTGCAACATGGGATTATTCCAACTTACATTATCTGGCATGTGCATGGGGAACCCCGTGAATCAAATGAGGCTTATCATCATGATATACCCGTTGAGGGCAATGAGGATTTGGGAGGTATTGATGCCTTAGTGGAAGATCGAATAAGAGGGGAATCAACTAATACAACTCAAGAGGAGAAGGTTCGCACTTTTGATAAATTATTGAATGATGCCAAACGTGAGGTATACCCAGGTTGCACAAATTACACTTTTTTAAAATTTGTCATCGAGATACTTAATATGAAGGTAACAAACCATTGGAGTAATAAGTTAGTTGACATGATGCTAGAGTTTTTAACAAAACTTTTACCGAAGGATAATTTGGTTCCAAAGTCAACTTATGAAGCTAAAAAAATACTACATGAATTGGGTTTGTCATACGAGCTCATTGATGCTTGTGTAAACGATTGTGTGCTCTTTTGGAAGGGGAATGCAACACTGGATAAATGTCCAAATTGTAAGACTTCTAGATACAAGACAAATCATGGTAGAGGTAAGAAGATCTCTCGTAAGGTTCTTCGATACTTCCCGTTAACACCGAGATTGAAAAGGTTGTACATGTCGAGGAAGAGAGCCAAGGATATGAAATGGTTCAAGGAAAAACGTCTAGATGACGGTGTATTGAGGCATCCTGCAGATAGTGATGAGTGGAAGGAATTCGATACATAACATCCTAAATTTGCCTTGGAGCCTCGGAATGTGAGGCTAGGGTTGGCTACTGATGGTTTCAACCCTTTCGGAAATATGAATAATTCATATAGTTTGTGGCCTGTTGTACTCATTCCATACAACTTGCCACCGTGGTTGGCTATGAAGGACCCATTTTTCATGCTGTCATTACTTATTCCTGGTGAATCACAACCAGGAATTGATATTGATGTCTACATGAGACCTTTAGTGGAAGAATTGAATGATTTATGGAAAAATGGTACATTAACCTATGATGCCTCGACTGGTGAGACTTTCTGTATGCGTGCAGCTTTGCAGTGGACGATACATGATTGGCCCGCATTTGGTGACATTTCTGGATGGAGAACAAAGGGTCATTACTTTTGTTACACTTGCAATGATGAACCATATTTTGAATCTTTAAGAAGTAAGATCACGACAAGAACCATCGATGCTATTTGCCTGATGACCACCCAGAAAGGCGAAAGAGTAGAGCATATAATGGCAAGCATGAAAAACAGAAGAGATCTTTGGTAATACCGATAGAAAAGATTGAAGAACAATTGGGCAGTGTGACGGGTGTCACATATGGAAAACATCCAAGCAACAGGAAAAGACCTCGTCAGAACCCAAATTGGACAAAGGTAAGCATCTTGTATGAGCTACCGTATTGGAAGAAAAGGAGGCTTCAACACAACATTGATGTCATGCATGTGGAGAAGAACTTTAGTGAAAATGTTTTTGGAACGATGTTGGGAATTGATGGGAAGAACAAGGGATACAGATAAGGCACGAATGGATTTAGAAGATATGAATATAAGGAAAGAATTGTGACTGACAACAAATCCTGATGGATCATATGTGAAGCCGCGAGCCAACTTCTCATTGACCCCTAAAGAGAGAGAGGGTTTCTTTGAATTCTTGAAATCAATCAAGTATCCAGATGGGTACGCGGTAAATATTTCGAGATCAGTGAATGCAAAAAATGGTAGATTAACAGGATTAAAAAGCCACGACTGCCATGTACTTATACAACGGATTCTTCCTATTGGGATGCGTGGTTACGTAGATAAAGAGATCAGTACAGCACTTTTTGAGTTAGGTAGCTTCTTCCAAGATCTATGCTCAAGGACACTGAAAGGAAGTGAAATGGAGAAGTTAGAGGAACATTTAGTACTCATACTATGTAAGTTTGAAAAGATCTTTCCTCCAGCCTTTTTTGATGTGATGGTTCATTTGGCTATTCACTTGCCACATGAGACTATTCTCGGAGGACCTGTGCAATATCGATGGATGTACCCGATTGAAAGGTAATTTCTAAAATTGTACTTTCAAATGAAAGGTATAGATTATGTTGTGTGCCTAACTATACTCCTAATTGGTTATCTCTTCAAGGTTTCTCGGAGCTTTGAAAAAGTTTGTCACCAATCGAGCTCGACCAGAAGGTTCTATTGCAGAGGCTTACATTGTCAAGGAGTGCATTACTTTTTGCTCAATGTATCTTGAAGGGATTGAAACCGTGCATAATCGAGATGCACAAAATGAAGATTATGGAGTCCGTCGTGAAGGTTTGATAATATTTACCGAAACTGCTCATCTTATTGGCCAAATCAGAAAGCATGTTGAGGTGTCACAGGAACTTCATGATATTGCTCATTGGTTCTTATTATACAATAGCCCTGAGATAGAGAAGTATCTTCAGTACGTATTTCTTATAATTATATATATTTTAACAATTTTCATGTTATTAGTCATTAATAATAGTAGTATTTCACACATTAACCAAAACTATTTGAGTAGGGAACATAAGAATTTGTTACAAATTCCCACTGGACAAGATATAACTCAGATACAACAGAAGGAATTTCCGAAGTGGTTCAAAGAATATGTAAGTCATTTTTAATATTCACAATTGCCCAAACAGTATTAGGCTTGTATAAAATACAAACATTAATAACATAATTCAAGTGTTGCACATTGCATGTGGATGTAGATAAATAGATTGAGAGTTGATGCGGCACCAGAAGCAACCGAAGAATTATGGTCATTAGCGAATGGTCCTAATTTGCTAGTGAAAGAGTACGCGGGTTGTATAATCAATGGTGTAAGATTCCATACAAAGGAATTAGACAATCGTCGTAAGAGTCAAAATAGTGGTGTGCTTACCGAAGGAGACTACAAGGGAGAGATGCACGAATTCTACGGTCACTTGTGCAATATTTTGAAATTTGAGTACATGTGTCAAAATAAAGTTGTTTTGTTTCAATGTGAATGGTACAATACCGGTAACACTGGTAGAAGTAGAACAGTACGAGCTGACACATATTGCACAAGCATCGATGTCACAAGCCGATGGTATCAATCTGACCCTTTTAT
The DNA here is from genome assembly GCA_025200525.1 of Camellia lanceoleosa. Classification (NCBI taxonomy): domain Eukaryota; kingdom Viridiplantae; phylum Streptophyta; class Magnoliopsida; order Ericales; family Theaceae; genus Camellia; species Camellia lanceoleosa. Next base: position 133,114,044 of record CM045765.1, read on the forward strand.
CTTGCCTAGTCAAGCTAAGCTAGTGTTCTACCTGAATGACACCAAATGGGGGCAACCTTGGCAAGTCATGCAACGGGTCCAACATAGAGGTGTGTTTGATGTGCCAGAGGTTGGTGATGGAGAACCACCAGATCAACCAGAATTTAACGATGCATTTCAACAAGAAAACATTAACTCAGTTGCCCCTATCAACATTGAAGATATTATTCGATTTCATAGGAATGATATTGAAGCTAAGGTTATTTCAAATAAAACAAAGAGAGATGGTAGAGATGACGAAGAAGATGAAGAACTTGGCATACTTGATGATGATATGGATTCTGATATGGAACCTGATATGGATTATGATATGTAGTTTTTGTTTTTTTAGGTTTCTATATGGACATATGTTTTTAATGCATTACATGGTTATGCTATATTTTGTTGCGTCTCTTCAAGTAAAATTATGCTTCATATTTTATGTTTTATATCAATTTATGCTTTTTAGTTACCAAAATGGCCAAATGGGAGAAACAGTGGATCAAACCAGGTTTTCTAGCGAAACAAAAGCGAACAGATTACGGAATAGAAAGATACAAGACAATCAAGAAAAATAATAAGAAAATGGATGCTCTACAATTGAAGCGTATAGCAGCTTCTTTGATGGGTTCTACTCAGCCCAATCGTGTTAATCAGAAGGGAAAGAACATTAGGGTAGATGATGATGACTACATACCGTTAGATCATGAGGATGACACTAATGCTGAGTCCTTTGAAAGTGTTGATGATGAGGTACTATATGTATGGCCATTCATTTTTTTTTATTATGTCACCGATAGCTTTATATTTGTTAATGATGCTTTGTTAATACTATCTTTATCTTTCCGTATACTTCACTTATCCATTTTTATGTATTTATTGTTTATGCTTTTGTATTATGTTTTTTAAGGCTTACCAATGCCACCAAAACGATTGGCGCAGTCATCTCTTCAACCTTTGCACGAGGCAATTGTTGTTCCAAATGGGGATTTACATGACAATGTGGATACCCAACACTCACAGCCACTTGATGTTGATATGGAGGCACCGAGGGAGGCAACCCCCCAATTTAGTGTCGGTAAGATACTGAATTTTACTAAGCTCAAGAAATTCTCTGTTTTAATATAATTCTATGGTGCAAAAAATTTCAAGCAATTTGTTTCATAGGGATTGATTTTTTATTTTTTATTTTAGTTTTGGTCTCACTTTTAATTTTTTGTCATATAACACACAAAGTTAACATCTCTATTGGAGATGCTCTTAGTTTTCAAGCATTCCTAGTTCTTTGAACAAAACCATTGAAGAAGGAGAAATTATTGGGTATAGAAAAGGGTATAGCATGACATTGTTATGTGATAGTACTCGTCACCAATCATTAATTGCCACCTTTCATACTATTAGACAAACCATTAATGTAAATGGGATAAGCGATAAGCCTTATCCTGTAAACCAAACTCAATCAAAGAAGGCACCACGTGACAACACTTTGGTACCCAATAATTGCACGTGAGAAAAATCAAAGAATTGACTTGGTAGATGAAACTCTCTCTTACCCTATGTGATACCTACATTTGAGTATTACGACTAAGCTAGGTAGTTGCTTCTTTCTCTATTTGGTTCCTACAAATTTGAAACAACAACAAAAACAAAAATAAAAACAAAAACAGAAAAAATAACAGTAGTTGAGGATTGAAAGCAACAGATTATGGCTAGGAGTGGTAGAAGTCCTTCTGGACGTTTTGGAAACTCAAAGCAGGTTGTGATAAAGATGTGGCATCCGATCCATTGCCATTGTTATTGCCATTGCAGGTTATGTTTAATGAAACAGATTGTTATCTACTTCTGCTGAAAGTGCAATAATTTATTGAACTGGGGAAAAAAAAAAAATTACTTGAACCTTAAACAGAAAAGGACACTAGTTGATGATGATACTGATTTAATTGAAAATATAGGAACTATTAAAAAGCTTGCTGCCGACATCACAACACCTCTGTGGAAAACGTTTTTGGAACAGATTCAGTCCAGTTCCTCCCCCCATTGCTGCATGGATTGCTACTATTTTCTCATCTCTCTCAGCTTCAGCAATTAAGGGCTCTGCAAAGTGTTGGGTGTATGACTTTGTCTTTGATTTTGTCTTCAATTGTTTCCCTGACTTTGGTTCAAACTTCACCACACCTATAAAAAAAAAAAACCAACACCAATTTATTAGCCCCATGCTACAACCATAATTTTTCACTTTTTTTGTAATTTGTGCTATTTTCATCCTTGTAGTTTAATTTATTTTCAATTTTATCCTCAAAGTATTAAATGTGTGTTAAAAAAGAGAGAGAGAGAGAGAGAGAGAGGTGCACCATGCATCTTGTCAGCTGCAACCTCAGCAGGAGCATAGCCTTTGCCTTTCTCAGTTAAAATATGGATGAGAACAGGTCCAGGTGCAGGGAGGGACTTGACATCCTTCAAGATATGAACCAAGTTTTCCACATTATGACCATCCACAGGACCAATATAGTACAACCCAAGTTCTTCAAACAAGCTTGCTCCTGAACCACCCACCATCCCTCTCATGTATGAATCCATTCTTGCTGCTATTTCATGTCCTTGGCTTCCCATCAGCTGCTTGGTCATGCTCTGTTTTTCTTTCAAACACAATTTTGTTTTCTTTTTAGGCCAAATTATAAGGATAGCAATTAGCACAATCTTTACCTGAATTTATAATTATGTCTCCATTTAGTGTAATTAATTACAATTGTCAACCCTTTTTTTTCTTTTCTTTTTCCTTTTTTAAAGAATGTGCATGTGAGTAGCATGTTGATCATATTATAAATATGTTCGACTTAATGAATTAATCAACTTAGTGACCATTTTATGTCAAAACTCATAATCAGTATCATCAATTGGACTAATTGATACAAAATTTAAAATTAAGGGAAAAAAAATTAAATTAATTGAAAATATAGGAGCTATTTAAAATAAAAATACCACTGATGGAAGCACCCAAGGTACTAAAATTGTAGTGAGAGTAGCTGAACTACTTACCAAAACAGAGAAGGAGACTAGTGCTCTATAAGAGAAACATAGAAGGTGACTAGTGAATAGAAAGCAATAGTAGTACGGAAAAGAATCAGCAGCTGTAGCAACTGCAGAACAAAGTAGTAGCTGTATAGGAGAGACTGAACAAAAACAAAGAGTAGGGAAGAATTTGGCAGTAATAGAGAGAACGAAAAAGCTGCAGATGTAGGAAAGAGTAAAGAAACAAGAAAATAGAATAGCAAATATAACTGTGAAAAAGAGAAAACAACTTGAGAAATGAAAAGCGTCAACTTTAGAGTAGGGAAGAGAGCTGCAGTTGTACCTGTGTGGCTGCTACTAGTGCTGTTTGTGCAGGGCTTTTCTTGTGTTTATTTTCTAGTTTTTCTTGCTTTTTCTCTCTTGAGGGTTGTGCAAGTGTATTTTGTATTGTTTTTGGCTAGTCTATTGAATGTTCATAGCCCTTTTTTCCTCATGTGGCAAACGAACATTCTTTTGTGTGGTTTATTTTAGGAAGATTCTCTTTATAGTTTATTTAGTTTAGTTTATATGTTTGGTTTTGTTTCTCTTTTACAGCTCTAGTTTTTTTTGTTTGGTGTTGCAAGCCCTGGGGAATGCCCCTCGTATATCTCTATGTGTCATCATTTTATTTCATGACTTACTAAAAAAAGAAAACGTTACTTATATTGCTTTTATGATTTCGCTTTAATTAATTGCTAACCAGTTAATGTTATGTCTTTAAAACAGTGCCTAGTAGACACCCTCGTGGCTTGACACACGGGTTGAAGGTTCAAGCAATGGTTCAAAAAGATGGAAAGCTCAAAGTTCCCATACCACAGGAGTATCGTGCACTAGCGGGGGATCATGCCTCTCAATTAGTCTCCAAAATTGGTGTTGAGGTTCGAACACACTTGCCAGACTTTAGCATTCGCAGGTGGAAACATGTCAACGAAGAAGTTACGGCACCTATGTTTTAGTGTCTAACGGTAAAAGTTTTACATAATTGATTGAATTAATGTAATATAATTAATTATGACTTCTAAGATTTGTGGCTGTTGCTAGGATCAATTTGACATGGAAGGTGACTCCACAAATGTTAGCAAAGCGGTGGCAACAAAGTGTGGACGGAGCTTGAGCAGCCACACCTACAGACTACAAAAAAAAATACCTGAACCTTAAAAGTGCTAAGAGAGAGGAGTATGCTAGAAGCCACCCACCGCCTGAATGTGACCTCGAGAAATGGAAAAACTTGATTGACAAGAAGTGGAATGATACTAATTGGCTGGTAAACCTTTCTTATGTTTATTTTTTGTTGACAATTACCTTGTCTTCCTAATATATATATTTTTCTATTGGAACTTGCTCATTGTAGAAGCAATCAAATGCTAACATTGACAATAGAAATCAATTGAAGACGAAGCATAGGTGTGGGTCAAAATCTCTCCCAGTTAGGGTACATGAGGCGGTGGGTCTTCTTTAATTTTTCTTCCATCTTTTTAAAAAAAAAGATGATTCTACTACCATCATTCTTATTTAACTTACTAGTTGAACAAAAAAATCAGACAATTGCAAATGGGGGCCAACTGCCAGAGTTGCCATGTGTTTACAAATCTACACACTTTAATGATGTCACAAAGTAGTGGATATCTCCGGAGTGCGAAGAGAATTATGTATGTATATTTACCTTTTGTATTAGGATGATTGCAATTTTAATTGTATCTTTATTCATTTTTTTATTTTTTATTTTTAAATGATAGGATAATATGATAAAGATCCAAGTTGAACATTGCTCCCGACCTGGTGTGGTTCCAATTACTCCGGAGGAGCTATCTGTGAAGGTGCTAAAGCCAAGGTCGGGATATGTTAAAGGACTCGGGTTGAGGCGTTCCTTCTCTGTCAAGACTACGCTGCTTCACCGACAAAGGATTATGTGAGGCGTCTAGAGATGGAAACACAAGAGCAAAAGGAGGAAATTCAGTCACAAAAAGAGGAAATTCAGTCACATAAAGAGGAAATTATAGCACAGAAACATGAAATTCAAGTACAAAAAGAGGAAATTCAAGCACAAAATAAAGAGATAGGGAAGATGAATGGGTCGATTGATGAGCATTTTGAGATCACATCAAGCATCATGGAGTTTCTTAAGAAGCAAGGTTTCAAAGGACAATTTAGAGAATAAGGTATCCCATGAACTCGTACATCGCCTTTTTGGTAAGGCTCGCTCGTTTTATCATTTTATTTTTCTCATGTTGGTTAGTATATACTAGTTAAAGTACAACAGTTTGACTACTTATTAACTAAGATTTAACGAGTTTGAAGATGCATTTAATCAAAATAGATTCATTATCAAAATTCTTACTTAGCATGAATCTAGTTAAAATACATACTAACCAAAGTAGAGACAAAACTAAGTCAGATAATAGCCTGCTATTAAGTGTGCTTGTATCTGTGGATGTTGGTATCTGTATAGCCTAAGTCACAAGTGTCTCAGATGCTCATTACAGTATCTCAGATGCTCATTGCTTGGTATAATTTCGCTTTCGGTTCTATTCAGATCTTGTGTGAGTGGACAGATTTGTCAATGCTGGTATCTGTATGCTCGTTGTTTCAGATAATTTCGCTTTTGGTTGTATCTCAGATGTCAGGTGAGTGGATAGATCTCTGCTCGTGATTCAGATGTTTGTGATCTCAGATGCTCGCTTTTGGTATAATTTCTTTGGTTGTATTCAGATGTCGTAAGTGGACAGACCGGGCCGGGCTGGTCTGGGTAATTTTGCTTCAGTTTTGGATGTGAATCTAATTGTAGGCTGTAGACGTCCCTGAACGCATCTCGGGAGAAGAGGAGTGCGAGTCCCCCCCCCGGTTCTGGTTCGATATTGGGTCTACTACAGTTCAAGGACTCAAATGTCACGGTTCTTAATCTTGAACTGTAGAGTCCAAATCCGGCAAATCGTTTTGAAAACAGATTTTTTGAAAGAAATGCCAAACATGGACTGCTTCGCCAGATACAGAGTCGCCACCTAAATATTTTAAAATGGGAAATTTAAGAAACCCTGACTCGGTGCCAAAGGCCACGCGTCCGTCATCACCAAAGTTGCCTCGGCTCGGGAACTTGGATACGATTGGGGAAGGTCACTTCGTGAGCATTTCGCCACGGCCAAAGACGGCCTCTACTAACCATGATATCTTATTTTGAAAACATTGTGAGTTCTTATTCGATTATTAGCCTAGGTTACTATGTGATGCGAAAGATACAAGTATAGACCTAATCGCTCGAATTGGAACAAGACACTTCGTGCTTTGTTTGAAAATGGTTTGATGGTGCTACCCGCAAGTAGGCTAAGACGTGAATTTGCCACCCTCGTGGGGCTTAAGAAAATATGATTTTGCCACTATCTAGTGGGCTTAAAACAAACATTCGATGAATTGTCCCAATTCAAATAACTCAACCTCCACCCACAGGCATTCAAGGCAGTTATATCACATAAGCATTTAGCCTCATGGTAAGCATGCTATTCATGGCAACACTCACACGCATGCAAGGATGCTAAAGCATAAAACTTACCGAGTACTCCAAGCCAAAACAAAAGCTTATTAGAAATCATGCATGATCCTAAATATACTGAAATGCCTAATGCAACACATGCAAAGATACAACCTATGGCAGGCTCGGCTGTCCTAAACATGGCATATGAAATGCTACAACTAACACGTATTCAACTTGGAATTGAAATACAAATGCAGTTTGTATGATGCGCCGAGCCCGGTGCGTGCAAAACAGATGGATGATACAAACATGCTGTCATACTGTATGCTAATTGAAATATGCCCTATATCTAACCATCATAAGCGGGTAAATAAAAGGGAAGAAAGACGTGGGGTTAGAAGACATACATCACACTCACCCACACTTATTACAATTATGCCCTCGCGCAGAGGGTCCGAATAAATAATACAGTCCGAAATAAAAGAATAATACAGTCCGAATAAATATACAGATTTCTAATTAATTAACAGATTAACTAAAAAATCAGAATCGCATGCAAGCTGTGGGCCCTTTGACTCGCCCGGATAATGAAATGATGCATGTTGAGCTGCTTTGCGCGGAAATCCACTGGGATGCCCTAATTAGCCTCTGTTTGCAATGTTTCTCGAAATGTGTGCCAAGCTTCAGAAGACTGCTGATTCTTGATTTTGCTACAACAGAGAGCAGGAAAGGGGCATAGCAATGTATTTCACAAATATATGCATGCCTCGATCCTCATGTCACCAATCACGCATCTCGATGCATGATGGCCGAGGAGTCGGATTGCACAACTCAATACAGGGTGAATGCAAATGATTGCTACAACAAAACCTAAGTCCATCATGGGTAATCTGGAGTGTCGGTGACTTGGGAATTGAGACCCGTTCCGTCGCTCGGAGTACGAAACATGCCTCGTTTCCCGTGCCCGGACTAATTCCTATTCCGAACACGATGCAATATGCATGATATGTATGAAATGCAACTAAGATACAATCCTAACATACACAAGACTATGAAAATGAGATGTCTCGAAATGCGTGCACACGGGCACGCAAACCGAGAAAATGATCCTAAGGCATAAAATGGCATACGCAACGCAATTGGACTTACAATAACATGAGTGAGCCTCAGCCACACTCACATAAGAGGCCGTCGGATAAAAAAAATGAAGTGCCTCGAAATGCGTGCATACGGGCACGCAAACCGAGGCAATGGCATACACAATGCAATGATGCTAAAATAAGATGTCTCGAAATGCGTGCCCATGGGCACGCAAACCGAGGCGATGGCATACGCAATGCAATGATGCTAAAATGAGATGTCTCGAAATGCGTGCACACGGACACGCAAACCGAGGCAATGGCATACACAATGCAATGAGACTAAAATGAGATGTCCCGAAATGCGTGCACACGGGCACGCAAATCAAGAAAGTGGCACACAGAATGCGATGATGCTAAAATGAAATGTCTCGAAATGCGTGCACACGGGCACGCAAACCGAGGCGATGGCATACACGATGCAATGAGACTAAAATGAGATACAAAATGCAAAATGGACTTACACTAACATGAGTGAGCCTCAGCCACACTCACATAAGAGGCCGTCAGATGAAAATGAAGTGCCTCGAAATGCGTGCACACGGGCACGCAAACCGAGGCAATGGCCCTAAGGCGTGAAATGGCATGGAAATGATATGCAAACATGCAAATGAATTTCAGCAATGAAATGTGGGGGAAAACAGTCCCGAAATGAGGCGAAAGTACACCCGATGCATGAAATGGCCCCGAAACATGAATTTAGGCACCCGAAATGGCCTATAGCTATACCAAACATGCACAATATAGACATGGAATGAAAATACAGTAGCAAGGCAGCCCCAAGAAAATCATTTTTCAGTCATAAAAAGGGCTAAACAGCAAGCACACATAGAATTAGGCAAGAATGCAAAAATGGCTCCGCAAGTGGGGTATTGAAGCAAGTGATGCATGCGATGCCCAAATGGAAAAATACCCTTCTACAACACTGATGAGGGACTAAAAATATGCACATTTACAGTAGATGAAATCCCACAACTCAGTATGAAAACATGCTAAAAATGTGATGCAAGAACTAGGATACATAAGGCTATAACATGAGGTACCCCAAAAATTCATCAAACCAGCAAAGACCCTTAATTAAATATGTCAAGAAGATCAAAATATGGCTCTTTCAAGCTCTGATGATGGCCGAAAACAGAAGCTAGATAAGCTTAAAAAAACATGCAAAAATGGGGGTCAAAGAGGGATATAATGACAAGTATAACATGGAGACCCCCAACAAGGTTGATCCCTTCTACAATGTTGTATAGGGACACAAAATAAGCCTACTCACAATTCATGACATGCTCCAAAACAGACTACATGTAGGTCAGACAAATCATGCAAATTTATGGTAAATATGAGAGATTATGAAGCAAGTGCATGATAGAGAGGCCAAACAGGGTTGAGCCCTTCTTCAATGTTGAAGAGAGGCTCCAAATAGGCCCACTTAAATTTTACATTGCGCTCGGAAACAGATCACTCATAGGCCAAATATAGCATGCAATATTGTGACATAGAAGATGATATTGAAGCAAGTGCAAGTTAGGGATCTCAAACAGGGTTGAGCCCTTCAACAAAGATGAAAATGAGCTCAAAATAGGACCACTTTCAGTATTGGTTGGAGCTCAAAATAGTGTAGAAATAGGGCCAAGAAATGAACCAAAAATGAGCTAGAAAAGAGGGGTGGAGTACTTACCCTTGTAGACAAGTCTTGGCTGCCCTTTTGCTTGAAGAATGGATGCCTCCTAGCTGCTGGAAAGCTCTCCTTGCTGCTGGAATGGAGTAGTAGTGGTGGTGCTTGAAGATGATGAAGAAATGGCCCCAAAACTTGAAGGATATGAGGTTGTATGTATGTATATGCTCCAACCAATATTTGTAACTTCTTCTCTTGAGTTGGGAGGACACCAATGTAGACAAGAGAGGGGGAGAGGAATCCTTACCAAAGTGGAGGGAAATGAGCCCTTATTTTCCTCTAAAAGGTTCCCCCGGATCAGATATTTTTTGGGAAAAACCAAGGCACAGCTGGAATGGACTCACCCTGAGGAAGCAGGCCGGCTAGGTACTTTTGCTGGAGGTGGCCGGCCGGCCACCCCCTATGGCCAGCCGGCCAAGGGCAAAAATGAAAAGTGGGAATTTCTGGCCGGCCACCAAAGGTTGGTGTCCTCCCAAGTGTGTACAACAAGGCCCTGTGGTTGGAATTTAGCAACTCTGAAACAGGAGAGACAACATGCCATTCTTAGAAGGGGTTCAAAAGGGTCAATGAGAGTTACTGGCCGGCCATGTGTTTTTAGGGTCCTCCCATGTATGTACAACACAAATATGTGGTTTTGGCTCGGAGAAAATGGCTCTAGGGTGTTCAACATTAGCCCGGAAGTGAGAAAAACGGGCGTCGGGGGGCGCCGGAGGAGCATAACTGGTTGTTGAGATAATTGCTGGCCTCCCACCCTCCAGTGATCTTCCTGGTGATAAAACAGAGGTACCTGCCAAAAATGAACAAAAACCGATGCAAAACGAATGCTCGGGGCAAAACGCCAGCCGGTCTCAAAATCACCGTTAAGCACCGAAGTGGTGTTTGGCCACGAAGTGGGTATCTAAGACCCAGTGTCCTCGAAGGGAGTAAATGAGATGCATGCCAAAATCGGAGGAATCAGAGATGGTCGGGTGGTCCCGAACCGAGGCACACGGCCTGACGGCTCCGAAAATCGGAACCGGGCTCCGAAATGGGCAAAATGGCCTACGGCCACGAAATGTAGCCCACGGCTACTGAGAGATGGTCTACGGGACCTCTCCCTCTCCTCAGGAAAGAAAACAGAGAAAATCGAGTCCGGTTCGCAAACCGAGGCAAGGCACAGAAGAGAATTCGGAAGTCCGGAGGCAGGGCGCGCGGCCGCGACTCTGAGACTTCTGAACGAGCACAATATACAACATCACCGAGCGCTCAATCGGTGACGTCTGAGTCTTAAGGTCGGTCAAAAATGGGGTGTCTACATAGGCGTGATGTATATTTTCTATATACCTTTTTTGGGATGGGTAGCTTGCTGTCTGCGTTTGATCTTGCTGTCTGTTGTGTTTTTTGTGTTCTTGTTGGTCCCTCACCAACAGTTTCGTTTTGGTGCTGTGCATCATCCCCCTCTCCCCTGTCTTTTCTTGTCCCTTTTATTGATGTATTTTCTCCTTGTAAGGTTCTTTCATCAATAAAGTTTTTGTTGATCAAAAAAAAAAAAAAAAGTCAATGTTAAAACAAAATAATACGTATAGCAGTGTGTACTATTTTCTAAATTTAGAAGGGAGCTATTTTTAGGTTTTGTGCGTGGCCTTTTAATGTTAATGTTAAAAATAATAAGCTTATTATCTACATCCATTTTGGTCATTGCTTTCACAACTCACCAAGCTACTGGTCTAGTTATTCATTTTTTGCATTGTAGGTTGTTGCTCTCTCTTCAAAAAATTTTTAAATCCCATTTGTGCAGCAGCCACAATATTTGTTCCTTCCCATTCTCATTGATTGCATGCCCTGGTTTCTTACCATGAGATGTTGTAGTGTTATAACTGGTTTGGCTGCTATCCGTGGGTTACACCCAGTTTTTGATCCAAGCATAATTCTGGAGATATAGTGAATTGCCATGTTAAGGTGATCATTGCAAAGCCCATGGGTGGGAATGAGCGTGGTATTCATCTTTTTAGTTAATCTCTGTTAATTTCTATTCAGATAACTTCAAGCTTGTGATCTTGAGAACAGTTCTGTATATTTGTTAAGATTATGATATTTGGCTTTAAGTTTATAATAAAACTTTGCTATTATAATAAACTTTATATATATACATTCTATGCTAATGTTTGCCTTGTTTATTTTCTTTGTAGATTGGTTTTGATGACGTTCGGAAGCATACCTGCAAATGAAGATCAACTGTTGAATTTTTTTTCCTAAACTGATGCTTAGTTGTAGTTGCAAATTAAGATTGAGTGTTGATTTTTTTTGGTGGAATCCACGTTAGTTCATTTTAGGATTTGCTTTGATGGTTTTTTTGTGATACTTAATGGATTATTATTAAAGTTGTTTGATGGATATATTTTGCTTTATAATATAAATTGTTTAGTGAATTTTTTTGTGGAGTACTATATAATAGCTAGTGGATTTCTTAATACAATTAAAATGCTATTGGGATATGAGCAATGATATTTGTGAAATAATAATTTTAATTGAATATTTAGTGACGAATTTGTTTCGTCATTTGTACTTGTTATTATGACAAAGTGATTATTCGTCACTAATAAACTTTTTTTGTGACAAAATTTACTGCAATTTATATTTGAAAGTTTTAATTTATTTTGTTGTTTGGTGACTAAAAATTTCGTCACCCATGTATGACTTTTGAAGACGAAAAATTTCGTCACCTTTATATCTTATTGTGACGAAATTATTTCCTCATCAATGATCAACATGCGTGACAAATTTATTCGTCAACTAAAGTTATAAATATGGTACTGAATAACTATTTGGTGACGAAAATGAGAATTTTTGGCGACAAAATGTTGTTTTATTGGTGACAAAATTATGACTTTTGAAGACGAAAAATTTCGTCATCTTTACATCTTATTGTGACGAAATTATTTTGTCATCAATGATTAACATGCGTGACAAATTTATTCGTCAACTAAAGTTATAAATATGGTATTGAATAACTATTTGGTGACGAAAATGAGAATTTTTGGCGACAAAATGTTGTTTTATTAGTGACAAAAAGTTTCGTCACTAAAGTAATTTCATTGGTGACGAAATTATTTTTCGTCACGATGCTCTTTAGTGACAAACATTCAATGACGAACCTGGTGACGAAAATATTTCCTCACAAATATCTATAGTGACGAAATTAGCTCTTTGGAGACAAAAAAAATTCGTCATCCAAGACCCAACTTGTTGTAGTGTGGTGATTCATTTTATCTCTTCCACAATTTGCAAGTTCTTTATAAAAATTAACTTTTAAATTTTGTTGACTCGCCTTTTTTCCAGTAATGTTATATAAATAAAATTGAGACAATTGCAGAAAAATGGTATCAATGCAAAATAATTGCAATGTCATGAAAGTAAAGTAATTTATGCTTTAGATTGTGCAACTAAATTTTGTACTTTTATCTATTTGCAATTATTTTGAGTTTATACCATTTTTCTATAATTGACCCAATAAAATTAAAATGTGTTATATATTTGCACTTTTATTCTTTATAAATACACTACACATTTTATTTTTAATGTGAAAATTGTTGGAAAAATACTGATTTTTTAGAAACTTTATGTTAATAATTTTGTAGGACCCATAAGTTGATTTTGGAGGGTCCAAGTAGCAATGTATTCATTGCCGTGTGGTGAACAAGATTATGTAATTAGTAAGTCAAAACCATTTATAGGTGAATAGAAAATTGACTCCAAAGTGAAGTTCATGAACATGAGACATGTTGATGTAAATTCCTAAATGGTGTTGAGTGTTCTTGTCCCACATAGATTGGAAAAGATTCTATAAGGTCCTAGTCTTAATTTTTTGCAGGAAAGAATTCAAATTTCAGATTTGAATTTGCTCCAAAAAAATATAAAATTCAAAATTCAATTTGGTGTCTTTTCCGATCGGGTGTGACTTCCGGTGAATGGACATATCTTTTCCAATTCAATTTTTTCCTGTTGCCTATTTAAAGGCAGTCCTCCATCTTGTTTTGGTGGATTAAAAAAAAAAAAAAAAAAATTCCAGATTTTCTACTTTCTTCTTCCTCCTCTGTTTTATCCTACATATTCATTTTTTTTAAGAGTCTAAGTTTGAGGGAGTGCAAGGTATATACTCTGGTTCGTTGTACACATAGAGTTAGTGTAAATTTTGTGTGTGGTGATTGTTGTATCTTGGAGACAGGATGCCTATTAGTCTCAAGCAACAGTGGAGAGGGCGTTATTCTATCTTAAAGATACAGTGTCCATACACTGGCCTCAATCACAACTTCGTTCAAGAGTTTGATCTTCGAAAGGTGTAAGTTTATTTTATTTATTCGCAATTATTAATTTTATCAAAATTATTGTCAAACAAAAATAACGTAAAACAATTCTCAACGCACATTAAGTGACAACATTTAGGTTGCAATTACGGGAAAAAAAAAGAAGTGCAAATAGTAATCCCATAACATTATGAATTTTTTAAGGAATGACCAAAGGGAAATAGGTGGAAGACAGAGCAACAAATTTGACATGAGATAAGAAACTGTACTGAGAATAAAGCACCATAGTCAGATGTGTTTAATCTGTTGTTGTGTATCAATTCATGAGAATGGGAAATTGGTAGTGTAGACACCCCATTTTTGACCGACCTTAAGACTCAGACGTCACCGATTGAGCGCTCGGTGATGTTGCATATTGTGCTCGTTCAGAAATCTCAGAGTCGCGGCCATGAGCCCTGCTTCCGAACTTCCGAACCCTCTTCTGTACCTTGTCTCGGTTTGCGAACCAGACTCAGTTTTCTCTGTTTCTCCTCCTGAAGGGAGAGAGAGGTCCCGTAGACCATCTCTCAGTGGTCGTGGGCTACATTTCACGGTCGTAGGCCATTTTGCCCATTTCGGAGCCCGGTTCCCGATTTTCGGAGCCGTCAGGCCGTATGCCTCGGTTCGGGACCGTCTAACCATCTCCGATTTCTCCGATTTTTGGCATACATCTTATTCACTCCCTTTTGAGGGACACTGGGGTCCGAGAGACCCACTTCGTGGCCAGATGCCACTTTCGGTGCTTAATGACCTATTTTGGGACCGAACTACGTGTTTTGGCCCCCGAGCATTCGTTTTTGCATCGATTTTCGTTCATTTTGGCGGTACCTCTGCTTTTATCACCGGAAAGGTCATCAAGGGTGGGAGGCCAGCAATTGTCTCAGCAATCCGTTATGCTCCTCTGGCGCCCTCCGACGCCCGTTTTTCTCATTTCCGAGCCAATGTTGACCACCCTAGGAGCATTTTCTTCAAGCCCAAACCACATATTTGTGTTGTACACACATGGGAGGACCCTAATATCACATGGCCGGCCAGTAACTCAACTTGAACCTTTTGAACCCCTCCTAAAAGTGGCCTATTCTCTCTCCTGTTTTAGAGTTGCCAATTTTGAACCACAGGGTTGTGTTGAGGAGACCTGGGAGGACACCAATATCTGGTGGACGGCCAGAAATTATTTTGGACCATTTTGCCCCTTGGCCGGCCATAGGGGAATGGCCGACCACCAAGCAACAAAAATAGCAGGCCGGCCATGATCCTTAGGATGTGTGCCTTGCAGCTGTATAGCTTTTTTCCCAAAAATATCTGATTTCGGGGGACTTTTTATAGAGAAGGGAACTTAATCCCATAGCCCTACACATTTTTCCCTCCCTTTCTCCTCCATCCTTGCATACACACAGCAGCTCCCTCTCTATCTCAAGGGTTGGAAAACTTGCTTTGAGGATACACATACATATCTCTTCATTTCTCTCTCATTTTCTCAAGTTTTGGCTCCATTTCTTCACTACTACCAAGCATCACCACCACCACTCCATTTCCAGCAGTTTGGGGAGCTTTCCAGCAGCTAAGAAGCAACATTCCTTGGTCCAAAAGGGAGCAAAAGTGTGGTCTTCAAGGGTAAGTTCATCTTTCCCTCTTTTGTAGCACATTTTTGCACCATTCTTCTAGCCTATTTTATTGCTGTTTTGGGCTCTGACCCTAACTGAAAGGGTCATTTTTTTGAGCCATTATTCATGTTTGATTAAGGGCTCAACCCTGTTTGAGCCCCCCATTTGGTACTTGCTTCAATACCCTCTTGTATGCCATTATTTTGCATGGTATTTCTAGCCTATGTGTGACCTGTTTTTGAGCATGATATAAACTGTGATTTGGCTTATTTTGAGTCCCTCTACAACATTGTAGAAGGACTCAACACTGTTGGGGGCCTCCATGTAGCACTTACCATTGTACCCCTCTTTGGCCCCCATTTTTGCATGCTTTGTTAGCCTACCTTTATTCTGTTTTTAAGCCATGATCAGAACTGAAAATGGCCATATTTTGACCCCTTGGACATATCTCATTAAGGGTCTTTGGCTATTTGGTGAATTCTTTGTATACCTCATGTTATAGCCTCTTGTTGGCCTACTTCTTGCATGGCATTTTTAGCATGTTTTTATATTGTTTTGTGGGTTGTCATCTACTGAAAAACAGAATTTTTTTAGTCCCTCTTCAGTGTTGTAGAAGGGTATTTTTCCATTTGGGCTTTGCATCTACCACTTGCTTCATTGCCTCCCTTGCGGAGCCATTTTTGTATGCCATTTTAGCCCTACTTGTGATTGCTGTTTGGCCATGTTTTTTACTGTAAAAATGTGATTTATGGGGCTGCCTTGCTTCTTCATTTTCATGTCATGTATCAATTATGGATGTATTGTACAGCTGTAGGCCATTTTATGCATTGAAATCCATGATTCGGGATCATTTCATACATCGGGTATTATTTTGCCTCATTTCGGGGCTGTTTTGCCCCTCATTTTTCCTTTGATTTTTGCATGTTTTCATATCATATTCCATGTCTTTGCCATGTCTCATTAGAGTGGCATTTCTTGCTCGAGGGTCCGTTTCTCGGTTTCATGCGTGCTTGAGCACGCACTTCGAGGTATCTTATTTTCATCTGATGGCCTCCTATGTGAGTGTGGCTGAGGCTCTCTCATGTTAGTGTAAGCCCATTATTGCATTGCGTATGCCATTTCATCCATAGCATTGTGTATGCTCGGTTGTGTATTACCTCGTGCAGCGTGTATGTCATTCCATGACATTGTGTATGTTAGGGTTGCATATTAGCTACATTTCATGCATATTGCATCGTGTTCGGGATAGGAGTTAGCTCGGGCATGGGAAACGAGGCGCGTTCCGTACTCCGAGCAACGGAACGGGTCTCAATTCCCAAGTCACCAATCCTCCGAATTATCCATGATGGAGTTAGGTTTTGTTGTAGTGTTCATATGCATTCATCCTATATTGAGTTGTGCAATTCAGCTCCTCAGCCATCATGCATCGATATGCGTGATTGGTGGCACGAGGATCGAGGCATGCATATATTTGTGAAATACATTGCTATGCTTCTTTCCTGCTCTCTGTTGCAGCAAAATAAAGAATCAGCAACTTTTCGGAGTCTGGCACGCATTTTGAGAAAGATTGCAAACAGAGGCTAATTGGGACATCCCAGTGGATTTCCGCGCAAAGCAACCCAAACATGCATTATTTCATTATCCGGAGCGGAGCCAAGGCAGTCCCTGGCTTGCATGCCAGTTTATAGTTTTTCTTACTTAATTTGTTAATTAATTAGAAATTTGTATATTATTCGGACTGTATTATTCTTTCATTTTGGGACTGTATTATTATTTTTTTGGACCCTCTGCGCGAGGGCATAATTGTAATAAGTGTGGGTGAGTGTGATGTATGTCTTCCAACCCCACGTCTTTCTTCCCTTTTATTTACCAGCTTACGATGGTTAGATATAGGGCATATTTCAATTAGCATAACAGTATGACAGCATGTTTGCATCATTCATCTGTTTTGTACGCATTTCGAAGCTAGCATCATACAAACTGCATTTGTATTTCAATTCCAAGTTGAGTACTTGATAGCTGTTGCATCTCATATGCCATGTTTAGAATAGCCGAGCCTGCTATAATTTGCATCTTTGCATGTGTTGCATTAGGCATTTGCTGTATACTTAGGATCATGCATGATTTCTAACGAGCTTCTGTTTTGGCTTGGAGTACTCGGTGAGTTTTATGCTTTAGCATCCTTGCATGCGTGTGAGTGACTGCCATGAATAGCATGCTTACCATGAGGCTATGTGCTTATGTGATATAACTGCCTTGAATGCCTGTGGGTGAAGGTTGAGTTACTTGAATTGGGACAATTCATCAAATGTTTGTTTTAAGCCCACTAGATAGTGGCAAAATCATGTTTTTCTAAGCCCACCCGAGGGTGGCAAATCCACGTCTTAGCCTACCTGCGGGTAGCACCATCAAACCATTCTCACAAACAAACAGACACGAAGTGTCTTGTTCTAATTCAGGCGATTCAGTCTATACTTGTATGCTGTGCGCATCACATAGTAACCTAGTCTAATAATCGGAATAAGAACTCACAATGTTTTCAAAATAAGATATCATGGTTAGAGGAGGCGGTGCTCATGAAGTGACCTTCCCTAATCGTACCCAAGTTCGAGCCGAGGCAACTTTGGTGATGAGCGGACACGTGGCCTTTGGCACCAAGTCGTGGTTTCCTAAATTTCCCATTTAAAAAAAACATTTAGGTGGCGACTCTATATATCGGCTAAGATCCATGTTTGGCACTTCTTTCAAAAATCTGTTTTCAAAACGATTTGCGGATTTGGACTCTTTGGTTCAAGATTAAGAACCGTGACATTTGAGTCCTTCGAATCAGAGTGACCCAATATCGAACGAGCGGGGGACTCGCACTTTTCCGGGATGCGTTAGGGGCGTCTGAGTAGTGGGGTGAGCAATTCATTTATCACTTTGATCCCAAAAATTGACTACCCAACTAGTATCTCAGATTTCAGACCAATTAGTCTTATTGGGTCTTTGTATAAGATATTAGCTAAGGTTTTATCACACAGATTGAAGAATGTGGTGCCCAGGGTGGTTGGGGAGGCACAATCATCTTTTTTGGGAGGTATAAAGATTCTAAATTGTGTTCTAACTGCTAATGAGATTGTTGATTAGTAGAAAAAAAGAAAAAAAAGAAAAAAAAAAGGATTGATACTCAAGCTTGATTTCCAGAAGGCGTATGACTCTGTAAGCTAGGATTGCTTGTTGTCTATGATGAAAGAGTTTGGGTTTGGGGCAAGATGGAGAGCTTGGATCAAGGAATGTTTAACATCCGCCAGAGTGTGTTTTAGTGAATGGCTCCCCTTTGGCTAAGTTCATTCTTGAAAAAGGCCTTAGGCAAGGTGATCCATTGTCTCTCTTTCTTTTTAATTTGGTAGCTGAAGGTCTGAATATGTTAATATAAAGGACCAGATCATTGGGGCTGGTAAGGGGAGTTGTAGTGGGTAAAGATAAAGTGGAGGTTTCACATTTCCAATTTGCAGAAGATACAATAATTTTTTATGAAACTAAAATGGAGGAAGTCATGGTAATTAAAAGAATTTTGAGGTGTTTTGAACTAATTTCAGGTTTGAAGATTAATTTCCACAAGAGTTTCGTGTGTGGTATTGAAGTGTCTGAATTAGAGGTGGAGGAGTTCACATCTAGACTTAATCGCAGATGTCAGATATGACACCCTAAATGTTTAATTAAATATCACAAATATATATATATATATATATTTGGAGTGTATATTGAATGGTTGATAAAGTGAAATGTTAAAAAAATAATAATAATAATAATAATAAATAAAATAGGATCTACACGGCCTGTCACCACCCTAGCACATAGGGTGGTGAATATGCATATTTAGCTAGGATAAGTAGGATAAGCACCTGGATAAGTCGTCTAGGGAGGCAGCAGATGGGAATTGGTTTGAGTGACACGTGGTGGCAAAACTCACCACATGGCTGTGCACATTACCCCTATAAACAATGAGTCGCTGAGCTTCGAAAAAGAACAAGAAAGAGACACATAGATACAAAACAAGTACATCATACTAGTAAGCAATAATAGGGAAATAAAGGTTAAGGATCAATAATAAGGTGAGTAATATTATACCTTGAGTTACTATAACATATTTTACGAATATTTTGAGTTACCACGAATTATTTTATATAATTTATGTTTTATGATTATATTAATGTTTCAATTACGTGGATTATTTTTGAACTCTATTTGCTTAAATTGAAACCAATGGATATGTTTGTTTAAATTTTAAAAAATATTTGACAATGATTTTATAAACATTTGTTTTGAATAAGTACCACTACAGAGGTCCCATGCCTTGGGGACTTAAATAATTACTAGCCCTCTGAATTGTCACTTTAGTAACCCTCTAACAGTCTCATGCCTTGGGGGACTTAAATAACCTTTAACCCTCTGATTAGTCACTTCGTGATCCTCTATCTGTCATAGATACATTGACCCTTTGTTCTATTCTATATCGTGGTTATAATTATTTTGTTTATATAATTTTGTGTTATATGTCTGTTACTAAAAAAATAATTTATTCGAACTAAACTGTTCATCGTTTAGCCTAAATAATTCTCCATGGTGATTTTTATACCCTCATGCTCTTAGTATCATATTTCTCACTATGCCATGTGGTTATAGCTGTTAAAACCCTTTTAGGTGAAGAAATTTAAAAAATGATGATTTTACCTTGTAGATCAGAACCTCGAATTTGATATGAATATCATGTTTTTTTTTTTTTTTTTTTTTTTTTTTAATCATTATTAGACTGATGTTACATCGTTACATAAATAATAATTTCTATGTATGCTTCAGATATTTATCTACGTCTTTTATTTTAATCTACTGCATTATTTAATTTAATTACTTGGAATTAATTTAAGAAATTTTAGAATTAGCTAATTGCGAATCTAGCCCTGATCATTGGGATGGGTCGTAACAAAAGTGGTATCAGAGCAATGGTAAAAAAAAAGAAAAAAAGAAAAAGAAAACTTACCTTAGTTCTTATGGTCTTACCTTAGTCCTTATAGTGATAGCTCTTTTCTTAGTGCTATAGCTAAGTTAGCATCCTGTGATGCAAGCAACGTCAAAATTTAACTTTGGCGACTCTTTTTAGTACGGGCCTGATCCCTTGGACATTGAAGAAATTTTTGAAAATAACAATTATGTTCCAAACTTACCAGAGGAAATAGGTGATTCAGAAGCAATAGTTAGGGAGGCAAACCCGACCCTCAACCGACTTATGGGCCGACCAGTATACTTAAGGGCCGTCCTCACAAAAGTAGACACACAGTGGTGGAGGGTTGACGCTATGAGTACCTTAGACAGGTTTTTGGGACCTACATGGGTAGTAGGCATGGCCTCGAGTCAAAGATATCCTCGTTATTTAGTGGCACATTTACCTTCAAAGTTTATGGCTTGATGAGGAAATGCCTTCTTAAGTGATCACATTCAAGCAAGAGTCCCTTCCCTTCAAAACCTTATTGATAGTCAGACGATTGACTTTGTTGACATTACGACGTATGTGGAGGTACCTGTGCATATCACAGGACGACAGCTGTGGGGTTACAAGGCAAGCATCCCCATATACTGAGTGGAGGTGGTATGGCGGTTCCTTGGCATCGAGCAAAGTGGTTGGGAGTTTGAGGATCACATGTAACTGCAGTACCCATGGCTATTCTCAACCTAAGATCCTGATAACAAAATCCTTTCTTTTGTTGTTTTTGTGTTTTTTTTTTTCTTTTGTTTGGTGTCCAAGTGAGCTGACCATGACCTAGTTCTAACCCGTTTTGTTATGGAGAGTTAGGCACTGAAATTGACATAATTACAAGTGATGTACCAACACCATTATACATAAATAAAACTGGTGTTTTGTGAATAATGTTCATTGTCTATGTTTTGTAGATTATGTAAATATGTTTTGATTTAGGTAATTAATAGAAATCATGCACCACGTTTATTAAAATTATTTTATAGCTATAGTTAACGATGGAAATGATACCGGGTCATCATCCAATGGAGCCGATCTAATGGAAAGGATTGTGGAAAGAGCTATTACCAGTTTCTTGCAGGCCTTGTAGAACAATGGGTCACCAGAACATCGAGAAGGGACAACTACGATTAAGCAGTTCCAAGACTTGAACCCTTCCAAGTTCACAAGAGATTCAAACCCATTACTAGTTGAAGCTTGGGTTAAAGAAATGGAGAAGATTTTCCGTGCCCTACCCTAAACAGAAGAACAGAAAGTATCCTTCGCCACTTTCACTTTCAAGGAAGATGAGTAGGAATAGTGGCTCCTCACCTTAGAAAGGGAAGAGATCGTGACTTGGGCAAGATTCCTAGAGGTGTTCTATGAAAAGTATTTTCCAGAATCACTACGGGAGCAAAAGGCATCCGAGTTCCTACATTTTAGGCAAGGAACAATGGCAGAATACGAAAGTAAGTTCACACGAATAGCACGATTTGCACCGTATGTTATTCTGACGGAAGCCCGAAAAGTAAGGAAATTCGAAGTAGGATTAGATGCGAAAATCAAAGATAAACTTGAGGTTCTGAAACTAATAACCTATGCAGAGGTGGTGGATCGAGCATACATCACCGAAAAAGGAATTAAAACCGCACGTTCAAGTGGAATGGGTCAAAAGAAACGGTTTTGGGAACCAGTCGGAGGATAAAGGGCACCCCACCAAAGAAAGCAAATCCCGAATCTACTAGCTCAATTGGTTCAGCCAACCAAAGTTTTACAATTCCCAAGGCTAGCACCATTCCGAATTGTCCGAGTTACGAAAAGGCTTATAGGGGACAGTGCTATCGGGCAATAAGAGCATATTATAGATGTGGCCAAATTAGCCATGTAATGAAAGACTGTCCAAAATTCACCAACTCTGTGATAGGCACTTCTGAACTAGCTTCAAAACCAGAAACTGCCACAAGAGGGAAAAAAGAACAGAGGCACCAAAAGTGAGCTTTTGTGTTAGTACCTGGAAATTCCAATGCTATGGAGAACATTGTGACAAGTACACTTTCTGTCTGTGGTCACTCAGCTCATGTTCTCTTTGACTCTGGTTCCACTCATTCATTTGTTGCACCACACTTTGTTTCCAAGTTAACATCAACACCTGAACCATTGGGATATGCATTATCTGTGGCTTTTCCATCTAGTGTCTCCCCGCTTAGTACAAAGGTATACAAGTCCTATGTTATATCCCTATAAGATGAAACCTTGTATGTAGATCTGATTCCACTCTGCATTAGTAGCTTCGACATAATCTTAGGAATGGATTAGCTTGCTGTCAACCATGCCTCTATTGATTGTACGACCAAAAAGGTCTTTCTTTGATTACCCGACCAATGCGACCTGGTCTTCGAAGGAACTGGAATTACTACCCCTCCGTATTTGATATCCTCCGTGATAGCCTAGTGACTTTTGAGAAAAGGTTGTGGTGGTTGTATTTGTTATGTGGTTCACGCTCAACAAATAGACCCAACACTCGATTCATGGATCCATTGACCCTCTGTTCTGTTCTATACCGTGGTTATTATTATTTTATTTATATGATTTTGTGTTATATGTCTGTTATTAAAAAAAATAATTTATTCGAACCAAACTATTCATCGTTTAGCCTAAATAATTGTCCATGGTGATTTTTACACCCTCATGCTTTCAGTATAATATTTCTCACTCTACCATGTGCTTATAACTATTAAAACCCCTTTTAGGTGAAGAAATTTAAAGAATGATTGTTTTACCCTGTGGATCAGAACCTCGAATTTGATATGGATATCATGTTTTTTTGGTAATCATTATCAGACTGATGTTACATCGTTACATAAATAATAATTTCTACGTACGCTTCAGATATTTATCTACATTTTTTATTTTAATCCACTGCAGTATTTAATTTAATTATTTGGAATTAATTTAAGAAATTTTAGAATTAGCTAGTTACGAATCCAGCCTTGGTCACTGGGATAGGTCGTGACATCAGAAGCTTCCACTAACGTATCTTGGATTGCCTTGGGGGGCTAGTCCCAGGTTGAAGAAAACATGGAAACCAATCATTGATAAATGTAAAACCATAATAGCTTCTTGGAAGAGGAGACTCTTATCCTTTGGTGGAAGATTGATTCTTATAAAATATGTGTAATCCAGTCTTCTCATTTATCACTTATCTATCTTTAAGTTGTATGATAACACTCACCACTGATTACTGGTTAACCACTGATCACTGCTAAACTGAGACTGATTATGATAAGTAATTGAATCGACTGAAATACTGAACTGACTGATTGAATGTACTAGTTAAATGCATTTCTATCTGTTTGACTGTTAAATTATTTGTCCATGTTTTATGCTTTAAACTGCAAATTGAAGGCCTTGTCAACGGCCGAATCCGAAATTGACCGATGTTTTAAGATCATTAGAATTAATGTGATTTTATGGTGTATTTATCTGAAATATGATTTGGTATGATTAAATTAGATTAAATGAAGCTAAATTATAAGAGTTGGCCTTATTTACCAATTTACCACTAAGTGGACCTTGCTAGACAATTGTATAGTCTTGATTCACATGTGTTGCACCTTTTGTTGATTTCATTTGAGACCCTCAACCGACTAGAGAGAGAGAATTTGGAGAAAAGCTTGATTTCATCTTGTAATTGCTTGAGACTTAGAAGGTTTGAAGGATTTATTGCAAATTGAGCTTCCATACTTGTGATTGAGGACCTAAGGTAGGAGAAACCTCTTCTTAATTGTGTATTTAAGTTAGTTCTTGCATGTTTCATGCTAAATTGAAGAGTTGAGCCTAGAATTGATTTAAGATTATTGAATTAGAGCTTAATTCATGTATGCATGTTCACATTTGTGCATTTTGAGGTTGTTGTTCATGAAATTCCACATGCATGTTCATATTTTTTCATTGAACCATGAATTCATCTTGTTTATGGAGAAATTGGCTCATTTGAGCATGTACTTGAGGCTTGATAGTTGTTGAATTCATGCATGTTATGTTTTACATCATGTTCATGGAAGTTGGTTTGAAATTGGTATTTAATTGAACTACCCTTTGGCTTTGATTTCTCAAATTGAGCTTTGAAACATGTTGTATTACGAGTTTTGATGGGTTTTCCAGGAAATTAGCTCAAGAGGATCGAATTTGATGCATTGAAACTTGGTTTTGAGCTTGAGGTTCGAATATGGAATTTCCAGAATTTGCACTTACGCTCGAGCGTGGAATTCGTGCTCCCAGCACTTTGCATTGTTTTACAGTACGCTCGAGCGGGGGATTTCACGCTCGAGCGAGAACTTGTGTCACATGCTCGAGTAGGTGTCGAGCGCCCATCGAGCATGATTTTTACACATCCAATACTTTCGCCATGTTTTGCAGTCTGCTCTAGCGGGGAAAGTGACGCTCGAACGGGGAACCTTTGTCTGCATATCCGCTCAAGCAGGACCCTATTTTTCTGAAAATTCTGAAAATGTTTTTAAAGTGCATCTTTGCATCCTCATTTCATCCTAGGCATTCCTAGGCCTAGTTTAAGCCATCTTGATGAGGATATAGATGTAGAACCGCACCGAGTCTAAGTAGGGACTAAGTCTTTGATTCCCGAATGTGAACTTAGTGTGTGTTCATCTTGTAAACTTTGTAGGGTTGGCATCTAAGGACGCGCTCTAGCTTATCTGTAGCCTAGAACTCTATGAGTAACAACTGTGTAAAGATATGTTCAAATATGAATATTTTTGGAATGGTTAAACTGTACTGTTTCTGAATTGATACTATTAACTGAATGAATGTATGTCCTCTATTCTGAACTGTATTGTAGCATCCATAACAACCATCTTATCAAGTATCGCTATTACAGAGATCTCTGTTAGTTCCTATCTTGGAACTTCATTTCTTGTTATGATGGCCATCATTGACCGCTTTCGGTCTTTCAAGACCTCATTTCTTATCTTTTACGCTAATGGATGTACCACATATGACCGTATATGAATGACTGATATATTGAATCAATTGACTGTTTTTAATACTGAAAGGACATTCATTCTTAACCTCTTTACGCATTATGTTATTCACTGGGCTTTAGCTCACTGTTTATATATATATATATATGTAGGTGTCTAGGCACCAGACCGGAGCTAGGAGCGTGGGTTAGACTCCCTTTTGTCAAAGCCAACCACTGTGCCTCACTGTGAGGTTCCGAACCCGTTCAAACTACGGCTTTAGGGTGTTTTAGGTTCCACCGCTCTCAGATTCGCTTTTGTAATCTTGCATCGATCGATAGCATTTGTCTTTTGTCTTAATAGGGATTAAGTCCCTGACCTGGATGATTGTGAATACTATACATACTGTTTTGGTACTGATAGTGTAGACACCTCATTTTTGACCGACCTTAAGACTCAAACGTCACCGATTGATTGCTTGGTGATGTTGCATATCGTGCCCGTTCAGAGGTTTTAGAGTCTCGGCTGCGAGCCTTGCCTCCGGACTTCCGGACTTTTTCGTGCCTTGCCTCGGTTTGTGAACCAGGCTCTTTTTTCTCTATTTTCTCTTCTCGAAGGGAGGGAGAGGTCTCGTAGATCATCTCTCAGTGGCCGTAGGCTACGTTTCGTGGTCGTAGGCCATTTTTCCCGTTTGGAGCCCGGTTTTCGATTTTTCAGAGCCGTCGGCCGCATGCCTCGGTTCGGGACTGGTTAACCACCTCCGTTTGCTCCGGTTTTTGGCACATACCTTATTTCCTCCCTTTTGAGGGACACTGTGGTCCGAGAGACCAACTTCGTGGTCGAACACCACTTCAGTGCCTAACGACGATTTTGGAGCCCTTGCGTGTTTGACCGCGAACCTTCATTTTGCATCGGTTTGGGCTCATTTTTGGTGGAGGCCTTATTTTCACTATTAGGAAGGTTGTAGAAAGGTAGGAGGCTAGTAATTGTTCTGACAACCAGTTTTATTTCTTCATCGCCCTCCGTCGCCCGTTTTTCTCACTAGAAAGCCAATGTTGACCACCCTAAGGCCACTTTTTCTAGCCCTAAACCACATATTTGTGTTGTATACACTTGAGAGGCCACCAATATGATATGGCCGGCAAGTAATTATCCATGACTCTTTTGAACCTCTCTAAAAAATGGGCTTTTCTCTCTCCTGGTTCATTTTCTCCAGTTTTTGACCACATGGTTATGTTGTACACACATGGGAGGCCATCTTTTTGGTATGGCCGGCCACTAATCATGATTGACCCTTTTGACCCTTGGCCGACCGGCCATGGGGGAGGCCGGCCGGGCACCTAAACCCTAGAAAACTGGCTGGCCAAAATCCTCTCTTCAGGTACTTTACAAATATACCCTCTGTTTCCCCCCAGATTTTGTATCCGGGTGGCTAACTTTTTGGGAAAAAATTTGAATTTCATTTCCCCCCCTTTTCCCCTCCTTTTCCCCCACTCCTTTGCCTATATAACCAGCCCTCCAACTCTTGTTTTAGGGGTTGACAAAAATTGTTTAAGGCTCTTGCATGCATATATTCTCCATCCCTCTTTTCCAAGCTCCAAAATCCTAAGGTTTTTGCCTCATTCCTACACCAACCCATAGCACCACTCCTTCTCACTCCATTCCAGTAGCTTCAAGGCCATTTCCAGAGCTTAGGAGCAACATTTCTTGGACCAAAAGTTGCTGAAGTTTGGTTCTTCAAAGGTAAGTCTTCTTCTCCTCTTTTTGGCCCTATTTTTGCATACAATCTAAGCCATACTTGCTTGCATTTTTGGGTTCCGACCCAAAATTTAAATAGTCATGTTTTGAGGTCTTTTTCATGTTTGATTAAGGGTCTTTCCCTGTTTGAGGCTTCCTAATATCACTTGTCTCTTTAGCTCTCTTTTATGCCTTTTTTTTGCATAGTATTTTAGGCCTATTTTTGAGCTGTTTCAGACTTTTCTATAAACTCTTAAATACCTTTTTTTGATCCCCTCTTCAACTTTGTTGAAGGGCTCTTCACTGTTTGAGGCTTCCTTCTGTCACTTGCCTATTTATCCCTCTTTTGGCCCTATTTTTTGCATATTTTTTTAGCTCCTTGTGCTTGTATTTTTGGGCTCCGACCCGAACTTTAAATAGTCATATTTTAACCCCCTATTCATTTTTTATCAAGGGTCCTTTGCTGTTTGAGACTCCCTTTTTACTCTTTGTGTTTAAACCTTCTTTTAGGCCTATTTTTGCATAGTATTTTAAGCTTACTTGTGCGCTGTTTTGGACTTGGTCATAAACTGTAAAATACCTTTTTTTGAGCCCCTCTTCAACTTTGTTGAAGGGCTCTTCATTGTTTGGGGCCAGAAGCTGCTACTTGCCTCTTTATCTCTCTTTTGGGGCCATTTTTGCATGTTAACTTAGCCCTATTTGTGTTTACTTTTTGGCTTTGCTTAAAACTGGAAATATGCATGTTTTGGGACTGCCTTGATTCTGTCTTTATGCTTCATGTTCAAATAATGTATGCTTTGTATAGCTATAAGTCATTCCATGTGCCTAGTTTCGAGTTTCGGGTCTCATTTCATGTATCGGATGCCATGTTTCCATGTTTCGGGGCTGTTTTGCATCATATTTTGGTACTGAAATTTGCATGCTTGTATGCCATATTCCATGCCTTGCCAAGCTTTGTTAGAGTGGCATTTGTGCCTTAGGTTCGGTCATCGGTTTGCGTACACGTGTGCACGCATCTCGAGTGTCTCATTTTCATCTAATGGCCTCTTATGTGAGTGTGGCTGAGGTCCACTTATGTTGGTGTAAGTCCATTATGCATTGTGTATCCCCTTTCATTCCATAGCGTTGTGTATGCTAGGTTGTATGTTAGCGCATTGTGTATGCCATGTTATCTCGTGCATTATGTATGCCATTTCATAGCATTGTGCATGTTAGGTTATATCTTAGTTGCATTCATGCATGTCATGCATATTGCATTGTGTTTGGGATAGGAGTTAGCCCGAGCACGGGAAATGAGGTACGTTTCGTACTCCGAGTGACGGAACGAGTCTCAATTCCCCACTCGCCGACACTCCGGATTACCCATGATGGAGTTTAGGCTTTGTTGTGTTTTCATATGCATTCATTCCATATTGAGTTGTGCAATTCGACTGCTCGGCCATCATGCATCGAGATGCGTGATTGGTGGCACGAGGATCGAGGCATGCATACATATGTGAAAATACATTGCCATGCCCCTTTCTTGCTTTCTGTTGCAGCAAATCAAGAATCAGCAACCTTCCGGAGCTTGGCACGCATTCCAAGAATAATTGCAAACAGAGGCTAATTGGAGCATCGCCATGGATTTTCGCGTGAGGCAACCCGGACATGCATCATTCATCATCTGGAACAGAGTCGAGGCAGTCCCTGGCTTGCATGCCAATTTAATGCTTTCCTAGTTAAATTTGTTAATTAATTTGGGTTTTGTACATATTTGGACTGTATTATTTATTTGGACTGTACTATTCATTTGCGACTGTATATTATTTTATTCGGACCCTCTGTGCGAGGGCATAATTGTAATAAGAGTGCGTGTGTGTGATGTATGTCTTCCAACCCCACGTCTTTCTTCCCTTTTATTTACTTGCTTATGATGGTTAGATTAGGGCATGTTTCAATTAGCATACAGTATGATAGCATGTTTGCATTCATTCATCTGTCTTGCATACACCGGGCTCGGCGCATCATACTAACTGTATTTGTATTTCAATTCCAAGTTGAATGCTTGATAGCTGTTGCATCTCATATGCCATGTTTAGAATAGCCGAGCCTGCTATAGTTGCATTTTTGCATGTGTTGCATTAGGCATTTCTGTATACTTAGGATTATGCATGGATTTCTAATCAGTTTCTGTTTTGGCTTGGAGTACTCGGTGAGTTTTATGCTTTAGCATCCTTGCATGCGTGTGAGTGACTGTCATGAATAGCATGCTTACCATGAGGCTAACTGCTTATGTGATATAACTGCTTGAATGCCTGTGGGTGAAGGTTAGGTTATTTGGATTGGAACAATGCATTAACTGTGAGTTTTAAGCCCACTAGATAGTGGCAAAACCATTGTTTTCTAAGCCGCCCCGAGGGTGGCAAAATCCGCATTTTAAGCCTACTTGCGAGTAGCAAACCATCTTTTCAAAAAAACAAACATAAAATGTTTTGTTCCAATTCAGGCGACCCGGTCTATACTTGTATGCTATGCGCATCACATAGTAAATCTAGGCTAATAACCGGAATAAGAGCACACAATGTTTTCAAAACTAGATATCATGGTTGGTAGAGGCCGATCTTTGATCGGGCGAGCGGGGGTGCTCATGAAGTGACATTCCCCATTCGTACCCAAGTTCTCGAGCCGAGGCAACTTTGGTGATGACGGACACGTGGCCTTAGGCAACGAGTCAGGGTTTCCTAAATTTCCCAAAATAAAATATTTAGGTAGCGACTCTGTATCTGGCAAAGCAGTCCATGTTTGGTACTTCTTTCAAAAAAATTTGTTTTCTCAAAACGATTTGCCAGATTTGGACTCTTTGGTTCAGATTAAAGAATCATGACATTTGAGTCCTGAATCGTAGTGAGCCCAATATGAACAGAACCGGGGGGTGGGGCTTCATCCCTCCCGGGGCGTTCGGGGACGTCTACAGATAATATATATGTTATGAGAAGTCTTTTTGCACATAGACTGTCACAGCTCATTGGACATTGTTTAATTAGTGTTTTGGCTTCCGTTATGCCCTTATACTCTGTAATACTGTCTTATTGTTAAGCAGGCCTTCGGTAATCACGGATTACTGGCCGGTTACGGCGCTAAACCCATAGGGGCGGGTTTGGGTTGTGACAAGGTGCCTACATATGTAGCTAAGGCAATTGAAAGGATTCAAACAAATTTCCTTTGGAGAGGGTCTGACTCGAGGAAAAAGTTACACTAGGTTAGTTAGTCAAAAGCAACCAAAAGTAAAGAGAGTGGGGGTTTGGGTATTAGGAGAATTAAGGATGTTAATGATTGCTTGTTGGCTAAATGGTGGTAGAGGTTCAGGGATGAATCAAACCCCTTGTGGAAAAGAGTAATATATAGTAAGTATTCTTTAGTGGATGGGAATTGGCTTCCAATTTCAACTATTATTGGTGATTGCTCAAAAATCTGGAATGGAATCCTTAGCGTAGGTCAATCAAATCCTCAACTAGTGAGTATTTTTCTAGAAAATACTCGAATAGTTGTAGGTAATGGAAGTAGAATTCACTTTTTGACTAATTATTGGTTAGGGGACTTGTGTGTTAAAAATAAATTCCCTAAGTTTTTTAGTTACTCAACATAAAAGAAAGTGTCTCTGAGAATGGTGGTTAAGAGGAATGATGACTTAACTAGTTGGAACTTCAGGTTTAGAAGAAGATTACTAGGGTGGGAGGTTGATGAACTGAATAGATTGACTACTCTATTAATTCAAAATATGGTTGGTCTCTCAAACAGAAAGGATGGCCTTGGGTGGATGGCATCTTCATCAAGTGAGTTTTTTTGTTTCATCTCTTTACTCTTTGTTTGTTTCTACCCCTTTTGTCTTGGTTACAAAGCTACTATGGAATAATGTATCTTCTCCAAAGGTTCAATTTCTTGGTTGGCTAGCTTGGAAGGGGAGACTAAAAACATCCATTTTCCTACAAAGGATTGGAGTGCTCAGGCCAAATGCCTCTGCTCTCTGTGTATTCTGTAATTGTGAGTTCAAATATGTCTCTCATTTACTCATCTGGTGTTCGTTTGCTTGGAGAGTTTGTTTGAATCTGATGCAGTGGTGGGGATCGACCTGGGTAATCCCACAAATAGTGAAGGGTCCTTAATTGGTGGAGGGGCTTCAAGTGGAGAAAATACTTGAATAAGATCTGGAGAACCATACCTTTTGTGGTATTGTGGTCTTTATGGAGGTTTGGGAATGAGAAGGTGTTCTGTGGGAGACTAATGCATTTAGAGGAGCTTTGTGAATTAATCAAGACAAGGATTGCCATTTAGGTCAAAGCTCAATCCAATGGTTGCTACTACACAATGCAACAAATTATTTGTAATATTTAGCAAAATAGGCTTGTTACCTAGGTCTCACTGGTGTTTGTAGTTGTTTTCTTTGGCTTCTGGTGTGGGGTCTTGGGGTGGTTGGAGTTATTTTTTGTGCTTCTTTACTTGGATCTCTTTGTTTTTGAGTTGGTGCCTCACCGACTCCTTCTTTGGCTTTGATGCCTTTCTTGTTTCCTCCCCTTTATTGATGTAATTAGCTTGGCCTTTTTTAATCAATAAAGTTTTTGATTGATCCAAAAAAAAAAAAAAAGAAGTGTTGGAAAGTTATGAAGAATGATATTTTGTAGTTTCTCAAGGACTTCCATGCAAATGATAAGTTAGTGAGAGGGTAAAATTCTTCTCTCTTTTTTCTTCAACCCTTGTTCCAAAATCAAATAACCAAGGATCCTTATAGATAGCCTTATTGGTTGCATGTATAAAATCTTGGCTAAAATGTTAACTATAAAATTTAAGAAGGTAATTCCTGGAGTAGTATTGTGGGTGGAAGGAACACTCGGGATGAGGTTTTGATGTAGCATCATGTATCGTCATATAATTCTTGGAATAAAGGAATAGATAAGGCAAAAAATTTGGACACGAAATCATATGAAATTTTGTGGGTTAATGGACCCAGTAAATTTTGGACAAATTCTATCATTTAAGCCGTTAATTTCAAGATTTTTCCTTTTTGGAAAAGATTTACGGCTTCGATTACTCCTAGTGCAGACTTTAGAATTTGATTTCGTCAAAATTGCATTATGGACTGGGGTTGGTGCTGTGAGCCCGTGAAGGCACGAATTGAATTTTTTTTAATAATTTGAACCATTTATACTGTACGATTTTTTGAGTAAATCTTTCATGAAAAATTTTGAATTAATTAGATATCTGTAACTCACAATAAAATCATGTTCATATTTACAAAAAATAAATAGTTAACATGATTTTGAAAATTTCTTAAGGTCATTATGGTTTGATCATGGGATTATACTGATCCGATTAACTTCATTTTTTTATATGGAAGGAATATTTAACAAATCTTATCATATGAATGATTTCGATCATTAAAATATGATCATAACAAATCTCACGTGGTGTGACAGTATGGGTGCTGTCACAACATCCATCCCAAGTCCGATAGTAGTATATAATAATAGTTTATTTATTTTATTTCAATATTTCTTTTTTTTAAGTAATTTTCATTATATTTTCTTATATCTGTATTAGTCATTATGAAACTGATGATACTAATTGTTTCCTGCAAGGTTTCGTTTGCTTTTACTTATAAATATTAGATTTAAGCCTTAGGTCTCTTCATTTTATTTTTTTTTATTTTTTTAATGATTAATGAAATCGAGAGTTGATATACTCTTTTTCTCCAACTTTAAATATTTTTTGAGAATAAATTATTATTGAGTCTTTGTTCACAAAAAAACCTTGTTTTTGATATTTTTACTTTAATCAACGGATTTTAAAATTTGTCATCTGAATTTTTTATTTAGGCCTAGTTTGGCATAATACAAAAAAGTCAAAAAGTTAAAAAGTCACTATCCTATTTAAGTCACATCATGTCATTTAAATCACATCATCTCTTTACCACATCACTTCAAACCCAACCCATATGTCACGTTTTTTCGTAAAAAGTTAAAAAATGCATTTGTTTAGATCATCCCAAACAACTCCTTAATAGAGCAAAACAATTGGGCTTAATTAAAGGAGTGGTCATTAAATAGTATGGGCTTAATATGTCTCATTTGCAAATTGTAGAGATGATACTATAATCTTATGTGAAGCTAAATGGAGTGAGGTTGTCAACTATGGATGCCAAAGCTCTGTACAAGCTCTTCATCAAGTTCGGGATTGTGAAGGATTCTTACATCCCTTTCAAAAGAAGGAAAGCAACTAATTCAAGATTCGGGTTTGTGTGTTATAACTGTAGCATAGCAGCATCTGTCGCAATCCAAAAAGGGAATGGACTTTTGGTGGATGATTCAATGCTAGAGGTCAAAATGGCTGCTTATGACAGAAATAGTAGAAGTGAGCAGAGTAAAAGAAAGCTTCAGCCTCCCAGAAGATTCTCGGATAAAATCAATTTCAAGGGGAAAGCTGCATTTGTGGGGCACAGATCTTTTGCTGAAGTACTAAAGGGTGGCACCTTTGTAGCGGAAGGGATCACAACCCCACAGTTAACAATAAAAGCCAAAGAAGAGGGCATTGGTTGGCTGTACGAAAGTATTATTGTTAGATTCAACACCGAATACTCCATACACAACATTCTAAAAGTCCTGCAGGAGAAAGGGATGGAGCAGATAGAAGTCAGAAAAGGAGGAGGTAGAGATGTAATTATCTCATTTAAATCTTCAAGTGAGCTGCAATCAAACATTGACAAGATCAAAGAGTGGTTCAAGGATTGGAGCCAATCGGTGATGGAATGGAGGCCAGATGTTCATATGCAACAAGAGCGGTGTGTATGGTTGAGATGCTATGGTATTCCCTTGCATCTTTGGAGTAGGGATACACTTAACAGCATTGGTAATATCTGGGGTACTATTCTCAGTGTAGATGGTGATGTTTGTCACCCAAAATCATTCTCTTACGCTACGATTAGAGTGGCTACCGCGTGCATGGAACTCATCAATAAAACTGTTATTCTTGAGTGTAAGGGCTATTCTCATCCCGTTCTTGTTTGTGAAGACCATACAGCCGACTCTAGTAGATTGAAGTTCTTCGGCAAAAATGACTCCAGATCCATCGACACCTGCTTCAGTGATGAGGGTAAGAACCTTCCAGCATCTGCGGCTTGGGTGAAGATTGATGGTGATGAGGTGGCAGAAAAGCGAGCCTTGATTGGTGCTGACCTGGTTTGCACAAATGAGGTTGTGCAGAGGATGGAGCCTCTTGACAGCCACGTAGCTGAAGAAGTAGGCACTGTTGTTGAGGAGACCCCCTGTGAAGGTGGCTCCAACAGAGAAAAAGAATCATGCGTTGAGGGGTCCTTGATGGGTGGGTCAGAGCAAAATTCAAAAAATAATGATGGCAACTTCAAATGTGCACAGCAAGCTTCCTCTACGGGTAATGTCAACAGGTATGAGTTTTATAATGAGATTGGATCTGATATCATTTTGGCCGAAAATTTGGTCAATGAACCTGTGGCTAGTCTTGGGCCTAATTCTGGGCCTGGCATTAATTTGGAAGTTTTTTTGACCCATTCTCCTAGTGGCCCTGAACTTCTTTCTAAGCCCATTGAGTCTAATAATCACAACCCTTTAAGCAACGGCATTTCAGCCCAAGTGCAAACTGTTAGTCCTCATTCTAAGTTAGGACCTACTGGGTCAATACCCATGAACCTCATCCATTCGGTCCAAGTTGAGCCCCCTATCCCTAATACAAAAACTCTGTAGCTTGAGAAGAAAAAAGGAAAAAAGAAGACTCACTTAGAGGGCTTTAATAGTTTTGCTAGACTCCATGGTTATCGAACTGCAGCTGCTCACAAGCATTCTTCTAAGTCTGTAATTTTCAGACCAGCAGCATCTGCTTTTGTTCAGTCTGATCTATCTGATGGTAGCTCTTCTTCGAATAATTATCTTCTTGAGGAGGCCAGAGCCACTATACATTTGGGGAAATCCTTAGGCATCAACTTTAATGGGAAAGAGGACGCTGTGTTGAGCAAGATAATTGATTTAGAGCTTAAAGATAAGGACAGAATTTCTAAGGAGGGGAATGCTCAGAAATAAGCTTCTGCCTATAGGAGTCTTGAGTGTGCTATTTTGTTTTTCTATGAAGCTACTATCTTGGAACATTAGGGGCTTGGGTAAATCTGAGAAGAATGGAAGAATTAAAAGACTGCTAAAGGACAAGCATGTTGATATTGTTTTTTTCCAAGAAACCAAGAAAGCTGTGGACTCTGAAAATGCTGTTAGAAAGCTTTGGGGGTGTAGAAATATGGAATTCATGTATGTGGATCCTGTAGGCTCTGCTGGTGGACTTCTATGCATATGGGACCCTTCAGTGTTTCAATTGTGCAGCTCTTCTTTGCAATAGGAGGTATATCCTACTTTCTGGCTCTCTGTATAATTCTTTTGATTGTGTTTTGATAAACATATATGCACCAAACAACACCTCTACTAGATCATCTTTTTGGGCGGGTATAATCAAGCTTAAGGATCACTTTCCTGCTCCTTGGTGCATGGGTGGTGACTTCAATGAAATCAGACATATAGGAGAGAGAGTTGGTTGCTCCAGGCGAGATATAGGGATGAAACACTTTAATGAATTTATTGAGAAATGTGAGCTCCATGACTTACCCCTTTACGGAAGGAAATACACTTGGTGCAATGCCCAGGAATCTGAGAAATGGAGCCGCATAGACAGAGTCCTTCTCAGCTCAGAATGGTTGATTAACTTTAGAATGAAGCTTTGGGGGCTGCCTAGATCGGTCTCTGATCACTGCCCTCTGTTGTTGATGGAAGATGAAAGAGACTGGGGCCCCAAGCCTTTCAGGTTTCTCAACGCTTGGACTCTCCATCCAAGTTTCTCAAAGTTCTTTGTCAACATTTGGAACAGCACTACGGTTACAGGGTGGGCTGGTTTCAGAATTGTTCAAAAATTAAAGCAGCTAAAGCTAGAGTTAAAAAAATGGAACATTGAGGTGTTTGGTAATGTTTCATCCAAACTCAAGGCTTTAGAGGAGGAATTGCATGCATTTGACATCTTGGCAGAGGAAAGACTTCTGGATGACTCTGAGAGGTCAAGAAGAAGAGTGGTCAGAGGCGAAGTGTGGCATTTGCTCAGAATGGTGGAGTGGATTTGGCACCAAAAATCCAGATTGAACTGGACTCTAAATGGGGACAAGAATACTAAATTTTTCCATGTTTTTGCTAATACCAAACAGAGTAGAAACATGATCAATTCTATTGTAGTTAACGGGGTGTCCTATGAGGATCCTAGCAGGGTTAAATCAGAGGTCTACCAACACTTCAAGAAGTTGTTTGCAGAGGATTGGGTCAAAAGACCCACCTTGGGAGGGACATTCAACACCATTGAGGCAGACTATGTTTCCCAGCATCTTGTTACAGAATTCAGTGAAGCTGAGGTGTTAGCTGCAATTAAGGATTGTAATAAGAACAAAGCTCCAGGCCCTGATGGTTTCAATTTGTTGTGTTATCAGAAATTTTGGAAGATTATGAAGCCGGAGATCATGCAATTTTTTGCTGACTTCCACTCTAATAGCAAACTGACTTATGGAATTAATAGTACTTTCATTAGCTTAATTCCTAAGTTGGACAATCCCTCAGGCCTTTCTGACTACAGACCCATTAGCCTTGTAAGCTCCCTTTACAAAATTTTGGCAAAAGTGTTAACACAGAGACTGAAGGCAGCTCTACCCATAATTATTGGTGAAACTCAATATGCTTTCATAGGTGGTAGGAACATCCTTGATGGGGTGTTCGTTGCCAATGAAGTGGTGGATGGTTGGAAGAAGACCAACAAGTATGGCTTGATCTTAAAGCTAGATTTTGAAAAAGCTTTTGATTCGGTTAACTGGGAGTTCTTGTTTTCTATGCTGTCTAGTTTTGGGTTTGGCAATAAATGGATTTCTTGGATGAAAACTTGTGTGTCTACAGTCAGAATTTCCATTCTTGTGAATGGAGCTCCAACTAAAGAATTCTCATCACAAAGAGGGCTAAGGCAGGGCGATCCGCTATCACCTTTCTTATTCAATATTGTGGCTGAGGGGTTAAACATTCTTTTGGTCAGAGCTATTAATCTTGGCATTCTAAGAGGTGTCCATGTGGGATCTAAGAATGTCCTCTTGTCTCACCTTTAATTTGCAGATAACTCAATTCTTTTTTCTGTGGCAGATTGGGAGCAAATGGTACTTATCAAAAGAATCCTTAGATGCTTCGAAATTCTATCTGGGCTAAGAATTAATTACCACAAAAGCGTGGTGTGTGGTGTCGGTGTGTCTGATGCTTTATTGCTCTCCTTCACACACCTTCTTAACTGCAAAGTCCACAGTCTTCCTTTGAAATTTCTGGGACTGCCTCTTGGTGCCAATCCTGGTAAAAAATCTACCTGGAAGCCTGTGATTGACAAGATAAGATCTAAACTTTCAGGGTGGAAGAGGAAACTACTATCTTTTGCAGGTAGATTAACCCTTATCAAGTCCACCATATCTAGTTTACCAATTTACTTCCTGTCTTTATTTAAGATGCCTGAAGGAGTGGCAAGAGAGTTAAAAAAGATCGAGGCAGCTTTTTTATGGGGTAGTAATGATCTTAAAAGGAAAGTGCATTTAGTGAAATGGGGGGAGGTTACTAAAAGCTTGGATCAAGGGGGTCTGGGTATCAGAAGAATTAGAGATGTTAATGCTTGTCTACTGCTCAAATGGTGGTGGAAATTTGGAACTCAAATCAACTCTCTTTGGAGGAGAGCCATATGCAGCAAATACAATATTGATGAGGCTAGTTGGCATCCACCTTTGAAGCCCTTTTATAAACATTCTAGAGTTTAGAAGGACATTTTAGCCATTGGGATTCATAGCACAAATATCTACAATTTCTATATAGATAACTGCCAAATCCAAGTGGGAGATGGGAGTAGAATTAAGTTTTGGCATGACAGATGGTGTGGCAGCTCTAGCCTCAAGTCCACTTTTCCCCTTCTATTTAATCTTTCAATAGATAAAGAAAGATCCCTGCAACAATACATGGCAAGAAAATCTGGCCCAATCAATTGGAATTTTCCTATTAGGAGAGCGCTTTTCTCTTGGGAAATGGAAGAAGAAGCTAACTTATTTGGCCTACTATCTTCAGTTCCCCCTCTGTCAATTGGCAGGGCTGATCATCTTATCTGGGCTTCTGCATCTGCTAGTCCTGGTGTTTTTTCAGTGTCCTCTCTCTACTCTGCTACTAATTCTAATCTTGGGCCTCCCTTTGAAATCTGCAAGCATATTTGGAATAGGGCTGTTCCCCCTAAGGTTTCTTTCTTTAGTTGGCTGGCCTGGAAAAACAAAATCAAGACAGCAGTGTTTATGCACAGAATTGGCATTTTAGATGCTTCTGCCTCCTTCAATTGCCCATTTTGTTGTTTTGAACCTGAATCTGCTGTCCACATCTTACTACATTGCCCATTTTCTTGGTTGATTTGGTCATCTATTATTAATGAGTGGGGGTTCTCTTGGTGCATTCATGGCTCTGTGGATGATCTTCTCCAATGGTGGATGGCTGCCAAGTTCCAGAAAATTGATAGATTAATTTGGAGAGCCATTCCCCTTATTGTTCTTTGGTCGCTTTGGAAACTCAGGAATGAGTGTGTCTTCGCAGAGGCTCATCCTAACCTCTCTGTCATCAGTGAAAATATCAAACTCAGAGCAGCACTCTGGTTGAAAGCATCTCTTAAAGACCTTCCCTATTCAGTTGAAGATTTAACTTTCAATTGGCGCCAAATCAGAGGATGTTCTTAATTGGTCGGAGCAGGCTAACTGAGTTAGTTGTAGCTGGGGGTGGTCTGAGCATTTGCGGCTGTTTTGTGAGTAGGCTGGTGCCTTATTTTTGGTCTACTTCTGGTGCAATCATAGCTTATGGAGGTCAATTAATGGAATGCTTTGTTGGGCTGTAGTCTAATTCAATCAGCTGCCTATCTAATCTGTTCTGTTGGGCAGTTGCTGATATGAAATTCATAGTGCCATATGTTATGCTTAGATAAGCAGGGTTGTTGAGTTAGTTATGGCTGGGGGTGGTCTGTGCATCTGCTACTGTATGTGTCTGGGTTGGTGCCTTATCCTTGATCTGCTTCTGGTGCAATCCCAGTTGATCTGCTTCAGGTGCAATATGCTGGTTGTGATTGATTGTGTGCGTTTCTGGGTTGATGGAAAAGGATCAAATTTGCATTATTTTTGGCATTGGTCAAGGGTTGTTCTGCTGGGGATGGTATCTGGCAGAGTTTATGGTTTTGTTAGATGATTTGTGGTGTCTAGCTAGATGAAGGACTGCAATTCTGGTTTGATTTTTGAGCTGCTGAGCCTGTATATTGGTCTCACTCTGAGTGCTGCATTTCTGCTCTGAATCTGTGTGGGGTTTGGTAGAGTTTCTCAGCAGTGGTAGAGTGGAATGGAGCTTCAAGATGAGTTTGGCTGGTTCAGTGATGGGTTTGGTCTCAATCTGAGTTTCTCTTTCTGATAAGATTGCTTCAGGTCACTTTGCTGGTTTGGGTTTGGGTTTGGCCAGTTTTGTTCAGTTTTGGCGCAGAAATGTGTGCTAGAATTCTGTGACTGCCTTGTTCTTTCATTTCTTTGTTGCTCATCTGTTATGCTTTTCTTCTTGTTTGTTTTGTTGGTTTCTCACCAACTGGAGCTTGGAGCTTCTTCTAGCTCCAAGCTCCTCTTTATTGATGTTCTGTATCTTTTTACATTCTTACATCAATAAAGATTTTCTTTGCCGATCAAAAAAAAAAATGTCGAAAGAATCTTGAGATGTTTGAAGTTATCTCAAACTTGATTATTATTATTATTATTATTGTTATTTTTAATTATTGATGTATATGGCAGGCATTTCCATGATTAGTGGGGAAAAGGTGACCTTGAGCAAAGAGTTGGGGGGTTTGGGGTATCAAAAGGTTAGAGCAATGAATGATTCTTTGGTATTAAAATTGTGGTGAAAGTTTGGTTTAGAAAAGTTTAGGAAGGCCTTATATGGAAGGCATGGGTTGGCAATAGATTGCTGGTCTCCCAAAATGACCATCAATGGTAAAGTTTTTAGAATCTAAATAGGTATCATTGTAACAAATAAAGTTTTAATGATAAAAATTTAGAAATAAAATTATATTTTAGGAGTGAAATATTTTAGTTGTCAAGAGTGTCATTGTTATATTTTTAGCACAAAAATTAAACATTTAATGATAAATTTTTTTTTTAGATCAGCACATTTAATGATGAATTACTATCCTTTTAGGCTAAAATTTTGAGCTCAAAGAGTAAACATTTTTGGTACCAAATTGTTTTATCCCTAAAATTGCTTTGTTAGCAACATTTTTAAAATTTTGTTGCTAAAAGCTTCTTCTTCTTTTTTTTTTTTTTAAAATTTTATTTACTTTTTGGAAAAACCTTTTAGTAACAACACTTGCGTTTTCAAGAATTGGTCTCTAAATATGTTTTGCAACAAAATTTTTACTTTTGGAATAGAAAATTTTGATCCATAAAACTCTTATTTGCTATAGTCTATACTACAAGTAAATTCATGTAAAATCGTATTGTTTAACTTTATTTGAGCAATTTAAGTTTTTTTTGTGGTAAATGAGAAAATATTGTCTTTTTTGTGATTAGAAATAGATAGAGCTCATGATTGGACGGTGTACTGCAAGACAAGTGCTCTTTGATTGGGAAGTGGAAGAAGTGAGCTTCAATTACTACTTCAATTTGCTTCACTCCTAGATTTAGGCAAAGTTTGGGAAGTTTACACTACTACAAAAATAGTTAAAGATCACACTTTGACAAAAAAAAAGATCTCATTTTTATTGAAAGTGTGATAAAAAAAATTAGATTGATATTTTAATCACACTTAATTTGATTGAGTGTGATAATATTTATTTTTTATGTCACTTTTCAATTAAGTGTGATTATATATATATATATATATATTTTTAATCACACCTTCTAATTAAAGTGTGATTATATACTTTTTAATCACACTTTTTAAACAAGTGTGATTATATATATATTTTTTAATCACACATTCTAATTAAAGTGTGATTATTTATATATTTTTTAATCACACCTTCTAATTAAAGTGTGATTATATATACACTACTACTTTTTAATCACACTTTTTAAACAAGTGTGATTATATATATATTTTTTAATCACACATTCTAACTAAAGTGTGATTATTTATATATTTTTTAATCACACCTTCTAATTAAAGTGTGATCATATATATACTACTACTTTTTAATCACACTTTTTAAACAAGTGTGATTATATATATATTTTTTAATCACACATTCTAACTAAAGTGTGATTATTTATATATTTTTTAATCACACCTTCTAATTAAAGTGTGATCATATATACACTACTACTTTTTAATCACACTTTTTAAACAAGTGTGATTATATATATATTTTTTAATCACACATTCTAATTAAAGTGTGATTATATATATATTTTTTAATCACACCTTCTAATTAAAGTGTGATTATATATACACTACTACTTTTTAATCACACTTTTTAAATAAGTGTGATTATATATATATTTTTTAATCACACATTCTAATTAAAGTGTGATTATATATACACTATTACTTTTTAATCACACTTTTTAAATAAGTGTGATTATTTATATATTTTTTAAGGTAATTAAAATGTGATTATATATACATTACTACTTTTTAATCACACTTTTTAAATAAGTGTGATTGTATAAAATATTTCAAATTGATTTTTATATAAAATATACAATTTCCAAATTTTTAATCACACTTAATCTGATTGAGTGTGATAATATTTATTTTTTATGTCACTTTCTAATTAAGTGTGATTATATATATATATATATAGGGTAAATTACACTGACACCCCATGAGGTTTATGTTTATTAGTTCCCCTTCACGTTTTGGAAATTACATCTTCCTCCTCGAGGTTTAAAGTTTCATTCTGATTCCTCCCTTAGCAATTTAATTTTTTTAAATGCTAATTTTGCCCTCTTGGGTAAATTACATTGACACCTTACATTTTAGAAATTACAATCCCTTCCTAAGGTTTAAAGTAGCATTACCAATTGCCCCTCGGTTAGTATTAGTTGGAAAAAAAATTAATTGAAAAAAAATTAATTGGAAAAAAAATTAATAGTAAACCTTTTAAATTACTGTTTACCCACCAATATAAACTTATTTTTTGAATTTACATTTTTTTCTCAAATTTACAAACTAAGATAACCATTTATAAATCAAAAAAATTATCAAATAAATTTTTATGACAATTTTTAAAATTTTTGTAAATATAAATTTTTTTCTCAAAGTTTTTTTTTTTTTACCACATAACACTAGCCATCACCCACCACCATTTTCCACCACCGTCTTCTGCCACCACCAACCACCTACCACCACTACCCACCACCCGCAACCACCAGCCACTACCCATCACCCACTCACTACCACCACCCACCCCTCGCCACCACCACTACCACCACCACCCACCACCCACCTGCCACCCGCCACTACCATCTATCGCCCCCACCACCACCACTCGCCACCTACTTGCCACCACCACTCACTACCCACCTGCCACCACCATTTACCCCTTGCCACCCACCCGCCACCACCACCCACCCACCATCCACCTGCCACCACCACCCACCACTACCACCACCACCCACTCGCTACCATTCAACATCCATCACCGTCACCCACCACCACCCGCCATCCGCCACCCACCCACCACCACCATCACCCGCCACCACCACACCGCCACCCACTCACCACTCACCCACCATCCACCCGCCACCACCCGCCACCCACTTGCCACCACCACCCACCACTGCCACCACCACTACCACCACCCATCCACCACCACCACCACCCACCACCACCACCACCACCACCCACCACCCACCACCACCACCACCACCACCACCCACCACCACCACCCACCACCCACCACCACCACCCGCCATCCACCCACCATCCGCCACCCACCACCACCACCACCACCACCCACCACCACCACCACCACCCACCACCCACCACACCCGCCACCCACCCACCCACCACCACCACCACCACCACCACCCATCACCCATCGTCACCACTTTCCACCACTGCCTCCGCCACCACTGCCATTTCTCACTCTTTTTTTTTTTTTTTTTTTTTTTTTTATTTTTTTCAATTACCACCCATCTCTTCTACTACCTTCACCACTATCGCAAATGCCATTCCACCACCATCACTACTTCTCATCAGCCACTTCACCTCTACGACTACCATCGCTACCACTCCACTACCACCACTACCACTACTACTACCACTACCATTACCTCTTCTTCACCCCTGCCACTCTATTTACACTACCACTATCACAACTTCACCACTAATCTCTTTTGCCATCACCACCACCACCACCACCACCACTATCATCTCTTATCCACTACCTTCACCACTATTGTCGTTCATTTTCCTTTATCACAAAAAATTAGTTCATGATTTTTAGTAACAAAAAAAAATAGGCTGCAGAAAAATATTTTTCATTGATCATAGAAAATTAACTTTTATTTTAGTAGAAAATATTTTTCATTAAAATATTACCCCTACTTCTACCAAATAAAAAATAATAATAATTTTTTTTATTAAAATAAAAATGAAACAAATAAATTTTCAATCTTAGTAACTAAAAAAAAAGAATTTTTTTTTAAAAAAATTTATTAACTACAAAAAAAAAAATTATTTTAACAAAAAATATTTTTTTTTAGCTACGAC
Source organism: Camellia lanceoleosa (assembly GCA_025200525.1). NCBI lineage: Eukaryota > Viridiplantae > Streptophyta > Magnoliopsida > Ericales > Theaceae > Camellia > Camellia lanceoleosa. The sequence goes on from CM045765.1 coordinate 133,157,842, forward strand.
AATCCCGTCACAAAAAAAAAAAAATTAAAATTAATTTTTTTTTATCCAACCCCCCATCTCCCCCCCTCCCTTTCTCTTTTTTTTTTTTTTTTCATTCCCGCTTTTTTTTTCCCATTGCCCCCCCAAATCCCCAATCTCTTTGAGAACAAAAAAAAACCCTAAATCTAATCGTCTCCCTCACATCACTCTCTCAGTCGGCTCCCTCTCTCTCTCTCTCTCTCTCGTTCATCTCTGATCACTCTCACTCTCTCGTTGTTCATCTCATCGATTCAAGACCGATCATCGCACCGATCTACTCACAGGTAAACTCTCTCTCTCAATCTCTGTCTCTCTCTCTCTCGGCCCGATGGTTGTTTTAGTTAGGTTTCGAGTTCAAATTCTTAGAGGTGACTTCCCACCCGAATTGCTGGCAAGAGTCCACAATGGTCAGATTGTTATTTTCTTGATTTGAGTAGCATGGGGTTAGAATTTGTCCATAACTTCATTTACTATGTGCTTCCAATATTTTGGTTTTCCAAATGTTTATCATCGATTTTCTTTTGACCTTTGGAGCTGAATCAAATTTAGGAAAGCCATATTCAGTCACCAATATTACATCATTTGTCCAAATTGGCCGTTCAAGCAATGAAAACCATTTTTCCTCTAATGATGAACTAAGGATATCCTAATTATATAATGGGGTGATAGTAGGGACTTTTGGCTTTACATTCACGAAATAACAATTTTGATCGGATAATGTGGGGTTTTAGAAATGGTTACTCGAAGAGTGGTTTGAGACATGAAGCAATGCCCTTTCGATAGGATATCTTTGTTGTAAGTTTTAGATAAGGGTGGTGAACTTACCTAATGTTGATAAGTTGGACCTCTACTTATTCTCGCTATTGACGTAAGAAATTTTGTTTATACTAGCTTCCTTTTTTGGTTGATTCTCCTCTCTCATCTCTCTTTGATTTTGATTTTCATTAAGGTGTTAGGAACTCGCATAAAATATATGCACCGCTCATTTGTTCCTTTTTTCGTGGTCAATAATTAATCAATTCTGTGATATAAATTGATTTGTGCAGTGATATAATAACGTTGTTCTGTGATATGAATTGATTTGGGCAGTGATGGTTGGTGGATCAAATACCTTATCCTGTGCTCAATGTGGCAAACCTGCCCATCTTCAGTATGATATTATATTTATGTATTCTCTTCGATTTTATTCTCAACCATACATTATACATCACATACACACACAAGCACAGTTCAATGTATACTTGGATTGGGATGTTTTTTATCAATAAACAATTAGGTCATTGATCAACTTCAACAAGCAATTAATGGTGGCATGGATTTGATCATTGATCAATTTCTATGACTTTGTGGTCTTAAAATTATCACTTGCAAATGTAAATCACCTATATTTTACGAACATTGAGAGACATGTTCCACTTTATCAGCATTTAAAGTTTCACCATTAGTGTTTAGTCCTCGCATCTTGATCCAGTAATGTGCTTCTCCGAGACAAAAAGACTGAGGAGATTATTGTGTTACTAGTTGTGAGGTTATGATTTAATCAGATTTATAAATCCTAACAAAAACATGAATGTTATTTTCCATCGCACTAACCTCATTGCCAGGTGAATAGCAGATGCTGCAGCTAGAAGTTGAAACTATCCCACTCTGAAGCTTAAACTGTGAGTATCTTGATCAGTGAAGTGCCAAACAGGTAATTTGAAAATTTTAATTTCCAAACCACGCAGACAAATTATGTTGCATTTTTATTTGCATCTTTTGATGTCTATATATAGTGATTTTATTTTTTATTTTATCTTGTCTCTGTAGTGAATAATTAAGGCTTAATGGGTACTACTGGTTCTAGTCTAAATTTTCTCCATGAATTTTCATTAATAGTTAAACTGTGTGGATCTTTCCTTTGCTTAGTAGCTCTTTTTTCCAATTGTCCAAGGTCATTGAAGTTATTCTCCTACCTTAGTGATTAGCTCTTTCACGTAACTATAAGCTTCTCTTCTTGATTCATAACATGAAAAGAAGAAAAAGGGCAATTCTCAAATTTCACATGGAACACACCTAGAGCTTTATAGGTGAGCTTTAGTATGACTGGTGAGCTAAAAGTAGGCTTTAATTCAAATTTGATGAATAAAGAGCTAAAAGTGAGCTACATTGCCCTGAATTACAACAGCCCAACAGTCAGAGCAAACACAATGCCTTGACCTGTAGCGGCCCTTCATCCAAACCAATCCCCAAGATTGTTAAAACCAACACAGCAGCATAACAGATCAAAACAGATTAGATATCAGATCATTGCTTCAAGCACCAAAACAGAACAGGCAGGTCAAATTTGCCTTGAGCTACAAAACCCTGAAATACCACAGCCCAACAGTCATACTAGTGTCATGTTTTGGGCCTATAATCTATTACCAGTTACTTGGAGAAGGTGAGCCACCAGATCAGGTGTAAGATGTTATTAAGATGTTATCATTACGCCCTGGACAATTAGGCACCAACCATAATTGTGACAACTGAATTATATAGAGGTTCAATCGTTCATCTACTTTTCAGGTTGGGAGTCGTCTAATTAAATTATTGTTGCAAACTGGCTATATACAGCCTCGGGCTGATCAGTTAGCTGATGGTCCACCTGATGTTCGACCTGCGTTTGTACACTCATTAAAAACTGTAGTGAAAGAAAAGTAAATATCCATTTTTCATTGTTTTATTGATAGACAAACTTCGTGCTAGTCTTCAACACTTCATATTGTGGTTTTTGTGTTTTTTATTCAACAGGAACATCGGCAGAAGATATGGTGTCATTGAATGTGACCCACTAGTTCGCAAGGGCCTCGAAAGAACTGTAAGTAAATCCATGAGTTTATTTTCTTCTTCTTTAAGATCTTCATTCTAAAGAAGCCTGATTGCTAATAAGCTACTTGTGTATGAGTTTGTGGGTTTCCATGTCATTTGCCAATTTTTTCTATCCACTTATTTGGTACTACTCCATCATAACTTCCTGAGTAACCAAACCCGATCCATTTATTAGTACCACCTATTCCCTGACTACACAAGTGACGGTCCGGAGATATTAAGTACTTGAAAACTTAGGAAAAGAAGGCTCATATGCTATGTTGGCACTTTAAATTTGGGGTGTTGAACACGTTCACTCTGCTATGATAGGACTTGAACCCACTCTCTTATGCTTGATAGGTTGTTTTGTTCACTTCACCAATCAATCAACAATCCCATAAGCTTTTAATAACTGTATAAGAAGCTGAGACCATTGGTACCACTACCATGTCTACTAATCATTATTAGTGAAGTAAATTACATTGACCTCCTTAGGTTTCCAGCCATTTCATTGTGTTTTGAACTCTTGGTTCATATAGGTTAAGGCAATATTTCTCCCAATTGAAAAGCCTATGACAACTGAGGCAATTGCCCCATTGATTGCCACACTTCCCTTAGAGGTAAGTCCTGTTTCATTTACAATTTACCTACCGTGACAACTAGGATGGAATTCATTCTTTGCAGGATAACTATGTAAATTCTTCATTTAGGATGGGTAATGTCTTCTTTGGCCTCCGAATTTGTATCCTCTATGATGCACGTGGGCCACAGATACATGAGCGATTGCTAAAATAAATGAACACTTGAGGACCATAAGCAAAACTAGACTATTTGAATGGGCATTTTCACCGACGGTTAAAAATCATGTTATTGCGGAGGTACATATTATATTATTGGCAATCTATGTGCAATTTAGGGCTCAAAGTTCTCGACTTTTGTAACTAATGAAAAAAAATGGTCTAAAAATATTATATTTCAGCATTTTACATTTTTCTACATGTTCTCTTGGAGTTCCTTTAACACTTTGCAAAGTTGTGCTTACAAGTTACAATATATACTTTTATGTTGAGCTTTGACAATTTCCTTCAAATTGATATTCTTTTCTCCTCTTCATAACGTTTTCTCCGGTTTACAAATGTTCATTTTTGAGGTAATGTCTTTTTTTGGAGGTTGATTTCGGGTTTGTGATCCATTTTCTTAATTGGAGTGCTCATTAGTTCTTATCTTGTTTATCGGTGATCAAATTCAGTTATAGCTCTTGCATTTTTTGAGGTAACAGGTCCTTTTTGGGAGGTTCATTTCTGGGTTTGTGATCCATTTTCTTAATTGGGTCTGTCATTAGTTCTTAATACTGTTTATCGGTGATCAAATTCAGTTATAGCTCTTGCATTTTTTGAGGTAACAGGTCCTTTTTGGGAGGTTCATTTCTGGGTTTGTGATCCAGTTTCTTAATTGGGTCTGTGATTAGCTCTTGCATTTTTTGAGGTAACAGGTCCTTTTTTAGTTATAATCTTTGATTTCAGATGGGTTTGACTAATCCAGTGATGATGATTTGGGGTTCATGGCACTTGAAAATCAGTGATCATTTGAGAGGTTTAATCTATTTTGATTCGGGTGTGTCGTTGATTCAATTTTACTTTAAGAAACTGATTCAATTTTACTTTAAGAAAATTTATGGGCAGACAATGATGACTCACTGTTAAGTAGTTAGATGGCAAGGATTAAATTACTCATATTCTGTGATGTTGATATCATGTAGGCATAGGCTGACCCTAAGCCTTTCAGTGCCTTAAGCAAACTTGTAATGTGTAACCTTATATTGGAATTCACACACACACACACACACACACACACACACAAAATATCTATATAATAGGACATAATGGTTTTTGAAAAATGTATCAAAATGTATGTGAGTTTGTGATTGCTGCTGCTGATGCAAATATTGGGTATTCATTGTTGTTTGTTGTAGATCTGTGTGTACAATTTGTTCAGTGATTTTGGGGAGCTTTTGTTTTATTGATTTTGAGTTCAATTCAGTGAAAAGATTGTTTTTTTTTTTTTGGTTGATTGTCTGTTTGGTCTCAGAGAATTTGTGGAGAATGCAAGAGAAATGAAATGTTGAATCTTGGATCTTATATATAATAATGTTCTTTTAATCTAATCTCTGCTAAAAGGGGAAAGAAAATTTGGCTCCATGTAAGCCCAGTAATTGTGTTTCGCATCAATTGAGTGTAGGTGTTTGTTTGTTTGTTTGCCTTCTTTGGGATTTTTTATAGTGTTCTTTCCTTTCGCCAATTGCCAATTTTAAGCAACCAAATGGATCATGAAGCCTCCTCACTTGCACTCAAAAGTTTATTAATGGTAATCAATTGGTGGTGGTTAACCTTTTCTTGTCTGTCACCCAGTGAGATAGAGCACACGGTCCAGTTGTCAATGCATTATTTTACTGAATTATTTATTGGTGCTTCTGTTTACTTTTGATTCTTAGTTTCTGATTGGGTACACAATTCATTCTTTTTACTTTAAAACTGCATATAGAAAATCCTAGCCCACTTTAGATTACTCTCAAATTTCATGTTCAGTTCAATTTTGTTTCACATCTGAAACAAAAGATTCATTGTGGCTTGGATTTCAAGGGATTAAATTCTTGGTGTAAAGGTCTGCACTGCAGTCTCCTTATGTTGATTCCAATTATTATTGCAACCAACTTGCTTAGTTTTGTGTGCTATTTGATGTAATTTGGGAATCTTGCTGATAGGTTATTGGTTTTTCTCTACAGTTTGTTCACTCAGCTAATGTGTTTCATACTTGAACTGATAGCCACTTATATCTTATTTCTTCCTTTCCTTTCCTCTCCTATAGCTTTTGGACTAGAAGTAACATTAAGGAATCCTAATTCTTCCTAACTTCCTTATGTTGTTTTGTGAGCAGTATGTCACTTAAATTTTAAGTACTTCATTATGATGAAATTTTGGGTTTAATGAATCAAATTAAAAATTAATCAAAACACTTATGGTCTGAAAATTGCCTATATGGATGACCATTGATAGGAAACTTTACAAAAATCACCTGGCAGTGCCAGTTGTGCCCAAAACTCCTTGCATTCTTGGGCTAGGGGGCAGGTGGTACTTTACATGTGCTGTTATTTAAATACTTTCAATGTTTGCTATCTTGATGAGCTTTTTTATGTTCTTTTGTTGATTGGTAAGAAAACTGCCTTCTACACTGCTGGTTCTGTGAGTAAATTTCCAATTGAATAGAATGTAGTTTGCAGTTCAAGGTCTGAATTAATTGATTTCTGGATCAGTTGTATTTCAAGGCGTGGTACTTTACAATTTATTGATTTCTGGATCAGTTGTATTTCCTCTGTTAATCAACTCATTTGTAATGGATTCTTGCTGTGCAACCTTGAAAGCCAATACCCACTTGGCAAACCCAAGCAAATGTGGTATGAGTCATGGTGATAATGGGTTTTGGGGGGGAGAGGATGAGAGGGAGTCTCAACAAGAAAGGAGAGGAAGATCAGACCTAGCGTTTCTTGCTCTGTTATTACATCAGACAATGGCAAAGAGACTTTGGTGAGTGAGTCATTTCCATTCTTTGATCAATCTTAATAGTATCCAATTTTGGGAAGTAGTTAGGTTTTTGCTTAATCACAATAGCATAATTTCTTGTGGGTTTGATGTGTTTTTGCTATATGGATTTCAAATAAGGGGAAGGTTGTCTGATTATGTCTTCACTCTTTAGTATACCCATTAAAATCTTGGTGATTTGAATTTCAATTGATATGTGTTTGTTGGATATAATAATCTCATTTTTGAGTTTTAATCTAATTTCGCACCATAGATGCACCGGTTTGAGAGACGAAGAGCGAACCCAAAAAATGTGGCTGCAATCATATTAGGCGGAGGAGCAGGGACTAAACTCTTTCCTCTTACAATTAAAACTGCAACACCAACTGTAAGAAACTACTTCTGGTTTAATCATCCTGCAAATCCAAAGATTCATAGGAACACACAACACTCTCAACACCATTTACTCTCTTCATTTTAGAAGGTAAAAAATTCTCTCTATCCAAACACACACACATATATGTATAAATATTTTTTCTGTATAGATGATGAGTGGAGGGCTGGATTGCCGGCGGATTGTTTATGGGTTTTGTTTTTTTGGATGGTGATTGTCTTTTGAGACTATTCTCAGCTTAGTTTTTGAGGTAAATTTGTACTCGGTCCACTCGTCTCTATTTTGAATTGTTCTTGAGAGAGAGAGAGAGATTGATTACGTCGCTGCTTTTGTTGGATAATAGTAATAAAAGAAGGGTTTGTTGTAGTTGTTATTGAAAAAAATGGAGGACTGGGTCATGAAAGCTTTGTGACAGTTGTGTGACTTTTAATACTTATGTATATATATATATGTGTGTGTGCGTGTAGATATATGTATTTCATTATATTTGATTTGAATGTTTCTTTAGACACGCCCTTTGAAGCTGTTTCAATTATTTATTTATTTCTACTAAGAATTAGAAAACGAGTAATAGAGATGTTTTTGTCATATATATATATACGCACTCATATAATATCTTTCATTGACATTTGCATATCTGCTACTTTCTTGGGTTCTGGCTATTTTATGTGACTGGGCAGAGTTGGGTTCTGAAATCTTTGTTTGTGACGATAGAAAATCGTTGTTTTTGCGTATCTGCTATTTTTTTGTAAATTTTTTTGCTTTTGAACTTCTTTTGTTTTGTGTTGGGGAAAAAACTTAGGGTTTTGGTTCAGAGGTTGATGTGAGAGAGAGAGATTTTTGTCATGATTTTGTTGTTTTGATGTAGCATAAGATTTCCCATTTTGCCAAATTGCCCTCTTTTGTTTCACTATTTTATATACAAATATTTCCCATTTGCATTTGAAACACAGAATTGAAAGTAGTGCTAAGATAAATCATTATCTTCTAGCTAGAGAGAGAGAGAGAGAGTGTGTGTTAAGGGATTAGAGTTTGAATTACTTTGAACTTTGTCTAAAAATTTTGTGGTTGAAACCTTTGTTGATTCAAATTTTGTGGTTGAAACCTTTGTTGATTCAAACTCTAGATTGATTGTGTATGGAATCAACACTTTTGTAGTTTTCTATGTGGGCAGCAGGCAGGAAGCGGTTCCAAGTCTGTTATGTAAATTCTTGCACTATAATTTTACGACTTAGCAAAAGGGATAAACAGTAACTAATGACTCCATTATAATCTTTTTTTGATAAGCACATTGTAGTTCTTTTGATCAGACTGCATTTCAATTTTTGTAGTCAGATTTTCCTTTCATTCATCATCATATATCTCCATTTCTTGAATTTTTGAATTGGTGCTATGTATATTCAGATGCGTTTGAATCGCAACTGTAGTATTTTATTTATTTATTTTTGGATTCCGCTAATGTAGTTAAAACAGTGTAGATGTTTCATTTTGTGTGTGAAGTCCTAACGAATTTTGATTTTGGTTTTAATTTGAATTGGATACTTTGATGATGGCTATACTAGAAATGTATCAATGTGCTCAATCTTCGTTTATTTATTTTTCTTAATTAATGATTGAAGACTGGATAGTCATCTTTTAAACATAAACTTGACATGTAGATCTGGCCATAGAGCAAATGAAGATGTTCACTTGATAGTGAGGAAATCTACTGAGTGCCAGATTTTAATGGTGGATATAGTTGTAACAGAATATCATAATGACGGATCATATATATCTCTTCTTTTCGTAAAGGTCGGAAGAGAAAAGGCCGCCGCTAAGCGCAGAAGGGTGGCAAAAGTCAAGCCAAGAATTGCACTCCTTTTATAACTATAGGTCAAACAATAATAATTTCCATAACTATCATCAGCGATTTATTTATCAGATATACCATCTTGATGGAAACTTTTAGCTTCGGAGTTTTTTCTTCACAAATTTTTAGTGTTTTATTTCATTTTATTTATTTTACCTTAACTTTGTAACACACATGCTGTTACAACTATTCGGAAAACATTGGCAGAAATTGATGAGCAAGCGGAGCTTCTACCTGATGGAACCCTTCTCGTGTACATAGCTTTGTGGCTTAAAATATTTCATTTTTTTTGTTTTTGTTTTGGTTCTAAATTTGTTGGATTACAATGTGATGTTTTTATTTGTAAGTTATTACTTTAACCAGTTGAAAGCCTTTGCTCCTGCAGTGGTGGTCAAGCAATTGCAGTCATCTATTTCAGAGCTGGGTATGCACCAACTGATTATCCCTCAGAATCAGTGAGTAGATTCACTTTTGCAGAATCAAGTTTTTTTGGGTCTTTTTAATGTCAAGTGCCCTTCAATTTCTTATCATTTAGCAGGCACCAAGAAGATACAACAAGAGCTTGCAAAACCCAATGTTCTTGAGAGGTAATAATATTCATTGTTTTTACTATTATTTAGTACTGCTCTTTATTCAGATAATTTGCAATTTTCACTAAGGTTTTTTTAAAGCAATTACAAGAGGATTGATTTATGATCGCCCACAAGAAGAAAGTATACTGATAGCTTATTGTTCTTTCTACCTTAAGTGAATGTAGTTATACATTGATTTGAACCTTCAGTATGTAATTTCCTTAATATTTGTAATCCTTAACAAAATGCAGGTACTAGTTGCTTCTTCAGTATGTAATTAGTGGTCCATCGTCAAGGATGCAAAAGTGCCTCTAATGCGCTTTAAACTTGATGGGATTTCAATTGATCTTCCATATGCTCAACTTAAAGTAATGTTTGTTCTCGAATGAGTGTGATGCATGTAGAACCAAATCTTTCAAAATAGTCAGTTCCTACAGTTGTTTCTGCATATACACAAGGATCTCATGTATGTAGATTTCTCTATCTAAAACTATACCTGTCAAGAGATCTTTTTATTTTTATTTTTTGGGTGCTGATTTTAATAAATTCCCCCATTCTTTTCATCAGCATGTTGGAAATTAGTATTTCAACAATCTCGTTATATAAACTCTGTGCATTATTTGTTCTTCTTCTGTGTTTTTTTTTTTTTCCTGTTGGAGATTTGGCTTGCCATGTTATGATCAGCAGAATGTGGACATACTCAACCCTTTCTTTCTAAGAAACATTGACGAAACCAGCTGGAGAAGTTTGTCTGGAGTTCATGCTAACAAATGCATTCTTCGGCTTCTCCCGAACATGGAGGTATCAAGCATGCTATCTATGGGTTCCTATGGTAATTATTTTTGTTCTAGGTGCAAAGTAGTTTTGTTGGTTTTCAAGGTTGAATGCCAGAGCAGAATTTGTCTCTATTTTTTGAATTTTGCACCTGCATTAGGAAATAATTTAGCTAATTCTTATTAGCATGCTCTCTATGGCATCAAACCATGAATTAGCATGCTTTCATTGACATGCACAGAGAGAAGTGCTGGATAGTGAGGACCTGTTATTGTTTGTCACTTACATGGACAGACTTTAATTGTGGAGAATTTGCTATTTCAATAGAGTATTTTGTCATGGTTGAAAATCATATAATTCTTGTATTTTTGACAGTTACAATCTTTTAAGTATCTATCTGTGGCTGATCCTATTCCTATAAAGATGTGCTTCATCTCAAGTTATTAAATTAGGGAGCTGAAGGTTTAGATAAGGGGGTTGTATGCAAGTTGTTTCTTTTTAATTTAGTGTGTTGGGCTCTTATTATTTCTTCTACTTGGATTGCTCCCATACCAATTTGTAATTATTCAGGCTATGTGGTTTCTGCTTTTAAGACCAATAAGCTTTATTGATCCTTATTTGTTTTATAGTTTTTAGTGGGTTTTATGTTGATATCATATGATTTTGATTGTCCATATAATACTCTATTTTATCATTTATGTGATCCTTACTGCATTGTAGCATATTATCTTTTTTGTGGTCTTGTTTCTTGATATTTGTGTGGAGAATCAAAATAATTATGTCATTTTTGGTGGTATGGGGAAAGTATTAAGGCGCTTTAACAACTGGATAAATTACATTATTTTTGGTGTGATCTAAATGTAAGTTTATAAATTAATTAGTAAGTTTATTCATATGCTTCTAGCGGTTTTTAAATTAATTTGTTTTTTTATTTTTCAGGTCAGAAATTTCTTGGAGAGATGCAAAATATGATCAAAGAATTCAAGAATTTAGAATTTTCAAGTTTTTTTTTTTTTTAATGTATGTAATCACAGTTAAATTTTTTTTTTATTAATTTCTTTGTATATACTTTTAAACATTTAATTTTCATTTATGAAATATATGATGTTATTTCATTCAATATATGGTTGTGATTCAAAATATAGTATATAGTGTGTATTACATTCTTCAAATACGCGTACAAAAATAATATTGATTATTCTTTAAATATTTCAATTTTTTTATTACAAGTTTTATTAGTTATTAATCACATTTAAAAGGTGTGATCTAAATGTTTTTAATCACACTTAAAAGGTGTGATCTAATATTTTTAATCACACTTAAAAAGTGTGATCTAAAGTTTTTAATCACACTTAAAAGGTGTGATTTAATGTTTTTAATCACACTTAAAAAAAGTGATCTAAATGTTTTTAATCACACTTAAAAGATGTGATGAAAGTATTTTTTAATGACACTTAAAAAGTGTGATTAAAAATGACCATTTTTAATCACACTCTCAAAGACCACACTTTAGTAAAACTTAAAAGGTGTGATTAAAAAACATACATCACACCAAAAAAGTGTGATCTTTATCTATATTTGTAGTAGTGTTAGAATAAGTGTATTTTTTGACTTTTCTTGTATTATGTGTAAAAAAAATAAAGATGAGATGTTGATTGATGTGACCCAAAAAAGATAAAAAGATAAAATAAGTACACTTATATTGAGATGCCAAACTTGGCCTTAATGCCTTCGAAAGCTGATTCAAAAGAATTCTTCAGTGAATTTCTTGTATGATTTATATGAGCCAAGTTTAGGTCAAAAGTTTAAATCATTGGGATTGGTGTGTGGAATAATTTTTTTCCACCAAGTGTTCAATGCTTTGGGTGGCTTGCATGGCTTGATAGAGTTAAATCTTCATAGTGGCTTTTGAGGATTGGTGTTTATAGGTGACTAGAATACAGTTATGTCCCTTTTTATTTAGAAAGGAGATTGACAGGCTATTGTTCCTCTGTTTCTCTTACTTTTGATTGGGTTTTTTCTCTGATATTGTCTTCTTGCTTTGTTGGTTGCAACCTTGCCAACCATTTAGTTTTTCACAAATACTACAGATTTAAAAATTTTATTTTGAATTTTACTTAGTAACATTAATCAATAATTCACATTCATTCATATGTGAACCCGACTCTATTCCAATTCAATCCCTATCACAACACATCACTCAGAAAAATCTGAGTTATAATGTCTCGAACAATAGCATTCCTATTTAGTTTTTGGTTGGTACTTGCATATGATTTGTTTGTAATCCTGTGCCAATCTAGTTCGGATGAGGAGATTCAACCATGATGCAGTTTGCATTATCCTTCTTTTTATATTGATGTATTATTTTCTTATCTGCTTTAGTTTGACATTAAGGCTTCATTTGGCACGTAATTATTTTAGTTTAAAAGTCAAAAAGTTACTAAAAAAATCAAAAAGCCTATAACTTAGACCAAAAAGTTAAAGATTCAATTTTCTCTCTACTTTTTGCACATCTTTTCATAAAAAGCCAAAAAGTCACTCCAAACATACTAGTTTTTTTACCTCATATTTTAACCAAAAAGCCAAAAAGTTACTAAAATAATCTGTTTCCAAACGAGGCCTAATATAGTTTCTTTTTGCTAATTAAAAATAATAATTTGATATAGTTATATATTTTTTCATTAAAAAAATACAATAAAGCACTAAAAATATTATATACAATTTTCATTTAAAAAGAAATGTTTCTTTGTAGTCCACTCGATATATAAAAAAAGACTCATAATTAAAAATGTCAAAAAAAGGGGGTAAATTACACGAACCTTCGGAGAAAACAAATTAAATCACACAAATTTGAAATAATTATGTTGAATAAATTTAGTTTGAATAAATCTCAACAATAATTATTTACATTTATCTCATTAAGAGTGATTTATATGAAATATAAAAACCAATATTTTAATTTTGGTAAAAAAAATAATAATAATTGATTCACTCATTAATATAATATCTTTAAATTGGATATAGCACCTAATATTCGTAGTATAATAATAGGAGCTTAAAAATTCAGTATTTAACATTCGGAATTAAGTTTTAACCAATACAAATTATAATTGTTAAAAGAATCTTAATCTATTTTATACGTTCAGTTTTAAGTGTCAACTAGATTAACAATGAATGATATCATGTCATTTTTTTTTTAAATATTAGAATAGTATCTTGAGAGAATTGAACCCCTAATCTTCTCCTTTCAAACACTTGAGTATGGCTTCCATGCCACTAAACAATAAGGCTATGAACAGTGAAAATGGAGAATTTTATTCATCCAGAGTTTGAAAGATTAATAAGAATCTCTCTTTTTTTTTTCTTTTTTTTGGGGGGGGGGGGGGGGGGTTAATTTTATTTTATTGCACATGGTATTAATAAGAATATCATTTGAGTGGGAAGGTGAGCTTGCAATGTCCAGAGGACAAAATATCATGAGTGGAATGCTTTGTGTGGGGGAGAATTGTGATCTTGAACCCCATTTGCTTTATTCTACTTTGCACCTTAATCTCTGTCTATCCACTGTAAACGTTTTTGTGACAAATGCATGAAGGAACAATCCATTGTCTCCCTTTAACACCACATCTCCATCTAAATGATGTTGATCTGTGGGATCCCCTATCTTTCCTTGATTTCGTGTGCTAATTGTGCTTAGGGTTGTATATTAGTCGGGTCAAATTGGATTCAGGTTGGACTTAAACTAGAGAAAATAAAAAAAAATTTCATTATTAAACTCAACCTGATTCAAGTTTAAAAGTTTAATTTCAAACTTACATACCCAAATATTAAATAAGAAATAAAGTAATAAATAATATTTTTGTTCACTATTTTTGCTCATTATATCCTAAGTTTAAAGTGAGTTGGGTGTGTTTATAATTTATGTTTAACTGAGAAGCATTTTGGATGATTTAAATAAATATATTTTTTGACTTTTTATAAAAAGATATATAGAAAGATAGAGAGGTGATGTTACTCAAATAAATACACTTATGTAAATAAGTGTACTTATACAGGTTATGCCAAACACTAACAATTTGAATGATCTAATAAGTAAATCCTATTAAAAGACAGCATCTTTAATTCTTAATCTTTTTTTTCCATTAAATCTAAATTTAATGAAAAAGTTTTTAAAATTTATTTTCAATCCTTTCATAAAATGTTTATCAAATTAAGGAAGAAATATATGTATATATATATTTATCAAATTGAGAATTTATCTAATCCTTAATCAAATTTAAATTTAATAAAATTTTAAAAAGATAAAATATTGGAAATAATTTTTATTTCATCAAATTTGGTAAAAATGGAAATTTGGGATAAGAAATTTTTTTTAAATATTTTGATTAAAAAATTAATGAAATAATTGACGTAATTCATATCAAACTTTTATACTCAAATTTAAAATTAAATTAAAAAACAAAGTAAGGAAGAGTTTGAGATACCTTATAAACCTGTAGGCTATAGTGCCATGCCAAGCCCTATCTTTCCGCTTTCTTAATTTTAAGAGATTTTTAGAGTGATAAAGATTTAAAAAATAATAATAATAAAATAAAATAAAATTTCAAGTTCAAATAATTTTAAGAAAATACTAAAAATTGTTCGAATTTTAAATTTAGGATCCCTCTCCGCTATGAAATTAATTTAAGTACACTAGGGGTGTAAATTTAGCCCGGTCTGGCCTATGTTGGGCCTTGCGGGTTTTGCCAAAAGTTGGGCCAGGACAGGCTGACCTATGAGCCAGAAAATCAGGCCTAGGTCCAGGGGGTATTTGGACCTTAGGTGGGCCTGGCCGGTGGGCCTAGGCCTCAACTCTGGCTTGGACGGGTCTAAATATATATTTTTTATATTTTTTTTATCAAAATTTTATTATTTTTTACAAAAAAAGACACTGAGCATCGGGCTGACTAGGCCTTAAGTGGGCCTTAAGCGGGGCAATGGGTTGGGTTGGGTGCGGGCCCACAGGCCTAGCCAAGCTTCAAAATAATTGCACAGGCCTAGGCCTAGGGTCTCAGGTTATTCAATTATGAGCCACTAAACAGATCGGGCCCATCTTGGACCGCGGACAGACTTTGGGGTGCCTATGAGTTGCGAACCATTTTTATACTCCTAAAGTGCATAGAAATTGAACTATATACTTGATATAAAAATATATATATAAGATGAGGTTGTTTTCAATTTGAAATTAGAATAGAGTGTACTCTTAGGTTCATGGAGTTTACCATGGGTCCAATTTTAATTATCCAAATCATTCAATATGTAGAGTTAGTTGAGTACTTCATCTCTGTAAAAAAATCATATTGATCGGATACTATCACAACCCAAACCCGCTCCTATGAGTTTAGCATCGCAACCGGCCAATAATCCGTGATTACCAAAGGCCTGCTTAACAGTAATGACAGTAATACAGAGTAAAGGGCTGACGGAAGCCAAACAGTAATAAAAAGATGTCTAATGAGCTGTGAAAATCTGAATGCAAAAAGACTTTTATGAACAAGCCACATTCATAACCAAAACATATATACATACATCATATACACAAACATCCAGGCTAGGGACCAAATCACTTCACCATAATTGTACAATTCAGTCAGTACAAAACAGAGACAAGGAGGTGAATCCGAAACACCCCAAAACAGCCTTGGCTAGGACGAACTTGGAACCTCGAAGTGAGGCAGAATGGTTGGCTTGACAAAACGTGAGTTTAACTTGACGCTCCTAGCTTCGGTCCGGTGCTTGGACATCTACATATAAATATAAACAGTGAGCTAAAGCCTAGTGAATAACAAATGCGTAAAGGGGTTAAGAATGAATGTTCCTTCATTACTTAAAACAGTCGTTTGCATCAGTAAATCAGTTATTCAATTAGTGGCTCATATTTCATGCCATATCAGTCATTTAGAAATCATAACAGTCATACGTGGTACGTCCAATAGCAAAACAATACAGTAGGTCTTAATAGACCGAACAATCAGTTGATGGCCATCAAAACAGTAAACAGTAGTAGTTCCAAACATTGGAACTGACAAAGATCTCTGTAATAAAGAGTAATAATAATAATAAAGATGAAAGTTGCTATGGATGCCACGAGTACAGTTTACAAATAGGACAAGTATTCATTCAGTAAACGGTGTTATTTCAGAAAGCAATATAATCAATCGTTCAGAATAATTATAACTGAACGTATCTTTATAACATTGTTACTCACAGAGTACTGGACTAAAGACAAGCTAGTCAGCGTCCTCGGGTGCCAGCCCTACACAGTTGCAGAACTAACACACACACTAAGTTACACACTTGAGATTAATAACTTAGTCCCTTAACTTGACTTGGTGTGGTTCTATAACATTATCTTCATTAAGATGCCTTAAACTTGGCTCAGGAATGCCTAGGATGAAATGAGGATGCAAAAATGTACTTTAAAATACTTTTTCAAAATTTGCTGAAAATAGGGGTCTCGCTCGAGCATGGCTTTACCCGCTTGAGCGGACATACAGACAAAGAGGCTCCGCTCGAGCGTGACTTCCATCGCTCGAGCGGACTGCAAACTTATGAAAAAGTACTAGTTGCACGTTTTTCACGCTCGATGGACGCTTGACCCACGATCGAGCGTGAGTCTTAGACCCTCGCTCGAGTGGACTGCAAAACACATAAATTTCTGGGCATATGCATTTCAAGCTCGAGCGTGACCCTCGACGCTCGAGCGGAAGTGCATGTACTCAGAGTGTACGCTCGAGCGTGGATCAAAAATCTAGAATTTTTAGATTGATCCTCAAGCACAAAACTCAACCTCTAAAGCTTCAAATTCAATTTTTCTAGGCTAATTTTCTAGAAAACACTTAGAAACCCATAAGACAACATGTTTCAAAGATTATTTTGTAAAATCAAGCCCAAAAGTAAGCCAATTGAACACAATTTCAATGAAATTTTCATGAACAATGTAAGAACATAACATGCAAGAGTTCTTATGAATTCCAATGCTCCAAAACATGATCAAATGCAAGATTGAGTTCAAAATCATGGTGAATTCATGGACCACAACTAAAATATGAACATGCATGTGGAAATTCTCATGTAAATGATCTCAAAACTCAATGATATGGACATGCATGCACACATTGCTTCTCAATTCAACTCTTTAGGCTATAACTTGACTCTAATTTCCAATATTTCCATGAACCATGCAAGTAACAACTTAAATTCATAATTAAAAGGATGAATTCCTACCTTAAGTCTTGAATTCCAAATATGGTAGCCCAATTTTGCAAATCTCTTTCAATTTCTCTAATTTCCAAGCCAAATCTTGTTGAATCAATTTTTTTCTCCTACTCTCCCTCTCTCGATTTTGGTCTTGGGAAAGGAAAGATGATGCATCAAATGTATGAATTAAGCCCCAAACAATGCTTGTAAAGGTGGCCTACTCAATGACACACTTGTAAATAACTAGTCTCAATTAGTTTAACAATAATAACTCTAATTCAATCACTCCAAATTAAATTTTAATTAAACCTACCATAAAATCATATAAATCCTAATTAGTATATAAAACTAATCAATTTCTGATTCGATCAACGATAAGGCTTTCAATTTGCAATTTGAAGTCAAAACATGAACAGATCATTCAATGACAAACGGATATAAATGCAATTAAAGCAACACACTCATGCAAACAGATTAGGATTTCATTCTAATCAATTACTTATCATGCTCAATCACAGTTTAACACTAATCAGATGTGGGGAGTTGTCACAAATATCGTAAGTTATTTGATCAAATTATATTTTCCACCATGATAAATATGACTTGAAAAATAAATTATTGACAAAAATATATTCTGATCAAATAACTATCGATCCGATCAACGTAATTTTTTACAATAATAAAATACTCGATGTACTCTACACATTCAATAATTCAAATTATCAAAATTAGACCTATGATGAACATCATTGTCCCAAATGGCACCATCAATTTCACAAAATAAATCGGACATAATCAGTATCCAAATAAATAAATCCACCCTCTTATAATGGGGGTGTTTGGCAACAAAATTTTTTACTTTTTTTAGATTAAAACTTACAAAAAAGACAAAATAGAAATAGCTAATAAGATAAAAAGTCACATCAAAATCATAATCATTTCATTTTTTTTTCTCACAAACAACATATCCAACTATAAAAAATTTAAGGGTAAATTACATTGATACCCCCTGAGGTTTATATTTATTACAGTTCATCCTCTCACCTTTTGAAAATTACATCCTCCTCCCTGAGGTTTAAAGTTTAATTACAAATTGCTTCCTTAGTTAGTTGACTGTTAAGTCAACTAACAGATTTTGCTGATGTCAACAATTTAATTTTTTTAAATACTAATTTTTTCCTCACTAGATAAATTACATTGACACCCCTCACATTTTAGAAATTACAATCCCCTCCCCAAGACTTAAAGTAGCATTACCAATTGCCCATCAGTTAGTATTAGTTGAAAAAAAAAAATCATTGAAAAAGAAATTAATTGGGAAAAAAAAAACTGTTAGTCAAATTTTTAAATTTTTGTTTAAAAACCAACATAAATTCATTTTTTAAATTTATGTTTTTTTCTCAAATTTACAAACTGAGACAACTATTTATAAACCAAAAAAAATTATCAAATAAGTTTTTATGACAGTTTTTAAAAATTTTGTAAATATAAATTGAAAAGTGAAAACGAAATGGTTACCAAATAGGCCTCAGATGATAAAAATATCGTAAAATTAACAAATAATTAAATAAGTTACCAACGTAAGAAATGACTTATCAAAAGATTCTTAAGTTATGTATGGTTTGATTTTTAGAAATTTTTTTAAAAAATTAAAAATTAATTTGGTTAAGAAATAAACAATAAAAAATAATTATCATTTTTATCTTTTGAGTGGTTAGAAATAATTTTTTACAAATTAAATATATTTCTTCTTATTTATTTTTATTAAATTAGTTTTTTTTTTTTAAATGTCGGGTGGAGAGGGGATCCGTATTAAATTGAAACCTCAGGGAGTGTCAATATAATTTACCCTTTAAAGTATATACACAAGTTAAGAGTAAGGGTTGGTTTGGGATGTTATAAAAAATTATACTTTTTGACTTATTAGCTTATATCGATTGGGTTTGGGTTGAGTTTGATGAGATGTGTTAGAGAGGTGATGTGATTTAAATAAGATGATGTGACTTAAATAGGATAGTGACTTTTTGACTTTTTATATTATTTAGTGTACGCCAAACCAAGCCTAAATATATCATTTTAACTTAAAAGTTAATACCGTCAAATAATTATACTGACCACTGACAAGAGAGGTCAGTGTAATTTTCCAAATGTAAGAAAAAATTTGTAATAAACATAAATCTCAAAAAATATTAGTATAATTTATCAAAAATTTAATCATCTTTCTAAACACAAAAATTTAACCTATTAAAATAATTAAAAATTAAAATAACTTACTACAATAATAACTTTTCAAACCCCACAATATGATGACATGCATAAGTGGTGGTCCCACGTTCCATCGGTCATCCCATCAGCATGGGACTTTGGGCCCCATTCCAAACATCATTTGGTCAGCCAGTCATTGCAGCAGTTCAACTTCTTGGTCAATCGAAGTGGTCTTTGGATTAATCACTTTTCTATGATTATTTGTAATGGCCACTTATAGCACACCATGTGTCCCAGTAATTGGATTGAATCCTTAAGTTAAAACTTTCCTCAAGTGTTGTGTGGTGTGGGACAATCAGATAGGCTAGCGTTATGATGGTTAATAAAGTATTGTAGAGTGTAAGTGCATGGAATCCCACTCTGACTCTCCCCTTCTCTCCTCCACTTTCATGTCATGTGACCAATGGGACAAGACAACCGTTAAAAGAAATCATGAAATAGGGTGAAAGTAGACAATTCGAAGTAAATGTTAGGCGAGACTTCAAGCGTATTGTTTGATATATAATTTCGTTTTAGTAATCCGAATTATTTAATATTTAAAATTTATTAAATATTTTATTTTTATAAAAAATTACGTTAATCAAATATCGATAGCTATTTGATTAAATCATATTTTTATCAACGATAAATATAATTTTCAAATTAAATAATTAACAAAAATTTGATCCGATCAAAGTGATTTTTTGTAAGAATGAAATATTCAATGAACTCTATACATTAAACAATTCAAATTATTGAAACAGAACCCGTGATGGACTTTATGGACCCGAATAAGACGGCCTAATCCATTATGTGGACCGGAGAGGATCTAAGTCCTAAATTTTATACTAAGAATTAATTTTTTAAATATATAATTTGATTACGTAATTTTTAATGTCTGATTATTTTAATTTTTTTATGAATTTTTTGTTGTCGTTATTGATAACTATGTCAATTTGTACATATTTCAACTAATCTCAATGAACCAAAGTTAACAATTTAGGAAACTTTTAATATTCCCTTAAAATGGTTCAAACTTGAGATCTTAAATATTATCTTCGAATTTTTATCACTCAATTATTTATTTAATTGAACCGAATTGAACCCATTTAATGCATTAGGGGCCTGTTATGCCCAACAGCGTAAAGATAAAATGTCCGTGACATTACTACTACTACCATATCTCATTTGGTAACTTTATTTTTTTTAATAATTTTTAAAATTTTTAACTTTCTTATAAGACATAAAATGTTTAGAATAATTTTTTTAAGTGAATAGATAGTTGTAAAAAAATAATTAATTGATATGTATAATATGATATTTTTACTTTTTATTTTTTTATGACTTTTAAATTATTTTTATCAACAACTAATTGCCAAGGAGACCTTAATTGTACTAAATTCCAAAATGGGGTTGACTGGATCAAGAACAGGAACCTACCCATCCTTTTCCTTGCAAAAGTGCTGAGGTTTCAGGTTGCGTCTAGGCAAAGGGTTGACACAATTATATTTTTATAAGCCAATACATACATGTACATGTATTAAAAGTGGACACAAATACTATCTGTGTGTATTGACAATTATTTAAAAGAATTAGATCTAAAATAATTGAATATGATAATGAGAGTTATTTGAAGTAGTTACATGGTAAAAGGTTTTTTTGGAGGGGGGAAAAAATATGACATGCACACCAATTCAAGAATTAGCTTTATATAATAATATAAGAAAAGTTGTATTCATATATAAATTCATACAAAAAGTTTAACAAAAATGATATGACAATATTATTATTGTAAATAAATACATTTTCAATAGTTGTTTTTTTTTTTAAATGAACGGTCCACAATTAGTCACTCTATTATAAATATATAAATTACGTATAAATTTTTCATTTGTATGTCATTACTCATGAATTCCACCACATAAAAAATAAATATGAACCACACAACATTTTTCTAAATTTTTTTTTTAATTTTTATAAATAACTAATGACATTTTCCCACTATATATATATACATGCACATAAGCAAAGGCCCCTCACATATTATTATTGCTTGGAGAATGGTATATGAAGAAGGATATGTCATCATGGTTGAATAATTTATTCACATATCCCAACTGCTCATGCATGCTTGCTTGGTCATACCATTCCCTCATTGGCTTATACTTGTCCTCTACTCTGTGGCTCTTTTGATAATGATTTCGTTAGGCTTGTAATGCAAACTAATTACTAAAAACAAATCTCCTTTGGTGGCCTTTGGAACATTCCTTGTAAATCACTTTTATTCACCTATTTGTTTATTCACCACCTTGTTGATGGAAACTTCATATTTAAGTTCAATACATAGGGTTTTTTTTTTTTTTTTTTTTTAAATTTTTTATTTTTATTTTTTATGATACAATATGAACTGAACATAAAACCATTTGCTACACCTTAAAAATTATTCTAGAATATTTGATGCAGCTTCTATCTATAACTTATGAAGAAAAAAAATTACATAACTTAAAAATATTTTATTATGAAGAAACTTATACGAAAATGGTTTTAATATCTTTTTTCTGAATATTAATTTTCATTTGACAAAAAACTGCACCATGTAAGGAAAAATATACCAACTGAATTTTGGGGGGTGTTGGAAAACTACACTTGCCTATAGCTTATTTCAGATATACAACCGAGGCTGGCATTTGAGAGAGATCATAGATGGTTGGCGATGGGGAGGGGAGACTTGTTGGCGGGGGTTGTCGGAGGTGGATACTGGTGGTGGCAACCAGTGGTGGGGAATGGCCAGCAGTAGGTGATTGCCAAAAATGATGGG
This sequence comes from Camellia lanceoleosa, assembly GCA_025200525.1. NCBI lineage: Eukaryota > Viridiplantae > Streptophyta > Magnoliopsida > Ericales > Theaceae > Camellia > Camellia lanceoleosa. The sequence continues at coordinate 133,180,154 of CM045765.1, forward strand.
AGATGGAGAAATAAATTAAATTTATTTTCAAAACAAGTAAAAATAATACTTTCATTTAGTTAAAAAGTTTTTTAAGCAGTTTATATTTTTTGAAAAATCAAATAGACTCCAAATGAAATTTTATTTTAAATTTTACAAATATGAACATTACTAACGTGGTAATCTTACAAAAAGAAATGGTGGAAGAACTTGCCTCTATTTAGTTTGAGTTTCAGATTTTTGATTCTTTTTTTTAAATGGAAATTAATTTGACAAAAATAAAAACACTAAAAACATATTTCTAAATTTTTAAAAATTATTTCTACCCACTAAAAGGCTAAAAATATATGAAAATGATGATTTTTTTTAATTATTTTTTTCACCAAATTAATATTTAAATTTTAAAAAAAATTCTAAAAATATATTCTGAAAATTAAACCAAAGAGACTTTTATATTTCCATGGAGCTCCAAACACACTACACCCATTAGTGTGGTCGAGCTACGATTGTAGTTCAAGTGTTGCAGGCCTTTATAAGTCTAGTGTTGTGGGCCTTTATTTCAACACTTATTTCATGGACTCTAAAATCATGGGCCATAATTTTATTTTATTTTTTAAAATAGTATTATCTAAATAAAATTGTCAGAACATCACTAGTAAATTATTTTTTAAAATAGTATTTTATTTTATGACACTTTGATTTCCAACTAAAACAGAAAATCACTAGTAAATTATACTAGATATGAATTTGTAACTTGCACAAAAATTTTGTTCATAGATCATTTTGTTTCTTTGGAGTGTGATCGGCACTAAGGCCTCGTTTGGGAACATGATTTTTTAATAATTTTTTAATTTTTTTGGCTAAAATATAATATAAAAAAACTTAGTATATTTGAAATGATTTTTTAAATTTTTTACGAAAACATGTGAAAAAAGTAGAGTGACTTTTTAATATATGTTATTAATTTTTTAATTTTTTTAATAACTTTTTAATTTTTAGACTAAAAAATATTGTTGTCAAACGAGATCTTAATTATTTTTTAGTTGACCTTCTGTCTAGTGTCTAGACTAGACTAGACTATCTAGTCTGGGTCAATAGACTCACCAATTTATTTATTTTAATGATTTAATTTTTGTAAATTATGAAAAATAAATAATTTATTATAAAAATTAAATTAATTTAATAAATATAATTGCATAATTTGACACGGTCTTAATTGAGAGTCTCATCTCTTGGCTAGGGTTCTTTAGACTAAAAGAGTACAAAAGATAAAATAGGTTAAATAAAAAAATAAGACAAAATATCACATTTAAGTTATAATCATTTCACTTTTTCTCTTATAAAATCAAAAAAATCAACCTAAACAAACTTCTTGGTCATAACAACTCAAAAAAGCTAACTAATTTTTTTTTTTATCAAACAACTAAAAATAAGTCTTCACTACTTTTATAGCAAGCATGAGAGAGAGAGCTTGAATCTGAACGGCCTTGATTCCATGTTTTAGACTCTTGAGTTGACTACTTGAAGGCCATCTCCATACATACAAGATAGCCTACAAAATTAGACGATAACATGTTATTTTGATAATAAATTTTTAATTTTTTTAAAGATCAATGTAATCTACTAATGTGGATATAAATATTCAATTAATTTAATTTTTTTTTCTTCATAAATAGTATGTTTGACAAGCTTTACAAAATTAAACAATTTAAATGATATTGATAGTCTTAAAGTGGACCCCATCCAAGGGATAGTAAGCCCCGTAGCAATTCCAATTCCTAGTAGCCCTTGCTACATATTCAGAAAAAGTATTCTAAACTTTACCCAAAGTTCAAACATGTGGACAAGATTTATTTTACCTATGACCTACAATAAACTAACTTTAAATTTACATCCTACACTTTATTTTCATTATAGAATTATGGGTAATTTTTCATGATTCATAAAATTATTGTATTACTTAGTTGGCTCATTGTCTTGTTCTTTATAGGTTGTTGAAATAATTGTACTTAGGGTTTGTAGCAACAAATAAACCAAATTTTAGGTATGGGCTAAGAAAGTTGGTTTGAAATTACTTCAGTTTTAAAGGTTTTTTTAATGAGTAGCAATCTTTTGTTGATGTTTGAAGAAGATTTGGTTTGATAGGAACACTTAACACAGATAAATAAATAAAATTATGCAGTCAACTAACCCATAGAGAGAGAGAGAGAGTGAGAAAGAGAGAATGTGTAGTTCTTGTTAGTCAACTACTCTTATCTAATTAAACCAACATTCCCATACTGTGTGAAATATTGATGTTTCAATTGCATATCTCACTCCTAGATTTTCTTAGCAACTCAAGGGAACATAATGAATAATTTATTAGTTTTTTTCTCTCTAAATTCTATCAATCATGTTGCTATCAACTTTAGAAAGAAGAATTGTGCATCACTTGATGTGTTATATAGTAGGTAGAAAATGTGGTATTTAGGGGGTCCATACCTAGTAATTTATTTAAAGAACCTACTTGACTCAACTCATGATGGCAAATGTGAATAGCACAAGTACTAGATTAATACTAGGTAGGTAATGTGTTTGACCAATAACATTGCTGTAATTTATTTATTTATTTATTTTTAAATATCACTTGTAGGTAAACTATACATATAATTTTTCTCAAGTTTAGAATTGTTCAGGCCTGTGCAGTCTACCATAAGTTCTATTTTGATTATCTAAATCATTAATTTTACAAGATTTTTTTGTGTATATCATTCATAGAAAAAATAAGGTCTATTATCCTTATTTATTTATTTATTTATAAACAAACGTGATCAGATAAAAATAAAAAATTATGATTATCAAATTGATCTGAACAATTTGAACTATTGAAACGGATTTGTGGTAAGCCTCACAAGTTCAAACAATTCTCTCAAGTTTATATTTGAACTTAATTTTGACTTGAAAAAAGCCCAACCCCTTAGGATTAGGGGATTCGGGTTGGTGTTGTGCCTTGTGGCACAACACAACACTCGTGCTGTGAGACCCCATTGGGGATATGTCACGAGCATTTTTCAATAATCTAAATCGTTTATATTGTAGGGTTTGTTGAGTATATTATTCATAAAAAATTCAAGTTAAACGGACATATGTAACCTATGATCAACCTTAATTATTTTATAAAAAAATTTATCAAAATTATACCAACCATTTGTTTTTGTTTAAAACAAATGTGGTATTATTATGGAGTTACAAATGTTCAATTGATCTGATTTTTTTAATATATGATTTACTCGATGAACTTTATAATATGAATGGTTTGAATTATAAAAATAGACTCAAGACATGTTCCAATGGGTCTCAAAATAACCATGTTGTGCCACCCAAGCCCTAGGATTAGGTATGTTTGTAGTATTTATTATTAATATAATTTTTTTTAACGCACAAACTCAAATATGTAAGCATGCATTCTTCTAATCCTCTAGTTGGAACACTTAAAGAGACACTATTAACAGAACTTGGTGACAGTCACAAAATTCATAGTTTCGGAGCAAACACCAATTTTTTATATTTTTTTATTTTAAAAATTAATTCTATGACTTGCTTTGCTTCATATACGATAAGCCTCAAAACTAATTAAGAAAACCCAATGGTAATTATAATCAAGGAATTGGATTTAAAGTACAAGATATTAAGAAAAATGAGCATTAGGTTGATATTTTTGTTGTGTTGGAAATTTCATTCCATTGAATATATATACTTTTTACTTTTCATTGAATCAATGAGTATCCTCGGTTGTTGAATATTCAACATAACTCGGGGCTAAAGTGGAGCTTCAAAAAACTTGATGTGGATAGTCAAATTTTGCATTAATTGCCTTAGCATATATATCATTTCTATTTTATCTAAGAGTTTTGGCATTGGGTTATTTCATGGAGGATGGGTGAACTCAACCCACCACTGCTACTGATGGTTTGACTACACCTAATTAAGTTAATAATTGTACTTATTTTTCAGTGTTAATTTAGATGAATTTGTTTAGGTTAACTGTAGCATTCGTCTTTTTTTATTGATGCATACGTTGATTTTTCATCAAAAAAAGTTTAATTTTTGATTGATTAAAAAAAAATCAAAGTCAAAATGAATTACAACATAACTTATATTTGCTAACTTTTTTTGATCACCAAAAAGACCTTATTGATAAAAAAGACGAAGCAAATTACATCAAAAGATTAGGGCACAAGAGGAAAGCGTCATGGTGAGACAATGTTGTCACCAAAAGCTTATCTAAACATGTGCTAACTCACATCCAAGGAGTTGATGAGGAACCAACTCAAAACAAAACCAAAAATCAATAAAGAAACACAAACACAACTCAGACCACCCGCTACACCAAGCATCAACAGCTTTGGCCTACTGCATACATCAATGAAAAACTAACCAACCAACTTAAACTGTTGAACGTTTCTAACAATCTCCTGCACTGTGTACCAACAATCCTTAGAATGAGCTTTAACCCAAATGGCAATTCTAGTCTTGATTAATTCACAAAACTCCTCCAATTGCCATTATTTCCCATTGAACATTGCCTCATTTATGAGTTTCCACAATGACCACAATATTGCACATGGCATGGCCCTCTAGATTTTATTCACATAATTTCTCCATTTGAATCCCCTTTACTAGTTTAGAAGTCCCTCTACAGATTATGGGATCACCCAATTCATTCCCCACCAATGCATCAGATTAGACCAAACTCTCCAAGAAAACAGACACCATAGAAGCAAATGAGATACACATTCTAACTCAGAATTAAAAACACACAAAAAAACAGACGCGCTTGGCTCAAGCACACTAATTCTTTGAAGGAAAGAATATGTCTTTAATCTCCCCTTCCAAGCTAACCAACCAATAAACTGAACCTTCAGAGAAGAAACATTATTCCATAGCAGCTTAGGGACCAAAAGGGAGGGCGAAGAAACAGACAAAGAAAAAAGAGAGGAGATATTAAACTCACCTGAAGAAGATGCCCTCCACCTAAGCCAATCATCTCTGTTTGAGATTCCAACCACATTCTGGTTCAATAGAGTAGCCAATCTGTCCAATTCATCAGCCTCCCACCCCAACAATCTTCTTTTAAACATAAAGTTCCAATTGGTGCCCTCTGTAGACGTCCCCGAACGTCCCGGGAGGAAATGAGTGCCCCGTTCCGTTCATTTCGGGCTCACTACAGTTCAGGACTCTAATTGTCACGGTTCGTAATCTGAACCAAAGAGTCCAAACTCGGCAAATCGTTTTGAGAAAACAGAGTTTTAGAAAAGAAGTGCCAAACATGGACTGCTTTGCCAGATACAGAGTCGCCACCTAAATATTTTATTTTTGGAAAATTTAGGAAACCCTGACTTGTTTGCCTAAGGCCATATGTCCGTTATCACCAAAGTTGCCTCGGCTCGGGAACTTGGGTATGATTGGGGAAGGTCACTTCGTGAGCACCCCCGCTCGCCCGATCAAAGATCGGCCTCTACTAACCATGATATCTAATTTTGAAAATATTGTGCGTTCTTATTCCGGTTATTAGTCTAGATTTACTGTGTGACGCACACAGCATACAAGTATAGACCGGATCACCTGAATTGGAACAAAACATTTCATGTTTGTTTGTGAGAGATGGTTTGCTACCCGCAGGTAGGCTTAAAATGCAGATTTTGCCTCCCTTTGGGTGGGCTTAGAAAAGATGGTTTTGCCACTATCTAGTGGGCTTAAAACTCACAGTCAATGCATTGTTCCAATCCAAATAACCCAACATTCACCCACAGGCATTCAGGCAGTTATATCACATAAGCAAATAGCCTCATTGTAAGCATGCTATCATGGCAGTCACTCACATACATACAAGGATGCTAAAGCGTAAAACTTACCGAGTACTCCAAACCAAAACAGAAGCTAATTAGAAATCCATGCATGATCCTAACTATACAGAAATGCTTAATGCAACACATGCAATAGTGCAACTATAGCAGGCCCGGCTATTCTAAACATGGCATATGGAATGCTACAGCTAACAAGTACTCAACTTTGGAATTGAAATACAATGCAGTGAATTATGATGCACCGAGCCCGGTGTATGCAAAACAGATGAATGAATGCAAACATGCTATCATACTGTATGCTAATTGAAACATGCTCTAATCTAACCATCATAAGTAGGTAAATAAAAGAGAGAAAGACGTGGGGTTGGAAGACATACATCACATGCACGCACACTTATTACAATATTGTGCCCTCGCTCGGAGGGTCCGAATAAATAATATACAGTCCCAAATAATAAATACAGTCCGAATAAATACAAAACCCTAATTAATTAACAAATTAACTAAGAAAGCAATAAACTAGCATGCAAGCTAGGGACTGCCTCGACTTTGCTCCGAATGAAGAATGATGCATGCTCGGGTTGCCTTGGCACGGAAATCCACTGCGACGCCCCAATTAGCCAATGTTTGCAATTGTTCTTGGAAAGCGTGCCAAGCTCCGGACGGCTGCTGATTCTTGATTTGCTGCAACAAAGAGCAGGAAAGGGGCATGGCAATGTATTTTCACATATGTATGCATGCCTCGATCCTTGTGTCACCAATCACGCATCTCGATGCACGATGGCCGAGGAGTCGAATTGCACAATTCAATATGAAATGAATGCACATATAAACACAACAAGACCAAGACTCCATCATGGATAATCCGGAGTGTCGGTGACTGAGGAATTGAGACACGTTCCGTCACTCAGAGTACGAAACGTACCTCGTTTCCCGTGCTCGGGCTAACTCCTATCCCAAACACAATGCAATATGCATGACATGCATGAATGCAACTAAGATACAACCTAACATGCACAATGCTATGAAATGGCATACACGATGCACAAGGTAACATGGCATACACGATACGCTAACATACAACCTAGCATACACAATACTATGAAATGAAATGGCACACACAATGCATAATGGACTTACACCAACATGAGTGGACCTCAGCCACACTCATATCAGTGGCCATAAGATGAAAATGAGATACTCGAGACGCGTGCACACATGCACGCAAACTGAGGACCGAACCTAAGGCACGAATGCCACTCTACCAAAGCATGGCAAGGCGTGGAATATGGCATACAAATATGAAAATTTCAGCACTAAAATATGATGCTAAACAGCCCCAAAACATGGAAACATGGCACCCGATGCATGAGATGGGACCCGAAACTCAAAACTAGGCACATGGAATAACTTATAGCTATACAAAGCATGCATTATTTGAACATGAAGCATGAAGAAAGAGTCGAGGTAGTCCCAAAATATGAACTTTTCCAGTTTAGAGTGTGGCCAAAAAGTGCTAGCAAGATGGCTTAAATTAGCATGCAATTTCAACTATCAAACATAGATTACATAGCAAGTACATGAAGCAAATGAGAACTCATCAAACTAGAAAAAATTAATGAATAAAACATGCCAAAATATGCCCAAATAACCATGGAAATACAGCCAACACATGCACAAATGAGGGGTTCCTTTAGAGGGCATACAAAGGGATTCTTAATCGCATACAAGATGGACATGTGGCAGACCCAAACCAACTTTGAAAATCAAATATGGTAGTCCCAAAACTCAACAAAGTGACCCTAAAATGTGCCTAAGAAACATGCAAGATGGGGTCGTTTTGAAAGGCCAAGATGGCCATCAAACAAGCCAAGGTGAGAGGGGGTCACCCCCCTCTAATTTGGAGGCTCAAAACAGCATCAAGGCCACTGGAAATCCACTAGATTCCAGTGGCTAGAAGGTCAAATAAGGCATGCAACAAGGGCTAGGATGTAAAGCTCAAAATGGGAGGCAACCAAGCATACAAGATAGCATATGACCTCAAAAAAAAAAAATAGAACCTTAATAAAACATGAAGATGATGTCAAAACAAGCCTTTTCTCAGTTTATAACAAGTCTCAAAACTGATCACAAATATAGCTTATCTATCATGCAAAAAAAGGCCCTAAAAGGGGGAAAAGAGATAAGGGACAATAGCTGACCTCAAATGGAAAAGAGTCCTTCAACAAAGTTGAAGAGAGGCTCAAAACAAGGCACTTCACAGTTTACATCAAGCCACGAAAATAAATACAAGTGAGGCTCAACTATCATGCAAGAAAAAGGCCAAAAGAGGGACAAAGAGGCAAGTGGTAGCTTCTAGCCTCAAAAAGAGGAGAGCCCTTCAACAATGTTGAAGAGGGGCTTAAAATAAGCCACTTTACAGTTTATAACCAAGTCTGAAACAGCTCACAAATAAGCCTAAATACTATGCAAAAATAGGCCTAAGAGAGGGTTTAAACACAAAGGGTAAGAAGGAAGCCTCAAACAGGGAAAGACCCTTAATCAAATATGAAAAGGAGGTAAAAATATGACTATTTACAGTTTGGGTCGGAGCCCAAAAATGCAAGCAAGAGGAGCTAATATATTAAGCAAAAAAAGACTAGAAAAAGAGAAAATAGGACTCACCCTTATAGAGCCAATCTTCAACGGCCTTTGGACCAAGTTTGGGAGCTCTTGATCTCTGGAAGACAGCCTCAAGTTGCTGGAATGGATGTTGGAGGTATTGTGCTATGGCTTGTAGAGTAAAGGGTGTAGGAAGCTTAAGGTTTTGAGGTGTGGAAGAAAAGGAGAGAGAGAGTTGTATGCAAGAGCCTTAAACAAAATTCTATAACCCTCAAAACACAGCTGGGGGTGCTGGTTATATAGGCAAAGGTGTGGAGGAAAAGGGGGGGAAATGAAATTCAAATTTTCCCCCCAAAAGTTCCCCTCTCGGATACAGAATCTGGGGGGAAAATGAGGGTGTATTTGTAAGGAACCAACTGAGGGGAGCATGGCCGGCCAGTTTTTGAAAGCTCAGGTGGCCGGCTAGCCACCTCTTTTGGTCGGCCGGCTAGGGTCAAAAGGTTCAATCAGAGAAAGCTGGCCGGCCACCCATATTGGTGGCCTCCCATGTATGCACAATACAGCTATGTGGTTGAAACCCTAAAAATGTGAACAAGGAGAGAGAAAACCCAACTTTTCAGAGGGGTTCAAAAGGGTCAGGAACAATTGCTGGCCGGCCATGACATATTGGTGGCCTCCCAGGTGTGTACAACACAAATATGTGGTTGAGGGCTAAAGAAAGTGGCTCGGGAATGGTCAACATCAGTTTTCTAGCAAGAAAAACGAGCGACCGGGAGCGATGAAGGAATAAAGCTAGTTTTCAGAACAATTGCTGGCCTCCCACCCTTCTACGACCTTCATAACAATGAAAATAAGGTCCCTGCCAAAAATGAACTCAAACCGATGCAAATTGAGGGTTCAGGGGCCGAAACACGCAGCCTGGGGCCCCGAAAACTGATTGTTAAGCACCGGAGGTGGTGTTCAACCACGAAATTAGTCTCTGGGACCATAGTGTCCCTCAAAAGGGAGCAAATAAGATGCATGCCAAAAACCGGAGCAAACGGGGGTGGTTAAGCGGTCCCGAACCGAGGCACACGACCAACGGCTCCGAAAACCGGGAACCGGGCTCCGAAACGAGAAAAGTGGCCTATGACCACGAAACGTAGCCTACAGCCACTGAGAGATGATCTACGAGACCTCTCCCTCCCTTCGGGAAGAGGAAACAGAGAAAACAAAGCCTGGTTCGCAAACCAAGGCAAAGCACAAAAAAGCCCGGAAGTCCAGAGGCAAGGCTTACGGCAGAACTCGGTCAAAAATGGGGTGTCTGCAGTTGCCCCTCTTTGACAGAACTCGAAAGTCATAAGTGACGGAAGTGAATGTCAAAGCCTAGAGACGACCCATTTTTGACAAGGCCGAAGACTTAGATAAACATACAAGATAAACCAAGAACGTGCATGAGCATACTGCAGCGGGGCAAAATGCAAAGCGATATGCACAAAGCCGGATGTAACTCAATGATCATGCAAATGTAGCAAGCTGTAATGAAGTAAGTATTCGCAAATATATGCAACAGTTTTAAGCAAGAATGCAAAGCAACAACTACATTACATGCAGTTAAGAATGCGGAAAATCATTCAATTCTCGCCACGTCTCACACGGAGAAGATACAATACCTCTGGCGATTAAATGCGGCGCTGACCATTTCAAATGAACCGCACATAAAATATCGTGCCTGTAAAAGAAAGACACTCAACAAGCACAATATGTTTAGCAACATATGTTCAATGTGATATCGAAATGCCGACAAACGTGATGTCGATGGGTGAGTGCATCGCAATGGGAGAAGAAACGCGCGTGACAACGCAAGTTAAGCTCAAAAGCATGGTAATTCCACAGAAACATGCATAATAATGCAAGTATATGCATGAGAATGCGAGTGATGTGCATAACAATGCAGAACAAGTGTAAACCAGGATGCATGTTTGTCACGAATCAACGAGCGAAGAAATACGCGTTTCGGTGAGGGCGACTCGATTGCGACCTCCGGTTTACCCCCCGAAGGGGTCACAACATATTCAAAAAGGATACACCTTGCCTTTGATGAGTAATGATGAGACACGCATCGAAAGTTGAAGTTGAAGTTCCGGCAGAGCGATTTCGCGACGGAAAGTGCACTTCTCTTGTACTTTTTCAAGTCTCAGGGACTCCAATCATCACCAAAATTTGCAGAGAGCTTGGAGGCCACATGGGGGACACCACCAGCCAGTTTTCTTCCCAGGGGGAGGCCACCGGCCAGTTTTGAGGGCGAGGAGTGGCCGGCCTGCCAGAAAAGGTGGCCGGCCGGCCACCTAGCCCAGATTTGGGGCAGTTTTGTCTTTTCACCCTCTTTTTTTTAAATATACTCATCCAAACACTTTGTTCTCACAAGTGCAGCTCCGAAAACATCTCCTCTACCTTCCCAAACCATTTTCTCTCTTAGATCTGTGCTCTATACGCGTTTTCCAGCGCCCCACGCAAGTTGTTTTCACGAAATCTTTCAGTTTTCGTCACTTTGGACCGATTAAATTTTGATTTCGGGACTTCTTTTCTCATTTTCACCACTTGAGGTAAGTTTTTCTCAACAGTTGGAAGATTTTCTCGAGAGTTGACTTTTGTTGACTTTTTCATTTCCCGAGAGTTGACTTTTGTTGACTTTTTTCAATTTTGGCTCATTTTGCTCGTTTTTGCTCCTTTTTGCAGATTTCTTGAAATGGCCGGTCATCTTCCTCACGGTGGAGGTCCTCCAGGTGCCGGGGGTGATCCTGATATTATGGCCTTGCCCCCGAGGGTTCGACCGTTCATTAGGAGAGTCGCCCTCGGTACATGTCCTTCCGAGTTGTTTTCTATCATTTCTTGATTTTGATGATCGCGGGATCTACTTCTGCGAGAGCCGGAGTCTCACCTCTCCTATCAGGCACGAGAGGTATTTTACTTCGCCTTTACATTTTCTGCAATGTATTCTGAATTTTCAGTGCATTTCGTGCTTTCGCCACGTTTATCGACTCGTTTGAGTACACAGCTTGCTTAGAATGCTTAGTCTATGACACCACATTCTATTTGCATCTTGAACACGTAATTCAATCACTCTGAATTTATGAACACGCAACCCATAAATTAATTGTGAACACACGGCACACACTGATTGAGAGTAGAACACGCAGCCCAAACTCTGATTTTCTAAACACACAGCCCATTGTTGATGTGAACACGCAGCACACACTGATCGAGAGTAGAACACGCAGCCCGAAACTCTGATTTTCTGAACACACAACTCATTATTGAGGTGAACACGCAACACACACTGATTGAGAGTAGAACACGCAGCCCAAACTCTGATTTTCTGAACACACAGCCCATTGTTGATGTGAACACGCAGCACACACTGATTGAGAGTAGAACACGCAGCCCAAACTTTGATTTTCTGAACACACAGCCCATTGTTGAGGTGAACACGCGACACCTCGATTGAGAGTAGAACACGCCCTAAACTTTGATTTTGAACACCTGACCCATTGTTGAGGTAAACACGCAGCACACACTGATTGAGAGTAGAACACGCAGCCCAAACTTTGATTTTCTGAACACACAGCCCATTGTTGAGGTGAACACGCAGCACACACTAATCGAGACTAGAACACGCAGCCCAAACTTTGATTTTCTAAACACATAGCCCATTGTTGAGGTGAACACGTAGCACACACTGATTGAGAGTAGAATACGCAGCCCAAACTTTTGATGTCGAACACACAGCCCGAATTTTGAATTCTCTGAACACACAGCCCAGATTCTAAATTTCTGATTCAACTTTACACACAACTCATACATTTCATTTGCACACAGCTTATACATTTCATTCTGAAACTAAATACATGTGCTTATCCTGAATGTAGATGACTTCCCGTGCTCTGCGGGGATATGGCTCTGTCACGGCGAGAGAGTGGTATGCCGAGCTCCCGGAGGCTGTCCGAGATTTAGTTGATGTGGCGGGGTTCAGGACCTTCGTCACTAGGATCTCTCGCTACCCCGCTAGCAGGACACTGATGGGCGCTTTGGTAGAGAGATAGTGGGACATCACCAACTCCTTTCATTTCTCTGCCACTGGGGACATGACCATGACCCCTTTCGACTTTGCCCTACTGATGGGCCTCGATGTGGGAGGTTGGGCCATCCCATATGATGAGGACATGGGCGAGTGGGAGGCCGCCTGGACATATTTATTGGGAGCTCGCCCACCAGTGGATAGATCTTCAGGTAGAGTCCGATACACCTGGTTCTCTTCCCACTTCAGGAGGGTGGAGATGGAGCCTGAGACTCTCGAGGAGGTGGCACAATATACTCACGGATTCTTGATGTTCCTCTTCGGCACCACTCTGTTTTCCGATAGGGGGAACACTGTTGGGCTCTTTCTGCTGAGCGCCCTAGTGGACCTTTCACAGTTTAGCCGGTATGATTGGGGCGGTGCCAGCCTGGCCACTCTCTACTGTTATATGAGTGCGACTTCCCACGAACGGAGGAACATACTCGGCGGCTATTGGAGAGCCTGGGAGCTACTTTCTGCCCTTTACATTTCTGCTTCTCATTATTTGTACATTGCACACACGGCGCACTTTACATTCTGTACTTTGCACCTTGCTCTCAGCATGTTGTATTTACATTATGCATTCAGCATCCTGTATTCTGATGGCTACTGCTCTGTTTCTCACAGTTGTGGGTCTACGCATACTTCCCGGTGCTAGCCCCAGAGTTTATGGTGGAGGTGCCCCTCACGATTCCGTATTCGCTCGTATTTGGAGGCGATCACGGCGAGACCTCGAGTCTCTTCCTATTTGGCGATTTTTGACACGCAGTCACGGTCATCGGAAGTGTTTTAGAACTCTCAGTTCTTCATGTTTCCAATCTTATATTTTTAACAATCTCTGATCAGCTTATGCATTGATTACCCGCAGATCACATGGCAGCCCTGGGCACCTTTTGGTAGAGATCTCCAATTCCGGTTTGTCGGAGGATGGGGTATCTCCCGGTATAGGATCCTTCTTGAGGGGCCAAATGGTAGGGCTTGGTTTTTGGGTGATCGCTTATTGCGTCAGGTATGGGGCCTCTCGCCTCAGACCCTCAAAGACCCCCGTGACATGCGAACTGCTGATAGACTCCCGATCCAGGGTGTGATTGACGCCAGGTTGGGCACTGATGCACTTCTTCATCTGGAGCAGGGGGATTACACGAATTATCGTCACACATATCTAATGCCTCCACTGACGGGAGTTCGTACTCCGACGATGAGGTCTGCTGGTATGCCATAATCGAGCCGGGCTCGTACTGCAGATGCCCCTTCCACTAGCAGGGCTCGTACATCTAGGGGTGGGGGTGGATTGGTTCCCCCGATTCCTCCGACTTATCCTCATCCTAGATGGCCGGATATGCCGACTGAGCTGATGGGATGGCAATATGGGACCTACCTCTCCGATTCTGATCCCGATAAAGCCTCCGATGCCTGGCCACCGATACGTCAGAGACCCCGACTCACCCCTAGTATGCTTTACAGCTTTGATTCATTGTTCAGATACTTGGACATTTATTCCTTTACTGATATTCTTGCCTTTGCATCGGCAGCCTCCGGTCGAGTACATGGATGAGATGCTCGAGATGGTAGCCTCACTTGAGGAGATGGTCCTGCGGAGAGAGGCGCAGTTGTCCATCATGGGTTTCCAGGTACCCTTTAGTTTTCTGGCATTTATCGTGCTTCTGATAACATGCTGATTTTGAACACTTTACTGCATTGATAGGCTGCATGTGTAGAGCACATCTGACACACACCACATTCATGCATCATTCCTGTGTACATCCGCTCTGTGTAGTTTGCTTGCACCTGTATCTGATATACATGTTTTGGCTGACATATTCAAACTGGATTTTTCATTTTCAGATGCCTCGGTATGCTTTCGATCCTGCAGACTATCCGCCTTCCGAGAAGCTGGGCCATCGAGGCCTTCTCAAGGAGCTGGGCCATCTAGGCCTTCTCGAGGGGCTGAAAGAGGAGAGCCATCTCACAGACGCAGAGTGCACATCATTCAAGAGGAGGCCAGTGAGGAGGAGGAGGTTGCCGATCGTCAATCAGATACATCTGCTGATAGGGAGGAGGGTTCTGACCCTAGTTCCGGGAGTGGAGGTGAGGCCGAGGAGGATCCTGAGGGCGACAGCTCCGACTCGGATGGTGCCGGTGGTGCAAAGGCTGCTTCGCAGAAGAGGATGAAGAGGGCCTCTTATTCTTACTCTTGAGAGCATTGATGCAGCTGTTCTCTGTTTTATTTACCTTTTTGCTAGTAGTTATAGCACATTGTACATTGTTAGGCAGTTTTATTTTCTGTAAAACTTGCACCCTTGTTGTAAAATGTTGTAACAAAGGAATGATGATGGAATGAAACAGCTTTTGAAAAAGTGTTGTATTTTGTGTTCTTAGCATCGCATCGCATCTTTTTGCACCAAAATGAGATTGAATGGATATGTGCATTGTGCATTTGCCAAGTCAGGTAGTGAACCAACACAACAAACTAAACAACTTAACTCACCAAGACAATAACAGAATCTTAGCAAGTTTACAACTCGATAAGCAAAACACAACAAAGTTGACAACTAAATAGGCAAAACATGACACAATCGGTTTAAATAAAAAGTAACAACTCAATGTACAAGATTTGACAGCTCGACAAACTTAACAATTCGATAAGCAAAACAACAACTCGATAAGCAAGATAACAACTCGATAAGTAAGACTCAACAACAACTCTATGAACGAAGTGCATTTCGGACGATCTGGGTGATGGAACGCATCCGAAACTGAGGGAAATGAAGGCCTTCGACACTCCCGATGCATGGAAATGCTAGGAACTCCCTTCTAGAGGGTAAAATAGTACTAGAGACACATATTAGAGCATGGCCGGCCACCTTTGGGAACTGACCGGCCAGTTTTTTGTGTTGGAGAGGAGATGGGTGGTCGGCCTGCCAGGAAAGGTGGCCGGCCGACCGCTTAGCCCAGCAACCACCAAATTTTTGACACGTGTCCCCCAAACAGTGTCTTATCCTCTTTAAAAGCTCTAGCTTCGTGGTTGATTCATTTCATCTCAGTTGTGCACCAAAATGGAGGCGTTTCTCGTCGAAAATCTCACAGCTTGGATCGCTTCTCTAGATGGCTCGGAAAAGTTGAACTTCCGGGGTTTCGGCTTGAATGCACTATTCACGCTGAGCCGTACTCCGCAGCACCTTCCCTTCCTTCATGCCGCGGCGAGGTTTTGGAACCCGATAACACATGTCTTTAGCTTTAGCGGGCAGGAGGTATGTCCGACTTTTGAAGATTTTCAAGTTTTGATGGAATCCGACCGTCATGAGGAAATTTTGCCTTAATTTCACTTCGGTCACGCCCAAGCTTTAGAGTGGATGTGTGGACTCACCATTCATGATGCTCGGTCCCTAATCTGCAACGGGGAACTGGACATCCTTGGCTTGATTCATCGTTTTTCTGACGCCGGTAACCGCGGCAACCATCATTGACCAGGTTTTCAGCAACACGCCCTTTGTTTATGCATGCTATCTCACTTTCTGCTTGCTCCAGGCTTCAATGGATCTAGCATCCGTCTGATTGAAGTTGCGCAAGGCTTGAAGGAAGGCAAAAGCTACATTGCCATGACTTTGGTCGAGACACTGATGGGCTTAGATGCTTTCTATCGCTGGGAGACGACCAGATTCGCGGGAAGCCCACTACTGCTGCAAGTAATGTTTCCCACCCAATCTCACGTATATATTGCTCACATCACTCAGCCCTCGGGCTCGGTTTTTCTCATAAACCCTTGTCTTACTTTTCTCTCATCGTACATCTCTCTATTCTTTATTCTCTCATTTTCCATCCCTCCCCAGGTATGGTTGATGGATAAATTGCAGGTTGTGGACTCTTGCCTAGCCTACTCAGCTCGCGGCTACTTCTTTCGACAATGCCTAGTCGATGCCCCTGATGAAGGGTGGTGGTTTGACTAGATGTGCAATTTGTCCGCAGATTGCATCGCTTGGCGCTGTCCTTGGCTCAATCTCCCGGCAATGAGCTACAGCATGTCCCGGCAGACCGGGATCCAGTTGATTGGTCTGACCCACTGTATGTTCTACTTTCCATTCCGGTTCCTGCGCCAGTTTGGTCATGATCAGGCTTGCCCGCCAGAGGGGATAGAGTTGTAAAACCCAAGTTGTGTGTAGGATTATTTTATTGGATAGATTAGTAATTAAATTAATTTATATGGGTCATTTATTAATATCAAAGAATTAGTTATGAGATGGCATTATATTTCCTATTACTTAGATGGGTAATTTTGTAACTTTGAGAAATTAGGTTAATAAGCCCACTTATTATGGCTTTAAGTCTTGGAAAACAAACAAAACAGAGACTGTGAATTACTCCATAGGCGGCTAGGGTGTGAGAAGGTAAAAGAAAAAAAGAAAAGAAAAAGAGAAGAGAGGTTCAAGTGAGGCTACAATAGGGATTGGAGGCAGCACGTTGGTGATTTTGGGACACCCATTGGTTAAGGTAAAATCTGTCTTTACTGTTAATTATTAAGTTTATGTTGAGGAATTTAACAATCAATGCATTAAGGGGATTTGGAAGATCTATAGGTATCTACTTAGGTTTTGAGAATTGGGTGCAATGTGTAAGTGTAACTTTGGGTGGGTAATAGAAATAATGGAGTTTTGTATCATGGGTAAGGGTGTGTTTGGCTTTAAAGTTGGGTTGAATAGTTTGATCTCTTGGATATTAAAGCAATACATTAATCTGATATAGTGGGGCTTTTGTGGGTGTATGTAACATGTAAAAAAAATATTAATTTATTTCAGGTTGTATTTATTAGGTTTGTGTGATTGAAGTGGTGGAGTTGGTGTTAGAGTGTTATTTCTAAGCTTTAGGGTAAGTAACCCTCTATCCTTTGTTGGTTTATTTTATTCCTATCGAACCGTTTAAAATCATAAATATTTATTCATAGCTTTCCTGTTCTCTCAAAATAAAATATGGGTCAAGTATAAAACAACATCGAATATTATTATGAAAGTTATTTGAATATTTTGTGAAATTATTCGAATATTGTACCGGTGTTTATTAGAAAATATCGAATATTTTATTTAAAAGTTGTGTATTGTTTGAATTTTGAACATCACTCTAGTCTGACTATGATTTGGACCCTAGCCAATGGGGGTTATTTATTGGCACAGAAACTAGTTTCTTTTGGGGCTTTACCACCGGCCTAGGTGTGGTTCCAGGCCTTGTCACGGGCTAAGTGACCGTAGTCATTAAGACTTGGGTTTTGTGAATCGATCATTGAACCATCTGAATATCGATCTATAAATTTTGGATAACGAAATTTCATCGAGTTACCCCATTGACTTTTAATTAAAATGTATTGCTACACTGTTTATTTTCAGCTATGAAACGATCTTACAAATAATCGTGTCATTTATTGATTTGTATCAAAAATTATATTTATTGGTTATCTACTATTTATTTACTTTTTTTTGATATACTTGATCCAGCTGGCAGTGATGGTTGGTTATTTACTAGGCTGTCTAGCTTACCCTAATTTTTTTTCAAATTCTGAAGAGTAGAGCTACGCGGGATTTTTACATATGGGAGTGCCGAGAGTGGGGCTATGGATTAAGTACTTGGATTATTATTTTGTTAATGGATTTTAATAGTGGACTTGGTGGAAAATTATCATAATGTGCCAAGAGTAGAACTATGATTTAAGTACTTGGATTATTGTTTTGTTAATGGATTTTGTTAGTGGACTTGGTGGATAATTTCATACGATAAGAATAATCAATTTTTGTGGATTTTAGCATTATGACAATTTAAGGATTTATTTTGAGTATTTTACATTGTGGGTTATGTGATTGGATTCTTAGCCTTGCATGCTCACTTTTATGAGTGTCTTGGCGTTGTCACTGAGCTTAGGCGTGACAATTTTATGGTATCAAAAGCAGTTGTAATTATAAAAGTTGGTATAGAATAGTGGTGAGTTTGGGTAGATGTAGGATTAGGAACGCTTATAATTTGGTAAAATGTTAATTTTATTTACGTGTTATAGGGACTTGAGAATAGAATAAGATGAGGTTTTATTATTGATGCATATAGGTTGCAATGGAACATGAGGAGACATTGGCAAATATGGCTAGGAATACACGCCAGGTCAAAGCGAATCGTGATTTGGTAATAACAATCGGCAAGGGAATGTGACTAATATTGGTAGTGGTTCTCAAGCAGTCAGAGGAAATCAGGGGCAAGAGTTGAAGGAACAATTATAAGAGTTACTAGATAAGAGCTTTATTAGGCCTAGTGTTTCTCCTTGGGGTGTGCTTGTTTTATTTGTGAAAAAGAAGGACGGTAGTTTTTGCCTTTGCATTGATTATCGAGAGTTAAACAAGGTGACAATTCAAAATAAATATCCTTTGCCTAGGATAAATGACCTATTTGATCAATGGCAAGGAGCACAAGTCTTTTCTAAGATTGACCTTCGTTCTAGATATCATCAGTTGAAGGTTAAAGCGGAAGATATACCTAAGACAGCGTTCCGAACTAGGTATGGGCATTATGAATTTTTAGTGATGTCGTTTGGGTTGACCAATATGCCTGCAGCTTTTATGGATTTAATGAACAAAGTATTTAAACCCTTCTTGGATCAGTTTGTGGTAGTTTTTATTGATGACATTCTTGTGTAATCAAAGAGTAAAGAGCAGCACGAAGAACATCTAAGAAGCAACTTCAATTCGTATGTAAGAGCAGGGGAACTCTGTTTTGAAATCAATGAAATTGAAGGTTGTGGGTACTGAAAATTTTCCGCTTTGGTCCAAAAATGGTCTTAGTTGTAAAAAGATTAATTTGAACAAAGTCAACTTTTATTAAAACTTTTCAGAACCATTTTCGATATGGATCAGAACTGGACACGCCTGAGATCATCAGCGAGATGCATAACCAGGATTCTCAATTTGGAAAGTTGCCCCTAGTCTGAATAGCACTGCGGCACTTCATGGCAATGGAAAGTTGCCCCTAGTCTGAAAAGCACTACACCGGAGATCACGATGAATGCTGATGGACAAAGATGACTGAGATGATCAAAAAGGACAAAGTTGCTCGGGGAAAAGTTTATGGCTGAACTCTAGGATGAAGTTGCCCACATATCCCAAAGATGGGAATCAAGCCTTACGTTGTTCAGGCTCGGGTTCACTCGGGTATTTTTACTCTCTTTTTACGCTCTAGCTTTGCCAAGGGCGCCCTTTGCGAGTTTTCAACCTTGCGAGCTCAGTTTTTGTAGTTTCAAATTTTTTGTGCTCTGAGATTTGCCTAGGTCGCCTTTTCGGGTTTTCGGCCTAGCGAGCCTCTCAAGGGTAATATTTCTTCAACTTGTCCATATTGATCGGTTGTGAGAACTCTAAGCCATCTAGATCCATCAGAACCACAGCTCCACCTGACCATATAGACTTGATGATGTAGGGACCAGTCTAATTAGGTCTGAACTTGCCCCTTGGGTTGTGGATGGGAGCTCGGTTGTCTTTGAGCACCAAATCTCCTTCCTTTAGATTCCTAGACTTAACTTTCTTGTTGAAAGCCCGGGCAATTCTGCGTTGATAACCTTAGACATGGTACAGTGCCTTCAGTCTTCTCTCATCAAAGAGCATGAGTTCCTCAAATCTGTCTGCTGCCAATCCACTTCGGCTATTTGACACTCGGCCAATACTTGTAATGACGGAACCTCAATCTCGATAGGTAGAACGGCTTCCATCCCATAAACCAATGAATCTGGAGTCGCCCCAGTAGAAGTTCTGATTGAAGTCCGGTAGCTCCACAGAGCAAACGACAGCTTATCTGGCCAGTCCTGGTAGGTTTCCATCATCTTCTGCAATATGTGCTTGATGTTCTTGTTGGCAGCCTCAACTGCTCCATTGGTTTGCGGCCGATAAGTAGATGACTTATGAAAAGCCACATTGTATTTTTCCAACAAGTCAATCACTTCCTTCTTGAAGTGGGAACCGTTATCTGAAATTATCTCGTTTGGGACTCCGTAGCAACAGATGATGTTGTTTCTGATAAACTTTGCGACATGTGAAGCCTTCAACATCGCATAAGATTGGGCCTCGACCCACTTCGTGAAATAATCTATCGCAACCAGTATGAACTCATGCCCATTCGACCCCTTCGGAGTGACAGCCCCGATCACATCAATTCCCCAGACTGAAAATGGCTATGGCGAAGTCATATTGTACAGCTTCGACGGCAGAATGTTTATGCGATTTGCATGAATTTGACATTTGTGGCATCGCTGAACGAAACCAATACAGTCCTCCTCCATGGTAGACCAGTAGTAACCCTGTCTGAGGATCTTCCATGATAGCATTACTCCATTCATGTGCGCACCTCATTCCCCTCCATGGATGGCTTCCATTAGACGCTTTGATTCTTCGGCATCGACACACAGCTTATGCATTCCCAGGTGACCTCTCTTATACAGCTTACCCCCACAGATGATGAACTGAACGACCATTCTTCTGATTGCCCTTTTATCCTTGGCATTTACCCCTGACGGGTATGCTTCATTCTCCAAGAAATTCCAAATGTCGTAATACCAAGGGTTTTCGTCCTAAACCTCATCTATAGCGGCAATCGACTCGTAGGCTGGCGCAAATTTCTGGTCAATGATGACTGGACGCATCCGGACTCCGAATGGGATGTCTATCATGGAAGATAGAGTTGCTAAATAATCTGCGAACCTGTTGTTCTCTCTTAGTAGATAAGCAAAGTTTAGCTTCTCAAACCGAGGAATTAACAAATCCAAGGTCTGGTGATACATCATCATCTTTTATTCCTTGACTTTCCAGTCTCCTTTCGCTTGAGACACAACAAGGTTCGAGTCCCCGATAACGTCCAACTGTCTCGCCCCTAGTTCCAGGGCTGTTTCTAGACCAGCAATGCACGCCTCGTATTCTGCTTCGTTGTTCGAGACTTTGAATCGGAGTTTGAAGGCTAGAGGGATACGGGACTTGTCAATGCTATCAAGACACTCTATCCTATACCGTCTTGGTTTGGCCTCCGTCAAAGTACATAAATCAAGTTTCATCGTCGATGTGCAAAATGGCTTCATCTGGAAATAAGTACTCGACTGCTTCACCTCCTTCCACTGGATGGTCGGCTAAGAATTCTGCTACTGCTCTTCCCTTGACTGACTTGCGTGTTACATACTTCAGATCGAATTCGGAGAGCAAGAGCAACCAACGAGCTAGCCTACCCGTAAGTGCTGGTTTCTCGAAAAGATATTTGATGGGATTGAGTCTTGAAACCAACATTACGGAGTGAGCTAACAGGTAGTGCTGCAGTTTCCTGGTAGCCCATACCAAAGCTAAGCAAGCCTTCTCCAACGGTGTGTAGCGAGTCTCATATTCTAGCATCTTCTTTCTCAGATAGTAGATGGCTTTCTCCACCTTGTCCTCTGATTCTTGTGCGAGCATACAGCCCATCGTAGTCTCAGTCACTGAAAGGTACAATATCAACGGTTTCCCTGGCTCTAGCTGTGACAACACGGGCGGGTTCTGTAAGTATTCCTTGATCTGTTCAAAAGCAGCTTGGCATCGGCCGTCCCATTAGAATTTCTTTCCTTTCTTCAGGAGACCAAAAAGTGGTTCACAAGTCAAGGTTAATTTTGAGATAAACCGTCTTATGAATTGCACTTTACTCAGAAAGCCGCGCACCTCCTTTTCAATCCTTGGTGGGGGCATTTCTAGGATGGCCTTGATTTTGGAAGGGTCGACTTCGATACCTCTCTGTGTAATCAGAAACCCCAGCATTTTTCCCGCTGTAACGCCGAATGTACATTTTTGAGGATTCAGCCGCAACTGGAATTCTCTGATCCTTTGAAAGAACTTTTGCAAGGCGGTGTAGCGGCCCTCTCTTTCTTTAGACTTGACAATCATGTCGTCCACGTACACCTCAACCTCTTTGTGGATCATATCGTGCAACATCGTGGTCACGGCCCGTTGATAAGTAGCTCCAGCATTCTTCAACCCAAACGGCATTACTCTGTAGCAGTATGTCCCCCACGGGGTGGTGAATGCAGTCTTTTTCCGGTCTTCTGGTGCCATCACTATCTGATTGTATCCTGAGAAGCCATCCATGAATGAGAGCAAAGCATGCCTTGCTGTGAAGTCCACTAGCTCGTCAATATGCGGCAAGGGAAAGTCGTCCTTTGGATTAGCTCTGTTCAAATCCCTGAAATCCACGCATACTCGGATTCTGCCATCCTTCTTTAGATCGAACGATGTTGGCCAACCAAGTCGGGTATTCGGATACCAGCAGGAAGCCTGCGTCGATTTGCTTGGTGACTTCTTCCTTAATCTTAAGAGCCCAGTCCGGGCGGATCCTCCTGAGCTTTTGCTTGACAGGTCGGGCCTCGGGGTCAAGAGGGATCCGGTGCTGTACAATCTCAGGATCGATCCCAGGCATGTCTTCGTAGGACCACGCGAAAACATCTTTGAAATCTTTTAATAAAGCGACTAAGCGCTCGTGTTCCTCCGAAGACAACGTGGACCTGATTTGGACCAGCCGCGGGTCCTCCTCAGTACCAATATTCACGGTAGTGATTTCATCTATTAGGGGTTTAACAAATCTCTCCTGCTCTTGCTCAATTAAGCGTTGCAAAACCGGAGGAATTTCTTCCTCGTCGTTTTCATCAAAATTTTGAAAGTCTGAGTTTATGCAATAAATTAAGGGCACAGAAAAGTACTCAAAAACCACAACTATTTGATTCTCATTAAGCACATCCAAATCGTCCGATTCCTCGGTTACAACAGACTCAAATGAGAAAGAAAAAGACGATCTAGACAAGACTGTGGTATCCGGGTTATCATCCCCAGGATTACCAAACTCAGACTCAGTCGAGCTAGAACCTGATTCCGACTCACAAGATTCGGTATAATCAGATTCCGGCTCACTACCTGACCCGGTATTGCTGGACAAAAATCCCTCTTCGTTTTGCCAAGTGAGAGAGGGTGCGATAGATGCATCCAAAATAGTCGCTGGTAGGCTCGCAGCCGTTTCATCCCCAATCATGGAAACAGAGAAGTTATCCCCCAAGCACTTATGGTCGATCGGAGGATCTGAAAGTAGACATGCCAGTGCTACCGCCATTTCAATTTCAGCGCCCTCGGAGTCTACTGCCTTACACTGCTCAACCTCAGCTGATAGGTCTGTCTGCTCTTCGGCAACGTCATCCCCGGATAGTTGTAGGTCAAAGAAAATCTCGAAGCCTGGTACACGTTTCTTCTCCGCGTTCAGCCATGGCTCTAGAAAGCCACAGAATGGAAAGTCTTCCCCCTCCCGAACGAAGCGTCCGTTTAGGGTACCCTGAATGGGCCTATGCATCAGCTCAAATGGCTTCCCAGCCTTCTTTGCTCTGGCTCTTCCAGCCATTTATTTTCCCTTCCTTAACCAATCCTCTTTGGTGGGTTGATAACCCAATCCAAAGGTATGAGGGTTGTGTGGCACTTTGGCCAATGCTGCGACGCCCTTCCGGCCGCTCCTTCCCAATCCCATCCCGGGGATGTGTTGTAGCTTGTTCATGAGGTATATAGATTGAGCACTGACGTACACTCCCTCATTAACAGCCATGATATTCTGCATAACCCGAGCCTCAGCCAGAGTGAACCCTGATAAGAACATATCCTCCGTGTCGTGCTCGATTTCCAAGACTGGTGTAGATACCTCCGGAGGTGGGTGGATCGATGAATTCCCGAAAACAATGGCTACTCCCTTTCCATAGGGGTATTTCACCATCTGATGTAGAGTGGAAAAGACTGTCTTTACCTGGTGCAACCACGGCCGCCCCAAGAGTAAATTAAAGGTTGTAGGAACGTCCAAGACATGGAATTCAACGTTGTGTTGTCCTGGACAAACCTGGGTCTGAATTTTGACAGTCCCCATCACCTCTTTGCTGGTGTTATCATAGGCTTTGATCACTTGAGTAGTCGGCACGAAGTCCGCGGGCTTTAACCCGATTGCATATCTTTGCCGCCAGCGGGCACACATTAATGGCGGATCTGTGTCGACAAGAACCACTTTGGCACCCACTTGTCTCTACATTCCACGTAGATGTAGAGGGTTTGTTATGATTTGTTTCTCGGTAGCGGTTCTTGTCTCGAAAAGGTTATCGTCGGAACCTCCTCTCGAAAGACGATCCAACCACCGCTTCGGTGTGGTATCTATAGAGAGTTTAGCCTTGTCCATAGCAGATAGGACAGCCTGCCTATGCACTCGTGACGCCATAAAGCAATCCCCAGATGGAGATGTCTGCTTGTATCTTCTTTAACTGCCTCAGCACAGCTTCCTCTTCGATTTGCTTCTCCTTCTGCTTCTCAGCTTCTTTATCCTTCCCAGATGCCTCTGGCTGGTCTAGGTGAGGGGGCTTGAAGTACCGCTCGCTCCTTGTCATGTGATCAACCTCATCGAGGTACCAGGTGTCATCTGGTTGATTGCTTCCCTAATCATCGTCTGTGTGGGCAAGACATAAATCATCGTCTTCCCACCACATTCCATTGGCATTCGAAAGGCACCTGTCTGGCTCCGGCATGATTGTACTTGCAAAGACTTTCAAATTCTTATGCTCACAAAGATCTTCTGTTTTCGTGCCCACAGCACTTTTAATCCCTTCATGGGTTTTGGCTCTCCGGATTCTCTCAGAATCCCAAATCTTTTCTTGTTCCACCTGCGTTAGTACAGTTTGTTGTTCAGTTTTCCCTGCATCCACAATGCCCCTGTTCTGAGCGAAATTCTTTGTATCGGCACTCTCCAGCAATGTACTCTGACTCTCGACCCTTCCGGCCATCACTGATACCCTCGCCCCTGCCGGGCCCTGTTCTAGTTGGAACTCTTCCACCACATCTGGTTGATCATCCAGCCATCCAGTGGCTTCTGCCGATTCCTCATAATCAAACCAGTTGACTGTTGCGCCCCCTGGTTCTTGGTCATCGAAAAACTGTAGGTTGGCAAAGCCCTCTTCTACGGCCGTCAGATCACATACCCCTTGCTTAAATCCAACCTCCCGGATCACACACAATTCTGTTCTCTCTGGCAATTCTATACTTGGCTCAGACTGGCCCACTGACAGGATGTACTCACTCGGGTCGTAGGTTCCCTCGGCGAAGTTCCCAGACTGCTCAAACCCTGCCTTAATAGTTCCATCCTCCTTTGCAATCTCCCTTGCACTATCTTCAATGGCCACCACCATTGGCTCAGGTTAGGTTGTAGAGATGTCCAACATGCACAAAAAGTCAGTGCAGTCGGGAAGGAACACCTCCGGCTTAGGTAGATGGGAGGGAGTGATATAAATGCTAGGATCGTGAAGACACCGATCTGGATCTGATTGACTCTTTTGGGAGGTAGAGCTGGGTTGTGTGTAGGGAGTGGGTTGGTTGTAATATTGGGTCTTTCTGGCGGCAAAATCACCTGTTTGTCAATGAGATCCTGAATCTCATGACGCAATCTGAAGCATTGGTCGGTGTCATGACCGTGTTGCTGGTGATATGCGCAATATTTGGCTGGGTTGTGAGTAGGGGGGAGTGGATTTGGTAACGGCCTCGGCTCTAGGGGTTTTAGATGCCCTTTTCTGATTAAGACCCCTAGAGCTTTGGACAGGGGCATGTACAGTGGGGTAAAGGTTCTTTGGCCTCTGGGTTGGTATTTAGTGGTCTGGGTACTGCTTTCGGATGCACCGGAGAAGGGTGTGGCTGCCATGGGCCTTGGAAGGAGAAAGGGAATGGTGGCGACCATGCTGACCTCCGAAGTTCTTGTAGTTGCAGCGCCGCTCGAGCCTGCATTGTTGTTGCGGTTAAAAGTTCTCCGAGGTTGTTCCTTGTCTTGGTCAATCAGACCCTGTTTTATTGCATCTTCAATTTGTACCCCCATCTCGTGCAGATCCGAAAAGGTGGGGAAGGGGAGTACAATCATCTTTTGCATCAGTTTTGGTTGGAGATTGCGCACAATCATCCTGATTTGGTTCTTATCAGTGGGCCTTAAAGTCATCATCGAGGCCTTCGCCCTCCATCGGGTCACGAAATTCGAGAAACTCTCTTTGGGCTCCTCACGAGTTGTAATCTCAATTTAGGTGTTGTAAGAGTATTGCGCAACAAAGGCCTCGGCTATTTCGTCCCAACTCCGCTTGACATCATCCTTCAACTTCGCATACCAGATGGCGGCTACTCCCGACAGGGTTCGGCCAAATAGCGAAAGCTTCTGGGGTCTGGTTAGGCCCATTGGTCGTAGTATATCTGAGAATAGTCGGAGGTGGACCATGCGATCACCAGATCCGTCGAAGCGATCGATCTGCGGCATTTTGAATCTATCCGGCAATGTTACAACCACATCGGTATATCCGTCCTCGATATCCGGAATAGCCTTCACTCCCTGGGATTTTTTGAATAGCTTCTCGAGCTTGCTCAATTTCAGTGCTGTATGGTCTATTTCGAACTTGAAGGGAGAGTCCGGGTGGTTGGCGGGTGTATGGGTTTTGGACAGTTGAGGCGGAAGTGGAGGCGGAGCTGGCCCCGTTGGAATGTCCGTGTCCTCCTGGATGTTTTGGACATTTGCCAAGGTGTTTTGGATGTTTGGCAGGACATTCCGGGTAGTTGGTGTTTGCTCAGGTAGGGGGACTCCTGGTGGGGGAGGGTTTGGATGTGAGGCTGATGCTCCGGCTTGCTGCTAGAGCCGGGTAATTAGCTCCGCCTACTGGGCCATGATTGTGGCCTGCTGTTTAGCGAACTTCGCTTGGCGGACAGCGTCCTCCTGCATCTGTCTAATACTCTCTTGGAGTTGGCGCATCATTTCTTCCATCCCAGCCATATTTTGCTGATCTTACTGACTGACTGGTATGTGTATCTCTATGGCAGAAACAAAGACTTCAGCCCGACTGTTCACTGCTAGGGTAGGCCAGTGCTCTGGTAACCTCTGCTCAGACACACTACGCCTTCTCGGCCTTCTTCTGACAACTGGGGGTAGAGAATGGAACATTGGCTGTCCGTTAACCAGATCCTTAGATCGATTGAGCCGACGACCTCTTGTCCAAAGTGCTTGGGGAATATCTGCTAGGTTCGAAGCAATTGTGGTAAAACTGTCCTAGCAAAAAGATAAATAAAGCAATAAGGAAATAAACAACCAGATAAATAAACAACATAACAGCTTAAAATAAATACACAACACACGGCTGGGCATAATCAACACATGGTCGATAAGCTGGATACACACTGTTCTCAAACACTGATCATTATCCTCGAATCACTGTCCCCGAAAACTGAATCTAATACCCGCAGATAATTGATTCTCAAACACTGACTGATGCCCTCAGGCCTGATGCCCAAACTCATAAACTGATACATGCATTCCCTGTAGAGACGCACTCTAAAAGCACATAACAGATAAGTGAGAGCCAAAACACCCTATGTTAGGGTAGGGTTTCCCTGTCTTATTTTGTCAGGAGCTAGGGTTTCACTACGCACGCAGCTGTTTCAAACAACCTATATCGGGTAAGCAACCTGTCCTAGTTTGGAATGGTCACTACGGATCTGAAATATGCACTAGGTCGAATGGTCAAAGAGGGTGCCCCAGTAAAACCGGGGTTTGTGTTCCCATACTGGCAGAGCCCGTAACCGGTAAGCCTTATGGAACGCAGCCTCTAGCAAACCGCTCAGGAATAGCAGACGGCAAACACGGTGTCCTAGGCGCACCAATGCAAATGAAATGCAAAGAAACACACAAGTGTAGTCAAAACCAGATATAATGAGTTCGAGTCAAGTTCTCTAAATCCCTAGCAGAGTCGCCAGAAACTGTAGACGTCCTCGAACGCCCCAGGGAGGGAATGAGTCCCCCGTTCCGTTCATTTTGGGCTCACTACAGTTCAGGACTCTAATTGTCACGGTTCGTAATCTGAACCAAAGAGTCCAAATCAGGCAATTCGTTTTGAGAAAACAGATTTTTAGAAAAGAAGTGCCAAACATGGACTGCTTTGCCAGATACAAAGTCGCCACCTAAATATTTTATTTTTACGAAATTTAGGAAACCCTGACTCGTTTGCCTAAGGCCACGTGTCCGTCATCACCAAAGTTGCCTCGGCTCGGGAACTTGGGTACAATTGGAGAAGGTCACTTCGTGAGCACCCCCGCTCGCCCGATTAAAGATCGACCTCTACTAACCATGATATCTAGTTTTGAAAACATTGTGCGTTCTTATTCCGGTTATTAGCCTAGATTTACTGTGTGACGCGCACAGCATACAATTATAGACCAGATCGCCTGAATTGGAACAAAACATTTCATGTTTGTTTTTGAGAGATGGTTTGCTACCCGCAGGTAGGCTTAAAATACAGATTTTGCCACCCTCGGGTGGGCTTAGAAAAGATAGTTTTGCCACTATCTAGTGGGCTTAAAACTCACAGTCAATGCATTGTTCCAATCCAAATAACCCAACCTTCACCCACAGGCATTCAGGCAGTTATATCACATAAGCAAATAGCCTCATGGTAAGCATGCTATCATGGAAATCACTCACACACATGCAAGGATGCTAAAGCGTAAAACTTACCGAGTACTCCAAGCCAAAACAGAAGCTAATTAGAAATCCATGCATGATCCTAACTATATAGAAATGCCTAATGCAACACATGCAATAGTGCAACTATAGCAGGCCCGGCTATTCTAAACATGGCATATGGAATGCTACAGCTAACAAGTACTCAACTTTGGAATTGAAATACAATGCAGTGAATTATGATGCGCCGAGCCCGGTGCATGCAAAACAGATGAATGAATGCAAACATGCTATCATACTGTATGCTAATTGAAACATGCCCTAATCTAACCATCATAAGCAGGTAAATAAAAGGGAGAAAGACGTGGGGTTGGAAGACATACATCACATGCACGCACACTTATTACAACATTGTGCCCTCGCTCGGAGGGTCCGAATAAATAACATACAGTCCCAAATAATAAATACAGTCCGAATAAATACAAAACCCTAATTAATTAACAAATTAACTAAGAAAGCAATAAACTAGCATGCAAGTTAGGGACTGCCTCGACTCTGCTCCAAATGAAGAATGATGCATGCTCGGGTTGCCTTGGCGCAAAAATCCACTGCGACACCCCGATTAGCCTCTGTTTGCAATTGTTCTTGGAAAGCGCGCCAAGCTCCGGACGGCTGCTGATTCTTGATTTGTTACAACAGAGAGCAAGAAAGGGGCATGGCAATGTATTTTCACATATGTATACATATCTCGATCCTCGTGTCACCAATCACGCATCTCGATGCACGATGGCCGAGGAGTCGAATTGCACAATTCAATATGAAATGAATGCACATATAAACATAACAAGACCAAGACTCCATCATGGATAATCCGGAGTGTCGGTAACTGGGGAATTGAGACACGTTCCGTCACTCGGAGTACAAAACGTACCTCGTTTTCCGTGCTCGGGCTAACTCCTATCCCAAACACAATGCAATATGCATGACATGCATGAATGCAACTAAGATACAACCTAACATGCACAATGCTATGAAATGGCATACACGATGCACGAGGTAACATGGCATACACGATGCGCTAACATACAACCTAGCATACACAATGCTATGAAATGAAATGGCATACACAATGCATAATGGACTTACACCAACATGAGTGGATCTCAACCACACTCACATTAGTGGCCATAAGATGAAAATGAGACACTCGAGACGCGTGCACACATACACGTAAACCGAGGACTGAACCTAAGGCACGAATGCCACTATACCAAAGCATGGCAAGGCATGGAATATGGCATACAAAAATGAAAATTTCAGCGCTAAAATATGATGCTAAACAGTCCCAAAACATGGAAACATGGCACCCGATGCATGAGATGAGACCCGAAACTCAAAACTAAGCACATGGAATAACTTATAGCTATACAAAGCATGCATTATTTGAACATAAAGCATGAAGACAGAGTCAAGGAAGTCCCAAAATATGAACTTTTCCAGTTTAGAGTGTGGCCAAAAAGTGCTAGCAAGATGGCTTAAATTAGCATGCAATTTCGACTATCAAACATGGATTACATGGCAAGTACATGAAGCAAATGAGCACTCATCAAACCAGAAAAAATTAATGAATAAAACATGCCAAAATATGCCCAAATAACCATGGAAATATAGCCAACACATGCACAAATGAGGGGTTCCTTTAGAGGGCATACAAAGGGATTCTTAATCGCATACAAGATGGACATGTGGCAGCCCCAAACCAACTTTGAAAATCAAATATGGTAGTCCCAAAACTCAACAAATTGACCCTAAAATGTGCCTAAGAAGCATGAAAGATGGGGTCGCTTTGAAAGGCCAAGATGGCCATTAAACAGGCCAAGGTGAAAGTGGGTCACCCCCCTCTAATTTGGAGGCTCAAAATACCATCAAGGCCACTGGAAATCCATTGGATTTCAGTGGCTAGAAGGTCAAATAAGGCATGCAACAAGGGCTAGGATGTAAAGCTCAAAATGGAAGGCAACCAAGCATACAAGATAGCATATGACCTCAAACAAAAATGGAACCTTAATAAAACATGAAGATGATGTCAAAAAAAGCCTTTTCTCAGTTTATAATAAGTCTCAAAAGTGATCACAAATATAGCTTATCTATCATGCAAAAAAAGGCCCTAAAAGGGGGAAAAGAGATAAGGGACAGCAGCTGGCCTCAAATGGAAAATAGCCCTTCAACAAAGTTGAAGAGGGGCTCAAAAAAAGGAATTTCACAGTTTACATCAAGCCACGAAAATAAATACAAGTGAGGATAAACTATCTTGCAAGAAAAAGGCCAAAAGAGGGACAAAGAGGCAAGTGGTAGCTGCTGGCCTCAAACAGAGGAGATCCCTTCAACAATGTTGAAGAGGGGCTCAAAAAAATCCACTTTATAGTTTATAACCAAGTCTGAAACAGCTCACAAATAAGCCTAAAATACTATGCAAAAATAGGCCTAAAAGAGGGTTTAAACACAAAGGGTAAGAATGAAGCCTCAAATAGGGAAAGGCCCTTAATCAAACATGAAAAGGAGGTAAAAATATGACTATTTACAGTTTGGGTCGGAGCCCAAAAATGCAATAAAGAGGAGCTAATATATTGAGCAAAAAAAGACTAGAAAAAGAGAAAATGGGACTCACCCTTGTAGAGCCAATCTTCAACAGCCTTTGGACCAAGTTTGAGAGCTCTTAACCTCTGGAAGATAGCCTCAAGTTTCTGGAATGGATGTTGGAGGTATTGTGCTATGGCTTGTACAGTAAAGGGTGTAGGAAGCTTAAGGTTTTGAGGTATGGAAGAGAGGAAGAGGGAGAGTTGTATGCAAGAGCCTTAAACAAAATTTTGTAACCCTCAAAACACAGCTGGGGGTGCTGGTTATATAGGAAAAAGTGTGGAGGAAAAGGAGGGGAAATGAAATTCAAATTTTCACCCAAAAGTTCCCCCCTTGGATACAGAACCTGGAGGGAAAAGGAGGGTGTATTTGTAAGGAACCAACTAAGGGGAGCATGGCCGGCCAGTTTTTGAAAGCTCAGGTGGCCGGTCGGCCACCTCCCTTGGCCGGTCGGCTAGGGTCAAAAGGTTCAATCAGAGAAAGCTGGCCGGCCACCCATATTGGTGGCCTCCCATGTGTGCACAACATAGCTATGTGGCTGAAACCCTGAAAATGTGAACCAGGATAGAGAAAATCCAACTTTTCAAAGGGGTTCAAAAGCGTCAGGAACAATTGCTGGCCGGTCATGACATATTGGTGGCCTCCCAGGTGTGTACAACACAAATATGTGGTTGAGGGCCAAAGAAAGTGGCCCGGGAATGGTCAACATCAGCTTTCTAGTAAGAAAAACGAGCGACCGGGAGCGATGAAGGAATAAAGCTGGTTTTTAGAATAATTGCTGGCCTCCCACCCTTCTACGACCTTCATAACAATGAAAATAAGGTCCCTGCCAAAAATGAACTCAAACCGATGCAAATTGAGGGTTCGGGGGCCGAAACACGCAGCCCGGGGCCCCGAAAACTGATTGTTAAGCACCGGAGGTGGTGTTCGACCACGAAGTTGGTCTCTCGGACCACAGTGTCCCTCAAAAGGGAGCAAATAAGATGCATGCCAAAAACCAGAGCAAACGGAGGTGGTTAAGCGGTCCCGAACCGAGGCACACGGCCAACGGCTCCGAAAACCGGGAACCGGGCTCCGAAACGGGAAAAGTGGCCTACGACCACGAAACGTAGCCTACGGCCACTGAGAGATGATCTACGAGACCTCTCCCTCCCTTCGGGAAGAGGAAACAGAGAAAACAGAGCCTGGTTCGCAAACCGAGGCAAAGCACAGAAAAGCCCAGAAGTCCGGAGGCAAAGCTCACGGTCGAGACTCTGAAACTTCGGAACGAGCGCGATATGCAACATCACCAAGCACTCAATCGATGACGTCTAAGTCTTAAGGTCGGTCAAAAATGGGGTGTCTACACCTTCCTTTCTCTTAACCAACATTCTCACAAACAAATCCTTTTCTGTTGAAAGACTAAAGAGCCTAGAGAATTCATTTTTGACACACAAATCCTTCAACCAGTGTAATTTCTATTTTCAATGAATCAATGATGTACTGCAACTCTGTTTATATACATAAGAAGAAGATCATAACTACCTATATCTATTCTATATCTACCATACTCTAATAGACTCAACTACTATAACAAGATACAGTTATGGAAAACTAATGTGATGCTACTTTGCAGTCTCGTAAGTCCCGCTGCTCCACTTTATCAGATACACTTGAAGACAGCTCCATAACCTTATCAGGCCCCCTCAAGTGAAGAGGAGGAGGATGAACCATGAGCTTGGCTTGGAGAAAAGAAAACCGATCAGTGGACAAAGGCTTAGTCAGAATGTCAGCAATTTAATCCACAGAAGAAACATGCTAAACAATAACTTGTTTGGCAACAACTTGCTCCCGAATGTAATGATAATCCACAGGAATATGCTTGGACCGGGCATGAAAGACTAGGTTAGAAGCAAGAGTGATAGCAGATAGATTGTTACATCAGAGTGTAGGAGTAGATGAAAGAAGATATAAGTCATAGAGAAGCATGCGAAGCCATGCTAACTCAACAGTAGCTTGAGCAAGAGCTCGCTTCAGTGGAGGAACGTGAGACTGTGCACTGTTTCTTTGCAGTCCAAGAAACAAGATTGGAACCAAGAAAAACACAGTAACTAGTGGTTGATTTGCGATCTATGACACACCCAGCCCAATCCGAATCGGAGTAAGCATGAAGATCTAAAGAACTAGGAGCAAATTGTAAACCATAATCAAAAGTCCCTTGAAGATATTGCAAAAGCCACTTAATAGCATTGAAATGAGCCACAGTAGGTGCCTGCATGAATTGGCAAGCATAATTCACAGCAAATGAGAGATCAAGGCAAGTAATAGTAAGATATTGTAAAGCCCCAACAATACTTATGTACAGATTTGGTTGAGAAAAAGAAATGAGAGTATCACTGGGAGGAGAAGACTTAGTGGCCATAGGAGAAGCATAGGACTTGCAGTTGGTCATGCCTGCCTTAGCAAGGATCTCAAGAGCATATTTTTGTTGAGATAAAAATAGGCCATCAAAAGTGGAGTGAACAGAAATACCAAGAAAGTAAACAAGATTGCCCAATTCCTTCATAGAAAAAGCCAAGTGCATATGCTGGACTAAAGAGGCAATTTGCTTAGAATCATTACTAGCAATAAGAATGTCATCCACATATACCAACAACAACATAACCGAGTGAGAAGAAGAGTGAATGAAAAGAGAGGAATCACATTTGCTATTGACAAAACCAGAAGAAAGAAGGAAAATGTGGAATACCGATCTCTTGGAGCTTGTTTTAAGCCATACAAGGCCTTAATTAATTTGCAAACATGAGAAGGAAATTTAGAATCTTCAAACCCAGGTGGCTGAACCATATAAACTTCCTCTTCAAGCACACCATGAAAAAAGGCATTAGAAATATCCAACTGTTTGATTTGCCAATTAAAATGAAGAGCTAGACTGAGAAATACTCGAATGGTAGGCTGCTTAGCTGCAAGGCTAAATGTTTCATGATAATCAATGCCTTCCTCTTGCAAATAGCCTTCAGTAACAAGTCTGGCTTTATGTTGAGCAATTGTCCTATCATAATTTTTCTTAAGACTAAAAACTCATTTACAGCTAATAGCTTGCTTGTGAGATGGCAGAGGAACTAAAGTCCAAGTTTGTTGTCTGTGCAAAGCTTGAAATTCATCATTCATAGCTTGAGTCCAAGCTAGAGTTTGAAGGGCTTCAGTATGAGAATGAGGTTCAACAAGAGATAGATCAGAAGAAGAAGGCAGCAAGAGAAATGAGAAGCCTTAGAGCGAGTAACTATAGGATGTTGGTTAATAGGAGGAGCTGGTGTGGGAACTAAAGAAGAAAATGGTCGAAGATTAACAATGAGAGAACTAATAGGAAGAGTGGTAGGTAAGGCATAAGACATGACAATAGGATAGATAGGACCTGAGACAAGTGATGGAGCAGTAGTAGCAGGAGCTTTATTAGAAGCTATGGCTGAGACAAGAGTAACTCTATTGAAAGCTAGATCTATAGGAAGAGGACAAGACAAGACAAGTGCAATAGCTTTAGTTGAACTAGGAGCAATAGGAACTGCAGGTTCTGTACCAGCAATAGTAGGAACAATAGGTGTTGAACTAGTAGTAGCTGGAGCTGCATAAGACGCAGCAGCAGTTGTAGGGGAAATAACAGCAAGAGCATAGAAAAGAACAACATTCGGCTGAGCTGGAATAGAAGAGAGACTAGACCAGAAGAAAAAATGAAGCTAAGGAAAGATAGGAATAGGACTAGAGGAAAGAGAAGATGGAACATGAGTGACTAAAGGAAACAAAGTTTCATAAAAAATAACATGTCTTGACAAATAGACCTTTCCTGTAAGAGGATCCAAACATCTAGAGCCTTTGAAGGTCTATGCTTTCTCTCCACAACTCCATTTTGAGGAGGAGTATGAGGACAAGAAATCTGATGCAAAATACCATATTTTTAAGAAATAATTCAAATTGATTGCTAGTGAACTCACCACCACCATCAGTGCGAAAATTTTTAAGACTAGTCTAAAATTGATTTTCAACAAACAGTTTGAATTCTTAAAATTTAAAGAACACTTCACTTTTGTAACACATGGGATAAATCCAAGTAAATTTACTGAATTCATTTATGAAGAGAACATAGTATTTAACACTTGAATTGGAAGATGAGAAAGGACCTCAAACATCACTATGAATTAGTGACAAAGGTTTATTCACAGTCGAATTAGACAAAGTGAAAGGTAATCTATGACTCTTGACCACAGTACAATGAGTACACAAATGAGTTTTATTACAATCAAAAGAAACAGGTAAACTAAAATGCTTTAACAGAACTTGCATCTTTTGAGAAGAGGGATGAACAAGTGTAGTATGCCATGTTGTAGAAGAGACGGAACCAGCAACAAGGAAAGCATGGGAAGAGGATGGTGTAGGTGATGAAGATGGAGGCAAACTAGAAGGCAACTGATAGAGACCATGACAATGAACACCCCTATAGAGAGGTTTCTTGGTGGTCTTGTCCCGAATCACAAAGGATTGATCATCAAAGGTGATAATGCAATGATTATCAAAAGTTAACTGATGCATGGAAAGTAGATTAGAAGAGATAGAGGGAACATGAAGAATATTGTTGAGTTTGAAAGGAAATAAAGGAGTAGGAATGATACCTTGACCAGTGTGTTGAATAGGAATGGATTGACCATTGCCAATAGTAACCTGATTTGAACCATAATATGGTTGATATTGTTGACAATGACTCAGATCATGAGTCACATGAGAGGTTGTAGCTGAATCAACATACCAATTAGGAGATGAAGAAGATGAAGAAGAAGAAGCCACAAAAGTTGTCTGAGATAGAGCTGATGAAGGCCGGAAAGAGGTATCCATTCTATACCAATAGTTGAGAGCAGTATGATTAGGCTTGCCATAAATCTGACACATCAAGGAAGAAGCTTGAGATGGAGAAAACTGCTGAGAATATTTGTTACCACCACCTCTTCAAGGTTGAGAACCATGATAAGATCGACTACCTCTATGACCTCCTCCTCTTGAATAAGAGGACTTGTTGCCTCGAAAACCAAAAAACTGAGAGAACTGAGATTTGGAAGGAACTGGCTCCTTCATTGTGGCAAAGACAACTGTAAGATCTGAGGATGAAGAAGTGTGAGTAGGAACTTCAATATGTAAAGCCTCTAAACACAACAGAGAAGAGAGATCCTCTATAGAAATTGGTTCAAC
This sequence comes from Camellia lanceoleosa, assembly GCA_025200525.1. Lineage (NCBI taxonomy): Eukaryota > Viridiplantae > Streptophyta > Magnoliopsida > Ericales > Theaceae > Camellia > Camellia lanceoleosa. The sequence goes on from CM045765.1 coordinate 133,217,036, forward strand.
TCGAGCTCGAATGGTAGTCTTCAAGGCATTCTATTCAGCTGGAAGATCATTCAGAGCAATAGAAACCAGATCTTCATTTGGTATAGGCAAAGAGGCAAGAGCCAATTGATCTGAAATAGCTTTGAGTGAAAGAAGATAGGCTTCCATTGAAGATGATTTCTTTGAGATATTGTTCAACTAATTCTTGAGTTGGTGTATATGAGAACGAGAGAGATAAGTGAATTTCTTGGCAAGAAGCGACTAGACTTCTCTACAAGTTGAGCATTCAAGAATTGATGTAAACACAAATGGAGTAAGAGTTGCTATAATGCAACTGAGCAAATGAGAGTCTATCTGTTGCCATTTGTAGAAATCAGAGTTACTCACATTGTTTCACTCGAATCAGGCACCAATTCAGAAAGACATGCAACAAAGCCATCCACAAAACTCAACAGGTTTGTAGCACGAAGTATATTTTGGAATTGATTCTTCCATACAATGTAATTAGATGAATCTAATTTGAAAGTAACAAAAGATTTCAGATTAGAAATCAAGAGTGTGAGATTAGAAAGAAGAGTATTTGATGAATCCTCTATGAACGCCATTGAAGGACCTCGAAGAAAGCTTAGCTCGTTAAAGCAAAAGCTCTGATACCATGAAGAAGATGTGTAATTTCTATTTTCAATGAATCAATGATATACAACAACTATGTTTATATACATAAGAAGAAGATCATAACTACTTATATCTATTCTATATCTAACATACTCTAACACACTCAACTACTATAACAAGATACAGTTATGGAAAACTAATGCCATGCTACTTTGTAGTCTCATAAATCTTGCTACTCCACTTTATCAGATACACTTGAGGACAGCTCCATAACCTTATCAATAATCACTTCAAAAGTGAATTCTACTTCCATTCCCCCACAACAACTAAAGTGTTCTGCATGAAGATACTCAAAAGTTGAGGATTTGATTGACCAATGTTAAGAATTTCACTCCAGATTTTTGAGCAATTGCCAGTAATAGATAAAGATGGAAGCCATTTCCCATAAAGTGAAGAATACTTGCTACATACTACTCTCTTCCATAAAGTATTTGATTCAAACCCAAATCTCCACCTCCATTTAGCCAATATGCAATCATTCATATCTTAGATTCTCCTATTACCCAAACCCCTATTCTCTTTGCTTTTGGTTACCTCAAGCCAACTAACTAGGTGGATCTTTCTCTTCAAGTTAGAACCCTTCAAAAGAAATTTGCTTGAACCCTATCAATAGCCTTGGCTACAGATATAGGCATCTTAAAGATAGATAAGTAATAAATGGGCAAACTAGATAGCACAGGCTTTATAAGGGTCAACCTCCCACCAAATTATAGAAGTTTTTTCTTCCAAGAAGCTAATCTAGCTTTACACTTATCAAGAACAGGCTTCCAAGTTTTCTTCAACCTAAGACTAGCCCCTAAAAGCAGACCGAGATAAGTCAACGGAAGCTTCTAACATCTGCAATGAAGCCTTGCTGTAAACTCCTCCACCTTATTTTCAGACTCCAATACTACACACAAAACTCTTGTGGAAATTAATCTTCAAGCCTGAAACTAGTTCAAAACACCTAACTATCTTTTTAACTACTATGATTTCCTCTATATCCTTTTTTGGTAATGTCTCATACATTTGCTAACTTAGAGGAGTACAACATACATCAATAGATAAATCTATCATACACACCCCCTATCATATGCAATCATAGTTATGCCTTTTCCTCTTTTAATTATGATCAATTTTCTTATTTAGTTATGATATTATTTTAGTTATAACTCATGAGATCTTTGATTATGTCTCATGTGGTGTTTGGTTATATTTTTTATGAGACAAACTTCACTTTATCCCCCTATGATTTGGGCCGGGTGCAGATTACCCTCCTAACATTTAAAAATCATCACATAACGCCCATGTGATTTGTGGACTAAAACACACAATTAACATTTCCATCCAAGATAAAAGACTATGAGAGCCACGCGCCTCTATGGAGAGTAAGTCAATTTTTAAGATGTAAATACCCTTTTTACATCTTTAAATTTACCAAAGATGTCATTATTTTTCTCCTCTCCTTATTTCTATTGTTTCTCTCTCTACTCTTGCAGTTAATCATTGAACTAAATATATATATATATATATATATGTATATTAATGCTATCATTTTCAGAATAAAGATTAATATCAATTGTTTGAGAACAAAACCCATAATCATAATGCTTGTTGATTCATTAAACCCGGTGTAAGGTTTGCATGGTCTCAATTTATAGTTCAGAATGCCTATTGTTCATAAATGAGTGTTCAATGATTAACAATCATATATATATATATATATATACATACACCAAATGCAAACACAAAATGATTTTTTTTTTAAAACATAATGCAAATATATATATATATATAATATGAGCATACAAAGTTTTTTCTTTTCAATCTTCACTGTACATCTACACATGTGTGTGTGTGTGTGTGTGTGTGTGTGTGTGTGTGTGTGTGTAAAATATAATTTTAGGGATTTTGATGAACTAGATGATTTGGTGATGTTTGATGAATCAGAAATTCAAAATTGTATTCTTTGACTCATTGTTTATATATGTGTGTGTGTGTAAAATATAATTTTGGGGATGTTTGATGAACCGAATGATTTGATGATGTGTTTAATGAATTGAAAATTGAAAATTATGTTCTTTAATTTTAGTTTCTTTACTGTGCATATATATGTATATATATATTTATGTAAAATATAATTTTTATTATGTTTGATGAATAAAAAATTCAACTGTTTGGACAATTGCCAAAAGGAAATAGAAAGGATGGGGCCTGCTGAAAATGAAGGTTCCTGGAGGCAAAAATGAGGCGAAGTGTGGGACTGCCCGAGAGGAAGAAGAAGGATGTGGGTTTCCCAGAAAATGGAGGCTGCTGGTGTTTCTTTGTTCTCTTAGATTGGGAAACATTATTAAGAGAGAGAGAGAGAGAGAGAGAGAGAGACGAAGAAGATGATGAAAATGAAGATTTTTTTTCTTTTTTTCTTTTTTTGATCGGCAAAAAAGTGACTTTATTGATGTAAGGATCAAGTACAAGGTACAAAACATAATACACCAATAAAGAAAAGAAAAATGCAAGAGTATCACAATTAGCTAAATGATCCTAACTAGGTTGGCACCAAGAAGCCCATCCTATCATTTGTTAGACCCCAGAGTTGGTGAGAAACCAATGAGAAAGGAAAAAAAAAAAGACCAAAACACCACAGAGCTGAGCAGGATAAACCAGCAAATTAGACTAACACATACCTGAGACAAAACACCCGACCCAAACCAGATAACATCACAAAGAAAGAAGAATCAAAACACCCAAATTCATCACAACAGCACAACTAACCAGCATCAAGCATAACAGATATCATCACAGCAACAGCAATCAAACCACCCAAATTCATCACAGCAACACAAAACAGAACCAAAGCACTGCATTGTTGGTCAGCAGACATCAGCAATAGCAGCAATGCCTCAGACCATTTTGTATACCAGATAATCATAAAACAAAGAGATAAAGCAATCAAAAGGAACATACCAGACAGAATTAACTGAAATCACGACAATTTCTTATGCAAAATAAACAAGACTCAACTAGATAAACTTTCATAACAGATACACACTCAACCACCAATCCTTAGGCAGAACTTGACCTGCTGCAAGTTGTACACCAGATCATTACAGAAGCTGCCACCTGTAGTGGTGATGCTTTAGTCCACAAAGCTACTCAAACTTTCACAATGTCGCATAGAGCTTCAAAATCTGGTTGTAATCCATTGAAAACACACTCGTTTCTACGCCTTCAAGTAGACCAAAGAGTTGCCATAAGAATGACCATCCAGATTTTCTTCTCCAATTTTGACATTCTACACCCATACCACCACTGTAGCAGTCCATCTACAGAACTTGGCATGACCCACTGAAAACCCCACCATCTCACAATGTTTGACCAAAGCCTCCAAACAAAAGGATATATAAGAAGAATATGCTCCACGGTTTTAACATCATTATGGCAGAACACACATTCAAGCTTGACACTCCCATCAAGTATACTAATTATGTGAAGAAAATAGGAAGTTTTGACCTTACCAAGCCATGCCAACCATCCAAAAAATTATACTTTAGAAGGAGCAAAATTATTCCATATAGAGCCTGCCATTGCCATAACCGGACCAAGAAGGGATTCACTCCATTTATATGCTGATGCTACACTAAACAGTGTAGATGACTCTATTGTCCATTTCAATGCATCTGGTTTTTCATTGCAAAGATGTGTTGCACTCTTGAGTAAACAAACTAATCTAAGTACTTCCTCCTCCTCCTATGCCAACAAAGATCTTCTAAACTCAAGGTTCCAATCATCAGCTACACCCTTATTCTCAAAAAACACCCTTACCACCCCGTACTTATTATTAGATAGAGAGAAGAGTCTAGGGAATTCCTCCTTTAAACACACATTACCAATTCACTTGTCCAACCAAAAGTGAACTCTACTCCCATCCCCCAAAGCTATCTGAGAATTATGAATATAGAAATTATGCAAGTCTAGATTCAACAAAGCTACATTAATTATATTAATCCAGATCTTAGAACCTCTACCTTCCAAAGTTGGCAACCATTTCTCATATTGAACATTATATTTTGCGCAGATCACTTTTTTCCAGATTGTGTGATTCTCAGCTCCAAACCTTCACCATCATTTTAGCAACAAGTAGTCATTAAATGTTCTAATCCTCCTCAACCCCAAACCACCTAGATTCTTATTCTTTGCAATCACCTCCCAACAGACTAAATGCACTTTTCTTCTGGGGTCTGATCCACTCCACAAGAAAGCCGATTGTATTTTCTCAATCTCCTTAGCCACTCTAACAGGAATCTTGAACAATGATAAATAGTAAACAGGCAGATTGGACAAAGCTGACTTGATTAAAGTTAATCTCCCGGCAAAAGAAAGAAGTCTTCTCTTCCAATTAGCCAATTTCTGCTTGAATTTGACAAGAACAGGTTTCCAAGTACTTCTCCTACTTGGGTTGACCCCAAAGGCAAACCTAAATGCATTATAGGTAGCTTTTGATAAAGGCAATTTAAATTAAAGGCAAACTCTTGCAATAATCCATCATCAACCCTAACACCACAAATGACACTCTTGTAGTAATTTATTTTCAACCCCGAAGCCATCTCAAAGTATCTTAAGATTCTTTTAATATTACAAACTTCCTCCTTCTTAGCTTCACAAAACAAAATCGTGTCATTCACAAATTGCAAATGAGTTACTCTTAAGCCATTTGACCCCACATCTGCCCCATTAATTAAGTTTAACTCTTTTGCCCTGCTCAGCAATATATTGAGGCATTCTGCTACAATGTTGAATAAAAACGATGACAATGGGTCACTTTGACGAAGGCCTCTTTGTGGACAAAATTCAGGTGTTGGGGAAGACGAAGATGAAGATGAAAATGAGGGTATAACTGTCAAATTATAACTTCTGTTAACAAAAGTTAGTGTGCACTTCAATCCAATAATCACATGGGGGTTATGTGGTGATTTCTAAATGTCAGGGGGGTAATCCGTATTCAGCCCAAACCACAAAGGGTAAAGTGAAGTTTGCTCTTTTTAAAAAAAAATTATGACTAAAAAAATATAAAGGTGCCGTTTGGTAACACTTACGTTTTTAGTTTTCTGTTTATATTTATAAAAATTTAAAAAACTCAAATAAAAACTTGTTTGATAAAATTTTTGATTTATAAATCAGTAGTCTCAGTTTATAAATTTGGCCAAAAAATGAAAACACAAAAAATGTGTTTCCATTTTGAGTTTTCAGTTTTTTTTTTTTACCACCCAACACTATTCACCACCCACCACCATTTTTCACCACCGTCTTTTGCCACCACCACCTACCACCACCCGTCACCACCACCCACCCTTCGTTGCCGCCGCCGCCACCACCACCACCACCACCCACCACCCGCCACTACCACCACCACTTGTCACCTACTTGCCACCACCACTCATTACCTACACCACCACCACTGCCACCACCACCACCGCCACCCACCCACCACTACCACCCATCACCACCCACCACCACCACTACCACCATCACCCACCACCCATCTGCCACCACCACCCACCACCCACCACCACCTACCACCCATCACCGTCACCCACCCACCCACCACCACCCACTTGCCACCACCACCCACCACCTGCCACCACCACCACTACCACCCACCACCCACCACATCCACCCACCACCATCACCACCACCCCGCCACCACCCACCACCCCCTGCCATCCGCCACCCACCTGCCTCCGCCGCCCACCTGCCACTACCACCCACTCGCTACCACCCATCACCCGCCACCGTCACCCACCCACCCACCATCTACCCGCCACCACCACTACCCGTCATCCGCCACCCACCTGCCACCACCACCCGCCGCCGCCACTACTACCACCACCGCCGCCGCCACCACCCACTAGCTACCACCCGCCACCACCCACCATCACCAACTACCCACCACCCACCGTCACCACTTTCCACCACCGTCTTCCGCCGTCACTTGTCATTTCTCACTCTTTTTTATATTTTTAAAATTTTTTAAACATTTTGTCAATTACCAAACGCGTTTGTAGTTTATGGTTTTCTAAAAATAAACAAAAACCAGTTTATAAAATTTTTGTAAATATAAACTGAAAACGTAAACGTTGCCGTTTGGTAACACTTACGTTTTCAGTTTTCTGTTTATATTTATAAAAATTTTAAAAACTCAAATAAAAACTTGTTTGGTAAACTTTTTTATTTATAAATCAGTGGTCTCAGTTTATAAATTTGGCCAAAAAATGTGTTTCCATTTTGAGTTTTCAGTTTTTTTTTTTTTTTTTTATCACCCAACACTAGCTAGCCACCACCCACCACCATTTTCCACCACTGTCTTCCGCCGCCACCACCCACCACCCACCCCTACCCCCACTTGCCACAACCACACTCACCACCCACTTGCCACCACCACCCGCCGCCACCACCTACCACCCACCTGCCACCCACTCGCTGCCACCACCTACCCCTCACCGCCACCACCACCACCACCACCACCACCATCACCACCACCCACCACCACCACCACCATCACCCATCACCCACCACCACACACCACCCACTGCTACCACCCACCACCCACCCACCACTACCACCACCACCACCACTCCGCCACCCACCCGCCACCACCACCAACCACCACGCCACCACCATCACTACCACCCACCACCCACCATCGTCACCCACTCACCCACCATCACCACCCACCCGCCATCCGCCACCCACCTGCCACCACTACCCACCTCCGTCACCCATCCACCAACCACCACTACCCGCCACCACCACCACCCACCACCTCCACCACCACCACTACCACCCATTTGCTACCACACATCACCCGCCACCGTCACCCACCCACCCACCACCACCAACTACCCACCACCCACCGTCACCACTTTTCACTACCGTCTTCCGCCGCCACTTGCCGTCACTTGCCATTTCTCACTCTTTTTTATATTTTTAAAATTTTTTAAACATTTTGTCAATTACCAAACGCGCTTGTAATTTATGTTTTTCTAAAAGTAAACAAAAAATAAACAAAAATCAGTTTATAAAATTTTTGTAAATATAAATTGAAAACGTAAACGTTACCAAATAAAAGTTATATTTTTTTTTTTTAGTTATAAGATGCATATGATACATATATTTTAAATGTGTGTGTGTAGCATAGTCTTTCCTTACATAAATACATAACGAAATACATAAAGAAGAAGTATATCATATTAGAAGAGAAATGGAGATGTAGAGATGAGAGAGAGTATTAGGTGGGAATAAAGGTTCAGATGACGAAATTGCAAGTTGGGTAACGGTTTTGAGTAAAGGGAAATGATCGAGGAGATCACAAAAAAGGAGAAGTTGCAGAAGGTCTTCTTTGTCATTGGCTTTGTAAGCGAGAGGTCTTTTTTTCCACCATAATCGTCAAAATCGTAGCCAATATAATGTGTGCTAGAACATAGAAGAGATAAGAGACAGATAAGAGAACTAGCTAGACAAAGTTAGGTGCGGGAGTTGCCATAGGGTAAGGGATGGAATTGTTAGAGGGAGAGTTAGCAAAAGAGGTAAAGTAAGAGAGGAAGTTGTTAGAAAAATTAGGGAGTTGCACATATGAGGGATTGAATAAGAGGAGATGAAGGTATGGAAACATGATTTCAAACTAGTAAAAACACATTATTTTGTTTTCATTTGTTTTCTTTTATAAATCATAAGGGGCTGCCTTGGTGGTCAAGACTTGTAACTTGGGAATGTGCTTCTCCAAAGTCTCAAGTTCAAAATTTCCTAAATGCAAATAATTTTTTAGGACTACTCCATACGGCGCTTTGCCATGGCTTTATATTGAAAAATTTATCAATTACAATGACTTGTGAAATTTCTTAGTTTAGGCACAGAAAAGTTGTTAATTGAGAAATTTCTGAGTTAAGCACACTAAAGTTGGTCTTTGAGAAATTTCTCAATTATACACAAACAATTGTGAAATTTCTTAGTTACATGCAAAAAATGCCTCTCTCTATCGATCGATTGGATGTACCAAAGTAAAGAATCAAAAAATTACATTACAGCACACATACAAAAATCCACGTTGTGTCAAAGGGTGCAATATACTAAGTTCTCATCTCTTCCACTAAGGACATGGCCAACACATTACAAACCAAACCTTAACTAAAAACTAATTTAAGTCTTAATTCTTGCTCTTGTTGAAGTACAAAAAACAATCTTCCATGCTCCATTTTATTCTACCAAGTCTCTCTATAGACTATGTATATGTATATGTGTATATATATGTGTGTGTGTGTGTGTGTGTGTGTGTGTGTGTGTGTTGCAGTAGCTTGAGTATGAACTATTGCAGTGTTGTCCTAAATACGGTTTAGTAGCTTCTTAATCTTCTTGATAAAAGCCAAACTCGCATGACCAGAACCTTTAGCCACCCCTTATTCAGATACTCATTCAATCTCAAATGAAATCTTTGTGGGGGTTTTTTCTTCTTTTGTTTTGGAATTAGAAAACAAGGGATTTATTAATTCGAGAAATTACATCGACTTAATCAGGACTGCACATAAAAATTCATAAACCAAACTAAACTAAACCAAGCCTTAAGTCTCATCAAATGAGGTTGATTACATGGATCATTCTTCTCCATTCGACTCTATCAAAGGCCATTTTGTTACTCAAATTAAGGAGACTCATATCTCTATTTACTACACTAACACACGTCATCAATTAAGGAGACTCATATCTCCTCTTTTATTGATGTAATTTTTCATACGCTGTATGTGCTTTTCATCAATAAAGTCTTTTCTTTTGCCGATCAAAAAAAAAAAAAAAAAAAAAAAAAAAAAAAATTTACTACACTAACACACGTCAATTTAGATATGTCCCTTCTTCTAACACTTCCATTTATCATCACTGTATCGTATCTCTTCGCTACTAAATTTCATCGATATAGTGATGATGCATAATGTATTCATAAGATTTAGTTACGTAGTGAAAATGACTATAACATAAAATGTTTAAATAAAAAGATTTTGAAAATAAATAAATATTTTCCAAAACCTTAGTTGCTTATCAATAGCATTAGAAATTACAAAGTTTAGCATGACCAACCAAATCAACAAGAATAACTCACATTCAAATGAGAAATGTCTAAATCCCCCTCTCTTCTATACCACATTACCACTATACCTTTTCCCACCTTAGACCAAAAAAACAAAAATCTTGACAAGGAAAAAAAGAGAAAATTGCAAATAATTAATAGCCCCACTCAACCCCAAGTTTACCAACCTAAAAGCAAATACGCACTAGAAATTTCATGCATTATATACACATACAAAGAGGTGACCAAACTGACTAAACCCCCAAAGTTCATTCTTCAACACTGTGCAGTTGATGATGATGATGATGAAGCCAAACCTGGGTTGATGACTGATGAGACGAGGAGGATCCGAGGTTCCTCTCAGAGCAAATGGGCTTTCTCAACCTTTGATACTAAAAAATTATAGGCTGAGATGAATTCTTTGCAGCTGACATGATCGCTCCGATCCAAACTCCTCTCTCACCAATGCTTCCATTCCACGCGAAAAAAATTCTTGTTTTTTCGGTAATTCCATCCCCACTGTGGCCATAAAATTCACTACAAAGAGAAGTAATGAAACCCCAAAAAAAAAAAAAAAAAAAAAAATTGAAATAAAATAAAATAAAAGGGAGATCAAGTAAAAGAAACCATAAAGTTTGATTTGCTAGATCAGAGAAGGGACTGAGGACCCAATATTTGCAGGATCAATCCAATTCCAATAAAGAGATGGATCGGACGGGTTGATCTGCTCGATCTGATTCTGGACATTAACATTCCAATCCAACCTGTTTTGGCTTTCCTCCATTTTCATTTCCTTCATAATTATACCAGCTTCATCGCCAACCGGCATTGGCAAATCTTCATAAGGTACTAATCCTTGAAAACTGTTAGCTTCCCGAAGATCCTTCAAACCATTGGAGACAAATTTCTGTTGATGAAGTCTTGAAGAAGCTAACAAAGAAGCCATAGTCGAAGAAGCCGAAGATCCAAACATGGAATAGCTTTGGAGAAGTGAATTTGAATTAGCATTACCAACTTGTTGGATTTGCTTATTTGGATCAAACCCGTTTCGGTAATTGTTGTTTTGAACATCACTGACCATAAGTCCAGATGAAAACCCTAATCCAAGAGCATTCAACTGAGGCTGAAGATCAAACCCAGAAACAGTATCAATATTTGAAACCCTAGAACTTGAATTGAACCTAGGGTATGGAAGAGTAAGCTCAGAAGGGTTAGTGGGCAATCCATAAAACAACGGATTAATAGGGTTTGAGGATGAAGATATGTCGATCTGAGTTTGAACATTAGGGTTTGAAGATTGAACATTACGGTTTGATGATGAAGAAGAAGGTGCATCAATGGCTGAAGCTGAGGAGGGTGCTCTCTTGACCCTTTTGTTCTTTCGACACCCGCCACCGACAGGAACATTTCGTAGGGTTCCACCTCTGGTCCAGTAACGCTTACAAGCTTTGCAGAAGTGTCTTGGCTGAGACAAACTGTAATTGTTGTAGTAACAGAACTTGGTGTTTGATGAATCACAGCGAGGACACCTGAGGGCTTGATGAATTTGGATTTGGCTTTGGTCTTGGATTGGTTTCTCCATAACCCTACTTGTTGAGGAAATCAAAATGTTCTCATCTATCTGATTCTGCAGCAAAGAGAGAGAAAGAAAGAGGTTATGAGTGTGTTTTAGAGTACAAAAAACAACACAAGATAGAGATTCTAATTCCAAAAGCTAGAAAACAAAATGGGGTCATGTTTTGTGTCTAATAATTGAGAGAGAGAGAGAGAGAGAGAGAGAGAGAGGAATGAACCTGTGGCCATTCGTTGGTAGTTGAAGAGATGAGTAGCATCTTCTCACAGTTACCCAACATATTTTCTTGTCTCTGAAAGGAATCGTTGGAAACAAAGAGAAAACAGACAAAGAACGGGTGGAGACGTGGGTGGGTCATTCTTGATGGGCTTGAAGTAGAGGGACTTGGCAAGAGACTGTGGTGATGTAAAAACTTTAAAAATAATAATAATAATATATAATTTATATACAAAATAATTTATTTGGAGATTTACTATTTTAAAACAGTGTCCTACAAATAATATTTAATTATAAAATATCACTATCATCTTATTTCAGTGAAAATTTTTGTTAAAAAATAGTGGTCATATACTTAGTTTGAATTTTAAAAATTTATTTTTTTAATATTTATTTTTGTCGAATTAATATCTATTTTTTCAAAAAAAATTCAAAAAATGAAACCAAACATGGCCAGTCATCTTTGCAAGATAATTTTGTTATTGATTGGAATAATAATATACAAATAAAAATATATTATAAAAAAATCTATACAGCACCGGTCACCTCATCCAACACTTTCTCCGGCCACTGCCAACCACATTCCACAAGCAAAAATCACCTTAAGCCACCAACTTTTGCTAAAAACTATTTTTAGCCACCACCTCACGCGGCCAGCAGACACTTTTGGTAGCCACCACCTCTTGAAATCACCTGTAAACACTATCTTTAAATGTCATTTTTGACCATCGATAATTATATTCAACCATCACTACTCACTAAATTATATTCGGTTATTTTAAATCAAAAGGCACATGCATCAAAGTGGATTACAATTTTAAAATTCACAAATTATTTTCCTATTATTTTATATTTAATTTGGCCTGGTGGGTATGGTTAAGATGAAACAAGATTAATTTTTTATTCGAAAAGAAAAAAAGAAAAGGATGAAAACAAAAATCAAAGACATGCACATTCTTTTTAGTATCCAAGAACATGACAGACAGGTAAAGTATGTCACAGATGAATCTGGAGGGGTCCAAGAAAGAAAGAGAACATTTACATGACATTGCAGACCCCTACAACATCACTACGTTAAAATATACATACATACATATTCCTTTTTCCTTTGTTAAATTAGATTAGACCAGCAGAGATAGAAAAATAGATTGAAGAGAGAAAGAGAGAGAGGGGAATCCCCAGAACCCAATACCCGAGGCTGTAAATCCGGCATATATATATATTTTTTTAATTAGGATATTCTTGGTCAGTTTACGCGTATTGAATTAAGTTTTTACAGTCTAAACAAGTCTTCTTCCGAAACAGGACTGACGCCCTGTTGTCTGTGACCCCAAGGTATGTATCTGTTAACTAAGAGATTCAAACCTAAAACCTCAGAAAGAGCAACCTCAAGACTCCAATCGTCATCCACTAAACCAATCACCCACTGATTAATCCGGCATATCCCAGTTCTCACTTTCTGTAAAGTTATATAATCATAATTATGGTAATATTGTACGGAAAATAACTACTCAAGTGTTAGTTTGTAAAATTAATTTTAAATTAATGATAAAATTTATAAATTTTAATCATTAATTTTGTAAAATTTTTCATGAATAATTAATTATTTTTGAATAATTTTTATGAGTATTAATTTAAACAATTAATTTTCACCAATCAAAAAAAAATATTGATAAATAATTTCCCCAGTGTTATATACCCACTAATAATATTAACATCTATGTTACGAACGCAATGAAAAAAAAGGGTGTATCATGTCCATTTAATAGAATGTAGAGTGATTACAAATACTTTTTTTGGATAAAAAAAATATATTTTTCCGTGTGTAATTTTTTTTATCTTTTTAAAGTTCTGTGATACGGTGACTCCAACATTTTAGTACGTAGCATTATGAGCCTTCATAATAATTGCTTCTCTACAACAAATTCCACTTCATATTTGTTAGTATTTATTCCATATCTCATCAATATAAATGGAAGCACATTATGCACAAATTTTTTTAAAAAAAATCACACACAAAGTTATGTAGTTCGGCACCAATTATCTATATCCGCAGGAAAGCAATTCGATTATAAATAAATAGGCAATACATATGAGATCGAACCCTGTACTCAAAGATAGTGGTATTTTTTTTCTCACTCCTGAATTACGCTTCTATTTTTTCCTCATCTCAATCTCACCAAAAATCTATATATCTTGCCTCGCTATTTATAATAGTTTACTCATAAGAAACTTAATTCTATGTGATTAGTTAAATGAATCCTATACATATTTAATTTCTTACTACATTCTAAATTCTACTATCGTAACTCAAATACATATATAAATCAACTCAAATTGTACAGAACCACAACTATCACATGGACTAATCCTAATATTATTTATCTATCTGATCATGATCCAATGCTCCTTTGATGGGTTATCATCCAGTGCTACAATAACATGATTATTGATACATGGTTATTGCAAATCATCCACTGGTGTTCATTTTCTCCAGTCTATTAGTTAGGGATTATAAAATTAAAGAAATAAATATTGTGTTCGATCTGAATAAGATCTAATGTATGATATTTACCAGATTTGTCATGGTAAAATAGAAACTCAACGCATTTTATAATACATTTGGTATAGTTGGTGTGTGTGTGAATAAAATTTTGGGTGGTGCATGACACTGCACCTTGGTGATAGAGAAGCAATATAAGAAAGATGTGATGCTACTTTTGCAGAAAATTATCCACTTGTTCTCTCTATATACAATTATATTATTATATATATGTAGTGAAAATTCCAAGAGAAAGGGACAAGAGAGAGCATGTGGTAGTGCACATCTCTCAGACTGAAACATGGTGAGGCCATGCTTTATTCCCAAGGCTCTTTGTTGTGTGCAAACTTCTTCTTCTTTTTCAGCTTCCACCTCCCTTGGTTTGGAGGAAAAAAATCCTTTATATACCTAAAAAATAAGCACTTTAAAAATAGTGTATAATATATTTAAATTTGGTTTATTTTGAGTCATACATAGTATAAATTTAATCCCCTATATATTTTATTTTTGAGGTAATTTTTGAAATAATCTTGGGGAAATTACAAAAATAAAATAAAATAGAATTTGACATTTATAACAAATTAAATCCTAAATTTTTAATTTTGTCAATTTAAATTTTAAATTTTTTATTTATTTTCAATCTAAATCATTCGCCTATTTTCATTAAATAAAATCGATAAATTTTTTTATATTTTAGTTATTAAACTCAATTAAAAAGAGTTATTTGGACACTTAGGCCATGTTTGATTCACAAGCTTAATAGTGAGGTATTAATAATTCTATTAAATTAGTGTAGTATTCACTATCCAATTGGATTAATAGAATAAATTATTCATTGTGTTTGATTGGGTGGATTAGAGTATGGGATTGGGATTATTAATCAGGCCCAATTATCCCATGTTTGTTTTAACATTTTGGTTTAGGATTATTAATCCAATGGATAATTAATCCAACAAATTTGTAGGATTATTAGTAATGGGGTTGGGGTGGGATTATTAATCCAATGGATATTAATCCAATTGGATAGTGAATACTACACTATTAGTCTTTTGAATCAAACATGACCTGAATTATTAGTATTAATAAGATTTTAATACTTCACTATTAGTCTTTTGAATCAAACATGACCTTTATGTATAACTATATTGAGGTTAATGACTAAAATACTTTTTTCCTATCAATTTTACTTAACAAAAATAAGTGAATGATTTAAATTGAAAAAAAAATTAAAAAATTAAGGTTTAAATTGATAAAATTAAAAACTCAAATTTTATTTTGTTATAACACCTAAATCCTGAAGTTTTTTTTATATAATTATCCCAATAATCTTTTAGTGTGCTAGTATTATTTTATTTTATCAAAAGACAAGTTTTGTTTATTTATAAGAAGTTGGCAACACAACATGCGTAGCTATCCCACATTTGTCAAAAAAGAACGAAGGCGGCAAACAAAACTGGGTGGATTTGGGTGAACCTTCAATGGTCTAATCTTAGTTCTAAATATATATATATATATATAACAAATTTTTAATTATCTAATAATGAGTGGTCATTTTCGAAAATATCTAAAGAATACGTTAAAATTCTAAATACTTTAGAATTATTTTTACTCTGAAAACAATCATAAAATTGTTATGATTCCTAACTATTGTCGAATGAGTGTTTTTTTTTTTGGCTAGTCCAATGAGTGTTTGTTAAGACTAAAAAATTAGCATTTTAATACATACATTATATATATTCTCAGATACTTTATATATTTTTACTAATTTTTTTTTTTTACAATATACCAATATTAATGTTTAGTATTTTTCAATTATTATTAGCATGATCCATATATCTATACTATTATATAAAGGTCATGCTATGGTACATAACCTCAAAAAATATGTATCATATATAAATTATGACGTTTGTGAAATTGATTATTACAAATGTCATAACTAATACTTTTAAGATTATAATTATAAAAAAAAAAATCATAATTAGACACAATTTGACGAGGAGGTTGAACTTTGAACAAGATTCATATGGTATGGCTAGATAGTTCAGGCCCATGTGGAGAGCAACTCAGCTAAATTTTTTTTTAAAAAAAATTTAAAAATAAAATAAAGAAGCAAAGCAAATAATATTAGGGGAACAAAGGGATTTTGTAGTCTCCCAAGGGATTTTCTCATCCCCCAAACATCCCATCATTATTATCCCAAGCTCGCACCTCTCTTCTTATTTAAATTTTGATCTTATGATAATTATTATAATATTTAATAACACAGTTCTTCATAATAATCTAATCACATTTCTTTAATTAAAATATACAGGGTTGTTAGCAAGGCACATTTGCTTAATGTAGGTGCCATTCTGGTACCACACCATAAGGTGAGGTTTTGGTATTGCTCTTTCAGTAAATAATAATAATAATAATAATAATAATAATAAAATAAATAAATAAAAATTGGTGTATTTGATTTTTTTTTTTTTTTAAAGAAATTTTTTGGATCTTTTGAAACTTGCTTTTTGGTTACCCTTATAATATTGTGAAACCTTTATAAGGATACAATAGAATTTTTAAAAGTATTGAGAGTAAAATCGTCATTTCATAAATTTGCTAAAAAAATTACCTTTTTCATGGAGAAACCATCCAAACAATCTTAATTATTTTGTAGTGTTTGGTTTGGACTTACATACGATTTTGCTTGTTCTCAAATACAAACCTAGTTGGGATACAGTTTCTAACCCATCATACAATTTTTCCATAGCTTGAGTTACTGATTTACTGCTTTTGGTTTGTACCATGTGATTAATAAAATTTTCTTGTTGAATAAGAGCATCTCCAATGGTTCATTACTTTTTTCACTAAATCTGAGTAAAAAATAGCTGATTTTCTCAATCTGATACGGCTAACTCCAACGGTGTGCACCAAAAGGGAAGGGGTCGTCCGATTGGTCGACCGGTAAGGCTTATGAATTTTTTTTTTTTTTTTTCCTCCTGATTACTCCTCTCAAAACTTTTTATTTGTTAATAGACATTGCTAAGTTGTGAATTGAGTGTAACATTTGATTTGCATTCTATATTGATGCTGCTATCCAATTTTGAGGAGAAGGGATCCAATTGTTTTGATCTTTCAAGTATGTCAATCACACCCACTTCAAAACACAAATTACTATATACAACTCCAGCGATAATATTTTATTTTTTATTTATTTTTATTTTATATAATTTATATGCCCAGAATATTTATTTCACTGATCTGTTTCTTTTATTATTATAATTAAATGCATCCCACAACACATATAGGTTCAAACCCTCTATTTCCCTGATTTTTCCGGATTACCCTTTTTATATCCTCTAACTTGTTTTTTTTTTGTTTTTTTTTTTCCTCTAAGATGTTCTGGTTCTATGTTGTAAAGAAGCAGATTATTCTCTGAATCACAAAGTAACAGAGGCAAATAACAAACTTGGTGTAGGGAAGCCATTCCCTGGTTTAACCCAAAAAGCTCTAAGCAATCCCCATAACAAACTTGGTGTGGGATTTCTTATTTTGAGGTTGTTTGGGAGAAGAAAGTAGGTGTTGGAAGTTGGGTTTTTAGTCATAAACTTCAAACCTCAAAATTGTATCCATAGCTGATGTTGTACCTTAGAGCTCATGCAACCAAAGGTTTCTCTAGAGGCTATCACTATAACACCAGAAGAAAAAGCTCATGGTCATCCGGGGGGTCAACCCTAGGGTCGTCCGATTGGTCGACCTCCTAGGGTAAAATCTATACAAAATTTTGCGAAAATTGGTCATCCGGTGGGTCATCCGGTAATGAAAACAATAGTGTTTTGGTGAGAGACTCAACGCATTCTCATTTTGGTAAAACTTTTGATGAATTCTCATTTTGATATCAATTTGGTGAAACCATTAGAATAAGAAAAAGTGAATTTTTTATTAAATTTCAAATCTGATGCAGGATTTGATGCACCGTTGGAAATGGCCTAAGGAACAAATAAAAGGGCTTATTTACTTTTGATTTTTTTTAACCCAAAAACTACTTTTTAACCCAAAAACTACTTTTTAACCTGATTTTTAACTCAAAACATCCCAAGTTAAGCCTAATAAAATTTAGAGGAACTATCATTTTGCCCCCCAAATTATCACGTGCTTTTCAATTTAACCCTCATTCTTCGATTTATTTCAATTTTGTACCTAAACTTTCAAAAAATTAATCAATTTAACCCATGTCGTCACATTCCATCTACAATTGGATGGAATGTGTTGACGTGACACCAAAATTTATTTGAAATTTCATTTTACCTCCCAAACTATACCTTAAAAATCAATTTGCCCTCCAAATATAAAGAAATTAAATTTAAATATTTAATAAGAAATTTTTTATCTCAATAATGAAAAAATTAAATTTTAAATAATATATACTTTGCAAAAAAATAATAAAAAAATATAAAAATTCTCATTTTCAATTATTTTGAGACTATACAGCATGGATAATTTGAGAAATATGTCGTACCCGTACCAGGTACTTACCAACGTATAATATTTCTGCGTACGTACCGGGTATACAAAATATGTACTCAAATTTTTCTTTCTTAATCTTTGGCATACTGAGACATATTTAATATATATCCAAGTGTACCGTACCTCAGTTGAAAATAATATTTTTCTTCTACTACAAAGATAAATTTTTTTTTACTAAACTTCATTTTCATTTTTAGTTTTGTACTTAGTATGGTTTTAAAATTAAGTTATGATTTATAAGTTATTTAATGTAATAATATTTAATTTTATCTTGCTTTTGGCATTAAATGTCAATTGTATGTTGGATTTAACAAATTAAACTATTTAATCAATTTTTGAATTATTTCAAATTAAAAATAAATATTTTTTTACAAATGTATTAAACCATACCCATACTCGTACCCTATTTTTTTAATATTTTACCATGTCGATATACTCATATCGTATCAATACCAGTATTCACATCCATACTTGCGTTTCATAGGTCTCAAATTATCTCGAGTCGATCTTAGAGAAACTTATTGAGTCAAAAATTTCTTGACTACTCTATGTGTGTGTACGTGCACAATTGTAACTAGTTTATTACCCAAATTAATTTCAATAAAATTAATCGACTATAGACACCACATTTTTGACCGACCTTAAGACTCAGACGTCACCAACTGAGCGCT
Source organism: Camellia lanceoleosa (assembly GCA_025200525.1). Taxonomy (NCBI): domain Eukaryota; kingdom Viridiplantae; phylum Streptophyta; class Magnoliopsida; order Ericales; family Theaceae; genus Camellia; species Camellia lanceoleosa. The sequence continues at coordinate 133,236,292 of CM045765.1, forward strand.
CGGTGATGTTGCATATTGTGCTCGCTCTGAAGTTGCGGAGTCTCGGCTGCGAGCCTTGCCTTTGGACTTCGGGGCTCTTTTGTGTTTTGCCTCGGTTTGCGAACCGGATCTCGTTTTCTTTGTTTTCTCTTCCTGAAGGGAGGGAAAAGTCTTGTAGATCATCTCTCAGTGGCCGTAGACTACGTTTCGTGATCGTAGGCCATTTTTTCCGTTTGGAGTCCGGTTCTCGATTTTCGGAGCCGTCGGCCGTGTGCCTCGGTTCGGGACCGCTTAACCACTTCCGTTTGCTCCGGTTTTTGGCATACACCTTGTTTCCTCCCTTTTGAGGGACACTGTGGCCCAAGAGACCAACTTCGTGGTCCAACGCCACCTCCGGTGCTTAATAGTCAGTTTTCGGGCCCCCGGACCGCGCGTTTTGGCCCACGAACCTTCGTTTTGCATCGGTTTGGGTTCATTTTTTGCGGAGACCTTATTTTAATTGTTAGAGAGGTTGTAGGAAGGTGGGAGGCCAGCAATTGTTCTGAAATCCAGCTTTATTCCTTCATCGCTCTTCATCGCCCGTTTTCTTCACTAGAAAACTGATTTTTTTTCCCATCCTCGAGCCACTTTTTCTGACTTTCCACCACACCATTGTGTTGTACACACCTGGGAGGCCACCAATATGGATAGGCCGGCCAGTAATTCCCCCTGACCCTTTTGAGCCCCTCTAAAAAGCTGGTTTTTCTCTCTTCTGGTTCACTTTTTCCAGTTTTTGACCATACAGCTGTGTTGTACACACATGGGAGGCTACCTTTCTGGAGTGGCCGGCCAGCAATTTTGTTGACCCTTTTGACCCCTGGCCAGCTGGCCAGGGGAGGTGGTCGGCCGGCCACCTGAACCTTTTGCACCTGGCCGGCCATTCTTCTCTCTTTTGGTGCATTCCAGCTATGCCAGCTGTTTTGCACCAGACCCCTGCCCGAGGGTCTGCCCTTTTAGGGGAGAAATTTGAATTGGTTTTCCCCTCTTTTTTCTTGGCCTCTCTCCTCTATATAACCAACACCCCACCTCCATTTCTAAGGGTTAGAAAAAATCAGCCAAGGCTCACCACCCTCCTCCCTCCATTTTCACTATTCCAAGCTCCAAAACCTTAGTTTCTTGGCCATTTTGCACTACAACCCATAGCCTACCACCTCCATCATCCATTCCAGCCCCTTGGAAGTTATTTGCAGAGGTTGAAAGCTCATTTCCTTGGACCAAAAGCTGCTGGAGGTCGGCTCTTCAAGGGTAAGCACCTATTTCCCTTAAACTTGCATTTTTTTGCTTCATCTATAAGCTATACTTGCAAGAATTTTTGGGCTTCGACCTGAACTGAAAATAGTCTTATTTTGAGTTTATCTTCATGTTTGGTCAAGGACCTTTCTCTGTTTAAGGCCATTTGCTGCCCCTTTCCCTTTTATCTCTCTTTTAGGGCTATTCCTGCATGATATATTAGCCTTGCTTGTGAGTATTTCAGGGTTTCGAGTCAAAATGTAAAGTGTCTTATTTTGAGCCCCTCTTCAACTTTGTTGAAGGGCTCTTTACTGTTTGAGGTCAGCTGCTGCCTCTTGCTCTCTATCTCTCTTTTGGGGCTATTTTTGCACCATATTTTGGCCCTACTTGTGAGCATATTTGAGATTTTTCATAAACTGTAAAGTATCTTTTTTTGAGCCCCTCTTCAACTTTGTTGAAGAGATCTTTGCTGTTTGAGGCCTTTTGCTGCCCTGTTTGTTCAATCTCTCATTTAAGGCCATTTTTGCATCATGCTTTAGCTTCACTTGTAAACTTTTTTGAGATTTGTTATAAACTGGAAAAAGTCTTGTGTTAAGGCCCTCTTGATGTTTGATTAATGCAATTCCTTCGTTTGAGGTCATATGCTTCCTTGTATGCTTGATTGCCTCTTATTTTGAGCCTTACAGCTAAGCCTTGTTGTATGCTTTGTTTGGCCTTCTAGCCACTAGTGGATTTTCAGTGGCTAACACACTATTTTGAGCCTCAAAAGCAGAGGGGGGTCACCCCCTCTCACCTTATTTTGCTTAATGGTCTTTTTGGCCTTCCAAAGAGGCCCTATCTTGCATGCTTTGTTGACTGATTTCAGGGCCAATTTGGTGAGTTTTAGGGCTATCATATTTGATTTCCAGAGTTAATTTTGCCGTGCTAAGTATCCTTGATGCATGTGCTTAATAACCCCTTGTATGCCCTTCCAAAGGAGCCCCTCATTTTTACATGCATTGGCTGTATTTCCATGTTTATTTGGGCATATTTTCATATGTTTTGTTCACTGATTTTTGCTGGTTTGCTGAGATTTCATATGCTTCATATACATGCCATGTAAACCATGTTTGCTAGTCAAAGTTGCATGCTATTTTAGTCCATCATGCTAGCATCTTTTGGTCATGCTTTGAACTAGAAATGTTCATGTTTTGAGACTGCCTTGGCTCTGTCTTTGTGCTTCATAGTCAAATAATACATGCTTTGTATAGCTATAAGTCGATACATGTGCCTAGTTTTGAGTTTCGGGACCATTCCATGCATTGTGTGACATATATCCATGTTTCGGGACCACTTAGCATCATATTTCAGTACTGAAATTCACATGCTTGTATGCCATATTGCATCCTTTGCCATGCTTTGGTAGAGTGGCATTCTATGCCTTAGGTTCGGTCCTCGGTTTGCGTGCACATATGCGCGCATTTCGATAGTCTCATTTCCATCTTATGGCCACTGATATGAGTGTGGCTGAGGTCCACTCATGTTGGTATAAGTCCATCGTGCATTGTGTATGCCATTTCATTTCATAGCATTGTGTATGCTAGGTTGTATATTAGTTGCATGGTGCATGCCATCCCATTTGCATTATGTTTGGGATAGGAGTTAGCCCGAGCATGGGAAACGAGGGACGTTTCGTACTCCGAGTGACGGAACGTGTCTCAATTCCCGGTCGCCGACACTCCGGATTACCCATGATGGAGTTTAAGCCTTGATATGTTTTCGTGTGCATTCATTCCATATTGAGTCATGCAAATCGACTCCTCGGCCATTATGCATCGAGATGCGTGATTGGTGGCACGAGGATCAAAGACTACACTCCCTGAAGAGTAGTCAAGCATACATATGTGAAAATACATTGCCATGCCCCTTTCCTGCTCTCTGTTGCAGCAAATCAGAAACCGGCAATCTCTTGGGGTTTCGCGCAATATTCCAGGCTTAATTGTAAACAGAGACTAATTGGGGTATCGCAATAAATTTCCGCGCAAGGAAACCCGAACATGCATCATTCATCATCCGGAACAGAGTCGAGGCAATCCCTAGCTTGCATACTAATTTACTGCTTTCCTAGATTAATTTGTTAATTAATTAGGATTTTGTATTTATTCGATCTGTAATTATTCATTTGGGATTGTATATTATTTATTTGGACCCTCCGAGCGAGGGCACAATTGTAATAAGTGTGCGTGCGTGTGATGTATGTCTTCCAACCCTACGTCTTTTTCTTCCTTTTATTTACCAGCTTATGATGGTTAGATTAGGGCATGTTTCAATTAGCATACAGTATGATAGCATGTTTGCATTCATTCATCTATTTTGCATACACCGGACTCAGCGCATCATACTCACTGCATTGTATTTCAATTCCGAGTTGAATACATGTCAGCTGTAGTATTCCATATGCCATGTTTAGAATAACCGAGCCTATCTTAGTTGCATTCCTGCATGTGTTGCATTAGGCATTTCTGTATAGTTAGGATCATGCATGGATTTCTAACGTAGTTTCTGTTTTGGCTTGGAGTACTCAATAAGTTTTTACGCTTTAGCATCCTTGCATGTGTGTGAGTGACTGCCATGATAGCATGCTTACCATAAGGCTATTTGCTTATGTGATATAACTGCATGAATGTCTGTGGGTAAAGGTTGGGTTATTTGGATTGGAACAATGCATTGACTGTGAGTTTTAAGCCCACTAGATAGTGGCAAAACCATGTTTTTCTAAGCCCACCCGAGAGTGGCAAAATCTACATTTTAAGCCTACTTGCGAGTAGCAAACCATCTTTCAAAAACAAACATGAAATGTTTTGTTCCAATTCAAGCGACCTGGTCTATACTTGTATGCTGTGCGCATCACATAGTAAACCTAGGCTAATAATTGGAATAAGAACACATAATGTTTTCAAAACTAGATATCATAGTTAGTAGAGGCCGATCTTTGATCGGGCGAGCGGAAGTGCTCACGAAGTGACCTTCCCCAATCGTACCCAAGTTGCCGAGCCAAGGCAACTTTGGTGATGACGGACACGTGGCCTTAAGCAGCGAGTCAGGGTTTCTTAAATTTTTCAAAATAAAATATTTAGGTGGCGACTCTGTATCTGGCAAAGCAGTCCATGTTTGGCATTTCTTTCAAAAATCTATTTTCTCAAAACGATTTGCCGGATTTAGACTCTTTGGTTTAGATTGAGAACTGTAACAATTAGAGTCCTGAACTGTAGTGAGCCAAAATGAACAGAACGGGACATCCCTCTCGGGGCGTTCGGGGACGTCTACATCGACTAACAGTAATTTCAAAATTGAGTGGGAAAAAAATTTCAAAATTCAGTAAGTAACCAGTAGGGGTATGACATATTTGTCGAAATATCCATACTTCATAGTCTCAAGATAATTCTAAATGAGCACTTTTATATTTTTTTATTATTTTTTTGCAAAGTATATATTATTTAAAATTTAAAATTTTCATTATTGAGATAAAAAAAAATATTTATTAAATATTTAAATTTAATTTTTTTATATTTTGGCGGCAAATTGATTTTTAAGGTATAATTTGGGGGGTAAAATGACTCTAAATGAACTTGGGTGCCACGTCAGCACATTCCATCTAATTGTAGGTGAAATGTGACAGTAGGGGTTAAATTGAACAATTTGTTGAAAGTTCAGGTACTAAATTGAAATAAATCGAACTATGGAGGTCAAATTAAAAAAACGCGTGATAGTTTGGGAGGCAAAATGATATTTTCTCTAAAATTTAAAAGAAAACAGAATTTAACTTGATTTTTATACAAAAATTCCATCCAAAATAATATGATAATAGTATTTTTTTTTTTTTTTTAAGTTATAAGTTACGATAATTGATATTTTGGTTTGAAATCAAATGTCATAACAAAATATATCATTTTCAGACAAATTACGTTAGTAGTCTCTCTATTTTGGCCTTTGTGAAATTTTGGTCTCTATAATTTCAATTGGCTCAATTTTGACCTTGAATTTATAAGTTTGTCTCAATTTACTCCAATTGATTACAAATGTTAATATTTTTTAATAAAAAATACGTAAATAAGTGATATATGTCATATTTTTAGAAACAAAATTACAAACTTGGTCTACTTAATAAGTTAATCTCAACTAATTTAGTAATTATTTTTTATAAAAAAAATTTAAAAAAAAAAACACTAACAATATTATTAATTGGACAAAATTGACACAAAATCTAAAATTAAGAGTCGAAATTTAGTCAATGAAAAGTATAGGGATTACAATGATATAAGGGGTAAAATATAGAGACTACTGGTGTAATTTGTCCATCATTTTTCAAAAAAAAATTAAAAAATTAAAAAAATTATCTTCATATAAGTTATGAATAATTTAGAGTTAAGAGCTTTTTGGTGCCTCAAATCTGAACTCATTGATTACTAGTGAACTAGGATTGCATAATGAATCAAGCTACTGCATAATTAATTAGACTTGTTTCAAGAACCCATTGGGGAGATGCTGCTTCTGTATTGGTTGTTGCTATTGATGGGTGACCAAACAAGGTATAGAGATGATGGAAGAGTTCATCTTTAGAGTTTTTTTTGTTTGTTTTGTATGTTGGTTTGAGTCTCTATTTTGTTGTTTGTTATTTGGGTTTCTTTTAGGTTAGTCCCTTGCCAACTCTAGTTGGTTTGTTTTGTATGTTGATTAGTATTTCTTTTCATGTGAATACATAATTAGGACGAGATTTGTTTAACTTGAGTTGTAATGGGTGTAGCTTTCAATTACAATAATAATATTCTTTTCTTTTCTTTTTTTTTTTTTTTTGACTCAATAAAGAAAGGTTGAGGGAGCGATCAATGCATAATAATTTTAGAATAAATTATAAATATTGTTTCTAAAATTTGCTTAAAATATGGATTATTTTCTATGGTTTAAAAAATTACAAATACTACCTTATTAGAATTTTTTATTTAACATAACTAATTGGAAAAAAATGAATTATAACTACTCTCCTAAATAATAATAAATTTACTTAAATTCTTGAGTAAAATAATTTATGACATAATTAAAAATTGTTAATTAACTCGATAATTTATTAATAAAATGGATCATTTGTTATGAAATTAGAAATTTCAAGAGGCGATGTGTAATTTTCAAAATCACATGAGACAATTCGTATTTTAAACAAATTTCAACAGAAATATTTATAATTTATCCTGATTTTTATTGCCATCATCATAAGAGGTTTTTATTTATAGAGGAGTCAGACAGGAGGAACTTAAGCAATCTAAGAACATAGAATGACACAATCTAATAACAAATGATACACATTGAGAATCTGTAAACCTTCCCTCAAAACAAACTTTGGGCAAGTTTAAATGATAGTATGAAAATACATATTGATGTCAATAATACATAATCAATTAATATATCAATGAATAAATCTAGAGATTTGCTTATATGACTTGGAATACATAGCTAATCCTCGTAAGAATACATGCATTGAGTGTGCATATATCTTAATAGAGAAAAATTATATTATGCCCGCTCAAGTTGTTTTTATTAGTTCAAATAGTAAAATTCACTCTTTTTATATTAGTTTTTAAAAGGGGTATTTTTTTTTCAGGTCTCTGGTATTATGATTTTATAACATAAAGGACACTAAATATTTTCATAATGTCTAAGGTCCATCAATAATATATTCATAATGTCTAAGGTCCTTCAACCTTGATCCAGAGAAATTTATCACCAGAAAATTGGTCCAGAGAAATTCTGATCCAGAGAAATTTAGTCCAGAGAAATTTCAGAGAAATTTTAAATTTCTCTAGACCAAATTTCTTTGGAAAGTTTACAGAATTCTGAATTTCTCAGAATTTCTCTGGCCCAATTCTTCCTAGAATTTCTCAGCATTTCTCTACTGCATTGGCTGAGTCCAGAGAAATTCAATTTCTCTGGTCCAATTCTCTTCAAATATTTTTGATTTGCAAATTTCTTTAGTTTTCTCCCAGAGAAATTTCTAGCATTTCCTTGGACTCCAAACCAGAGAAAAACAATGCACACACAAAACACATTAAATAGAGAAAGAGAGAGAGGGGTTAAACAAATGTTGATACCTAGAAAAATGCAATGAAGCCTATTACAGATTCAAAAACTCTAATTTGATCATAGAAATACTCTTATAGGCCAACAACTGTAAACCCATATCCAATCCCAAGGATGATGAACTGAGGAGCTAACCAAAACACACTCATAGACAGATAACCAGAGAAATTTCCCAACCTAGAGAAATTCCTAGACAAACCTTTCTACAGTAATTCTCTCAACCCAGAGAAATTCTGGACTACACAACCCAGAGAAATTTCCAAAAAATACAGAAAAGACGAGTAATAATCTCTCACCACCAGAGAAATTACGGACTCCACCGGACTGCTATGTCGTTGGCGACAACATCGACACCAACCAAATCATCCCCGCCAAATACCTAACCCTAGTCCCCTCCAACCCCAAGGAATACAAGAAGCTCGGTTCCTACGCCCTAATTGGTCTCCCCTCCTCCTACCCAATCCGATTCATGGACCCCAACCAGTTCAAATCCAAGTACTCCATCGTCATCGCCGGCGACAACTTCGACTACGGATCGTCCGCCAAAGACGCTCGGTGGCGAGGCGGCGAAGTGCTGGCAGTGGTGGCGAGTCTACGCCAGATATTCTTTAGGAACTTCGGTGGCTCTGGCGAGATGTATCCGTTGCAAGCGGAGGTGAGGTCTCGTGAGGAGTGTAGGACTAGGCATGTGGTGTCCATTGTGCTCGGAGGGAACAAGTTGGTTAATCATCTGTTGAAAAGAGTATCGGATAAACAATTGGGGATGTTGGGCCGGTTATTGAGGCCGGTGGGATTTTCGCCTATGCGAGGAAAGCTGGGATGATTCCAACCGCCGACGACAAACGCCATCGCCCTCAGCCCTAACGCCGCCTGCGCCTTCGGTGTGTACCCAACCGCCGACGACAGACTTTCCGACCGGAGATCTTGCGGGAGCTTCGTAAATGCAAATCAGGAAATGCAAACTTTCATCTGTAGAGTTCCAAACTAGGTTGGAGGATGATAAAGAGGTGTAATATAAGGGTACGGGGTGAGGGACCTTAGACCACAACAAAACAGATTGTGGACCTAATCCATTACTAAAAGTTAGATAGGGATCCCAGACCGATTTTCCCTTTTTAAAAATAAGAAAACAAATATTAATAAATTATTTGAAACAATACACAAAGACAATAAAAAAATATAAAAAATAAAAAAGTTTAAGAACCCTTACAAACTATTCAGATTTTTTTAAGTGAATGATTATGTGGTAAAAATTAAATTTACATAATATGAAATCTATATATAAAATAAATTTAAATAATAAGATGATAATTTTAAATAATTTATGAGTAAGTAAGAGGCAATTTCGGAAGCTAACTAAAAGCTAGTTTTTAACTTCTAACTCATTTTAAGTTACATCACTTTTCATATTTTTTACGCACAAAAAATCAAAAAAAGTCAAAAAGCATTAAAAAATGCACTTTTAACCAACTTTCCAAATCACTCGTAAGTTCGCAATATTACTATTAAAAAAGGATAAATTACAAATACACTTTTTAAAGTTTGCTTAAAATATGAATTGTCTCCTGTGATTTGAAAAATTACAAATACCTTTCTGTCAGAATTTTTTATTTAACAAAATTAATTGAAAAAATAAAATTTCTAACTGTTTACCTATATAATAATAAAATTATCTGAATTATTAATTGAAATAAAATTTTAACATTATTAAAAACTGTTAATTAATTTGATGATTTATTAATAAAAAGACTTAATATGAATTAAAAAATTTAAGAGATAAAATATAATTTTTAAAATTATAAAAAATAATTTATAATTTAAATAAACTACATAGGTGTATTTGTAATCTACCTTAAATAAAAAAAGAAAACTTCAATTCTCCAAGGACGGAGATGGTACAGGTCATAATCAGAGGTGGAGAGTGGGTCCAAAACCTAACCCACATCTGAGCAGTCACTTATAGTAATCGCCATCCTCCACTACACACCAGTGGGCAAGAGATTCCAATTTGGCAAACTATGAAAGAAACCCAACACTCACGTTAAAAGGATTGTTTGCTGCTCAGCCTCAGCCTCAGCCTCATCTGAGAAGAGAAGAAGAAGAAGTGATGGAAAAGAAAAGAAAAAGAAAAGAAAGATGAGAGAGAGAAAGAGAGAGGATTAGGGGGGGACCAAAGCATCAAATCCAAGCCAACTGTACACATCAAAGGCTGACCACATCGCACCCCAAACAATGTGCAGACAAGGATCTCACACTCCCTATGGTTTTGCTGCTTTTTAATTTCTTTAGAGCATTGTCCCACTGTTTCATACTAGCATCTACCTGCAGGTTCCCATCATAGTTGCTTGTACACTATTGCCCCTCTCTAAATTTATGTTTCATTAGGTATATATATATATATTCTTTTTAATGACGAAAAACTTCTTTAAAACGGTTAAATTGAATTCGTTTCTACCTAATAAATTTTGAATACCTATAAGACATCAATTAAATCCAAAAAATCTCTATGAGACAATAATGCTATTTGGTAGAATGATTGAAAAATTAACTTTATAAACTTTACGCTTAAACAACTTATACTTATAACTTTCAAATTAAGTTGATTTCTAACTTATTCTTAAAGCATCTCTGCCCACTCAAAGAATAAGTTCGATTTCTAACTTTCAAAAACTATAAGCTATAAGTTTAAGCTAAACCAAACACATCAAAATAAACTAAATTAAATTGAAAAGTTTAAAATAGTGATTATAAATCTAAAAAGCAGCACAATGCCAAATTAGATCCATCTCTGCATAGTAAACTCCGAATATCTACCATCATTGTAAATCACAAATATCAAATAGGCTCAAGAGCTACTATTAATAGTCAAACTAAAGATATCTCAATTTACAGTTTGTCCAAAGTTTAATCCCTTTGCCACTTGGATAACTATGACTTTTCAACCAGCTAGACTCAAAGGAGGCATTTAGAAAAATAATAAGAAATAAGGTTTTCATATTCTCTAAACACATTGTTTATGCATATTTTTAAATGCATTGTTTATTCATATATATAGTATCATATTTCTTATGTCCCCAAGCCCAAGAGAATGTGAATGAATTCTTTGTATCACATATAATAATTCCCACTAATCTATCATGCACCCTAGTTTATGCATATATAGCATATCATTTGTGATATCCAAGAGAGAATGTGAATAAATTCTCTTATTATATAATGCTGACAATGTTTTTTTTTTTTTCTGAAATTTTATGTATTTTTTTTTTTTTAATCAGAATCACATGACAATAATATTTTATAATTAAAAGGCATTGATGTGTTCTTTATTTCTAAAGTAAGAAGTTCACAATTCAACTACATCATTCTATATTAATTTTATATTATGTATATCAAAATAATATAACAGTGATATTTTATAATTAAAAAACATATTGATGTGTTCTTTATTTTTGAAATGATATAGGCTCACAATGTAACTACATCATTCTATATATATATATATATATATTTTCCTATTTGTATTGCATTATTGATAGTACACCATGCAATCCCCATATGATGACTCAGCTATAACGTACCTCACTTTGTACTTTGTATTTGTAATGGGTGAAAAGGATACCATACTCGATTGTGCTTGCAAGCTATGAATATATATTAGGAAAAATTGCAAATAAGTCAGACAATTTTAAAATAATTTCACTACAGGTGTGCAAGTCTGACACATGAAAAAAACTTGCACTAAGCCTTGGTTTGGTAAATATATTGGGACTTAACTAAGCACTGGGACTAAATACACACATAAAGACAGAAAAAAGTTACAAAATCACAAAATGACAAAACACTTGACTTCTGATGCAAAATTATCAAATTGACCCATATACAAATAAAAAGTTAAAAAAACATCATTTCCAAGTGGAGGGCAATTTTGTCATTCCAATGTAAAAAAGCCAAAAAACCAAACAAAAGTACCAAATGAACAAAAAAATTTCAGGCTAAAAAAATTAAAAAAATCAAAAAGTTAAGTTTGCCAAACGACACCTTAGACACCAAAAAAATTTGCACTACTACGAAAATAAAATTATTTTCTCACTATTCAAGTGAAAATAAATGACAAATGGTGTACATAAAGAGGAAAAATTATATGGTAACCTTGGGATAAATTCATGTGATGATCCCCGACTTATTTTTATTGATTGAAATAATAAATTGACCACTTTTATGTTAACTTTTAGAAAACAATTGGACAAATGTTATACATTAAGTGGTATTTAGCATTGTCCCAAAACTACCAAATAACTTCTTCATAAACGGGGCTGAAATACTCAGGTTTCATAATAGTGGATATTTTTATAAGGAAAAAACAAAAAGAAGCATAACATTAGTAAACAGAATTAGGTGGCTGCTAATTCCTCACCAAAATTTGTAAATAGTACACTAAAATGAGGACAAGGCTCAGTTGAGTTCTTTATAATAATCAAAATATTTTTTTCCCTATAAATGACAAAATGATTCTCTTTTTTTTTCCCCAATGTTTCAAAAAAACTCATTTCTTATTTTCGCCTGATAATACTAATTGATCCAAAACACTCGTTCCTTGATAGTACCTATCGATACTTTCAAAGTTCGAGAAAGAATAAATCACTCAATTTCCTTCAAAATGTAAAAAATGATTGGAATTAATGCTGTGTTTGGTCGAGGGATTTGAGGAGGGATTTGGAAAGGAAAATAGAAAAGGTAGGTGAAATGTGAAAAAAATATACCTACATTTCACATAGTTTCACACACCTTTTCCCTTTCCCTTTCCAAATCCCTCTCCAAATCCCCCAACCAAACACAGCGTAAGTGAATAAAATTATAGAACTAATTGTCTTCGTACAATATAGGTAATAAATAAATCTAAATAATCAATTGAAATAAGAATAATGATAGAGATGAAAGTTTTAAAATAGAATAAAAAGAGATTAGGGTTCATGAAAATAAAATATAAAAAATCAATCTATTCCCCTCATGCATGTTCAAAGAATCTCCCCTCTATTCCCTTCACATATGGTCAGATGGACCGTTGCTTATGGCATTTTCCAGTGCCTTATGTCCTGTGGGCCCTTTAGAATGCTTTATATCTACACAATCATGACATTGGTAACATTATATAACATTATGATATTAATAATGTACAAATTTTGGTCAGTTGAGTAATGATATATAAATAGAAATTTTCTACAAAATTTTTATACAGAAAGATGTGGTTTCATTTTTAACTAAAACACCCTTCATTATAATTTATAATTTCAACTACTGTCATTGTCACATCATTCTGATTGAATTTTTTTTGTAAGAAAATTATGTTTGTAAATCATTTTACTTATTATACGAGTAATAAAACCTATTAAACTAATATGATTATAATTTATGAAAGGATAAACACAACATAATAAACAAATGTCATGATTATATTAAACAAATCTGAGAATGAAAGCAAGCAAAAATATATAGATATAGATATGATAATGTTAGTGACAAGGGTCATTCTCTACTAAGCTGTCAAACAGGTCATGTTGAGTTTGATATTAATATATAGTACAGACAAATTATAGAATTGATAGTTGCATAAATTCTCAATGTCATATCTTTGCATAATTTTCTTTGATCTTATATTGATTTGCTTACATCACCTAAATTCTTTTCACTTGCAACTCTTTTCTTCCTAAAACATCATATTAGTCAATAAAATCAATTTATAATACTTGATCAAGGCACTTCAACAAAAGACAAAATAAATAAATAAATAAATAATCAAGAATTCGACTCTTCTCATATGCTAGTGGAAGTCTTTCCCCACTTGTCTTTGAATTTTATTATTATTATTATTATTATTATTATTATTATTATTATTATTATTATTATTTGTAATTGAATTTGTAGTTTGATTGTAATATTATATTGTTGGACTTTTCTATATAATTGAACGTTCAATGTGATATAAATTTGAATTCTTTCCTTTAAAAAAAAAAAGAAAAAAGAAAAGGGCATTGCTTCTTTGACCTCAAGTGACCAAGAAGACTCCCACTTGATGTCGACTGTGATTCCAATCCAATCCACCGATGTTCTGGTCTTGATTTGTTTTTATTTTATTTTTTTGGTCATTGTCATGTCATTAGTGCTCCATTAGAGCACCAAAATTAGTGGTTTAAATCATTGCTAGAAAAAAAACCTATAGCAAGTGCAACCAAGCCAAATTCCAACCTAATTATGCTCTCACAAACACGTCGTCAAGTCTTTGTTTATCAATAATTACAAATGTTTATCTAAACTTTTTGTATTTATTAAGTGTCTTTTCCCTTAAAACAAATTATGTTGTTGTAATAGTTGTACTTGTTGGATCTAATATGTTGTAGTAGTTTCCTCTATTACTTCATTCTTTAATTTTTGCTTTCATTTTTCAACAACTTTATTCTTTAATGGAGCAAGGCGGTTTTTTTTTTTTTTTTTTTTTTTTTTTCAATTACCTAAAAACATTATGTTTTACCTAAAAATATGAAAGTGTGATCCAAATTTAATTCATACATGAACACCACAATACATCATTTGAATCTCAACTCACCCCTTCATTTATATTTTGGGTCATTTTCCTGGAATAGAATTCTGGGTACTAAACTGTTCCTAATTATTTCTTAATATACTCACCAAAAAATAAATAAATATGACTCAGCTTGGTTGGCCCACATAATCATGTTTTATGTTAACATAATTATAAAAGGGTCAAACTTGCAATAATTTTAATTTAACCACAGACAATGTTACGAAATCCACTAATCAAGCCACATGTTACCAACTTAGGGGACCATTCTACCGCAATGGTCTGTAACATGATTTGTGGTCCTCTTTGTGTACTCCCGGGACAAGTACTACATGGTAGTTCACTTTTATGATGATTATTCATCTATACAGTAAGATTCATCACTTCTGTATCGTTATTTCAGGAGATAACAAGTCTCTATTAATTGATAATTAATGTAAAGTATTGTTTCAAGAGTACCTGATAATTTATTTTTGTAGGGGTTGGGGTTAGCAACAAGAAGGAAAAATGCTGGGGAAGGAACTAGGAAGGGCGAAGACTGGTAAGTGTGGGGTTGGTGGGAGCTAAGAGGGGTGACCGGAAGCTGGAGAGGTTGAGCAGGGAGGAGAAAGAAGAGAGGGAAGAGATAGAGGGATTAGGGTAAAATGAAAGGGGCAATTATGTCAATTCCTCCATGATTTTGTAATTTCTTTTTTTATTCCCATCGCTTTTGCAATTACTTCTACTTCCAATTTTTCAGCAATTTTCCCCAATTTTTTCCTGATTGTGTTGTCTATCAAACATAAGGAAAAATTATTGGGTGTAGATAGGATACCACGTGGCATATCACATGATGCCTTCAACCAATCACAAGCACTATGCCCTCCCATGTTGTCTTCTCATCACCCAACACATAAATGTAGCCTCCACTCATTCAACCAATAAGAAAAGAGAAAGGTACCATATGACATCTATCCTATCTGCACTCAAAAATTTCTCGCATTCTACCAGAATCAAACAATTCGTGTGCTTTGGGAAAATAGGCCTCCTTGGTATTATTGTTAGAACTCCATTTGCTGAGTAATTGTTTAGCCCAAAACTACGTTCTAAAGTGGGCCTACTTATCTTAAAAGCAAATACAAATTTTGATTGAATACTGACTTGGGTTGGGCCCAACCACAATTGAGCCTCCGAGACCATGACACTCTTGGCAGTATACTTAGTCCAAAATTTCGCCCAATCTACCTCTAGACAAATCCAAATTTAGACCTACCCTTTCCAACAAAAATAAATAAAATTATAAATTAATTAAACCCTACATTTGAGCACATAAAAGGCCGGCCTCAGTGGATATTTGTGATACACAAACTATCTTCTGCCATGGACAAAAAATCTCCAAATCAATCCATTACAAATCAAAGCCCAAGACTCATCATACTAGATTTTCAATGGACCAAAAAGCCCGTATCAAAATAGCCCATCAGAAAAGGTTGGCTTTGGTCGATATGCGTGATACACAAACTATCTTTTGCCATGGACAAAAAAATCAAAATCAATCCATTTTAAATCGAAGCCAAGACACATCATCCTACATTTTCAATGAACCAAAAAGCCCATATCAAAATGGCCCATCTGATCCATCATCGACACGATTTTGAATCCAATTTGAACTTTTGAATTCTCTGGGCCCACTTTTGTCTCATCAAAACATCAAGGAGGCCCACAGCAGATACGACAAGGATTGTACAAGTAATGGACCCACGTGGCATCACATTACAGACACCACAAAGTGTTAAGACAGTTTGTCCTCACTCGAAAAATCCTGAGCATATATATTACGGAAAGCAATGTTAAAAACTTCAAATATTTTATTAAATAATCTATTAATACTGTGTTTGGTTGGGGGATTTGAGCAGAAATTTGAAAAGGAAAAAGGAAAAGGTGTGTGAAACTAGGTGAAATGTAGGTATATTTTATTCACATTTCACCTAACTTTTCCTTTTCCCTTTCCAAATCCCTCTTCAAATCCCCCAACTAAACACAGTGTAAATGTTTCATAATGTAAAAATCATATAAGACCTATATGTTATGTTTGATTCACAAGAGTAATAGTGAAGTATTAATAATCCTATCAAATTAGTGTGGTATTCACTATCTCACCCCTACCCAATTACTAATAATCCTACAAAATTATTAGATTAATTATCAATTAGATTAATAATCCTAAACCAAAATGTCAAAGTAAACATAGGACATCCTTCCAATCAAACATGTCCATATAAACTTCACACCTATATAATATATTTTTAGTAAAATATTTAAAGTATCTAACATTTTTCTATTACATAATATAAGTTCAAGTTGAGTCCATAGATGTACAACATATAGACCCAGCATTTTGCTATTACAGAATCTAGGTTCAAGTTGAGTCCATAGATGTACAACATATAGACCGTGCCTGCAAATAGTCCAAATTAGGGGTTTATTTAACTATTTTTTGGCCGAGCCTTTCTCCAGTTCAAAAAAATAGAGTGTAGTATAGACCCGTGAACTCATCACGACTCTTATTTTAATGATTTGATTCATTTATTTATCAATTCTATATATAGATTATTGATGAAAAAAATTAAATTGATGCAATTAACATAGCCATGAGCTCACCACGGCTCTAGACCTGTGAGCTCAATAATTTTTTGGCCAAGCCTTTCTCCAGTTCGAAAAATAGAGTGCAGTATAGACCCGTGAGCTCACCACGGCTCTTATTTTAATGATTTGATTCATTTATTTATCAATTCTATATATAGATTATTGATGAAAAAAATTAAATTGATGCAATTAACATAGCCATTTGATTGACATGTCATAAAAAATGAGTGATAAATATGATTTCAAAAACACACTATCTATTTTTCTAGAACAAATATGATGAAATCATGTGATTATAATTATCAGATCAATTAGATGTTTTTTATAAATGATCTACATATAAAATCTTACAAAATAAATGCATTGAATTATCAAAATACGACCCATGATAAGCTTACGAACTCGAACAAAACCCTCTAGTCCACCCAAAGAGAACCCATCTCCTTTTCTTTTTCTTTGCAAAGAAAATAACTCCATTGGTCATTAAAAAGGGAAGTAGGATAAGGACTTTTAGAAGTGGAACATAAAGAAAGACAGATACGTGAACATCAAACACAGCACCTAAATAATTTAACTATTAGCTGTATATTATTATAGATATATCTTATCTATTTGTATTGTATCTCTCTCTATCTCTATCTCCTTCTATGCTTATCTCTATCTTTTCTGTACCTATCTAGGTTTCCTTTCTGCCTATATATACAGGCTTCTCCTATTGTATTATTCATTCAATTCAATATATAGTTTCTCTTTTCTCTTCTTTCTCTATTTTCATAATATGGTATCAGAGCCTAGGTTCTCTCCTAACCTCTTTTTTTTTTCTGGTTCTATCCCCGATTGGTTTCTGCTAGCTTTTGTGTATCTAGTTCCTCTCTGTTTCAATGATTGGACTACACCAAACTCTTCGTCTCTTCAAGAGGAAGCAAAAGCCACCAAAATCACCACCATCGGACAACACACGCGCATCACCACTTCCGCCACCGATTTTCCTCACTTCCGGCTTTCTCGCAGCGTGCCTTGTTTGGTTTAGCCGCTAACGTCGCCAATTTATTCAATTACCGACGTCACCTCTTAGCTCGGTCAGCCGACTTCATCACTAAGATCTTGTCGACGTCAGCCCTATTTGTTCCTAAGGTTTTTTGGGCTTCTGAATCTGTTGGTGACCTTCGTTTTGGCAATTATGGATCGTACTGACAATGTCCAATCTATTCCTATTATACTTGATGGGTCTAATTATGTTAGTTGGGCCCAAGCTCTCTCTAGCTTCATTAAAGGGAAACGCCTTTGGCGGATTATTACTGGTACTCTTTCCAAACCCAACCAAAAGGAGAATGAGACGAACTCTGCATTCGATGACCGTCTTGACGAATGGGAAAGTAAGAATTATCAAATTATCACATGGTTCCGGGCTACCTCAGTTCCTTCCATCAACCTTCAATTTGGATGCTTTCAGGACGATGACTCCCTTGCCTTTCCTGCCAAAGCAATTTGGGATTTTTTGAAGGAACGTTATCAGACCGCTGGCCATGCTCATCAATATCAACTGTTGCAGACTCTTCATCACATGCGCCAAGCACCCGGTCAGTCTCTCAATGACTTCCTATCCCACATGTCGTCCATTTGGGACCAGCTCGCTCTTTCTGAACCTCAATGGGCTCATTCTGATGATGCACAACTATTTATTACTTATCGGAATCATCAACGACTATTACAGTTTCTTATGGCTCTTCATAGCACTTTTGAGCCCGTGCGTGCTTCTTTGCTTCATCGTTTGCCCTTGCCCACTTTAGAGCAAGGCATTATTGAGCTCCTATCAGAGGAGACTCGTTTTGGGAGTCTCATATCTCACAACATGGATTCTGTTCTTGTTACTCCATCTTCTCAGAGTTCCTTATTTTCACAGCCACTCATATGCAGTTATTGTCGCAACTGGGGCCTGCTAGCCAATCACTCTCTTGTTCACTGCCAGGTTCGCGAATGCTTGACTTGTCATAAGACTGCTCCGGGCCATCTCCAAAGCAATTGTCCTCGAGCTCCCTCCACTACTTCATCTAAGAAAGGGGCTTCTCGTTCTGGGTCTCAGTCCAAATTTAACCACGATTCTCGCTGTGCTGCTGTTGCCTCTAAGGGTTCTTCTGCTCCTTCTTTCTCTATGGATGATGTTGAGTCCATTATCCACCAGGTGCTCAACAAATCGGGTACTCCTCCTTCTACTGCTCTTTCAATAACCGTAGGTAACTCTTCATGGTATTTTGATTCCGCATGCTGTAATCACATGACTTCTGACTCCACTCTATTTTCTTCTTTGTCATCATCCTCTTCTGCTCCCACTATACACACTGCTGATGGTTCTCATATGCCTGTTAGTCATATTAGCCAAATCTCTACTTCCACTGTGTCTCTTTCTGATGCTTACCATATTCCTTCTCTTAAAATGAACCTTATCTCTGTTGGTCAGTTATATGAACTTGGTCTAACTATTACCTTTTTTACTAATGGTTGTTTGGTATAAGACCCTCAGACGAAACAGATCCTTGGGATAGGCAGTAAGCATGGACGTCTGTTCGAGCTTATCCATCTTCGCAGTCCGCACAAATCATCTCTTGTTGCTGTTGCATCTACTATGTCTCATTTTCATCTTTGGCATTGTCGCTTAGAACATGTCTCTTTTAGTCGTTTAAAAAATTTAGTTTCTAGTAGTCAGTTAGGTCGTGTCTGTCTTGACGATGTCGATTGTTTATCTTGTCAAATTGCTAAACAACCTGCATTACCTTTTAATAAAAGTAATTTTATTTTTACTGTTCATTTTGATCTTGTGCATTCAGATATTTGGGGACCTTCCCCCACACCTATCATGGGGGGGGTCTAGATATTTTGTGATTTTTGTTAATGATTTTTCTCGCTATACTTGGTTTTTTCTTCTCAAAAATCGCTCTGAACTTAAACAGATTTACTATGATTTCTCTGCTATGGTCCACACTCAGTTTTCTTATACTATTAAGCTTTTTCATTCTGATAATGCTAAGGAGTACTTGAATTCTGATTTTCTTTCTTTTCTTCGTGCTCATGGTACTCTTTCTCATCGATCTTGTATAGGCACTTCCCAACAAAATGGACGAGCCGAAAGAAAGCACCGTCATATTCTAGACACTACTCGAGCTCTTCTCATTTCTTCTTCTTGTCTTGAAAAATTTTGGAGGGAAGCTGCCCTCACTGCCATCCATACCATCAATCGAGTCCCTACCCCTGTAATAGCTAACACAACTCCTTACGAGTGTTTGTATGGTTCTCCTCTTGATTATACCACTCTTAAAGTTTTTGGTTCTGCTTGTTTTGTTCTACTTCAGCCTCATGAACACACTAAACTAGAACCTTATTCTCGTCTTTGTTGTTTTCTGGGGTATGGTATCGAACATAAAGGGTATCATTGTTAGGATCCCATCTCCAAGCATCTTCGTATTTCTCGTTATGTGGTTTTCTGGGAACACAAAATGTTCTCCACTCTTTCCAAGCTTCACCTACCACAGTCCACCCACTCACCGGTCTTTACTGATATTTCTATAGATTTGTTTTCTGATGACTTTGATGCAGATTCTGGCCCCATGCTTCCACAGCCGCCTACACCTATCGTCCATCCTAAGGATCCTGTGTCAGCTGATGGCCCTACGCCTTCTCCGGCTCCGGTGGAGGTTCCTCCGGAACCTATTTCCATTGAGGTTCCTCTTCCACCTGAGCGTCATTCTACCCGCGTAAGGCAACCTTCTGTTCTTCTCCGTGATTATATTGTTGGTTCCACTGTTTTTTGCTCTCATGAACCTACTTCTTATCAAGAAGCTTCTTTTAACCCTCTTTGGCAACAAGCTATGACTGATGAACTGCAGGCTTTTAATTAAACTCATACCTGGGATGTGGTTGATCTTCCTCCTGGCAAGCATACTGTTAGTTGCAAATGGGTTTACAAGATCAAAGCTCATTATGATGGTTCCATTGAGCGTTACAAAGCTCGCATTGTTGCCCGGGGATTTAGTCAAGAATATAGGATTGACTATAAGGATACATTTGCTCCTGTTGCCCGTCTTACTTCAGTTTGCAACTTATTTGCCGTTGCTACTGCTCACCACTGGCACCTTTCTCAGATGGATGTCAAGAATGCATTTCTCAATGACGATCTCACTGAGAAAGTTTATATGCAACCTCCTTTTAGTTCTTCTGTTCTCTCAAACAAGGTTTGCAAACTCCGCCGTGCTTTATATGGTTTGAAACAAGCTCCACGTGCCTGGTTTGCCAAGTTCAGCTCTACCATTCGTGACTTTGGTTTTTCTTCCAGTACCCATGATTTTGCCTTGTTTATCCGTAAGACGAAGCGCGGGACTATTCTCCTTCTCCTCTATATGGATGATATGATTATCACTGGAGATGACACAGTGGGTATTTCTAGTCTCAAACAGTTTTTCCATCGCCAATTTGAGATGAAAGATTTAGGTGCACTTAGCTACTTCATTGGCTTGGAAATTTCTCAAGATTCCTCTGGTTATTTTCTTACTCAGGCCAAGTATACTTCTGATCTTTTAGCTCGTGCTAGCCTTTCCGATTGCAAGACTGTTACTACTCCAGTTGATCCTCAAACTCGTCTTACACCTCTTGACGGCCCCCTATTGTCAAGTGCAACTTTATATCGTCAGTTAGTTGGTAGTCTTGTCTATCTCACAGTTACTCGTCCAGATATTGCTTATGCTGTTCACATTGTTAGTCAATTTATGACCGCTCCTCGCTCTCCACACTATGCTGCTCTAGTTCGCATTTTGACCTATCTCAAAAGAACTTTGTTTCATGGTTTTCACTATTCCCCTCACTCTTCTCTACAGCTGCATGCCTTTTCTGATGCCAATTAGGCAGGGGATCCTACTGATCGTTGTTCTACTACTGGGTTCTGCTTCTTCTTGCGCACCTCTCTCATTTCCTGGCGTAGCAAGAAGCAAACCCTTGTTGCTCGTTCTAGTACCGAGGCTGAGTATTGTGCTCTTGCAGACACTACTCAGGAGCTTGAATGGCTTCGTTGGCTTCTTTCTGACATGGGTGTTTCTCATTCAGCTGCCACTAATCTTTATTGTGACAATCAAAGTGCTATTCACATTGCCCATAATGATGTCTTCTATGATCGCACCAAGCATATTGAGATCGATTGCCACTTCATACGACAGTATGTTACTAGTGGCTATGTTCGTCTTTTCTTTGTTACCTCTGCTGATCAGACCGCCGACCTCTTCACCAAAGTTCATCTTCTAGGCCGCTTTTCTAATCTTCTCTCCAAGCTCAAATTGATATCTGACTTACCACCTTGAGCTTGAGGGGGGGGTGTTAGCTGTATATTATTATAGATGTATCTTATCTATTTGTATTGTATCTCTCTCTATCTCTATCTCCTTCTATGCTTATCTCTATCTTTTCTGTACCTATCTAGGTTTCCTTTCTACCTATATATACAGGCTTCTCCTATTGTATTATTCAATTCAATATAGAGTTTCTCTTTTCTCTTCTTTCTCTATTTTCATAACATTAACAAAAAACCAAAGAACCAGATTACTAAAACAATAACAGTGAAGACAACAATACAGTTAAAGATCATGAGAAGAGCAGACAAAAAATTAAACCCAACAGAGAGCTAAACAAGACAGACACAAAACTCACCAACCACGACCGTCAAAACAAAACATTACACCATTGTCATTTTCCAATAAACCAAGGTATATCAATGGCATAAAAAGATGTGTTACAATGATTCACAGATTAATATACGGCTACATATATATACATCAACTAATTCAATCACTGCTCAAATGAGTATCCCCACCAAGTCGATTAATCCAGAAATCTTCATGCATCAGGATTAGTTTCTTGTAGATTTTATTTCTTTCTTTTGTTTTAACTCACAAAAGAACAAAAAACAAAACAGAACAAAAAAAAGAAAGAAAGAAATCCATCTTAATCAACCAGAATATCTTTTCAATGTTCCCTCAAAAGATGCATTTTTTTTTTTTTGCTTTTTGTTTTTTCTTTGAACTATACATAACAAAGATTTGAGCTTAAAATTATATGGACATTAGAGAAAGAGCTTTCGTCATTCAAAAGGGACCCAGCCCAAATGTGATAATGAATATAGTACCATGTCATAGATAAAGCTAGGTGGCCACTATGCTGGAAATAAATTGACTACACTAAATGCAGATTTAAAATAAATGGAAGAGGCAAAATAATGTGCAAGGACATATAAAAGTAGACACAGGTACAGGACTAGTCCAACCAGATCTGAGCAAGTTTTATTTAACCATTGGCCCATGCAAGTATTCTCCTTTCACTTTTTTAATCATACACCTAAAGAAATTACAACTGTCAGGAAAAAGGACTTCCAATCACCACTATGTAGAGAGAGAGAGAGAGAGAGAGAGAGGCTCCACCAACATAGTGGGAAAAATTGGTAGTTTCTAATGAATCTTGAATGTTAAAGAGAAAGTGGAGGATGTGGGGTATCCAGTGCATGTGAGGGAAATAATGCTGGTGGATCGGTGGCTTGGCAGCAGAGGCAACAACTATGGTAACTTAGATTTCGCTAACTTACAATGAAGATCTTAATAAGCTAGTCAAAATTGATTTTGATAGAGTAGAATGGAAAAACATGATTTATATAGTCGATCTTAAGTGGTTCGAAGAAAATAGAATTACATCAATGATAATTATTTATCAAGTGAAAAATAAATATATAAGCAATGATAAAACAAAATAAAAACAATTGGTAGAAATAAAAAGGCTGTGGTGCGGGTTCAAATCAAAGCTTGTGCACTAAGGTTCAAATTAGGGATGAAATTGAGATTGTAATTTAGTATCATATCTAAGAAGATCATGTTGGATTTATTTTCTAGTGTGGCTCAATAGCCTACATATTTTTACATGTTTTATTTTATTTGAACTCTACAATTAGATAAAGCCAATATTATATATAAAGTTCAGTAATTAAAATTTTAATATAATCACTCTTCTAAGATAAGAATGAAACCTTGATGGATTATGAATTCTTCTGATAGAGTTTATTTGGCCCTCTTCTCTCCTCTATATAAGGATGGGTGACTCCCCTTTCATATCATGAGTATTTTTCCATCACTTTAAGTTTTATAGTCATCCTAATTAAGAGAGACAGAGAGAAGAATGTGAGCCAAGAATTAAAGGTTCAACTCTAAGGGGTATTTTCTCAACTATTCTAATTCAATGGCTGATAAAGGTATGTTCGTTTTATTCTTGAATTGTATTAAATTTAAAATCCTGTTAAGTTTAATTCCGCATTATTATTATAGTTTCATGTATTATTAAATCTTACAGATCAAACACAGAAAAATCTGTATGATGACAAATTGAAGTAAACTTGGAAAAGCATAGAGATTACTAAAAATCATACCAACTGATTATTAGTAAATGCTTCATGTCATAGTGTTTACTTATGCATATATCCGACATGTCTTGTATAATAAGGCCTCGTTTGAGAATAGGCTATTTTAGTAACTTTTTGGCTAAAATATGAGGTAAAAAAATTAATATGTTTGAGATGACTTTTTGATTTTTTACGAAAAGATGTGAAAAAAGTAGAGAGAAGAGAATTTTTGACTTTTTTTTATTAAATTTTTGATTTTTTAATGACTTTTTGAATTTTAGGTCAAAATGTGATGTTGCCAAACGAGGCATAAATAACCCATGTAAAAAAGTTAAAAGTGAAATATAGCTAGATAATGTACCTAAAAAAAAAAAAATATAGCTAGATAAGTCATGACTCTTTGAGCTCAACTTAAACTCAGCTTCTTACCCTTCACTAATTGTCTCAGAGAAAGATTATCACTGCATTATCACTGCATTTACTTCACTTTTTTATTTCACCTTCTGTATGTATTCATGCAATCAACGCCATGTGTACACGTGGGGCCATCACATTTGATAAGTGGTGGAAACTCATCTTGCCACATAGGAAATGAAATATTTTGGTGAAAATTTTTGCCACATAGGAAAAAATAAATAAATAAATAAATATTTGAAGATTGTGGCCCTCACAAAGGTCCTGTTCTGTTTTTCACCATTCTCCCAAAGTTTCAATCTTCATCATCTTCTTCTTCTTCTACAACTACTATTTTCTACTCAGTTTCCTTGTTGTTCTCTAAGATGGAAACCATCAAAGCTGGAGGAAAGAGACGCATGAAAGAAGTGGAGGGGGACGAGGAGGAAGAAGAGGAAGACGAAGATGTTGTAGAGTTAGACTGTGGGGAGGATAACAAGAAGATGAGAGGACCATCCGGCAGGAAAGGATCTAGCAGTGGAGGATCAAGGCAGCGTTGTTGTCAGGTGGACAACTGTACAACTGACATGAATTATGCCAGGTCATACCACCGCCGACACAAGGTCTGTGAATTTCATGCTAAGGCTCCAGCTGTTGATGTTGCTGGGCTCCGCCAACGTTTCTGCCAGCAATGCAGCAGGTTGGAAAACCCTAATATTTATAGTTTCTATATCTCTTTAGATCTCAACTTAGTATGTGAACAAAAAAATTTGTGTTAGAGGTGGTCAATAAATGATTTCTCAGGTAGAAGTAACTATGACAAACAAAGAGATGTTAATTGAACTTACCTATTAATCCTTGAACAAATTAAGTAACAGTATGGTGATATATTGAATGAAATGTAGAAGAACTAACACATGTGGAAGTACAAAATCATTATGCATAATTCAGAGAAGTGAACTTAATATTGAAAATGAGATTGATAACTGAATGGAAACCATTAACTGAATATTCTTAATATTTATCATTCTATTAACAAATCATCTTAATTAATAAACAATATGTACAAGGAACAACAACCAGCATTTTCCCCGGCATGTAGCTCTTGTGCTTAAATTAATATCTCAAAAGTCTAATCTACTTGCATCAAAATTACAAGAAGATAATAAGGTTTAGGCATTTTGCAAATTCAAAACTATGGTGGTGAATCTATTTACTTTAACAACCCTGTCACGACAGAACGTGCTTTATCAAAAGCTAAAATAGAAGCACTGTGTTCCTCATACCCATCTTCATTATTCTAAACTAATAACTATCTAGTGGTGGATTTCTGGTGATTTTTAAGATGATTTTCTCATCACTACGAGGGTTAATCTAGCTAGTCAGTCCTTGAGTGTTTTTGTAGATCTATCTTATTATAAAGATGCCAGGTTTCTTTTTTATATACAGTTCTTTCATTATAGTTTTTGTGTTCTGAAATTAAAAGTAACTTGTTTTTCTAGTTCTTATGATCAATAAAGTGCATTTAGGTCAGTTTATCCAGCATCAACAATTCAAATAGAAGCTAAACACAAAGAAACCAGAAGAATATATAGCATTGGAACAAATCCCAACTCAGTGATCCATTTCACCGCCAATTATTCATTAACAAAACAGGGACATGTCTGTCATTTCTCTATCTAGGACAGCGGTTCAGCAAGTGGGGAGGATGAGATCAAGGAAAGCTCTTGTCAATGGTGAGAATGACCAGATGGTTTGTCATGGTAAGAGAAGAAAATCACTGGCTTTAGTGTTGAATGGTAGCAAGGAGGGAAGAGCTCGTGTGTTGAAGAAGAAGAATTCAAAGAAGTTGATTGTAATGCAACTCATTGATCCAAATCGCAGGTCATCTATCTCAACCGATTATATTATGAATCGCACTCAACCAAATACTAAAGGTGGCAACGGTGACAATTAAGATCAATAATCTTTTGGGATTGGATTTTGGTGATAATGAAGAGGGCATCTTCCAAAAGATAGTGGAATTGGAAAAAAAGGACCACAAATTATGGATTCAGGATGGGCAGAATTCACATTCACCCCACAGGTGAATTATTGTAAGTCAAGGAGGAAAAGGGTGTCTATGCTTTCCCATTAAGATGCATTTATCACCTGAAATATAAGGGGCTTGGGGAACAGAGTGAAAAAAGGAGGGTAATTGAGAAAATGGTATTACCCTATAAGCCGGAGCTTTTATTAATTTAAGACAGAAAAATGAATTGCTGGAGGAGGGAGGTGTTACAAAGCACGTGGCCATAAGTGAAATTTGAAGTGGTTGATGCTGATTGTCAAGCAGGTGGGCTGATTTCAAAATGGAATGAGGAAGTCTTCTCAATGGAAGAATCCATTTCACACAAGGATTTTATTCTCTTGAGAAGAAAATATAATTCTCACTTTGACTGTGTTAATGTATACACTCCAAAAGAAACAGTGAATAGAAAAGGCGTTTGGGAGGAATTGATACAGTCAAGAAGGAAATTTCAAATGCCTTGGTGCTTGGAGGGGATTTCAATGGAGTGAGTTACCTGAAGGCAGGACTGAGATGAAGAATTTTGATGAATTTCACCTCAGTGAATTGATGCAAATGGGATTGCAAATGGGCAGATTCTTGATGAATTTCTCATTGCAAATGAAGTGGTTGATTATTGGAATCGGGTGTTATAGGTGGGGTGCTAAGTAAAGTCAATTTTCAGGGTGCATATGGATTCATTGTTGGATCCCACTTGTATGATTTCTAGAGATTGGAAAGCAATTTGTGACACATAGTTTTGTAGTTTGTTTTGTTTTCAAATTTCTTTCGTAACCTTGTGACTTCTTGTCTTCTTTGTATTTCATCTCTCTCTAATAACATCTTTTTGTTGCTCAGAGAGAGAGCATATGGCTGTTGATTGGAATTTATTGTTACATTTGTTAGATAAAATGGGGTTCTAGAGTAAGTGGCGTAGATGGATCATAGTGTATAACTTCATCATCTTTTTTTATTCTTATTGATGGCTCTACAACAAAAGAATTTAAAGCCAAGGGGGGCTTCAGACAGGGTGACCCTCTACCACTCTTCTTATTCAATGTGGTGGTTGAAGGCTTGAATGTGATGTTTGAAAGAGCAAGGAATATCGGTCTCATAAAAGGGGTTTGTTTCGGACCAGGGAATGTAGTGATTTCCCATTTGCAATTTAAAAACAACCACATTAGTCTTCTGTAATGAGGATTTGCATGAGTTGGTGAATATTAAAAGGATTTTAAGGTGTTTAAAATTGTTATCAAGGCTTAAGATCAATTTCATGAAAAGTCAGGTATGTGGGATGGAAGTTCATGAGGCTTTCATGGAAAATTTTTTGTTTATTGGATGGAGGTTGACACTCATTGAGGCATCACTTTCAAACCTACCAATGTGTTATATGTCTTTGTTTAAGATGCCAAAAGAGGTTGCAAAGGAATTAAAAAAGACTTCAGACAGTTTTTAAGGAGTGATAGTGAGGAGAAGAGGAGGCTTCGTCCAGTCAAATGGAGTATTGTGATTTTGGATATATAAAAAAAAAAAAAAAAAAAAAGGAGGGCTGGGTATTCATAGATTGATTTGGAAGAATGTGAGTTTGCTTTCCAAATGGTGGTGGAGGTTTGGTAAACAGTAATGGAAGAAAAGTATAGATATTATGTTGATTGTTGGCTTCCATTTGTTCCAATTCATGCCAAGATGTTCAGACATGGTCTAACATTGTATCACTTCAGGATAGTAACTCTGTTTTTGCTGTATAATATTCAAAAAGGGGTTTAGCAATTAGGGTAGGTTCAGAAACTCAAACGAAATTTTGGCATGATGTTTCGATGGGGGATAAACCATTGAAGAGAAATTCCAAAGGCTATACTCATTATCCATTTAAAAAGATTATTGTATCAGGGAATTGTAAAGTGTTTCAGGAGGGGTTGTTTGTGTGGGAAGAACAGTTGCTTGACAGTCTGCCAACAAAATTAGAAAACTTTCAGCACCAGAATCAGGTCGATGATTCTATGTACTGGAAATGAGGCAATAAGGCTGTGTTTGGATCATTTTCATCCACCTTTTCCTTTTCCCTTTCTAAATCCTTACCCCAATCCATGATCCAACCACAACAAACTAACGGAATTTTCAGTTTAAAATTATTTTATAGCCAATGCCAGATGAAGCTTAATGAGTCTGGACTCTTTTTGCCATCGTTGTCTCTCATATGGAAGAATTTGTGTCCTCATCAAATTACAATTTTCTGCTGACAGACTGTTCAGAGTAAAATTGCGACTTGTGATATGCTTTTGAAACGAACAATTATTTCAATTAGTGGACAGATGAGTCAGCTGATCATGTCTTACATCAGTGTGATTTTGCATGGAAAGTATGGAATGGATGTTTTCAACGGTCAAGGAATCAATGGGTTTTGTACTTCATCTTTAGAAGTGCTGATGATATGGTGGTTTGATAATGCCTATAGGGATTTGGAAAGAGGAATTTGGAAGACTATTTTCTTTGCTGATTTATGGTCCTCATGGAAGGCTCGTAATGATGCAGTTTCACAATTGGCATGATTTAGTGGAACTGATCAAGCATAGAACTGCTTTCCGGAGCAAGGTATGCTGCAATATCTCAGAATACTCAGTTAACGGTTATATTGGTTAAGTTTCCAATTATCCCAATGAGCCAACAATGCATATCAAGCTATCCAACAATATTGAGATGTATAGAGGGCATTAGAAATCTGAACTATCAGAATAAAAGGAAAAGGAGTCTGAAAGATGAATTTTTAGGTGCAAAGGCTGACCTTGCATGGAAGTAACTGGAAATGGGATATCAAATCATGAACTTGGTCAATAACAGGCTATATGAGGGTCTTGTAGGAGCTATTTGACAATTCTTATGATTTGATGAATAGTCTGATTTCTATCAGGTTTTTTAACAATCAGTTGTTATGTTCGAAAACAGGATACTCTGCTCCAACCGCTTAGGTTGCCTTTCACTCTTTTACTCAGAAGATGTTTTTCATAAGGCTTTATGGCCTTATCTGGAAATTCCAGAAATGCGGATTTGTTCTGAAATATGGAGGGTACTCACAGTTGTTTCCCTAGGAATACGAGGGAGGTGTTTACCTTTTACAGGTGACTTCGCTCTATTAGGAGTCTTTGCTGAATGCGATATTTGTTTGGGCATTTGTCTCAGTTTCAGTATGGGATTATAGGGACATAAAAAATCATTTTTTAGATGGGGGTCATTTTGTCTTGTATTGCTTTTGGTGTTATCTCTAAGTTGGCTTCTTGTCACTTTTTTCTTTCTAAAAATTGTCTCTCTTTCAATCATCTTCTGCAGGTTCCATGAGCTATCGGAGTTCGATGAAACCAAAAAGAGTTGTCGCAGGCGTTTGGCTGGACATAATGAGCGTCGCCGCAAAAGCTCATATGAGTCTTATGGAGAAGGATCAGGCTGAAAAGGGAACAGCCCTCTCAACCATCCTTGCTACCATGCTCTCTATCTTCTGTCAATCATTCAATTTCTTTACGAAGAAATTGTTACCTATCTATGATGTGTGCTCCCAATCTTCTGTCAAATCCTAGAGTTCTAGGAATCCAGATTGTTGTTGTTTAATTATATGAATTTAAGTGTTGTGTGTGTTTGAAACAAAATAGCCTAACGGCACTGTAGATTTGGTTCGATGGATACTGATTATCCTGAACCACGCTATCCTCTGCATAATTGTACTCTCTAGGTAAGACTTGGTTTCTATAATACTTATTTTACTACTTCTTATTGTATCTTTCTTTCCTCTATTCATGCTTATTTTGAGCCTAAGTATTATACAGAATTATAAATTGATCCCGATTGGATTGATGCAATGCAAGACGAGTTGACTGCTCTCGAAAAAACTCGTGCATGGGAGTTAGTTCCATTGCCTACAGGTAAGAACCTTATTGTGTGTACCATCCATTTCAGTACTACTTTCTGTTGGTATGATTGAAGGTATAGATTTACTATGTGGGCAGCTGGCCCTTTAGGATTATTCTTGTGAGTCATAAAGCATCTTCATTTCTAAATGATCAATTACAAATACTAATATGATTCAATTTCATATTTAAGGTCAACACACCAAACCTTGACCTAGAATTTAACCTCACATTAGCCTTTCCAAGTCAGCCATCATTTGGAAACTCATCGATAACAACAACAGATTGGTTGAGGCAATACACACATTCATCTTATGTGAAGTGTTAAACAAGCACACATCACATCTTGTGACCTAAGATATCACCTTGTGGGTAATTCGGCTTTGAAGGAGTTGAGTTGTGTTGTTTCTCTCGTTTTTGAAAGAAAGATAAGAAAGTTGGCTTGCCACATGCCTTGAATTTCCATTTTCTTTTTACATGCTTTAAATTTCATGCTATATTTAAAAGAACAAAACTAAGATTAATTATATATACTCTTCAATAATTAATCAATATACTTGAGAGATATGTACTACTATTTACTCACTATAATATCTTTCAGATCAAATCATTAATTTTGCACTTTTAAGTTGTTTTTTGGTGTCTAGAATGTTGTGGGTCACTTCCGTCTTAAAATCTTTTATGTAGGCAATGTTAACTGCTAACATCTAATCAATTTATAACATTCTCCCAACATATTTAGGTGGCTTTTTTGCCTGATTAATTTTTTTTAATTCAAAGTTAAACAATAAGTGTACGGACAAACTTATTTCCCATTCTACATTAAAGCCTGATTAAAAATCAAATTTTTGTTATAAAAAAAAAATTTTTTTAAATTACTTGAATGCAAACACTTGGCAAAAATTGTACTAATTATTTAATTTTAAGTTTTAAAATAATAATAATGAGTTCAAAAATTCTACTTAGGCACAATTTACTAGTAAGAAGCAAAAAATATGTTTTGGAAGCATCTTTGCTCCATATTCATAATTATATGCATATGACTCACATAAGCATAATGCACTTCTCTAATAAAATTTAATCGGAGGACCCGAAAATGTCAACAAAAGCTTGAGAGAGTGAGAGAGAGAGAGAGATACCAGAAATCTTCTGCAAGCCCTTAAAGCGATTGAAGCTCTTTCTAATCAGTGTTTAGACCTTCTGTCAAGTTGAGTCAAGATGAATGACAGTAAAGCACAAAGCACTGTGCCTATGAGAAGATTGCCTCCGGCAGGTTTGCTGCATCACATTTTTGAATTTCCTGTTATATGGTAAAGAACAACAAAATGCAAGAACTTCTCTCATAAAATTTAATCAAAGGACATGAAAATATTGAATGCAAATTTTACTGCTTTCTGTTGAAGTTAAATTATGCAAGGCTAGTAGGCAGATAAATGAGCCATGGAAACAACCAGCAGTGTGTTAAGATATCAAAACAAGAATTAGTGTAAGAATGATGAATAAAAACAAAAGGAAACAAAATCTTAGAGAGAGAGACACACAGATTATTGCACTCATCGGCATGTTATTTGGCAAGAGGACACGTGTCAACAAGAAGGTCTGTTAAACTTGTCTCAATTGTCCAAATGAACCACATGTTTACATATAAGACTGGGCAAAAAAATCAAGGCTTTAGACATCCCATCCAAATAAACCATTCTTGGCACCACAGTCATATCCATTGTATATGATCATCTTTTTATCCCCTCGCTATGTGCATACTATGCACCAGTTATGAATGGAAATTGTTCGAAAATTAGATCATATATAAAAAATACTCTTCTAGAAATGATGTGGCAACATTATCTTTTAAACGAAAAAGAACAGTAGTTAGCTGAATAGCCACATTGTTTTGTTTGTGCAGTATTACTATTCAAAAATTCAACACTCATTGAAGGACGAAATATTAACACCAGCAATTGTCTTCATGTAATCCCATTGAGTTGTGATCACATTAAATAATATACAATTGTCTCCCACCTCTCAAACACATATATTTCATAGCCAAACGCAAGCTTGAACTTTTACTTATTTCAACTCAGGATTCAAACTACGAAAAAAAAAAAAAAAAGGTGTTGGCACAGTTGTCCATGACAGCAAATGCAGATTGAATACCTCAAACATAGGGTTAGTTGCATTGCAAGGTAAGTTAACAGAATTCACATCCCAAAGAACATAAATTTCTACCATCAACAGCAACTACACTAGGGGATTATACTCTCCAGCAAGCACAACTGAAGGACCTTTAACTGACTACAAATTGATAGTGTCATATATATATACATCTGAAGGTAGTGGCCTAGGCGTACAACAAACAACATAGATCTACTACACACTAGTAACAGATTTTTCTACATTCACCTCCTTCAGCAATAATAGTTATCATAATACTCCAGTGATGACCTGAATTATTTGCCATTGTTAATCTATTGGGACTTGAAAGAGAAAATAGAATTCTTCAATATAAGAAGTTGAAGCAACCTAGTAAAAGATTGAAGCCTAGGACCCACCCTTGTACAGATATTATGCATAAGTTGCCCTCTCTTCACTTAGCAAATAATATGGTTAGGAAGAAATTGAAGCAATGACCAAACAAATGTACAAGGAACAAGCCCTGCTGGCAATCCCAACATGAGTGTGATCATCATCAAGCATGGTACAAACTTTTCCAGCATTAAATGAACTGGAGATGTGAATCAAATACATATGAACTGAATCTATGCCTAAATTCAACAAACTTAAAAAAAATGCTTAAGCAAGTCATTAACTAGACAATAACAAATGACAATTCTTCA
Source organism: Camellia lanceoleosa (assembly GCA_025200525.1). Lineage (NCBI taxonomy): Eukaryota > Viridiplantae > Streptophyta > Magnoliopsida > Ericales > Theaceae > Camellia > Camellia lanceoleosa. The sequence goes on from CM045765.1 coordinate 133,269,443, forward strand.
GTCATTCTTAGGGTGGGGAAAAAGCATACACGAAAAACGGGCTCTAGAAACAAGAGATTGAAAAAACTTTAAAAAATTTGCAAATTTGATCAGCTCCACCCATGATGGATAAAAAATAGACCAGCGTCACTGTCTGTTTCACAAGAATCATTCCAAGCCTTTTCTCGGATAAGTAATATCGCAGTCAGCGTCAGGCCATGTCAAAAGAATTATGATGGTCGTTGCTAACAGCCACCAGTACATGCGCCAGCAGGGATGACAAGAAATGATTAGCAGTTCTTGGTAGTAGAACGCTGAACCATCTTTAATCACTCTTGCACAATTTTCACAGCTAACTCCCAGATGACAATTGCAACTGCATTAGCAGAAATTGCCCTCACAATTGTTGGACCTAAAACCTGTAAATCCTGACCTCCTGTAAATCTGGCATACAGGATCCAATAAGTGTAAGTTTAGAGAAGAGAAATAGATAGGGAATGAGTGAAACCTCATCGCCTTTTAAATTAAGAATAAAGCATAATTACAGGAGTGCCATAAGGCATGAATTATGGGTTAGCTCATTATAGCCCATTACATCAATCAAGGAATAACAAATCAGAATAAAATATGTGAATATAATTTCCTTATTCTAACACTCCCCCTCAAGCTAGTGCGAAGATATCTCTCATGCCTAGCTTGTCGAGAATGTCATGAAATGGTTTGCTCCCTATTCCTTTGGTGAGAATATCTGCTAGTTGATCTCCAGTCTTCACAAATGGAGTACATATGGTACTACTAGTGAGCTTTTCCTTGATGAAGTGTCTATCAATTTCCACATGCTTGATTCTGTCATGTTGAACTGGGTTATGGGCTATGTTGATCACTGCCTTGTTGTCACAGTATAATCTCATGGAACCGGTCTGATGGATCCCCAAATCTCCCAATAATAGTCTAATCCATAGCAGCTCACATACACCCTGTGCCATAGCCCTGAATTCTGCCTCAGCACCAGATCTAGCAACCACATTCTATTTCTTACTTTGCCATGTGACAAAATTGCCTCCAACAAATGTGTAGTATCCAAAGGTTGGTTGTTTGTCAGTGACTGATCCAGCCCAATCCGCATCAGTAAATGCCTCCACACCGAGATATCCATGTTTCGAGAAATAGAGACCCTTTCCAAGAGAAGTTTTCAGGTACCTCAGAATTCTCATAACTGCCTCTAGATGGGAAGTTCTACGACCATGCATACATTGGCTAACTATGCTTACTACAATGGCAATATCTGGACGCGAGTAGGATAAGTATATGAGCTTGCCCACTAGCCTTTGGTATCTTCCTATCCATTGGCTTTCCCCCTTGATCCTCACTTAGTTTCTAGCCCGCTTCTAGAGGTGATCACATGGTCTACCCCCAAGCATCCCAGTTCCTTAAGCAAGTCAAGTACATACTTCCTCTGACATATGAAGATGCCATCCTTGGACCTAGCTACTTCCATGCCTAAGAAATACTTCAAATTACCCAACTCCTTGATTTCAAACTTTTTGGCTAAGTATTCCTTCAACTGAGGGATCTCCTCAATATCATCCCCTGTCAAAATAATATCATCAACATAAACAATAAGAACTGTGGTCTTACCATGAGGGGAGTGTTTCCCAAATAATGTGTGATTTGCTTGACTTTGCTTGAACTGATATCTCAACATAACTTGAGCAAACCTTTCAAACCAAGCCCTAGGAGACTGCTTTAGCCCATAAAGCGACTTCCGAAGCCTACACACTTTACCTTTGGACTTAGCATCCACAAAACCAAGAGGAATATCCATATAGACCTCTTCTTCGAGGTCCCCATGAAGGAAGACATTCTTCACATCAAACTGATGAAGTGGCCAATCCAAATTTGTTGCAAGAGAGAGTAGTATTCTCACAGAGTTCATATTAACAACCGGTGCAAATGTCTCCTAGTAATCTACCCCATAAGTTTGAGTGAAGCCCTTATCAACCAGTCTTGATTTGTACCATTCTATGGAACCGTCTGCTTTGTGTTTTACAGTGTACACCCACTTACATCCAATTGGATTTTTTCCTCTAGATAACTATACTTCCCAAGTGCCATTATTGTTGAGAGCTCGCATCTCCTCTATCATGGCATCTTTCCATTTAGGAATAGAGAGAGCATCCTGAAAATTATTAAGGAGACTCACAGAAGAAATCTTAGACATAAAGACTTTATATGAGGGAGACAGATTAGAATAAGAAACATGATTAGCAATAGAATCCTGAATACATCATCTAACCCCCTTCCTATTAGCAATGGGAACATCAAGATCTGAAAACTCAGGAATAGAAGCATTAAAATTACCTGGACTCTCAGAAAAGGGGGTTAACTCTGGACACTCATCCGGAGAAGAAGATGGCAGTAGAGGAGAGGAAGTAGTCTCTTGCATTCAGGTGACTTTCTGTCTATCCTTATCTCTGACATAAAATTTGCCTGCTTTCTTTTCCACAACAACGGCGAACTCATCATCCTCTATCTGTTCAACCACTGGCGGTAGTGAAATAGGAATCTTTGTACACTAAGGGTTGGTTTGGGATGTTCTAAAAAAGTGTACTTTTTGACTTATTGGCTTATATGGGTTGGGTTTGATGTGATGTGTTAGAGAGGTGATGTGATTTAAATAAGATGATGTGACTTAAATAGAATAGTGACTTTTTAACTTTTTGTATTATTTAGTAGATGCCAAACTTGGCCTAAGGCTTCTCCTAAAGGGATAACTGTAACACTGAGGAGAGAAGAAAGTAGGACTGAGACTCAAAAAAGGTGACATCCATGGAGACGAACCATTTGCAAGTGGGAGGATGATAACATTTATAACCTTTTTGAGTGGCTAACAAATAATCCAGAAAAACACCCTTAAGAGACCTAGGATCCAATTTACCACAGTAGGATCAATGATTATAGATAAAACAAACACAGCTAAAGGGCTTAGGTGGAATGAAGAACTCAGAAGAGGTGAACCGGGACAAAACTTGAAAAGGGGTTTATTTTTGAAGGATTTGGGTAAGAAGACGATTAATCAAATAAGCTGCAGTGAGAACCGCTTCCCCCAATAGGATCGAGGAACACGCATTTCAAAGGATAGACAATAGGCCACATCAAGAAGATGGCGATTTTTTCGTTCGGCAACACCATTTTGTTGAGGAGTATTAGTGCATAAAGTTTGATGAACAATGCCATGAATGGTGAAATAATTGGCAAGACTAGAGTTTTTCTCTCCCATTATCAGAACGCAAAATTTTGACAACCGCTCCAAACTTAGTGCACACCATTTTATGAAAGTTTTGAAATACAAAAAACACCTCACTCTTATCTTTCAGTAGGTATACCCAAGTGGCCCGAGAACAATCATCATGAAAGTAACAAACTATTTTTGACTTTTTAAAGACACAAAACGTGAGGGACCCCATACATCAGAATGAATCAAAGCAAATGGAACTGAACTTTCATTAATAGAAGGAGCAAAAGAAGCTCTATGTTGTTTTCCAAGTTGACAGGACTCATACTGAAAATCAGACACATTATTTTTCTCAAAAACAGAAGGAAATAAATGCTTAAATAATAAAAATGAGGAATGTCCTAAATGACGGTGCCACGACCAAAAGTCTTCCTTGGTGGGTGGTAATTGAATAGATGAATAAGCTAGCTTGTCTGTTTGATCTAGAATGTAGAGACCGTGTTCCGCTCTACCACTGCCAATCATCTTCCTCGTCATAAGGTCCTGAAAAAGACAATGATTAGGAAAAAACTTCACGCTACTATTCAAGTCACGAGTAATACGACTCAAAGATTAAAGATGAACACTAAAATTGGAAACTTGGAGGACAGAGGACAGAGGAAGGAAAGAAGTGACATGAATTAAACCTTTCCCTAACATGGACGAAATGGTACTATCAGCAATACGCACTTTTTCCTAACTTGAGAAGGGGTTATGCTCTGAGAACAAATGAGATGAACCAGACTTATGGTCGGAAGCACCAGAATCAATAATCCATGGCACAATTGTATGAGATAGCAATGCACATGAGGAGGAAGCCAAGTTACCTGAATTAGCAAAGGAAGAAGAGGATGCACCTGTGGTAGAAGTGGAGGCTTGACGGTCTAGCAAATAGAGAAGAACAATCTCAAAATCTAAGGCAGATAACCCCAAAACATCAGCAGCAGGGAAGACAACTGGAAATGAAGGTGGTGGCTCAACTGTGTCTGAAAGATGTGCCCAAGCATTAGCCCCTCGACCTCTAGACTGACCAGACCTACGCCCTCAAGTACCAAGACGGTCTCCTCGGCCACCAAAAGGAGTCCCATGCAGCTTCCAACAAGTCTCTCTTATGCATCGAGGTCTACAACAGTAGTCACAGAAAAGATTATCCTTCTCAAATGAAGAACGAGAACCACGAGTCACAAGCTCTCCATCGCAAGGGGGTACAGAAACCAAGGTCGAGCGATCAATAGTGGCAGAAGAAAGCATCGCAGAGCGGCAACTATTCTCATTCTGCACAAAAGCAAAGGCTTATTGGAGAGAAGGACGCATGTCCATGCCAAATACTCTGCTCCGAACTGGATTATATTTTACATTAAAGCCTTCCAAGAACTTGAAGACCCGCTCTTGTGCCACAAACTTCCGGTAACCAACAAAATCAGTGGGACAAACAGGCTTGTAATCCTGAAGGTGATCAAGTCGCTTCCACCCATTACTAAGAAAGGTCAAATACTGAAGAATAGTCATCTCACCTTGTACCCACCTTTCAATGGAGCAACGTAACTCGAAAGCCTGTGAGAAGTTCCCCTTCTTAGAGTAAGTAGTAGCGACAGCCTCCCAAATATCCTCAGCAGCGTCCATAGACAAATAGCCCTCTCCAATCTCGGATACCATAGAATGTATCAACCAACCTACTAGTCATAACTAGGGTCCGTGGTACTGGGTGCCTGTATCCTTCCATCAGCATGCCCAATCTTCCATTTGTTCTTCAAAAAAATAGTCAGACTCTGTGACCAGGCTAGATAATTCTGACCGTTGAATAGAGATGTGGTGATTTTTAGGCTAAGGTTGAGGTTATCAGTCATAGTAGGAGGTATAATGGATCTCTCTCTCTTAGGGGACTGAGAAGTAGTGGACTCGCTAAGGGAATCTGCCATGGATACTCTCCTATGTAACTCTCAAACACAATGCCAAACACAAACCCAGAAGATAATAGTGGAAAGAAAGACACAACAACCACTATAAAAGCATAAAAAACTAAGAACTCATAGAGATGTTTTTTTCTGTTCTTTTTTTTTAGAGAAGAAAATAGAAAAGAACGCTTTAGAGATGTATTGACCACAACAAAAGGTCAATTCATGCGTAACACCCCAGTCGACCAACCAGGAGAAGACACTAGTCAACCAACCAAGTTGATTAGAAGCAGGCTACAGATCCTCCAGGAGTGCTGACAGACCTAGAAGGATAGGCTAGGGCTGCCGACAAACCTAGAGGAGAGCAGAGGAGGCTTCAGCTGTCCTAGAAGAGAGCCGACTGACCTTTAGCTGAGCTGGGTAGGGTGTGACTGACCCAAACAAGGGTATGGGTGGCCTAGGTAGGCTAGGGTTTGGGTTTAGGTGGCCTTCGGTGGAAACAAGGTGGTAGGTTCCTCCTATTGTGGCTCTAATACCATGTAAGTTTAGAGAAAAGAAAGAGATAGGGAATGAGTGAGACCTCATCCCCTTTATATTAAGAATAAAGTATAATTATAGGAGTGCCATAAGGCATGAATTTTGAGCCAGCTCATTACAGCCCATTACATCAATCAAGGAATAAAACAAATCAGAATAAAATATGTGAATATAATTTCCTTATTCTAACGATAAGAGCGTCTCGGGTTTTTTTTTGTTTTCTTCTTCCTTTTATTGCTCTTGGGAAATTCATTTCAAAGTCTGAACATATATTAAATCAGGATACTTAAATTGATTTCAAAATCTGAAATGGATTTTTGAATCATGGTTTTTGCCACATCCAAAGGCAGAACAGCAGATCAGAACTGGGGGAAAAAAGAAAAAAAGAAAAAAAAAAATGTAATTGGAGGAAATCAAATTTAGAGAGGAAAAAAATAAATTAAAACAAGGAAGCATTTTAAACAGGAAAAATTCAGTCCTTCATTCAGAGATAGGTTAGGTTATAAAAGTACTTACTGCTATTTCTCTTTTTTCTATCAAAAAAGAATTTAGTTAAAAAATGCATTGCTATTGCCACTATCCCTTTTCCTTATACACGCCCTTTCTTTTTTTATTAGGAATAGAAAGACAATCATGTCCCTAATAATTTCCGAGTAAAAATTAGAAGAAGAGTATAATTCTCCTTTTACTCTTAATAAGACAAAAAAAAGAAGGGCGTAATTACAAGTGGGGAGTGCGAATACCCACTGCCCTTTAAAAAAATAAATAATAAATAAAAATAAATATATATAAAAAATAAAAATAAATAATAAAAAAAAAAAGAGCATACTGCCACACCACTGAGAGCTGGATATGCATTGTTGGGTCTCTTTCCTAATAGTTTAAGCTTTTGGGACTCCTAGTGATCTATCTGACAAGATAGACACTCAATCTTCTTGTTGGATGAAAGAGTGTCAAGGACATTGGGAAACATTTGTGGAGGCTTCATTGGTGTAGACAGAGACCCATCTTTGGTGGGCAAGAACTTTGGCTCATGGTGATGGAACAATGATCTGGCAAAGATCAAAATTGGGGCTGGTGTGAAAATATACAATGTTCCTATGTGAGTGGAATTTGAGGAAAGGGCAAACTATCGAAGCTCATAGGGTGAAGAAAGGATCGTGGCAGGGACATTTGAGAGAAGAATGGAAGTGGCGCATGGTTGAGGACTGGAAAACTCATGCCATAGAACATTGGGTTATCAGGGGGTGGGCTACATGGCAGGTTGGCAGCACAAGGACTCAGATTCTACTAATGAATACTTGGCATCATGAGATCTTTAAATTTTGAAAGTGTTTTCATTTATTTGTAAAAGTGAAAACACAGTTTTGAGTCTCAAGGAAAACCACTACTACAAATAAATGTAGGCCACATCCGCACCTCTCCAACCAACCCAAATCAACAAAACCAGCATTGAAGAATGGTTTTTGAACAATTCAACTATCATATTGTTGCTTCAATCAGTGTGATTTCTAGTTTCTTACTAATTATTGCTCATAACTAATTTCTCTTGATGAATTTGCATGATGCTTCTCATGTGTTTCTTTCATCTAAAAATTTATATACCATTGTTAGGGTGCAGTCACCAACCCACTTACCGGAATTGTGAGAGTCTATACCAACAAGTATCAACTTATGCCTAAACCTATTAATTTATAATGTATACAATTATACCATGACCCCCTCAAGTTCAACTATGAGAAACGATAGTAACACAGCCACTTACACACCCATTGCCTCTATGGGCGTGTAAAGAGGTGTGATTGTAGCATTACTCGATAATATCACCTGATTTCCTTATTTATGAATCCGTACATATTGAGCCCAACTACAAATATGTATCACTTTTGACCTCCATCCATCCAAAAAGGGGCATTTATATTATTTTTGTAATTGAGGGTCAATAATATGTATTGGTTCATAGATAAGAGGTAAGATGATATTCGACAATAATTCAGGACACTTTGGCCTCATTTTGGAAGACGACATCTAGCTAAAAAAACCACTACAAAAAGTCAATCCATTCTCTTTATTTTTTTCACATTTTCCAGTAAAAAAACTAAAAAATCATTAAAAAAGTTAATCCCCAAACAAACACTTAGGCCCGTTTGGCAAGTAGGGTTGGGATCAAAATAGCCACTAAGTTAAAACATCAATCATATCACTCTACTTTTATACGCATCTTTTTATAAATAAATAAAAAAATTAATTAAAATAGAGTAAAAATGCAATGCAGATAATTGATGAACAATTAAGAAACTAATTCGCCTAGTCCCATTACAAATGCCGTCAATTTATGCGCACGGACCCAAAAAAAATGGAACAAAAATGGAATGGATTGAAAAGAGGCAGACCTTGACTGTGTCCAAGGGATGACCGGTGATAACAGTGGCAGACCAAACCTTCCAATGCCCCTCCTTGCTCCAACTCTCTCTCTCTAACATGAGTAAAAATTAGGGCAAAGATTTGTTTAAAATTCTAGTTCTCCTCTTTGATGTGAAAACTCTTTTAAATTCTCAATCTCATTACAGATAATCTCTTTTTATTAATGAATGGCAATATCATTTTTAACCTAAAAATTAAAAGTCATTAAAAATTTTAAAAATCAACCCCCTATATCAAAAAGTTAAAAATTTCTTTTTCTATGTACTTTTTACACATTTTTTTTTAAAAAATTAAAATGTTATCCCAAACATATTAGTTTTTTACATTATATTTAACAAAAAAGTTAAAAAATTATTAAAAAAATATGTTTCCAAACGAGACCTTAATTTTTAATAATATCAAAAATATATTTGTAATTTTATTTTATATAGGTGATTAGTTAAAAATTTTATTTTTTCTCTTAATTATGTTAAATAATAAATTCTGATAATGAAATATTTGTAATTTTCACAATTTCGGAGAAATTCCTATTTCCTCAAAAAAATTTTCAAACTTTTTATTTTTCATATTTTGATTAATTTTTTAAAACTTTTTACATGCATTTAGATTAGTTATATTTATATTTTTTTAAAAAAGATTAAAATATAGAAAAATAAAATCAATAAAAACAAAATAAATAACAAGCTAAAATTTTAGTACATTTATAATTTTTGGGAGTTTCCTTTTGTCTTTTATAATTTTTTTAATAATTTAGTCAAAAAAAATTTACTTCTTAAATACATCTCAAAAAAAAAAAAAGAAGACCAAAATGGGAAAGAAATTCACTTTAAAAAAAAACAATAAATTTGAAAACAATTTTTAAAAAATCAAATCAATTTTTAACAAAAAAATTATTTTTTCACTCCGCTTTTGTCAAAGATTAAAATTATTTTTTTAGCCCTTCGGTGCCTATTATTTTGCAGTGGTGCTATATGTACCAATTAATGTTATGCTATTATTACTGATCCCACCTATTAATTAAATTATAAATACCCAAAATCTCTAAAATTATATCACATCATCTATTAATATACTAATTAATACATATAACATTATTTATTATTTTGACACACGTGTTGTCTCTATCAACTAAACCACTTCTGTTTGAGGGTCATCAAATGGGCCGCAGGTTACAAACCCAACATTGTTCAATTCAGCCCACAAGTTTGTGGCCCGGCTCGGCCCACTTTATTCTTATTCCGTCCCAACCCATATGTGATGTTTTCGGCCTTTGGTTAAGCCCAAACACTGAGCCCATCTATAAGCCCAGCCCGCCAAACCCGTGTGCCAAACCCAACCTCACCATTCCATGAGGGGACATTCTATTTGAACCCAAAAAATATCTCAGTACGTCCAATTTAAATTTATAAATTTTAATTTTTATTATATCCTAATGTGAATTTACTAATAAGAACAATCCATATTAAACTCTAAAATATTTTTTTTTTTTCTCATGGTACACCTTAATCCATTATTCTTATTCCAATCTCTACATCTTCTTCCCCAAAAGATCAAAGTTAGTTTGTCTTCTTCTTCTTCTTCTTTCTCACTCCAAAACTCCAATCCACCTTATCAAAACTCACCATTATCATTAACATCATTATTTTTTATTATTTTAAAACCTTAAATCCTAGAAGAAAGTTTGAACAATTAAACAATGATAGATTAGGGTTTCAAAACTTGTTTTCCTCTATTGTTTAATTGTTCAAACTTTCTTCTAAGGTTTAGGGTTTCAAAATAATAAAAAAACAATGATGTTAATGTTAATGATGAGTTTTCATAAGGTGGATTGGAGTTTTGGAGTGAGAAAGAAGAAGAAGAAGAAGACAAACTAACTTTGATCTCTTGGGGGAGAAGAAGTAGAGATTTGAATAGGAATAATTGATTAGGATGTACCATGAGAAGAAAAAAAAAATTATTTTATGGTTTAATATGGATTGCCCTTATTAGTAAATTCATATTAAGATATAATAAGAATTAAAATTTATAAATTTAAATTAGACGTACTAAGATATTTTTTGAGTTCAAATAGAATGCCCCTTCCATGAGCCTATTGCTCAACAAAAGAAATAATGAATAAAATTATTGGGCAACCCAAACATGTAATCTAAGCCCAACAGTTCCTTTAATCCATTCTCAAAATTTTGGAAATAGTCGATAAGCCCGTTTGACGTATGACTATTTTAGTTAAAATAATTAATAAAGACAAAATAAATTAAAATAATCAATAAAATAAAATATTACGTCCAAATTATCAAGTTAACTGGAAAAAAAAAAAGCAACGATCATCTCAAATACAATTTTTTTTAGCTAAGCTAAAATAGTTAAAAAGTCAACTAAAATAGTTAAGTTTCCAAACGGTACCATTGGGATTGTTTGTGGTTTGCTTATTTGTGTACTTTTTGACTTTTTTTTAAAAGATATGTAAAAAAGTAAAGAAGTGATGCGATCTAAATAAGTGCACTTATTTAGATCATCTCAAACAATTATAAGAAATAAGACTTTAGCATCACTGTGCAGATATAATCTGGAAAAGCACATTAACGTTGTTGGAACATTCTTCTATGTAAAATAAATAAATTGAAACCAAATCAAACAAATAAAATAAATAACTTACAAAATTTATCTTACCGAACCGAAAGAATAATAAAAAGATCAAGTCGAGTGTGTGACACTCTGTTCTTAAGACAAATTCGCCCCGCTACAGAAAGAATAAAATAAATAACTTACAGAATTTATCTTACCGAACCGAAAGAATAATAAAAAGATCAAGTCGAGTGTGTGACACTCTGTTCTTAAGACAGATTCGCCACGCTACGGTACTTACGGACAAATGACGTTTATCTCCCATGATACAATGATCTTCAAAAATTGTAGTAGCACTCCAAACAATTTATATGGCGAACTAGAACCTGTATTCTATACTCTCTAAATTTTTTCCTAAAATGATATGAATAACATATGCAATAGAACAAAAATTAGACAACAAGAAAATGAATTTTTTAGTACATTTTTTGATCCAAAGACTGCTGAAATGGTTGGTATTTATAAGCATACAAAGGTTGTCCGAACATGTATGTTTTTGAACTTGAACATATGCAAAACCCTTGAACAGATTCAGTTTGGAAACTAGACAGATCTGAAACTACTGCGATTATAAAAGCGACAGATTTTGAATCATGCAGGCGATTATGAATCTGCTGTAACAACCTCGCATCGACATTCCGTTAAACCATCAATTATATACCGATTCGTTAAACCGAATCGCTAATGACCGATAAGTGAATCGATGAACCATTGAGCAGTCGAATGAAATCAAATCAAATTGAATGAGTTAACCTATTGTATTGCATTTCTATCTGTTTGAGTGTATGATTATCTGTTTGCATTTTATGTTTAAACTGCTAATTGAAGGCCTTATCGGCGGCCGATTTAGAAACCGTTTGATGTTTTGTAATCAGCATAATATTTGTGATTTAATGATATTTTTATCTGAAAATTGATTAGGAATGATTAAATTAGATTAAAAGAGTTAATTATGAACTTAGACGTATTTACCATTTTGCCATTGAGTGGCTTTTGTTTATTCTTAGCATTGTATGGAGCCTTATACACTTAATCAAAACATTTCTTCTCCCATTTCCTTGCTCCACCGAAATTAGAGAGTGTAAGTGAGAGGAAGGCTTGATTTCATCTCATTTTGCTTGGAGACTTGTAGATTTGGAAGGTTGATTGCATAGTTGAACTCCTAAACCTTAAATACAAGACTTAGGTAAGGATTATACCCTTTCAAATGTTGATTTCATGTTGTCTCTTGCATCATCCATGCCAAATTGTGGAGTTAGAGTGCTAAGAGGTTGGATTATGTTAGAATTGTTGCATGCATGTTGAATTTGTTGGTCCTTGAGGTTGAATTCATGGTCAATTGGTACATGCAAGCTCATATTCATATTAAACCCATGATTTCATTTCTTTTGCCAACTATGGAGCTCTTTGGAGCAAGATTTAAAGCTTGTAATTGGTTTGAAACTCATGCATTGCATGTTTTAAAGTGTTCTTGAATTGTTCTTGAAAATGGGTTTGAAAATGACTTTAATTGATCAACCATTGGCCCTTGCATGTGCAAATTAGTTTTTAAAACTTGTTGTACATTGAGTTTAAAGTGTTTTTCCAGAATTTGGGGCCAAGAGGTTGAGTTTTGATGAGTTGAATGCTTGGTTCGAACTTGGGAGACAAATCTGGAAATTCCAGATTTTGCTTCCTCGCTCGAGCGAAGGATTCCTCGCTCGAGCGAGCCCTTCGATTTTGCAAGCTTGCTCGAGCGAGCATCGAGCGTGGTATCGCACGTAAAAATCGAGCAACCAGTAGTTTTCCGCTCGAGCGAAGGATTGTTCGCTCGAGCGAAGCCTTTGATTTTGGAAGCTCGCTCGAGCGAAGGTAGGCTCGCTCGAGCGAGACCTCTGTTTTCAGCAACTTTTGAAAATGCCTTCCAACTGTATTTTTGCATCCTCATCGCATCCTAGGCATTCTTAGGCCTAGTTTAAGACATCTTAATGAGGATTTAGACATGGAACCACACCAAGGAAAATTTAGGGATTTAATTATCATCCCTCCGACTGTGAACTTAGTGTGTGTTCTATTGATTGACTGTTTAGGGTTGGCTCACGGGGACGCGCTCTAGCTACTGATAGCCCAATCACTGTGAGTAACAGATGTGTAAAGATATGTTCAAAATGGTTATCTTTTGAATACTATTTACCGAACTGTTTACTGAACTGATATTATTTATTGAATGAATGTATGTCCTATTTCTTGAACTGTATTGTGGCATCCTTAGCACCTACTGTTATTGACTGTTACAGAGCTCTGTCGGTTTCCTTGTGGAACCGTACTGTTTACTGAATGACTGGCCATCATTATTGTTGGGTCTGTTAAGACTCGGTCCTTTGGACCATACCGTTTATAGGCTAATGGATGTACCACATATGACTGATTGATTGAAATACTGATTGACTGAAATACCGAAAGATTGGAACACTGTATAATGAATTGTTTTCATTACTGTAAGGACATTCATTCATAACCTCTTTACACTTTATGTTATTCACTGGGCTCTAGCTCACTGTTTATATATATATGTAGGTTCTCAACAGCCGGACCAGAGCTAGGAGCGTGGGTCAGTCCCCAGTTTTGTCCAGCCAGCCTGTGTGCCTCACTGCGAGGTTCCGTGTTGCCATGCCATGGCTTTGGGGTCTTTTGATTTTCCCCTACCTGTCTCACTGTTTTGTACTGTTGTGGAACCATTGTATAGACTGTTTACTGTTCGTTGTACTGTCCAAGGGGTTAGGCCCTAGTTTTATCGACTGTTATGTATATGTATATTGTGTATGCTGTTATGTATTGTACTATTGTCAAGGGATTGGATCCCTGTACTAACTGACTGTATAGGGTCGTATAGACCGAACTGTTTGAATGCATGAAAAATGTTTTTGGCATACAGATTATCACAGCTCATTGGACACTATTCATTTATTGTTTTGGCTTCCGCCAGGCCCTGAACTCTGTTTATATTGTATGATTGTTAAGCAGGCCTTCGGTAATTACAGATTACTGGCCAGTTACGGTGCTAAACCCATAGGGCCGGGTTTGGGTCGTGACACTGTCCGAAACTCAACAGATAAAAAACCGCTGTTTGGACTGAATTTTCTAGATGTTTTTTATCAACCAAAATCTGCTAGAACAGGCCTTGAATATATAGACCCGAATAGGTATGATTTTGAATGGAAAATATGCAAAACAGTTTTCAAATCTGTTAGTAACTGCTGGACAGATTTGAATTTGTTTGGGCAGTTTTATAACTGTAAAAATAGTTTGAAACTCTTGGAATTTCGAACTGAAAAGAGGCACAATTTTTGGACAAAAAATTTGATTTCAAATTTTGAATTAAATTTCATTTTGAAATTCAAATAATTTTCTCCAAGAATTTGAAAAAATTTTGTCCAAAAAATTAATGTTAGAACCGACCCGACCCACAACTCACACCCGCGTCCAGCTCGGCTCGGCCAAACGGTGGCAACGTGCGCGGGCACGTGTGGTGGTTTGGGCCAATGTTCCATTTATCCTCAACTCCTCCCTTCTACAAACTTGGAGTGCCCCTTGGGGTCCAACTTAAGTGTTGTTACTTAGAACTTATATACACATATAAGTTCTCTTAAAGTTTCAATGTGGGACAAGCCTAACAAAGAAATCCATATTTAATTCTTTAAATATTCATTCCACGAACCCGAAAAATGACGTCAACTTCCCATTCACTCATAAATGGTTTTGACAAACCATCTTCGCCGTATGACTTGCCATGCAGCAAGGAACACGTCCCCTCTTCAGATCCACCCCAAAAGACGTTCAGGGCCCACTCAAAATTGGCCCAAAATAAGCCTATAAAAACTAATTTTCCAACAATCCCCCACATGAATGGAATTTGATGGAGAGAAAATGCAACAACATAATCTAATTACAGAGAGTACAGAAATTGAAAATATTCTGCAAAGGATAGGTAGCTTTTGGCTTTGAACCTTCCATTGTGAGACACTATCGGATTTATTAGCTAACCAGTGAACCTGATGTTTTGAACTGTTCAACCATTTGTGTAAACCAAGACAATAAAACTTACATAGTATATCACCAAACACAGTTTAGTTCTTACTATTGTGTTCATTTTGGCCCTGAACAACCTGATCTTTCATGAATGCTCTAGAGAATTGTAGCCCTTCACAAATCTCATAGAACCGGCCCAGTTCACACTCACATAGGTGATTATTACAAAGAGTATCCTGCCATACTCCACTAGATATACCTAGATATAAAAATCATTAAAAGTATTATTTAACCTAAAACGCTGCAAACATCACTATTTCATCATAGAAATGGGTAGGAGTTTGACTCCCCAGTGATCCTTCTGAGTCATACACAACTCGGTTGTCTCTTTGAACCTAGATCTTGGGATCTCCAATCAACTAGGTTGGGTTGCCGTTGTGGTAACTCTTATTTAATAGGCTTAAGTCTCATTCCCCTCGATGATTTTTCAACTAACTCTCTTGCTAACCCTTTGGTTAGTGGATCTGCTATGTTGTCTTTAGACTTCACATATTCAATAGAAATAATTCCATTAAAGAGTAGTTGTCTCACGGTGTTATGTCGACGACAAATGTGTCGTGACTTACCGTTATACATATGACTCTGTACTCTACCAATTGCTAATTGGCTATCACAATGTATGCATATAGCAGGCACCGATTTTGACCACATTGAAATATCTTTAAGGAAATGGCGAAGTCATTCTGCTTCTTCTCCAGTTTTATCTAAAGCTATGAATTCTAATTCCATAGTAGATCCAAATATGCAAGTATGTTTGGAAGATTTCCAAGATACAACTGCCCCACCAAGAGTAAAGACATACCCACTGGTAGACTTTGAGTCTCTAGTATCCGATATCCAATTTGCATCACAGTATCCTTCAAGTACTGCTGGATATCTAGTATAATTTAACCCAATGTTACAAGTAAATCTGAGGTATCTTAGAACCCTTATAATTGCTTTCTAGTGTTCTACTCCCGGATTACTCGTATATCTACTTAATTTACTTCCTACATAAGCTATATCTGGGCGAGTGCAGTTCATCAAATACATTAAGCTTCCAATAATTTGGGCATACTCTAATTGAGAAATACTTTTTTGTACATTCTTAGAAAGAAACAAATTAACATCCATAGGTGTTCTAGCAAGATGATCATCATCTTTGTTAAATTTGTCAAGTATTTTCTCAATGTAATGAGATTGTAACAAAGCATAACCTTCTGATGTTTTGGTAATTTTCATACCAAGAATTACATTAGCAATCCCCATGTCCTTCATGTCAAAATGTTTATTCAACATTTTCTTGGTAGTTTTAATCATGTCATTATTACTACCTATGATGAGCATATCATCCATATAAAGACATATTATAACATAATCTTTGTCTGTGTTTTTAATATAAACACATTTGTCACACTCATTAATTTTAAATCCATTTGACATCATTGCCTTGTCAAATTTTTCATACTATTGCTTTGGCGTTTTGTTTTAAACCATATAATGATTTAACCAATTTATACACTTTCTTTTCTTTTCTTGGAACAGAAAATCCTTTCGGTTGTTCTATGTAAATTTCTTCATCTAACTCACCATTTAAGAAAGCGGTTTTCACATCCATTTGATGAATTCCTAGATTGTACAGCGATGTAATAGTAATTAGCATTCTAATGGATGTTATTCTAGTAACCGGTGAGTATGTGTCAAAGTAATCAAAACCTTCTTTTTATCTAAAATCTTTGACCACAAGTCTTGCATTATATTTGTCAATTGATCCATCCACTTTCATTTTTCTCTTGAAAATCCACTTGTACTCGAGTGGTTTACAATCTGGTGGAAAATCCACCAATACCCAAGTGTGATTTTACATGATGGATTCAACTTTGCTGTTTACAGCTTCTTTCTATAAAGGAGCCTCAGGACTGGACATAGCTTCTTTAAAAGCTAAGGGCTCATTTTCTAACAAAAATGTTAGAAAAATCTGGACCAAAAGATTTTGAGGTTCTAGCACGTTTACTACGCCTAAGTTCCTCTTCTTCATTTTGATCTATCTCTTGCTCTTGTTCTTGATTTTGTTCTCGATCCTGACTAGTAATAACATCATGAGATCTTTTATTATTACTAGTTTCTTGTCCGGTCTTATTTGGAAATACATGTTCAAAGAATGATACATTCTGAGATTCAATAATAGTATTTACATGCATTTTAAAATGTTCTGATTTATGAATCAAAAACTGATATGCACTACTATTCTTGGCATAACCAATGAAAATGCAATCAGCAATTTTAGGACCTATCTTAGTCTTTGTAGAATTAGGAATAGCCATTTTAGCCAAACATCCCCACGTTTTTAAGTATTTGTAGGATGGTACTCTCTCATGCCACATTTCATAAGGTGTTTGATTTACTTTCTTTTGGGATACTTTATTAAGTATACAATTAGCAGAAAGTATTGCCTACCCCCACAAGTTCTGAGGTAATCCAGAACTTATTAACATAACATCCATCATTTCTTTTAAAGTCATATTTTTCCTTTCAGCAATTCTATTTTACTAAAGTGAGTAAGAAGCAATGATTTGATGAATTATTCCATGTTCTTTATAAAACTCACCAAAAGGTGATTCATATTCACCACCTCTATCACTTCTAAGTTTCTTAATTTTCTTACCAAGTTGATTTTCAACTTCATTCTTATATTGAATGGAAGTTTCTAAAGTTTCATCATTGGTTCGAATTAAATAAACATAATTATATCTAGTATAATCATCTATAAAAGTAATAAAATACTTTTTCCCACCTCTAGTTTTAATTGATTTAAAATCACAAATATCACTATGAATTAAATCAAGTGATTCTATACTTCTTTCAATTGAATGAAAATGAGTTTTGGATAATTTTGCCTCAACACAAATTTCACATTTATGATTTGAATCAATATCAAATTTAGGTAAACATTACATATTAATTAATCTACGCAAAGATTCATAATTAACATGTCCTAGTCTACTATGCCATAAATTTGAAAACTCAAGCAAGTAAAAAGAATATGTATTTTTATTAATACCAGAGGGTACAACAGTCATTACATTCATTTTGAAAAGGCCATTAGACATGTAACATTTTCCTACATGCATTCCGTTTTTTATAGGTACAAACTTGTCACTTTAAAAAACTAGTCTAAACCCATTTTTACTCAACAAAGATCTGGAAACAAGGTTCTTGCGAATGTCCGGTACATGCAGCACATTGTTAAGAGTGAGTTCTTTTCCATATGTCATCTTCAGAATAATCTTTCTTTGTCCTTCAACTTTAAAAGTCGATGAGTTGTTCATAAAAAGTTGTTCATCGTTGTCCACTGTAGAATAAGATGTGAATATCTTTTTGTTAGCACAGATATGGCAAGTAACACCAGTGTCCACCCATCATTCTTTAGGATTTTTAACAAGGTTTGTCTCGGAAACAACTGCAGAAAGATTTATGACATCTACATCATTGGAAATTTTGTCCATTTTGGTCATATTTTCTTGAGCAGGATTCTTGCTTAATCTTTTTTTGCCTTTGCAAAAATCAGTTCCTAAAAACTTCTTTAGTTTTTTACCATGATTCACTGGCACAGTCCTAACATTCACTGGCACAGTCCTAACATAAGGAAAGGTTGGCACAATTGCAGCCACCATACCAGTACTAGTTTGAACATAAGTTTGACCAGTTTCTGTAGCTATGAATTCTAAATCATAAGACAAAATTATAATTAGAATTTGATACTACACAGAAAATTAAACCATAAACACAGAATTGAATTCCGTAAAAAAATAAAAGAAACAAGAATTGTAACTTTTATTTCCAATTAATTTGAAAATAAAATAAAATTTTATTTAAACAAATTAATTCCACACAGAAAATTAAATTTCAGTAGTACTTCAATAATTAAAAAATTGAAACAGAATTTTAATTAATGAACACTCAGAAATTATTTTTAAAAACCAAAATAATTTCTGACAAAATTCCACAAATAAATATTCTGAATTGTTAATGACACCAGTATATTATTACTAGTTGTCAAAGAAAATAGACAGTATGTTACTACTATCTGTCAAATATTATATTACTACTATTTGTTTTTCCAACCAGAATATTAATTTGTAAAACCACAGGAAATAATTTCTGTAAGAAGAAGAAAGAGAAAAAGAAACAAACGAAAAATTCTGTATAAACAGAATAATTCAAATCTGTCTTAGATTGTTGGAATAATCTTCTGTGTAAAATAAATAAATTGAAACCAAATCAAACAAATAAAATAAATAACTTAAAGAATTTATTTTACCGAACCGAAAGAATAATAAAAAGATCAAGTTGAGTTTGTGACACTCTGTCCTTAAGATAGACTCGCCTCGTTACAATGCTTACAGACAAAAGACGTCTATCTCCCAAGATATAATGATCTTCATAAATTGTAATAGCACTCCAAACAATTTGTATGGTGAACTAGAACCTGTGTTCTACACTCTTTAAATTTTTTCCTAAAATAATATGAAGAATATATGCAACAGAATAAAAATTAGACAGCAAGAAAATAAAATTTCCAGTACATTTTCGGATCCAAAGACTGCTGAAATGGCTGGTATTTATAGGCATACAAAGGTTGTCCAACACATGTATGTTTTTAAACTTTAACAGATGCAAAACCCTTGAACAGATTCAGTTTGGAAACTGGACAGATCTGCAGAATCGTAGTTATAAAAGCGTCGATTTTGAATCTGTCTAGGCGATTATGAATCGTGTCAAATTCAAAGAAATTGAAAAATTTGTTGGACTGAATTTTCTAGATGTTTTTGATCAACCAAAATCTGTTGGAATAAGCCTTGAATATATAGACCTGGACAGGTTTGATTTTGAATGGAAAATGTGCAAAACAGCTTTCAAATCTGTTAGTAACTGCTGGACATATTTGAATTTGTCTGGGCAGTTTTATAACTATAAAAACAGTTTGAAACACTTGGAATTTTGGACTGAAAAGAGGCACAATTTTTGAACAAAAAATTTGATTTCAAATTTTGAATTAAATTTCATGTTGAAATTCAAATAATTTCCTCCAAGAATTTGAAAAAATTTTGTCCAAAATATTAATGTTAGAATTGACCCGACCCACAACCATGCTCGGCTGGACGGCGACTACGTGCGCGCATGTAGTGGTTTGAGCCAAGGTTCCATTTATCCATAACTCCTCCTTTCTACAAATTTGGGGTGTCCCTTGGAACCCAACCCAAGTGTTGTTACCTAGAACTTATATACACACATAAGTTCTTTTAAAGTTTCAATGTGGGACAAGCCTAACAAGGAAATCCACATTTAATTCTTTAAATGTCCATTCCACAAATCTGAAAACAATGTCAACTTCCCATTCACTCATAAATGGTTTTGACGAACCATCTTCACCGTGTGACTTGCCATACGGTAAGGAACATGTCACCTCTTCGGACCTACCCCAAAAGAGGTTTGGGGCCCATTCAAAATTGGGCTCAAAGTTGGCCCAAAATAAACCTATAAAAAATGAATTTTCTAACAAACGTGTTGTGAGCTTGTGAGATCATTTTTTGAATCTATTTGGATGATCCGATTTATATTGTAAGGTTTGTTGAGTAGATCATCTGTGAAAAAAATCAAGTTAATTAGACATTTGTAACCTATATCATGACCAAATTTATGTTTAAAACAAATAAATGGTACTTCTGATTAATCTCAGTTTTTATATGAATGATATACTCAGTGAATCTTATAATATAAATAATTTAAATTATCAAAATAAAATCAATATAAACCTCAGTTGAATCGTGACAGCGAGGTGATGTTCAACTTGCTTGGTTGTGTTTTTTCAAAAACACTTTTCAGAAAATTCTACTTTCTTATTTTTCGTGTTTTTTTGTTTTTACTAAATTTTTTTAATATTTTAAGCAATTTTTTTTTTTACTTTTTAGGAAATATGACTAAAATTGAACAACAGATTTGGAATACACATAATTAACATATTTAAATATTAAAACTTCATAATTTTAAAATACAGAAAATAACTTACAATTACAAGTATAGCAACTGCAAGGATCTTAATTGGGTTACAAACGGGAAGAAGTAATTGACACTCAGAGCTCTCTGTTTTTTCTTAAAGACTGAAGAATGAAAAACTTGAAACTTTCTGAATGAAGACATTACAATATATAGAAAAGGAAAATACAGTAATCCTGTGACTTCTTTGAATACAGTAATCATGTGACTTCTTTGATTGATGAAAGCGGTGGCGATGTGTAAGGCAAAGCAAATCTTTCGGTTGCTTTCGGTGGAGTGATTGCACGAATATGCGGCTTTAACAAAAGTTGATTGGGTGAATAGTGACGCGGTGAATAGTAAAAGTGAGCGATAACTTTTACTATTCATCATGTGAATATAGGACTCAATATAGATACAAATTAGCGACTTTTCTCAAAAGAGTATTGATTAAAGCTAATTTATATTTATAGGAATCCTCTGTTGATCGAGCATATGGGTCTGAGCATCTTGGAACTCGGATCTGCCATATGAGATGGGTTGAGTAGTTGATCCTTCAGAAGATTGTGACTGGTCTGAACTGTCTTCTGAATGTTCTGAACTGGTTGATTGAGCTTCTTTAGCTTGATCTGTTAATTGACGGGCTAACTGGAGCAATTCATCTCTGGACATCTTGGGCTTGACCTTGGATTTAGCTTTGGGCTGAGCAGGAGGTGAAATGGGCTTAGCCTTAGCTTTGGATTTTGATTTGGGCCGTGAATGTTCCTTGGGCTGGTCCGGAATTGCAAGAGCTTTGGACTTCACCTTGGATTTTGATTGAACTGATTTGGATTTGGATGATTTGGGCTTGGAACCACTAGATGAGGGCTTCAAGGTTGGTGGAGGAAAAGGTGGCTTCCTTGGTGATTCTGTGATTGGGTTCTGCTGGGCTTTGATCATAGAAGGAGTTGGAGCACATTGATCAATGGGGAATTCTTCATGAACAATTCAAAAATTCTGGAC
The DNA here is from genome assembly GCA_025200525.1 of Camellia lanceoleosa. NCBI lineage: Eukaryota > Viridiplantae > Streptophyta > Magnoliopsida > Ericales > Theaceae > Camellia > Camellia lanceoleosa. Next base: position 133,291,262 of record CM045765.1, read on the forward strand.
ACATTGTACTTAGCCCACCATTTGACTGAATGTTGACGGGTGATTATGTTACCATCAATTCCATAATGCCATTTAAATATCCATGAGAGTTTATATTTGGATATAAAAATTAACAAAGATGGAAATTGTCTCTGATGAGTGGTGAATGGGTAAACAGAGGAGAAATAGTTAACTAGTTCAATGAGATCACCTGGGAGGATGTCTGAAATGGCACCATAATGAGTCCACCATCTCAGAAACCAGGTAGAAAACTCGGATTTGAATTTTTGATCAAAGGAGATGAACCAGGAGTGACTAAAAGTTTCATTTTGGTACAGGAAAATCTTGAACCAGGCATCAACATAATCATGGTAATTATCTTTGGATGGAATGACCGGGTAAATCTCGAAGGCGATAAGGAGGACCCCATTGACTTGGGAAACAATACTATGGATGTAAATGGAATGATCTGAGAACCTTCCGCATAGGTTCGATCATAAATGGGTTTAATCAAGGCGATTGATGATGGATCAAAATATCTTTGTAATAGGTGAGTGTTTTCTCGGATGTGGGAGGATGAAATGGCATCCAGAGCCAAAATGGGATTTAGCAATTTCATGGATTACTTGGCCTTTAGGGTGACCGGGTTCTATATAGAAACAGTTAGTAGTGTGTGATTTGGCATAATCGGATCGAGATGACCTAAGCGGGTTAGCGAGGAATGGAATGGCGAGGCGATTGGCTTGGAGCAAAAGGATCGAGAGCCAGCGATTGAGTAATTAGGTGCAGGGGATATTACCAAGGATTTGGTAACGGTTGATCATTTGAATGGTGAGGGTATTGTCCTACTAACTCCAAGGAGGAGGAACAAAAGGTTGACTAGAAGGAACCAAAGCCTTAGAAGGAGGCCTTGGCGAGACATCTGTTGAAACAAGAAACAATGATCAAGATGGCAGATTAACAACGAAAGGAGATTTAGATAATTCTGGAAATAATGTAAATGGTTGTAATAATCATGTCGCAAAATACGACGGGCTTGAATCTGTTGGTGAATGATGTATTGGGCTCTTTTAGTAGTTGGTTTGGCGGTTTTGAGGCGGTTAATACGGCGATTAACTTGTTTGAGTAGGGTTTGGTAAAAGGTAATTTGGGTTTTTAAATATGGAATATGTGGAGTAGCACTCATCCCTCACCCCCCTGTAAAAATTCCCGGGTAAGAAAATCAGGAAGGGAATTTTGACAACCAGGTATATAGGTAATATCAAAATCAAAAATACTTAAAATAGATTGCCAACGAGCAAAAATTTGTTTACTAGCAAGATTTTGAACATCTTTTTCCAAAACATATTTAGCGGATTTACAATCAACACGGAGTAAAAATTTTTGATTTAAAATATCATCTTGAAATTTTTGTATACATAAAACAGTAGATAAAATTTCTTTTTTAATAGTACTATAATTTAATTGTGCTTTATTCCAGACACCAGAATGATAACGAACAATTTGTTCAGATGATTGAGGAGTGACTTTTTGGAGAAGAATGCCACCATAACCAATATCAGAAGCATCAGTTTGAATAATTTTGAATGAATTTTCAGTAGGAATACCAAGACAAGGGAGAGACTTAACATATTGTTTGACGTTTTGGACAATAGAAGTATGAACAGATAACCAAGGAGGAGGATTATCCTTTAATCTATCAAACAATGGTTGACAAGTCTTCCTAAGGTCTTTGTAGAAATCAGCAATGTAATTAAGGGAACCTAAAAACCTTTGTAACTGGGTTTTATCAAGGATTTCATCAGGGAACTTGGATGCAAACTCAATTGATCTACTAATTGGCAGAATAGTATTATGGTGAATATCATAGCCTAAGAATCGAACTTTAGTTTGAAAGAGTTTGATTTTAGGAGCTGAGATAACTAAACCATGACTTTTAATTGTATAAAAGAATGCAGTTAAATGTTTCCAATGTTCATTAAGGGATTTGGAAAATATTAAGATGTCATCAATATAAACAATAGAAAAATGACTAAATGGATTAAAAATATCATTCATTATATTTTGAAATTCACTATGAGCATTTTTTAAACCAAATGGCATTACATTCCATTCATATTGACCAAAGGGTGTGTTAAAAGCAGTTTTATATCGATCTTTAGGGTGAATTTGGATTTGCCAAAACCCACTTTTTAAATCAAATTTACTAAAAATAACAGCTTGACTAAGTCTTTTAATCAAATCTTTTTTATTAGGAATAGGATATCTAATCCATTCTAAAACAGCATTGAGTGGTTTATAATTAATAACTAGCGAGGACACCTCGTTCTAATTGACATTTTATTAACATAAAAGCGAGGACAAGACCATGGTGATTTACTTGGACTAATGATTTTGTTTTTTAATAATTCATTAATTTCTTTCTTACACATTTCAAGTAATTCATAATTCATTTGAATAGGTCGAGATTTAGTAGGGATGTGTTTTTCATTAAAATTTTTAATATATGGCAAAGTAACAACATGCTTTTTTTCTATGCCAAAATGCATTAGGTAAATTAGAGCACGGTAAAGGATTCTAGTTTTAATTTAAAATCATTAATTTGAGAAATAATAAGGATCGGTTAATTGTTGATCAATTCTTTTATAATTAATTTCTTCTTTAAGAAAATTAATTTGCCTAGTTAGCGATTAATAGTATGGGAAATAGAACAATCTTTTAACAGTTTTAATTGAACATTTGAGTGAAATAAAAATTTAAAAGTAACAGTTGGCCTAAAACATGAGTGGTAATCCTTGAGATGTAGTAAATGGATAAAGTAAATGGATAAATGAAGTACCTAATATGATTTTATCAGTCATGTTTTTTACTAAAACGAATGAGGTTTTGAAACATACATTATCTTGACAAACATGAACGTTAGGTAATTTATATTTAATACACATTTTACTACCATTAGCAGAGGTTAATTTATCATGGCATTTTTCATAGTATTTAGTAGGGAGCAAACCTTCTTGTACACAGTTTAAATCAGCACCAGTATCTATTAGAGCAATTAAGTTTAATTCAAAATCATTAACAACTATCTTAATTAGTGAATACCATTTTTGCATATAGATTTTATTGATTAGATTTAATCTTTTATCGTCAGGAGTATGGGATTGTGATCTATTGTCAAATATTAATTTATCAGGATTAGTGTGATCAGAATCAGGGTCAGAATTATGTTCAAATTCATTAGGAGATCCATGGACTGAGTTGTGGAAATTATCTAAACTTTTATTAAGTTTTAATGTAATAATTTCATCTTCTAATTTTCGATCTTTTTGTCTTAATTCATTAATAGTTTGTTTGATTTGATTGATTTCAGATTGTAAATCCTGAAGTGTAATTTCTTTAGTTTTATTTTTAAATCTTTCTAAAGTCTTAGATAAACTGATGATAGGTTTATCAATCTTAGGTTTATCATCAGAATGTATTAATAAAGATTTTAATTTATCAATATATTTTTGTTTTAAATTGGGATCATCTAATTTGCTAATTAATTCAATAAGGGCAGATTCTTCTTGGGTGTTTTTAGTAAGAACAGTTATTTGTTTAACTGGTTTACAGCAGACATCATTACATCCTAGATTAATATTATGGTCAGAATCGTCACTAGGTGAATGATAATCAGATGAAGTTCTTGGATGATCAGAAGAGGAGTCGCTAACAGATTGATTTAATTGGAAGATTTCAGATAGCGATTTTGGAATTATCATCAATTTGAAGTTGGTTAACTTTATCCTTTAATTTTTGCTTTTCTTTACATTTATTTGAATAATGTCTTTTTGACCGCATAATTATAGCAAGTAATGTCTTTTTTGAATTTAGATTTGGGATGTGATTTTTATAATATTTCTTTTTGGGTTTAGTATAAAATTTATCATGAAATTTGGAAGGTGAATAATCTTTGCGATATTTATTAGAAGAGTATTTGGATTTATATTTATGTTTGGAGTACTTGTGTGATTTCCTACGGGAAGGTGCAGGAGGTAAACCATATTGTTCACAGAAATTTCCTAATTCATATTTAGCTTTATGTTTATCCTTAGTGACTTTTTGACTAAGTTTTAAATCAATACACATTTTTAATCCTTCTTTTTGAATAGTGCTAATTATATCACCATAGGTTAAATTGTCATATTCAATAACACGATGGTTAACTAAGAACATCTCTAATTTTGTGAGCAAATAGACTAGGTAATCCATTAATGAATTTTTCTTTCCAAAATGATTTAGTACAGATCTTCACGTAACATAACTCTAGAGGTAAATACATCTTTATACCATCGAAAATCACTTAAAGTTGGGCAAGTAAGGTTACTAAGTGATCATGTATGCGAGAATAAATATTAGTAGGTGTACCAATAAAATGTCGAACAATAGTATAAATTAATGTATTAATACCATCGAGGTGGCAACATCCTATAGTTTCATCAAAAATAGGAGACCATTATCATCGGTTTGATTAGCATATATGATGGAGTCTCGTTGATCTTCGATTAAGTATTTTTCCACAAAGATTTGAGCATACCGGTAAAACCCGAGTAATTAAGGAAACAATTTGATTGAGAATATTGGGGATAATTAGAGAGGTAACTATTTGAAACCATAGATAAATGATTTAATTTTTGGAGTATTTGATCTTCACTAAGACCATCAATATTCCATTAGTATAGTTTTTAGCGAAGCAGTAAAATTGGTTACTAATATTATTTTCTTCATATTGGAGGTCGGTGGAGTAGGTCGAGAATACCGGTTTTGGTAGTTTGAGGATTAACTTTGGGATAATGAATTTTATTAAGATTAGAAGATTGGAATTGTTGAGCTAATTGATTTATTTCATCATCGGTGAGTGTCGATTTAGATGTGGTAAAGCAGTGTCAATATTTGGTTGTTGATTTAAAAGCAGTAAGACCTTTATCTTTAGAAGGTGAGGCATTATCGGTGGTAGATAGTTTAGTGAATAATTTTTCAATAGCTTTGTGATAGATTGATCGGTGGTTACCAAACTAGTTCTTTTGGAGGCGATGACTAGGTAGATTAAGTAAAGGTTGATCTAAAGGTTGTGGTTTAGTAGATGTATGATTCTAAATTTGTCTCTATTTTGTCTAATTGTTTACCAATGGTGTTTAAACATTGATTAGTATAATTATTTTGTTCAATGACTTTTTGATTTGACAAAGATCATCGCTGAGTAATTTGAAAGGAGAAGCAGGAATGTCAGAACCTTGTTGTTTGATAATTATTTTTTCAAGAGGAGGGTGACTAGAACTAACAGTTGTAGATTCAGAAGTTTTCCATTTGTATTTGGTGATTGTATTTAGCTTTTTGTAATATTTTTCAACATATTCTAAGAGAGGTAACTCAAAACTATATTCAATCATAAAATTATACCAATGTCTAGTGATTCTGGATTGGTGTTGTTTATCATAGGTATCATAATAAGCATATCGGAGTTTTTTTATTTTTAAACGACTTAAATTCAATGAATAATTTATCAAGATCAGGTTTAAAATCCTTTTTAATGGTCATAAGTTGAGGATTGACTGGAGGTATAAATTCTTCAAAATCAGTTTGAGTTGGAGAATTATTTGAAGCAGTTTCTTCTTCAAGTAAATGTGTGTGTGTGGAGTAAACAGGTTTACTAATTTGAGAAGTAGCAGTATTATCAATACCTTTTAATTTAGAGGTTTGTCCTAAATGAATTTGACTATTTTTCCGAAACAGTGGAGTATTAAATATTTCATCTTCAGTTTCAATTTCAGAAGGTACACTAGAGGTGCTATGTCTGGATGATTGACTACGATTAAATTTAATATGAACTGTACCATCATGAATTTGTTGAATATCCTGAATATCTTGGATAGATGATTGTTGTTGATTATGTTTGTAATGTTCATTGACAGTGATCCATTGATCTGGTAAATCTACATTTTTCCATTCAATCATTTGGGGAACATTTATATGGGTATCAGTACTACTACTTTGGATTAGTAAAGTTTTATCTTTAGGGGACTTGTGCAATGCGTGAACATTTAAATTAGTTTTCATGCACTTATAATGAACACGATAAATTAAAGCAATATTATGGGTTTTATTCATCATATTAGTAAATGAACCATGTAATTGTATATTTAATGTTAATGCATGTAAAATATTTGGATCTCGTAAACTAAGAGTAAAATCAGGAAAACAATTAAAATGTACTGGACCTTTATGAAGACCAGTTTCCATCATACCTATTAAACTATCATTGTAATTAAGAAAACGAGCATCTCTTAAACATAATAAAACAGAAGTATTTTTACCTTGTTGAGTTAATGGTTTGACACCAACTTGAATTAAACCTATATGAATAAAATTGTAATCACTTTTTAAATATCTTTTTATGAGATTAACATCAAATAATTGACAGGTTTCCCTAAGTTTTTCTAAAGCATATACTTGTTCAATTGTCTTAACATGCAAAGAGATTTTGAAAGTATTTTGTATAAAAGAAGTTTTATAAATTTCTTTAATTGGCAATTTTGGTATATTCCAGTCTACATCAATTTTATCATTTTGTATTTCAACATCTTCTTCATTAATTACTAATCCTTGATTAGGTATTGAGGGCAAAGTGGTTGACCTAGAACTGACTGAAGAGTTACTTCTAAATAATCGATTCATTGTTCTTTTTAATTAATCGATTTCTGAATACCTTAATACATACCCTATTCTTATCCAGTTTATCACATACCTTGTAACTTCACAGACCTGTGTATACATACATACCCTATCTTTTGACCCCTAAGTCTGACACTGCCTAAACCTAAGGACTTACTCAGGACTGGGAAGAAGTGGGTGACTTAAACGCAGGTGGAATAAATGTAACAAGGTGGACAACACGGATCGAGCTTGTGGGTGGTTAAGATGTACTGAAAACTAGATTAATCAAATAAACAATGAAAAAGATTAACTAGAAGAAACAAAAGCAGTTAGAAACAGGACACAACATCACCTGGCTCTGATACCAAACCGCGGAAGCAGCAAGTAGAATGAAGAACATGGATTATGAAATCAAATATGACTAAAATTGAACAACAGATTTGGAATGCACATAATTAACATATTTAAATATTAAAACTTCATAATTTTAAAATACAGAAAATAACTTACAATTACAAGTATAGCAACTGCAAGGATCTTAATTGGGTTACAAACGGAAAAGTAAAAATTTTGTGAAAAAAATCTTTTAAAAATTCACTAAATACCAAAAATAAAAAAAAAATACAAGAATTCAGTAGATTTTTTATATTTTTATGTATTTATTAAAATTTTAAAATATTTTTTCACAATTTTTTTACTTTTTAGATACATCGAAGTAAGATGCATCTAAAAAAGTAAAAAAAATGTTTAAAATTTTAAAAATATTCACTAAAAACAAAAAAATATAAAAACCCAAAAACTAAATTCTCAAAAAACTTAATTCAAAAAACTCAAATCAAACACAATCTTGTACGGATAATGTCTCCCATTAAGTGTTGGATTAGTTTATTATTGCATTATCTCCATCCACATAGTTATTCAACCCACCAGCTTTATTTTTTTAAGTAATCTTGTTTGGAACCAAAAAATAAATAAATAAATAAATAAAAATTCAAGCTAAGAAAACCATAAATTAAATAAAAATAAGAATAAAAAATATTAGGCCAATTATTTTTTTAAGTTATAGTTCAACGATAAAATCTTGACTTAATAATTTTGAAGTTGTGGGTTTTAGTTTTGGAGTAATCACTTTATACATTATATCAAAGGTTAGTTGTATACCTAATCTTTTCTCTCAAATACACATTAATGTGTACTAATTGAACGTTATTTTTTTTTTTATCCTTTAATATTTCACCTCCGGACAGTAATAGTAACAATGAGCGTGGTGGTTTAGTGATAGTGGTGGTAGTGGTGGAATTTCACTGTTTAAATGTTAAATTTGAGTAGTAAAATTTTATTGTGTAAAAATACATTTTTTTTTTTGCCTTTTAATATTTCCAATTATAATAGTGATAGTAAGTAGGATTGTGCGCAACGTGGTTCGAGCGGTTTGAGAATAAAATTACAAATCATATCGTGAATAACGGATTGATAAATAATCAAACCACGATTTAGATGGTTTGGAACGGTCTCAATTTGCTAATTGATTGAAAAATATTCTTAAACAATTATCAAGCATTTGCATAATATATAATACTATTTTTCATGATATGTTTCATGTATATAATACAAACTAATTTTACATAATATTATATATATATATAACTACTAATTTGTAACAAATTTTATGTCTTAAATATCTTTCACACTCATTTCTACTTTGATATTTCATTAGATATTAAAAAAATATACGTATTAACTACACTATAGCGAAGCAGTTTTGAAAGCAAATTATAAATTTTAACATTTAATCTGCAGTTAGTGAATGTACATGTATCAATGCAAATTAGACGATTTTAGTAAATTGGATTTTAATAAATTGGACAATATTTTGAACAATTCTAATATTAGTATAGGTGGTAACTAGTGATCATGATAGTGGAATTTCACTATTTAAAATATTAAAATTTTACCGTCTAATTAAACATTAATATAATAAAATTTTACTTTAAAAAAAATAAATAAATAACAAACATGATCTTGTATTGTAGATCTTGACCAGAGAGTTATAAACATACCATTTTTATCAAAAACATATGATTACATGTAGTGTGTATAATTCTTTGAAAAGTCTTGACATGTATACTTTAGAGATATATATTTATAGAAGTGATTGAGACCCCCTCTCCCCACCACCCTCACCACCTCCACACACATGTGGGAGTTGGTGATTGGAGGAGGAGTAGGAAAAAAAAAAAAAAAAAAAAAAAAAGCTAGCCAATCACAGGCCAGTGGGGGTCGTGGGGGTGCCCTCCTGTGGGGGTCCAAATCATTTTTCATATATTTAGAGTGAGCATGGTCCGGATTGATTTAGATTGAGATAAAATTAGGACCAATTTGTTATCTATGGTTCTTGAAAAATTAGAACCAATTCAATCCGTTTAAACCGTGAAATCAATCCGAACCAATCCATTTAAACACAAATCGGTTTAGGACCTCGGATTCACATAATTAAATAATAATATATATATATATATAAAACATTTTAATTTCATAAAAAACATAAACATAATATCATATTAGTTCCACAATAACAACATGTCTTTCCATAATAGCGACATATTGTTTTAGAATTTAAACAACTATAAGAAAACTAATTTCACTATAAATATTTAGACTATTACAAATTAAAATTAACAAACAAAAACAATAAAAGAAGATATTATACGGGTTTAAGTTTGGGTTTAGGTTTTATATGGAATAAAAGAAGATACTATACTGGGAGGGTGTATAATATAAATATAGGCTATATGTATATGGTCCAGATCAATTCCAATCCAAAACCGTGGGGTTTAATCCAGAACTGATCCGTGAATTACGAATTTTTAATTTTTCAATTCAGAACTGAACCACGGATTCAAAAAACCAATTCAACCCTATCGGATTAGATCGGACTAGACCGGATCGAATTGTAGATTTTACGAATTCTTTACTCAACCCTATATATATATATATTAACAAAATCTAGTATTAAGGGGTGTTTGAGAATTAATTTTTTATTGACATTTTAATGTTTTTATGAAAAGAGTACAATAAAATAAAAATAAAAATTTAATAATTTATAATAACTTTTTAATTTTTAATTAAAAATTAAAGTTTTTGAATAGGGCCAAAATAATACTGTGCATTAGTGCATAAAAAAACACCAAACCCACGATTACGTGTAGTGTGTAATTATTTTAAAAGTCTTAACATATGTACGTTTCTCACGGATGTGCCGTGAATACCAATTTTACGGACACCTTATCAAGTATTAACACGTCATCTATAATAAAGAAATAGTGGGATATTTATTTCATACCGTAGAGAGAGAGAGTTGAAACTTCCAATAACTTAACTGCAGTTAGAGCTTTAAATAATATAAAATAAATTATAATAAACTGAATAGGGTTGAACCCACTTTCAAAAACTGCGCAAAAAGCTGTTCTTCTTCTCCGACGATCAAAAACTCGGACCTCAACTCCATCTTCTCTGGCAAGAAAAAATCGAGACCATCAAACGTGCATATAATCTAGTGAGTAGTTTGATTATCTCAGTTCTTCTCCTTTTCTACTTTTTGAAACAATTTTCCGAATCGTGATATAAATAAAAATTGTCTGGAACAATTTTGATTGAGACGCAACGGAGAGTGGGTTTGGGAAGAGCAAAGGATGAACCATCATTCACCATTAACTAAATGTTCATCTCAATATCATTTTGTATATTGGATTACAAAATTACTCTCAGCCTCTATTTTGGTTTTTTTTCTTTTTCTTTCTTTTATTGTCTTTGGATTAAAGATTGGAGGGGTGATAGAAAAAGTAAAAGCTAAAAGTGAGAATCAAAAACTTAGACCCCAATTTCGTCTTCTCCGGCAAGAAAAAATTGAAACCACCATCAAACGTGCATATAATCTAGTGAGTTGTTTGACTATCTCAGTTCTTCTCCCTTTCTATTTTTTGAAACAATTTTCCGAATCGTGATATAAATCCATCATTCTCTGCTTGGAACGATTTTGATCAGGTCACAACTAGAGCAAAGGAAATCCAGTGAAAAATACAAGTAATATGGCGTCGAGGACTCGAAGCCAAAGGTTCGATCGAGGATAGTGATATTGGTACTGATGTGGTGGGAATGTGTTTCAGAAAACGTTGCTCGTGGGATTGGGATTTCGCCCATGGTGGCCAAGCAAGGATCGAAGATTTGCAGTTGAAATCTGCTCTTGACCCTCCAAAGTAGTTTATTTTTATTTTTTGATTAAAAAAATTAATTATTTGATCCCATTTGTTGCTTGTAAAAGTTTTAGTTATTGGCGTTTTCTTTCTCTAAAACACCTATTTAGGCGGATTTTTGGTCTATTCTTTACTCAAGTCTTGTTTGCTCAAGTCATAGGATTGGGAATGATCTAGTTCTTCTATGAGAGTTCAATTTTGTGACTGGTGTTTCTTGGCTTTTTTGTTAGGATTTTTTTTATATTTTATTTTCATTTTGTTTTTGTTTTTCCCTTTCTTTTTTTTTTTTTTTGGGCTACGATGCTATTTTTTATTTCTTTTTATTGATGTTTGTCTCATTATCATTTTGTACATAAGATTTCATCAATAAAATTTTTATTTTCATGCATCAGAAAAATATAAGTACTATTTTATTTGCATTAAAGGAAAATCAAATTTTAGTGCTGCTTGTTAAATCTTACTGTCAGCATTGACACCAAAGGCACACTCAAGGTATTGCAATAATCCAGTTGAAACTTTGATTATATATATATATTTGGTGAAGTTACTGTTTCATTAGAGCTTGCAACAAAAGTGATGTAAATGGGGGGTGGGAATTTTTAGATGCATTGAGAATTTTTTAGGAGCAAGTTGTAAATGGGGAATGAAATTTTTGTCCAAAATAATAGATGGAACTCCACCTGTGTACCTGTTTTTTTTGTTCCAGTTACTAGATGAAATACATGTGAATTTTTTTGAGTCTAGTAACATTCTCTCTAGCTTCGTAAATAAATTCTAATAAAATCACTCATCGATCATGTATACTCCAAGTAATGCATATCATAATAACTAAATTCAATCATAAAAATTACCAATATTATAGTTAATTAAACTCAAAAAGGACTCAAAGTGGCACTAGTTAATAATAGTAATCACACTCAAATAATATCAAACATCTACCAGTTGGTTATCATTACTCAATACTAATTGCGTCGAAGTGGTTATTTTTATCATGTTCTTCAGCAATCCAAAATCAATCCTAACATGTATGTTGTTTCGATGCTTTCACTTGTATATGTTTTTTCCGGCCTCCATTGTAACAATCCAGATTTTTAATTATTCTGTAGAATTTATACTAATATTATTTAATCTCAGTTCGGAAAATATACAATTTATTATATATTATTATGTGTAATTTTGAAAAATAATATAATTATTAAAAGTTTAGGGGTCAAAACATAAATAATAATAATAGGTGTGGTACTAAAATAAATAATTAATTTTCTGTTAGTATAAGATAAAGTGTCATTTAATTAGAAATTAAATTATTTATATAATTATAGTAAAATATTGGGTCAAATGATAATTATCTTAAATATCTATTAAGGATAAGAATAAATCTATATAATTAATTATAGAATCTGTGAAAGATTTGGGATTCGCCACGCGTTGGCCTGCTGGTGGCGCATTCTCCCTATAAAAAAGGGAGGAATGAATCAGTGTGTAGAAAAGAAATGAAAGAGGAGAAGAAAGAAAAGAAAAGAAGAAAGAAAGGGAAGAAAAGAAGAGAGAAAGAAGGAAAGAGTAGTGTTAGATGAAAGGATATTTGATAGTGAAAAGAAAGAATAAGGTATTAAAGTTAAGGTGAGTTATATTATACCTTGAGTCACCAAAATGTATTTTACTTATGTTTTGACTTACCAAAATCTATTTTATATAAGTTATATTTTATTAATATATTAATAAAAGTTATGTTTTATAAAGATTTCAGTTACGTGGTTTTATTTCTGAACCCTATTTGTGAAAAGGAAACCCATGGATATGTCTGTTTATATTTTAAAGAATATTTGATTATGACCTTATATACAATCATGTTTTGTAAGTACCACCACGGGAGTCCCATGCCTTGGGGGATTTAAATAACTATTGGCCTCTGTTTGACCACTTTGTGGTCCTCTGTTTGTCATGGATCCATTGACCTCTGTTCTGTGTGGACCAAAGTGTTGTGCGGAGCTAAGTGCTACACTATTGTGGGAGCCACCTCTAGAATCCGTACGAGCCACCTCTTGAATCCATACCTCTGTTACATTTGTCATACAGTGACCTACATTACATTCTATTCTATACTGTGGTTATGGTTATATATCTATATAATATCTGGATTTCAGTTTCTATTACTTAAATGATTTTTGCTACTCAAATAATTTGTTTATGTAGATGTTTTGGCCTAACTAACGATCCATGGTTATTTCGTGTCCCTTATGCTCTTGGTATAATGTTTCTCACTCTGCCATGTGCTTATAGTTTTTACCAATTTTCAGGAAACATGCAATTCAGAAATAGCTTCTGGAAAGTCTTAGATGCGGGGCTGCGGAATAGATATCCACACAGTATTTTTATGATATTTTTATATGTAAATATCGGCCTTTTTGGTCAATAAAATTTTGTAATAAAAATAGAAGCTCCGATGATTATTTTGGTACCCTTACTTAAATATTTCTTCCGCTTGCGTTTATTGATTTGTTTATGATTTGGCCGAAGGTAACTTCAGTTACTGGCCATCACGATGCTTAACCCTTGGGTACGGGGAGCGGGTCGTGACATCCATCATTAGATCCTGTAATAAGAATAATCATTAAAGAAATTAGAAAATCGATTAAATTGTAAATCAATTGCCTCCGTTTGGGAAGTGGTTTGGCTTTTTGGCTTTTTTGGTTATTTTAGCCTGGGCTAAAAAACTTGGTTTGGGAAGGGCTTTTTGACTTTTTGGCTTTTTTGACTTTTTTTGTGAGAGAAGAGTGTAATGATTATGGGTTGGATGTAATGTTTTGTTTTTTGTAGCTAAAATAGCCTATTTTGTCTTTTGTGGCTAAAATAGCCAAAAAAAAGCTTGGAAAAGCTCTTCCCAAACGAACCAAGCAATTTGAAATTTTAAAGTTTTATTACTAAATTAAAAAATTAATACCATGAATGTAGAAGGCTTAGGATCTTGAGACACAGTAAATTAAGGACATGGAAGATCCGAAGTTATTGGCATGGAGTCCTTCATGTGAGAAAATTCAAGAAACAAAAAATTCATTTATGAGAAACTAATCATCTATGAGAAGAAACAAAAATTCATAGAACTTTTAAATTACCTGATGAAATATTTGATTGGTAGGCGACAAACTTACATTGGCATTATCTCTGAAAGAGGAAAAAAAACTATAACTTAAAATTACATAAAATTTAACTTACTAAGTAAGAAGAAGAATAATAATAAGGCAATCATATAAATCACCTTGGTTGGTTTTGCCGATGACAACTAGTCCTGATATGCCCTGTTTGCTTGCAAATGCTACATTTTCGCTTTTTGCCCACATGATTCTCTTTAGGATGTTTTTGTCTAAGTGATTTGGGTCGCCCCTTTGAAGCAACAGGTAGGGGATCTTGCAAAGTGAATTCTGTATTGGACAAGACTTGCTTACCACCTTCAAGTAATATTTCATTTCCTGAATTATCGTCATTTTCAATTTCATTATTATCATCATCCATAGCTAAAAGTTCACAATGTGTCTTTTGCAAAGCAAGTGCAAGATAATCATGTTTCTTTTGTGATTTCTGCCCTTCTTCAACAACTTTCAAAAACTCTATCATCAAACTATTTCTCATCATAGTATAAGAAATTTGTTTGCCTTCTTGTGCTACATCCTTCAAATTTTCATGTGTAGCATGATTCTTCACATTTATTGTCCATCTTCGAACAACATATTGTTTAGGGAGATAATCAACAAGAGATTTTTTAACAAAGACAGTAAGAATGTGTCTACAAAGAATTCCAACAAATTCAAACATATGACATGAACAAGTAGCTTTCTTTTCAACACCATCAAATTCTACTTCATAGATTTGCTTTTCTTTCCCATTTGCCATTACCTTATATGTTTTCATTGTTCATTCCTTAAGATATTTAGATGCTTTGTGTTTTTGACTTGAAAATAGTTCCTCTTGAAACAACAAAAATATTTTCCTTGTGTACACTTCTCCCGCCTCTGCCTCCATTTTGTAACATGTCTTTAAAATTGCTTTGGTTATTCTTGTTTTAACATCTTTTTCTTTCTCCTTCTTGTATCTTCTATCTAATGCTTTCTCATATTGATGCACAAAGTCACTAACCAATGTACTAGAATGGACAAAATCCTTGAAAATTTTGACCATGCTCTCGCTTCTTTGTGTTGTTGACATCCCGGCACAAAATGCTGTCCTCAAATAAGCTGGTACCCATTTTTCACGCCGCATGTACAAGTCTTTCAACCATTCATTTTCCCTTAACTCATATTTGCAAACCAATTCATCCCATTCATTTTCATACTTTTCTATTGTGACCGTGTCATGAATGCAATGGTGAAATTCTCCTTGAAATGAGGAATACTTGTTATAAACATGAGCCAAATGTTCAGGAACTTTTTGTAAGATATGCCACATGCACAAACGATGAATACTGTTAGGCAATACATATGAAATTGCCTTAGCCATGGCTTTGTCATCATTAGTAATAATAACAAGAAGATTATGTCCACCCATTGTTTCAAGCCAAGTTTTTAACAACCATATGTAAGACTCTGTCGTCTCATTCACCAGTAAAGCACATCCAAACATAATTGATTGGTAGTGGTGGTTAACACCTGTAAAAGGAACAAAGGGCATACCATAGCGATTAGTTAAGTACATAGCAATCAAATGTGACTACATCCCCAAAGTGTTGGTAAGCCAACCTTGACGTTGCATCGGCCCAAAAACAATTTCCCATGCAATGATTTTTATCCATTTCAACTGCATAAATAAAGTCTGGGTTCTTTGATTGACTCTTTATAAAGTAATTGTATATTCTTTATGCATCTCCATCTTTTAGAAGTTTTCTTCTTTTACTTCCCAAATAATTTTGAATATCCATTGTAACACAACCACCATTACAATCACTACTAGATTCTTGACTCAACACTGACGCTATCTTTCTAGTGGGTACACCAACTTCATTAAGCATATCAATGAGATTTTTCTAAGCAAGAGTCATTTTTCTATGTCCTCGAAGCAGAAGTGTACTTTTCAGAGAGCACAAATCATGATTATGTTCAATTACAAATTTACTTACAACCCATTTCCCTTCGTCTTTTCTCAAATGCATCATTGCTTTACATCCAATCATGGTCATAGGACGAGTTGTGACATTCTTATTTTTCTTTTGGTAACTTGGTCGACGGTATCCTTCTCTCGTACAAGCAAATTCTACTCCAATCAATGACTTATCTCTACTAGATAGTCGAGTGTGATTTTTTCAAATGTCAAAACCTTTTCTCCTTGCATATGCATTGTAACAAGTCATGGCATCTTCTAGTTTATCAAAAATCATGCCTTCACATGGCTCTAAAGGATTGTTACATAAAGAAGACTTGATAAGTTGGTTTTTTTTGATTTTTTGACAAATTTGCATTATTCAAATCACCCCCTAATTCTGAATCCACAAAATATTCTTCTTCTAAACAGTTATCAGAAAACACGATATCAATCCCTTCACTTGATGTGCTTGTCATATCAAATCTATAATACAAAATTAACATTATTCAAATTTATGTACTAGTTAAAAAATAATATAAAAGAAAGTAATGAATAAAATAGAATCTTTATAAAATTTTTGAACCTCATGTTGTATGTTGTCTTAGTTTGGTAGTGTAAGGTTTATTAGAATCAAAATTCAATCAAAATGTCTATTCTCACATTTAATTCAATAAAAAATAACAAACACACATCACAAATGAAATCACCATTCACCATTAACTGAGTGGGTTTGATTTGTGTTTCTATTATACCTATACTGATTCAAAATTAAAAATCTACGATATAACCTAGATCACATTCAAAAAAATAAATTTGATCAACCTCTTTTATTTTCGATTCCTAACAAATAAATAAAAACTATTTTATTTTCAATTTTTAAACAACAACACTACAAACTCACACTTATCAATCCAGAATTTACTCAGAAAAATAAATCAATGGTTTAAATTCATTTTACCCATAGACCACGTAATTCATCAATTTAATCTTTACCACACAAACCCATTTAAGGTAAATTATGGGTTCCTAAGGATGAGTTCATAGCATTTTTTTTTCCCAAAATATATTTGATTCTCACTTTTCGCTTTTGCTTTTGCTTTTTCTATCACCTCTCCAATCTTTAATCCAAAGACAAGGAAAGAAAGAAAGAGAAAAAAAAACTAAAACAGAGGCTGAGAGTAATTTTGTAATCCAATATACAAAATGGTATTGAGATGAACATTCAGTTAATGGTGAATGATGGTTCATCCTTTGCTCTTCCAAACCCACTCTACGTTGCGACCCAATCAAAATTGTTCTAGACAATTTTAATTTATGTCACGATTCGGAAAATTGTTTCAAAAAATAGAAAAGGAGAAGAGCTGAGATAATCAAACAACTCACTAGATTATATGCACGTTTGATGGTCACGATTTTTTCTTGGCGGAGAAGATAGAGTTGAGGTCTGAGTTTTTGATCGTCGGAGAAGACGAACGGCTTTTTGTGCAGCTTTTGAAAGTGGGTTCAACCTAATTCAATTCATTATAATTTATTTTATATTATTTAAAACTCTAACTGTAGTTAAGTTATTGGAAGCTTCAACTCTCTCTCTCTCTCTTTCTCTCTATGGTATGAAATAAACTATCCCACTATTTCTTTATTATACATGACATATCAATACTTGATAGGGTGTTCGTAAAATTGGTATTAATGGCACATCCATGAGAAACTTAATCCCATGCTGGAAAAATATATTAACAAAATCTAGCATTGAGAGGGTGTTTGTGTGGCAACCACCTCCTTAATGAAGCAAATTAATTATCTTAAATATATGCTTATTGTTAATTACGTGATTATGTGTTAATTGTGAATTATGTGCCATGTGCGATATCAGTATATGGTATTGTCATTGTGAACAGATAAGTAGAGTTATAGATTAAATCTGTCTGATTCGTTAATTTTAACAAATTAGAATTAAACAATGGGATAGGAATTAGAGCCTAATTCACACTCATAGAATTAAATTTAGTGTAATTGAGATTATATTGTGATAAGGATTAATTTAATTTAATGAGCAATGACTTATTAGCCTTAGTTGAATTAATTGAAATATTAATAGTAATGTAAAATTGAATACAATAAATGCATACATGTGTCTTATTCACCAACTAGGTGATTAAGTAGTGGGTCTTCTTCAAATACACGTAGAGAGAGAGAGTGAGGATAGGAGAGCTTGAGCACTTGAACTCAAGAGGAGAAGAAAAGAAAAGGGAAGGAGGAACTTGTGAAACCCTTATAACTACATCTTTTTCTTCACAATTCACTTACTTTAGGTAAAACTTCCCATCCCTAATCTCATGTAGTTGAATGTATTTGAAGATTTATACTCATAAGTTAAAGAATTTAAGTATAAGCAAGAAGAATATAAGTTTAGTTTCTATTGATACATGCATGGCAAGATTCATAAATATCTATGATCATACATTCATGTTCTTACATACACCTCCAAATTGAAGTTGAAGATTCATAGGAATTGGGGAATTGAAGCTTAGTATGGCATAGTTTTATGTGCTTTCATGATCCTTCAGTTTGTTAGTTTGCATATTCCTCCAAAAGAAAAAGGAATTCTATGAGAATTAAGGATTAGAGCTTAACTTGTATGTTTAATGAATATAAATTGTACATTCAAGAACATGAGTTCATTTCATGGACTTTGGGTTTTAAATTAATCATTGATTTCAAATGAAGTAAGAGATTGTTTATTTACCATGATTGTGAAAGTCTTGAGTCTTGAATTGTGCAAAAAATGAAGTCAGATTTTGAAAGAAAAGAGACCCAAAAACATAGCAATTTTCGGACTGTTTTTGTAGCATTGTCGCATGTGCAGCTTGGGGTCCTGCATGTGCGAAAAACAAAACAAAGTGAAACTTGCATACTGCATTATATACACTTGCGGGACCAGGTGCAGTGATGGTCATCGCACGTGCGGCTGAGACCCTCGCACGTGCAGCTCTTTTTGGGCAGACCCGGTTGTTTTTCGCTTCTCTTTTCCACTTTTCGGGCCTTCGTTTGCATGGTTTTAAAATGTTTTCATGAGCATTTGCATCTCATAAGTGCATTAGATTGAATAAATGAAAAATTAGAACCAAATTAGTAATGACGATAAGTTATTGAATAAGTAACAACCGAATCAAATAGAATTGGCTAGTAATATGAATGTAATTGAGTTGTTATGCTTGACTTCATTTGTTTAGGTCGGACGTCGAACCAATAGTATGTGTATCGAGAAGCCCACTGTGAGTAACAATGTTGTAAAGATATGTTCAAATTGTATTTATTTTCTAAATGATAAATTATATTGTTTCTGAACGGTTACCTTTTATTGATTGAATGATGATCCTCTTTTGAATTGTATTTGTGGCATCCATAGCATATTGTTATTGTTATTGATATCATTATTGTTACAAAGATCTCTGTCAATTCCAAATCTTGGAACTATTTCTATTGTTTGATGGCCATCAATTGATTGTTCGGTCTTTAAGACCTATTGTATTGCTGTTATTGGATGTATCGCGTATGACCTATATGAACATGAACTGATTAAATTGAACGATTGAACGATTGATTGACAAAAAGATATTGATTAGAAATGTGCTATTGATAAACGATTGTTTCAAAGACTGCAAGGACATCATTCTTAACCTCTTTACATATCTGTTATTCACTGGGCTTTAGCTCACAGTTTATTATATATATGTACGTGATCGAGCATCGGACCAAAGCTAGTGGCGTCGACCAGAACCCTTGTTTTGTCAAGCCAACTATTATACCTCATTGCGAGGTTTTGAACCAGTAGGTGTCAAGGCTTTTTGGGTGGTTCAATTTCACCCTTTTGATTTTGCTAAGTGAAAAGAATGTTGTAAAACTTTGTTAATACTGTTTTTGATAATGGAATTATTTCCCTAACTTGTATTTTGTCTCGTATATGTATGTGTTTATGGGCATAAATGGTTATGGATATGGCTATGTATATAAAAGTTTATTTCCATTCAGGTCCTCACAGCTCATTGGACAATATATTATTATTGATTGGCTTCCGCCAACCCTTTTATATTGTATTATTGTTACTATTGTTAAACATGCCTTTGGTAATCACGGATTACTAGCCTGTTACGACACTAAACCTATAGGGACGGGTTTGGATCGTCACAGAGTGGTATCAGAGCACGAGTTATATCGCACACATGTGTCCAAATGAGCTATAGGATGCCCTAGAAAAGCAATTGGGGCATTGTATGAGCATAAATAAGTGTGTGGATATGATATGTGTACATGAACTAACATGCATGAATATGAAACCATCTTTCCTTATGTTTATTATTAACATGTTTTATATAGTGCAATGGAGAATGCAAGAAATACAGATGAAATTGAGTCAATGGAGAATGCAAAAAGTACAAATGAAATTGAGTCCTCAAAAACAAGAATTGCAAGATTGGAAAGGATGGTTGAACTATTGACTGAGACTCTAAGACAACAACAAACCAACAGCCTCTACCTCCTCCTCCTCCTCCGCTACCAGTGCAGCCAGAACCAAATACCAATGATAATGTTATTGCTTTAACACAAAAGTTTAACAAAATGAAGCCACCGACATTCCAGGGAGGACTGGAACCACTAAAAGCTGAGGCATGGATCCTAGAAATTGAAAAGCTATTTGAAGTGTTCCCGTGTTCTGAGGCACAAAAAGTGTTGTTGGCTACCTTTACTTTACAAGAGGAAGCAAGACGATGGTGGATACTTGTGCGTGAAGATAATAATACTACGGTTTGGGCTCAATTCAAGGAAGCATTTTATGATAAATACTTTCCTCAATGTGTCTGTGACCGTAAAGTAACTGAATTTGAGCAATTGAAGCAAGGTATCATGTCAGTAGTAGAATATGAAGCTAAGTTCACTGAGCTCACTCGCTATGCACCACACATGGTGGATATCAACTATAAAAAGACTAGAAAATTTGAGGGCAGACTTAATGTGGAGATACTTGACCGGATAAATGTCCTGAAATTACTCAAGTACGTGGATGTCCTTGACCGAGCTATCATAGCTGAGGCAAATGTTGTAGCATTGAAACAAGCTAAGACGCTGGTGACTGAATGGCGGGGTAAAAGACAAAGTTTTCACTTTAAGAAGGGCCGGAATAACTCATTGAATAAAAAGCAAAATACAAGGTCAACAAGCAGTTCCAGCCAAGGCAACAATTCTATACCGCCTTATCCAGAATGTGGCAAAAAACACAAAGGGGTTTGTTATAAAGTCTCTGGGGCATGTTACAAGTGTGGCAAGATGGGCCACATAGTTAAAGACTATCCTCTCGCATCTCAGAACCTTACTAGACCTATAGCAAGTGCTGCATCATCAACCACTACACCAAAACCCAATTCTAAAGCTACCGGAAGAGAAACTTTGAAGCAAGACCGGGTGTTTGCACTTCTACCAGGAGATATGCAGAACACTGAGACGGTCAAGTATACTCCTTGTTTATGCTCAAAATGCTTATATTCTGATTGATTCGGGGTCTACACACTCGTTTGTCTCACATACTTTTTCATGAAAATTAAATAGACCACTAGAACCCATGAACTATTTATTAGCTGTATCTTCACCTATTGGGGGGTCCATGACTTGTGCTTATGTGTATCGTGGATATGAGGTTATTATTGGGGATGTGTTTTTTTATGTTGATTTGGTACCTCTGAATCTTGATCATTTTGATATAATTTTGGGAATGGATTGGTTAACCAAATATCATGCCTCCATTGATTGTGTAGCAAAACATATTTTGCGTCCACCTGGATTGCCTGAATTTGTATTTAATGGAGTTGGTGTTGTACCTCCCCCATACTTGATTTCATCTATGAAAGCATTCAAATTGATTAAAAAGGGGTGTAAAGGGTATTTATGTTGTATATTGACTATGTCTACTGATACTAAAGCTAATGTGGACAGTATTCCTATAGTCAAAGAATTCCCAAATGTGTTTCCAGATGATTTTCCAAGGGATTTGATTGACAGGGAGATTGAATTCACTATTGAGGTGATACCGAGTACATAACCAATTTCCAAAGCTTTGTACAGAATGACACCTACTGAATTGAAAGAGTTGAAAATCCAGTTGCAAGAGTTGTTGGACAAAAAGTTTATCAGGCCTCGTACATCACCATGGAGCGCTCCAGTTTTATTTGTAAAGAAGAAGGATGGTTCGTTGAGACTTTGCATTCACTATCATGAGTTGAACAAAGTGACAGTGAAAAACAAGTACCCGTTGCCTCGCATTGATGATTTATTCGACCAGTTGCAAGGTGCACAAGTCTTTTCCAAGATTGACTTTAGATCCGGATACCACCAATTGAAAGTCAAAGCTGAGGACATTGAAAAGACTGCTTATCGAACAAGGTACGGACATTATGAATTTCTTGTTACGCCTTTCAGAGTTACTAACGCGCCTGTTGTATTTATGGATCTCATGAATAGAATTTTCAAGTCATTCCTTGATGAATTTGTGGTTGTTTTTATAGATTGCATTTTGATTTATTCCAAAAATAAAAAGGAACATGAACATCATTTAAGAATTGCCTTGCAAACCTTGAGAGAAAGAAATTATATGCAAAACTGACAAAGTGTGAATTTTTGTAACAACCCCGACCCATGATTAACGCTAATTCATGTTTAAGTATGCCAAATGAGTAATTAAGAAGTGATCCTCAGTTAATTATATGTGCATTGCATCATTTTGTGTTTATATCTATATAACGTAGAAAGATCTATTCATGTTTTAGTTTTGGTATGCGAATTGAAGGCCCTATCGGCATTCGATACAGAAATTGACTTGATTTATATGTTAATTAGGATTTTCAGAATTTTATGGTAGGTTTAATTGAAATTCGATCCGTAACGATTAAATTAGATTAATTTAATGTCCACTTGTTTGGCCTTAATTAATTACACCTTGTCCAAGCCTAATTAAGGCACTAGTGGGCTTCTTTGTGCACCCATACACTCCCATTTCACTCTTTTGTTGATACAAACGTGAGGGAGAGAGAGAGTGAGGGAAGAAAATTGAGCTCAACCAAGGAAATGCTAGAATTGTTGACAATTGAAGAGGATTTGAGGATTCAACTTCAACATTGGCGAATTCAAGTCTCTAGCTAAGGAACCAACCTCTTAATTGGATAATTGAGTTAGACTTTGCAAGACTTCAAGTGGATTAGGTGAATTCATGTAGGATTTGAGGTAGAATTGAAGAGGATTGAGCTATACCATGCATGCATGTCCATTTCTTTATAAATTGAGCATGATTTCAAAGAATTCTTTCATGCATGTGTTCATTTCAATCATACATTTAGAACTCATCATGTTTTCCATCAATTTTCCCAATTTGATCATGTTTTGAAGTGATTAAGTACAAGAGAATTCATGCATGTTATGTTCTTGAACATTCATAAAGTTTAAGTTGAAATTTTGTACAATTGGCATGTCATTGGGCCATGATTTCTTGAAATGATCCTTAAAACATGTTGTTTTATAAGTTTCTATGAGTTTCCTAAAGTTCTGCCCCAAAATGTTGAGTTTTGAAGTGTTTGGTTTGAGTTAAAGCTTAGAGATCAAATCTGAAAATTCCAGATTTTGCATTCACGCTCGAGCATAGGAGTTCACGCTCGAGCGAGCACTCTGAGTGGGCGTACTTCCGCTTAAGCGACTGGAAGCTCGCTCGAGCATGAAATGCATGTATCCAGAAATTCATATGTTTTGCAACACGCTTAAGCGACAGAAGTCACGCTCGAGCAAGGGTCTGAGTCTCACGCTCGAGCATGGATCGAGCGTCCGTCGAGCGTGAAAAGCAAGCAACCAGTACTTTTGCCAAAGTTTACAGTCCGCTCTAGCGAGGGAAGTCACGCTCGAGCGAGCCTTCACTTCTTGTATGTCCGCTCGAGCGAGGAAAGCCACGCTCGAGCGTAGACCTTGTTTTCAGCAAGTTTTGGAAAATGTTTTCAAATGCATTTTTGCATCCTCATTCCATCCTAGGCATTCCTAGGCCATGATTAAGACTCCATAATGAGGTTAAAGGCTAGAAACACGCTCAGAACAAATAAAGTAAGTTATGTACAATTCGAACGTGTGTTTCAGGTGTGTGTTTGTTATGTGTACATATAGGTCACGTGCCGTAGACCATCTGATTAGTTTGCTATGTCTGTCTGCACTCGAAGCCAACTGTGAGTAATAACTTAGTAAAGCTATGTTCAACTTTATTTATTTTCTGTATGATGAAATAAGATCTGTTTTCTGAAATGATATGTTCTGTACAATGAATAATTGTCTAATTTCTAATAATGTATTCGTGGCATCCTTAGCATCATGTGATATCTGTTAGCTGTTACCCGGTATTGGAGGTTCCATTATGGAACTCAATATGTATGCACTCTGTTACCCGTACCGGAGGCTCTATCATGGAGCTCAGCATGTATATTCTCTATTACCCGGATTCGGAGGTTCCTTTATGGAACTGGTTATTCATAACCACCATATGTTCTGCATCTGTTCTGTATCTGTTCTGTTAGTGTTAATGGATGTACCACGTATGATTAAGTATGAATTATGATTTCTGCATATCATCTGAACAAGAATACGAATATCAATCTGAATTATGATTTCTGAATCTGTATGGACTTCATTCATCAAAACCCTTTACTCCGTTATTATTCACTAGGCTTCCGCTCACTATTTATATTATGTATGTAGGTGAGCAAGCACGTGACCAGGCCCTGAGTTAATGGCCTATATTTCAGTTTTTGTCAGCCAACCTTTGCGCCTCCCGAGGAGGTTCCGGATGAAGTCAAGTTTTGCTACTGTTTTTGTAATCATATTAGACTATGTTTGTCTGTTAAGTTGTGGGCAAGATTTTTGACACATACACCTAAGTGTGGTATGTAAATATTATATCTTTTGGTTATCACTCGTATGTTTTGTATATTTTCTTCCGCAGCTCCTAACTATATGTTAATTTGTCAAGAGGCCTTTGGTAATCCAAGGATTACTGGCCAGTTACGATGCTAAACCCATAAGGGTCGTGACAATTCTAGCTTGATAGTGTTATGTTTTTGGGACATATGATTAGTAAAGATGGCATTTCTGTCGACCCACAGAAGATCGAAGCAGTTGTGAATTGGCCTAGACCGATTAATGCTACTGAAGTCCGAAGTTTCTTGGGTTTGGCCGAATACTATCGAGGATTCGTGAAAGACTTCTCCAAAATTGCTTTGCCTTTGACTCAGTTAACTCAGAAATGGGTACCGTTTGACTAAACTGATCAAAGGGAATCAACCTTTTAAGAATTGAAGACTCGACTTGTGACTGCATCGATTCTCACCTTACTCTCAAGTACGAATGTATTTACTATTTTTAGTGATGCTTCTTATAAGGGATTGAGGTGTGTATTGATGTAGAATGGTAAATAATCATTGCGTATACTTCCCGATAACTAAGGCCACATGAAAAGAATTATCTGACTCACGATTTGAAGCTTGCTACAGTAGTGTTTGCATTGAAGATTTGGCGCCACTACTTGTATGGAGCAACATGTGAAGTTTACATAGACCACAAGAGCTTAAAGTATTTCTTTACCTAGAAAAAGTTGAACATGAGACAATAGAGATGGCTGGAATTGATAAAAGATTATGATTTGCAAATTTTGTACCATCCGAGGAAAGCTAACACCGTTGCTGATGCAGTTAATCGAAAATCTATTAGGAATTTGGCTTGCTACTTACCAGGCAAAGAGAATTGCTACATGACCTTAAAAATTTTGAGGTTGAAATTGTGTTGCGAGAACAAGGCGGGACATTAGCTGCTATTTCTGCTCAACCGGCGATTCTTGAAGAAATTAAAGAAAAACAGCAACAAGATGAATTTTTGAAAAAGATTATTGATGAACGGGAATCCAAACCAAGGCTGGACTTTGTTTTTGAAAATGGTGTGTTGAAATTTCAAGGTAGATTATGTGTACCAAATGATTCCGAATTGAAAAAGCGTGTTTTGCAAGAAGCCCACAGCTCAAAACTTTTTATTCATCTGGGGAATACGAAAATGTACCAAGATTTGAAACTCAATTTTTGGTGGCCGGGAATGGAGAAGGAAATTGCTGAGTTTGTATCAAAATGCTTACACTACTAACAAGTAAAAGCCGAACATCAACGATCTGCGGGATTGCTCTAACCACTGCCAATACCGGAGTGGAAATAAGAACACATCACTATGGATTTCATAGTTGGACTACCTCGCTCCAATAGAGGTATGGACTTAATTTGAGTTATTGTTGACCGTTTGACTAAATCTGCATACTTTTTACTTGTCGAAACAATTTATAATACGGATAAGTTGGCTACAATTTACATGAATAAGATTGTTAGATTGCATGGAGTGCCTGTGTCTATTGTTTCTAATAGGAACTCGAAGTTCACATCAAGAGTTTGGCAAAGTTTGCAAACAACATTGGGTACTGAATTGAGATTGAGCAATGCATACCATCCACAAACCGATGGCCAGTCAGAAAGAATAATCCAAACTCTAGAGGACATGCTGCGTATGTGTGTGCTTGATTTTCAAGGGAATTGGGAAACTCACTTGCCCGTAGCCTAATTCGCTTGCAACAATAGCTTTCATTCAAGCATTGGTATGGCGCCTTTCGAGGCATTATATGGCAGAAAATGTCGGTCTCCTATTTGTTGGGCAGAAATTAGAGATGGGCCTTTACTTGGGCTTGAGATTGTACATGAAACAACGGAAAAAGATAAAATTAATTCAACAAAGATTGAAAACTGTGCAAAGCCGACAGAAAAGTTACGCGGATGTCCGAAGGCGAGACAGGGAATATGAAGTGGGTGATCATGTTTTTATTAAGGTGACACCAATGAAAGGAGAAACTCGCTTTGGAACCAAGGGCAAATCATTGAAAAGATTAATCTAGTGGCATATCATGTAGCACTTCCTCCCGAAATGGAACATATGCATAATGTCTTTCATGTTTCGATGTTGCGAGATTATCTTCGGGATCCTTTCCATGTTATTGAGCCTACTCATGTGGTATTGAATGATGATTATATGTATGAAGAAAGGCCCATTCAGATTGTAAACAGACGGATCAAGAAGTTGAGAAACAAAGAAATTCCATAGTGGTACCTATGCAACCTGGGAAAGAGAAGATAATATGAAGAGAAAATACCCAGACCTCTTCCCACTTGATCCTATATTTTTCCCGGAGGAAAGTAATTGAGTTTGGAGGACCAAACGTTCTAAGGGAGGAGAGAATGTGACAACCACCTCCTTAATTAAGCAAATTAATTATCTTAAATATATGCTTATTGTTAATTACGTGATTATGTGTTAATTGTAAATTATGTGCCATGTATGATATCAGTATATGGTATTGTCATTGTGAACAGATAAGTAGAGTTATGGATTAAACACTCGATTCGCTAATTTTAACAAGTTAGAATTAAATAATGGGATAGGAATTAGAGCCTAATTCACAATCATAGAATTAAATTTAGTGTAATTGAAATTATATTGTGACAATGATTAATTTAATTTAATGAGCAATGACTTATTAGCCTTAGTTGAATTAATTGAAATATTAATAGAAATGTAAAATTGAATACAGTAAATGCATACATGTGTCCTATTCACCAACTAGGTGATTAAGTAGTGGTTTTTCTTCAAAGACACGTAGAGAGAGAGAGAGAGAGAGAGAGAGGATAGGAGAGCTTGAGCACTTGAACTCAAGAGGAGAAGAAATGAAAAGGGAAAAAGGAACTTGTGAAACCCTTATAACTACATATTTTTCTCCACAATTCATTTACTTTAGGTAAGACTTCTCCTCCCTAATCTCATGTAGTTGAATGTATTTGAAGATTTATACTCATAAGTTAAAGAATTTAAGTGTAAGCAAGAAGAATATAAGTTTAATGAAAGTTTAGTTCATATTGATACATGCATGGCAAGATTTGTACATATCCATGATAACACATTCATGTTCTTACATACACCTCCAAATTGAAGTTGAAGCTCCATAGGAATTGGGAAATTGAAGCTTAGTATGGCATAGTTTTATGTACTTTCACGATCCTTCAGTTTGTTAGTTTGCATATTCCTTCAAAACAAAAAGGAATTCTCTGAGAATTAAGGATTAGAGCTTAACTTGTATGTTTAATGAACATAAATTGTACATTCAAGAACATGAGTTCATTTCATGGATTTTGGGTTTTAAATTAATCATTGATTTCAAATGAAGTAAGAGATTGTTTATTTACCATGATTGTGAAAGGCTTGAGTCTTGAATTGTGCAAAAACTGAAGTTAGTTTTTGAAAGAAAAGGGACCCAAAAACATAGTAATTTTCGGACTATTTTTGTAGCACTGCCGCATGTGCGGCTTGGGATCCCGCACGTGCGGAAAACAAAACAGAGTAAAGCTTGCATACTGCAATATATGCACCTGCGGGACCAGGTGCGGTGGTCACCGACGTCTTGTTGAGACCCCATCGTCGACCCTTTTTGGACAGACCTGGTTTGTTTTTCGCTTCTCTTTTTCACTTTTCGAGCCTCCGTTTGCATGGTTTTAAAATGTTTTCATGAGCATTTGCATCTCATAAGTGCATTAGATTGAATAAATGAAAAATTAGAACCGAATTAGTAATGACGATTAGTTATTGAATAAGTAACAACCAAATCAAATAGAATTGGCTAGTAATATGAATGTAATTGAGTTGTTATGCTTGACTTCATTTGTTTAGGTTGGATGTCGAACCAATAATACGTGTATCGAGAAGCCCACTGTGAGTAACAATGTTGTAAAGATATGTTCAAATTGTATTTATTTTCTAAATGATAAATTATATTGTTTCTGAACGGTTACCTTTTATCGATTGAATGATGATCCTCTTTTGAATTGTATTTATGGCATCCATAGCGTATTGTTATTGTTATTGTTATTGTTATTGATATCGCTATTGTTATAGAGGTCTCTATTAGTTCCAAATCTTGGAACTATTGCTATTGTTTGATGGCCATCAATTGATTGTTCGGTTTTTAAGGCCGATTGTATTGTTGCTATTGGATGTACAATGTATAACCTATATGAACATGAACTTATTGAATTGAACAATTGAACAATTGATTGACAAAAAGATATTGATTGGAAATGTGCTATTGATAAACGATTGTTTCAAAGACTGCAAGGACATCATTCTTAACCTCTTTACACATTTGTTATTCACTGGACTTTAACTCACAGTTTATTATATATATGTACGTGATCGAGCACCGGACCAAAGCTAATGGCGTCGACTCGAACCCATATTTTGTCAAGCTAGCTATTGTACCTCATTGCGAGGTTTCGAACCAGTATGTGTCAAGGCTTTTTGGGTGGTTCAATTTCACCCTTTTGATTTTACTAAGTGAAAAGAATGTTTTAAAACTTTGTTAATACTATTTTTGATAATGGGACTATTTCCCTAACTTGTATGTTGTCTCGTATATGTATGTGTTTATGGGCATAAATGGTTATGGATATGGCTATGGCTATGTATATAAAAGTTTATTTCCATTTAGGTCCTCATAGCTCATTGGACATTATCTTATTATTGATTGGCTTTCGCCAGCCCCTTTATATTGTATTATTGTCAGTATTGTTAAACAGGCCTTTGGTAATCACGGATTACGGGCCAATTACGACACTAAACCTACAGGGGCGGGTCTAGATCGTGATAGTTTGAGAATTGATTTTTCTATTTATTAACATTTTGTTTTATTTTTTATGAAAAGTCGTATAGTAAAATAAAAAATAATCTATATATATAAAGAAAACGGTCTTTTTAACAACAATGATCGTGGAACTTCCAAATTTCCAAACTAATTTTGTTAATTTGTTAATTTTTAAATAAATAAGAAACATCTATTGGTTAGTTCCTTAAGTCAAAAATCCAAAAACAAAAAAAGTTCTAATCATATATTTTAAAATTCAAAACAATATGATAAGTCACCCTCACTCTTTCAAAAAATAATGTTGATCAAAACAATTCAAATAAAAAAAAATAAAGACACTAATTATCTATGATTTTGAATTTCAAAATTCAAAATAATTTGGTAAACCACTTTCATCCCACTCCTACCTTATTCAAAAATAATATAAATCTAAAATTTTAAAAACCCAATCAAATTAAAAATTCAATACAATTTTCTCTTTAATACTCAATATTTGATATTTTTTCCAACCTAGCCAACTCCTCGAAAAACAAAAAAAGAAAAAGAAAAAGAAAAAAGGTTATAATTATCTACAATTTTGAATTTTTAAATTCAAAACAATATGATAAATCACCCTCACTCTTACAAAAAATAATGTTGATCAAAACAATTCAAATAAAAAAAAATAAAGACACTAATTATCTATAATTTTGAATTTCAAAATTCAAAATAATATGGCAAGCCTCCTTTGTCCCACTCTCACCTTTTTCGAAAATAGTATAAATCTTAAATTTTAAAAACTCAATCAAATTAAAAATTCAATACAATTATCCCTTTAAAATACTCAATATTTAATCTTTTTTTCAACCCGGCCAACTTCTCCCCAAATGTAATGACGCAATGGTTCTTTTCTCTCTTTGCCAATAGTCCAAACTTATTTCAAGTTTGTTTGTTTGTATTTTTTTTATTTTTTTTTATAATTTTATATTTTGCGTGTGAGCATTTTTTTTCCCCTCTAAATGACTTTTTTTTTGTTCTAGTATATTTTTTTTCCACCTAAATTGACAATAAATATATATCTGTTAACTATCTTTGTTTTGGGAGTTTATTTGAAGTTTTTTTTTTTTTGGGGGGTGGATATTTGTGTATTTTTTATATTGTTGTTATTATTTCTTTTGATATATGTGAATTGATAATATAGTTATGAGTTTTTTTTTTTTTTTTTTTAATAGAATAAGGCGTCTTATATTGTTCTTTATGATTTGGCCATTTTTTTTAATTTTTCAAACAAAATTTTCAAATTTTTTATTTGTAAAAAATTAAAAACATTTAATTGACTTGCCCATCAATAAATAAAATTTTAAATTATGAACACTATTCCATAATTTATGGATTTAAAAACAAAAAATTCAACACCCACATATGAAATAAGAAATCTTAAAATCACGCATTTTTTTTATTTTTCAATTTTAACTCTTTAAAATTCTAACGGTACATTTTTTTTTTATTTCCACAACATTGTCTTTCTATTGGTTAGTTCCTTAAGTCAAAAATCCAAAAACAAAAAAAATTCTAATTATGTATTTTAAAATTCAAAACAGTATGATAAGTCACCCTCACTGATTCCAAAAATAATGTTGATCAAAACAATTCAAATAAAAAAAAATAAAGATACTAATTATCTATGATTTTGAATTTCAAAATTCAAAATAATATGGTAAGCCACCTTCATTCCACTCTTACCTTTTTCGAAAATAATATAAATCCAAAATTTAAAAAGCCCAATCAAATTAAAAATTCAATACAATTCTCTCTTTAAAATGCTCAATATTTGATCTTTTTTCCAACCCGGCCAACTCCTCCAAAAACAAAAAAAAAGTTCTAATTATCTACAATTTCGAATTTTAAAATTCAAAACAATATGATAAGTCACCATCACTCTTTCCAAAAATAATGTTGATTAAAACAATTCAAATAAAAAAAAATAAAGACACTAATTATCTATGATTTTGAATTTTAAAATTCAAAATAATAGGGTAAGCCACTTTCATCCCACTCTCACCTTTTCCGAAAATAATATAAATCTAAAATTTTAAAAACCCAATGATTAAGGCCGAAATGTACATCATTGAGGCCGTTAATTAGAATTTCTTAACTTCACTTGTTGGTCAAACCTTGTACTTTATGTGTTGAGTGTCAATCAGGTTGTACATCGTCGTAGCATAAAATGGGCAAAAAGACAGAATTTGGACAGAGTTGACTTTTTCTAAAAAAGTCAAACCGATGTTTTAAACCTGTTTGGAAGTGAGTAGAAGTATAAAAAGAAAAAGAAAAGGCTTTTCTGGGGGTCTGAAATTGTTTTGACCTAAAGAGAGAGGTTAAGGTTTGGGAAAGAGAAAGGAACAAGAAGCTTCAAAGATGTCTCCCATGGTGGTTCCTTCTCCATTTACCTCCTTCCACTCCTCCATAAGTGGCTAGTCTTCTTTTTCACGGTTTTGATGAAACCCTAGCCATGTAATTATTTAGTTTTCTTTTTTATTTTAAATTATGTAAAGGTTTGAACATTTGTATGGCGTTTTAGAAGTTTCTTTTATATAATTTTCATTATTCCTTCGAATATTTGACTTTCTGTGATTGTTGAATGTTATCCATACATGTGTTTTATATTCCTTCACATTCAAGGTATGAGACGAACCATGCTATGAGGAACGAGTCGTATCACTACCTTAGTTTAGAGTGAACGATTCGTATTACTTGAGATGGTTCGTGCTCGTACATTGAATGTGATGATCTTCTTGTCAAATGCTTCGAGCTTGTAGTTGCGAAACATTAATCCGTTCAAACCATAGCATAATTGATTTCAATTGGAAACCCTAATTATGTGGTTAGTGGTGAATTCTCTACCCTATGATTTTTCCCTAATTCAGTAAACCCAATTTCAATTATTATTGATAATTTAATTCGTTAGTTTAATTTATTCGTTATTAAATTAGGTTATAAACAACCAATCTTTTTATCAAAATTAATTTAGGAATTTGAAAATTAAATTAGTTTAATTTCACAATAGTCCCTGTGGATCGATACTTGGACTTGCCATTATTCTGAAAGAATTTGGTATAGTTTAGTATTTAATTTTGGTGTGTTCAATGACCTATCAAATTTTGGCGCCGTTGCTGGGGACTTCTGGCGAAATTAGTTAATTTAAAGTTACATTCTTACTTTAATTTTTAGTTTAGGATTTTATGCTTTTGTGTTGCTAAGTGTGCAGAGCGTTTGAAATTGGAACTATCATTGAAGTGCAAGCGGAACGCAGCCAAGCTTTAAAAATAAAAATAAAAACCGCAGCACTAAAGTGAGTAAACAGAAACAAACACTTACAAGCAAAGCACCAAAGTGCTAAAACGAAAGTCAAAGCTCAAACAGAGGTTGGAAACAACGTCTACACGTCAAGCATCCGCAAGACGAGTAAAGCGTTTTCGTTAAACCGCTGTGAGTATTTCTTCCTTTGGTATTTTACTTTCATACTTAGTGCACAGAGTCGAAACTTGTTGTGTGTGTTTGGGTAGTGTATGCACGGGCGTCGTTCTTGTCGCCCTGAATTGTGGAGTTTGGACCTTGAACTAGAAAGGACCCTTAGGAGACTTAGGACCTCTGCCCGTATTCCTAGGCTTGAATATTCATATTCATATATTGAGCCATTAGAGATGGCAGATCCTAATGTCCTGAATGTGTCCAACCGGACACTTAAGGATTATTTTACACCCACTGCATATATATCACCATCATGCATCCAATTACCCAACACCACTGCTGCGCATTATGAGATTAAGTCCAGCACCATACAAATGCTCCCATCATTCCATGGACTAACTCATAATGACCCTTATAAACATTTGAATGAATTTCTAGAAATTTACTCGACAGTGAGGATCCAGAATTTCACAAATGAGGCCTTAATGTTGCGATTGTTTCCATTCTCGTTAAAGGATAAAGCCAAACATTGGATAAATTCTTTACCTGCTAATTCAATCACAACTTGGGACCAATTACAGCAACGGTTCTTGGAGAAGTACTTTCCCATAGGTAAAACCAACCAACTTAGGCGAGCCATCACAAACTTTGCTCAAATGGATAGCGAGCAATTCCATAAGACGTGGGAAAGACTTAGAGACCTTCTCCAACAGTGTCCCCACCACCAAGTGCCTGATTGGCAACTTGTTCAAACATTTTATTATGGCTTAACTGAGCCGCACCGCCAAATGGTGGATTCGTCATGTGGTGGGACATTTATGTCTACAAACGATGTCGAGGCATGACAATTGTTTGAGAACTTAAGTGATAATTCCCTCCACCATGCTTCCGCAGCCCAGTAAGTCCGGTAACCAGCAGACCACTTGAAATAAACTTGAGGTCGGGCAAAACTTAGAGTTAGCCCAACAAGTAGAGGCACTATCTCGCAAGATAGACCACTTATTAGCTACGGGACATGCCCTTACCCAGCAAGATCAGCCTCAATTCCGTGAGGCATGTGTTATATGTGCAAGCCCTGCTCATAACTTGAGTGAGTGCCCTTCGGCATCACAATTTCCAGAGTTAGTCCAAAAGCATGTGAATATGGTTCAAGGATTCTCCAACCCAGATAATGACCTATACTCCAACACATATAATCCGGGACGGAGAAATCACCCTAATTTCTCATGGAGACCCCCTTCACAAGGCACTTCTTACAATCCTCCACCACCAAGGCAGAATTTCAATAATTTTGCCAACCAATCATCCTACCGACCACCGCAACCTTATCGACCCCCACAACTGTACCGACAACCACAACCCCCGCCTGTTCTTCAGGGCAACTCTGCCTTTAAGACTCAGGTGTTGGAAGTTCTCTCAGAACTTAAGGGGTTAGCACCGATAGTTCACTCCCACACTCACTCTATTGCCAAGATAGAGACCCAATTGGGTCAAATGGCTAACAACATGAATCGGAGAAAGGAGGGAAAATTACCAAGTCAAACTGTAGCCAACCCTAAGGGACAATACAAGGCAGAGAGTTCGGGTGAGAATGGTAAACAACATGAGCAAGTGCAGGTGGTGGTTGCTTTGAGAAGTGGTAGGGAGTTAGAGCCTCAGTTAGTTGCTCTAGATGCAACTAGAGTTAAGAAGAGTGACCACAGGGGTACACCTAATGCGAGCAAGGGTGGGGGGGAAACACTTAAGAGGAATGACTTAGTCCCTAGCACTCCATATGTGCCTAAGGCACCCTTTCCCCAATGCCTTAATACACCGTCCCCTTTTAATAAGAAGGCGGCATCTATGGAGGCAATGATGGATGTCTTTAAACAGGTAAAAATCAACCTCCCCCTGTTGGAGG
Source organism: Camellia lanceoleosa (assembly GCA_025200525.1). Taxonomy (NCBI): domain Eukaryota; kingdom Viridiplantae; phylum Streptophyta; class Magnoliopsida; order Ericales; family Theaceae; genus Camellia; species Camellia lanceoleosa. The sequence goes on from CM045765.1 coordinate 133,326,405, forward strand.
CGATTAAGCAAGTACCATCATATGCTAAATTTCTGAAGGACCTTCGTACGCAAAAGCGTAAATCTAGGACACATGTGTCCCAAAAGGTCCTACTCACGAAGCAAGTAAGCTCCATCTTGTTGAATGACACACCTCCTAAGCTTAAGGACCTGGGTGCCCCAACCATTGCATGCATTATAGGGGACCATTTCATTGATAGGGCCTTATTAGATTTAGGGGCTAGTGTCAATTTATTGCCGTACTCTGTGTATGAGGAATTTGGGCTTGGCGAGTTGAAGCCCACTACTGTCACTCTTCAATTGGTGACGGGTCCTCGAGTGCCACGTGGCATGATTGAGGATGTGCTAGTTAAGGTTGATAGGTTCTACTTCCCTGTTGACTTTTTGGTGTTAGATATGGAACCGGTAGCTAGTTCTAAGAAACAAATCTCGGTGATCTTAGGTCGACCTTTCTTGGCTACAGCCAATGCATGCATCAATTGTCAAACCGGGGTTATGGAAGTTTCATTTGGCAACATGCAAGTGAAACTTAATATTTTCCAAGCATCCCAACAACCTCATGAGAGAGGAGTGCTTATTAGTGGATGTTGTGGATGAGATTGTGGAGGAGGCTTTGCCCTCAATTCTTGTAGAAAACCCTTTAGAGGCTTGTCTAGCTCATTTTGGGTTTGAAAATTTTGATATTGATGAGTCAGTTGATGAGGTATTAAAATTGTTGGATGCGAGTATTATATACACCATCTCAGATAGCAAGTGGGTGAGTCCCACACAAGTGGTGCCCAAGAAATCGAGCATCACCGTTGTTGAGAATGACGAAGGAGAGTTAGTCCCCACACGAACCACTACTGGGTGGCGAGTGTGCATTGATTATAAGAGACTAAATTCCTTGACTAGGAAGAATCATTTTCCTTTACCCAGGGGTTTGATGGACCCATTTTATTATGCTTGATAGATTGATTCTTTATTTTATTTATTTATTTATTTTTTTCTATGTTATTCTGTTTTTCTTTATTCTCGTTATGCTTTATTTGCGTCTAGGAGACTTTAAATCCTCTAAAGGTGTAATTCCTTTGGTGTTAGCCGTGCCCAAACGGCATCTGATGGTCTGGTATAGCCACTTAACCGTGTTTGTAGTGAGTTCCTAGGAGACCAACTGAGACGGTGAAAATTAGAGTTCGAATGGCAAAGCCTAGAACACAAAGGTTTGGGATTTCCGAGACTAGAGTCTGGTTTAAATACCCAGGGGTGTGGAGATTGTTTCAAAACTACCTCGGCTTGAACTCTGTATGGCAGCCCCATAGGTTGAGGTAGCTTTATGCACCTCGATTCTGGATACCAAATCAACTTAGTCTGTCACCCTGTTGGAGAATAGGGAAAGTTACAAACACAGTTAGGGAGAAAAGTAGTACCCGTGGTTTTCGCGTGAAGATTATACCTTTAGTGGGCATTTCGTTATGTTCTTATGTGCTATATTTATTCCGGATGTCAATTGAAGGTATAAATGGTTAGGTATATTTGGGTTGTACTAGCCTGAAGGCTATAAACTACGCTGGGTTTTATTACCTGGGAGATTCTGAAGTGGCAACTTTATGCCATAACTCTGGTGTCTTTTGTTAGGTGCTGAAAGTTAGTTTTAAAAAAAAATGCTTTCATGTTTATTTTCTGTGTTAAAAATAAAAAAAAATAAAAAAAAAGGAGTTATACTTGTTCAATTTAAAAAAACAAAAAAAAATTTTTTTTGTTGTTATACATGTTCAATTGTAAACAAATACAAATTTAAAATATTAAAAAAAATATATATTGTGAGACTGGAGGTTTGCCCCCTGCTTTAAAAGCAGGTGCGGGCTGGAGAACTTTGACCAAGCGCACGTGCGGGACACCGTTTTTTCAAAAAAAAAAAAAAAAAATTCACGCGAGGGGGTTCAAATCGCCGCACGTGCGGCTCAAGACCATGCGTCTTGACATTTGTGAGATTGAATCCTCGCTTAATCGAAAAGTGAGCCAAGTCTTGAAATTTTGTTTTATTTTTATTATTATTTATTTATTTAAGTAAATAAATTTTAAATAAATACATAAATAAAATTTTTAAATAAATAAATCAATATACAATTATTTTATTTATATTTTTTTATATAAAAAAAACAAAAAAATTGAATTTTATTTATTTATTTTATTCTTAATTTTCTATTTTCTATTTTCGTAAAAAATATATATATATATATATATAATAATTAAAAAAAATCATATTTTTATTTTTATTTTTATTTCCTATTTTCTATTTTCGTACCCAAAAAAAAAAATGTGAAGTGTGTATATGTTACTCTCTGCCTATCTGGATGTGCACCTACAATTCTGGTAATATTCTCTCATTTCTCTTTACTTTTCCATTAAGGACAATGTCATATTCAAGTTGGGGGAATGAGGGTGTATATTTTCTTTTGTGAATTTCTTTTGGCTCATAATTCATGCTTATACCTGTTTTACTTGATTGCATTACTTCACTTGATGTGACTTTTTGCTAGTAGGGTGATGATATTTGCATATGTTAATTAGAGATCATAGTAGACTTGTATGAAAAGGTGTCACGCCCCAAAATTTGGACAATTAAATATTAACTTAGGATTAAACCCCAATCAATATTCCATCATCCAAATTCTAGGGGTGAAACAAAAAAACTAAACACAAACTAAACCATTCACCATAATTCAATAACTAACCAATACTTCCAACATTAAAGTAACAATAAATACTTCAAAACAACTTAAATAATGTAAGGTTACAACCCATGCCAAATTTTCAAAATACTAAGGTCATAAAAGAAAATAAAAATACATAAACTACTAACAATCATAAACATGAGAAAACAAAAGAAGTCCAATCGACATGTCCTACGATCATAGTATTTCTTGTCACCACCAAAGCCTCTACTAATCCTGCAAAGGAGCTCAGCTGTGCTCGAACAGAACGCACCCGAGTTGCCAAGAGACAAAACGGGTCAGTATACAGATATACTGGTATGAGTACAAGAATCAACACCCACGTGTGCACTAGACACAAACAAAAAATACATTAAATTCTTATTACTAGACAAGACAAGTAGTTCCAACCGCACCGAGACTGTAACGCCATCAAAATTTAGCCCATCAAATATAAAACATAACATACATTATTAAAAGAAAACATTATACTATTTTATTCATCAGAGTATTACGAAATAAAACATCAAAATAAATGCCCTACGGGCTTACATCTTGCCAAGCCAACACTTGGACACAATTCCATGAGTTCTAACTCAAAACAAATAAAGCCCTAGGCTTGAATGTTTACATAGTTCAAATAAAACAAATAAAACATATAAAGCAAGTCTTCAAGTCCAAATTCTCACAAGCTAAGTCTTTGGAGGTAGTGAACCACCTGAACCTGAAAATGAAGTTCCCATATAGGGTGAGCCACAGCCCAGTAGAGAAATACTAAACCAAGCATAAGAATTAACTAAAGCGAGTAGCCCGATACATGGTTAACACAAGGTAATCAGTTTCAAATGTTATGACACGAATGTCTACATTGTCTATGACGCATGGGCTATGACGCAATACACCTTCCATTGATCCAGGCGTGGCTCAGAACTTGGCCACACGACTCAACAAGGATAGCAGATCAGGTTGAACCTTATTTATAACAAAATAAACACACATCTTTGGTGTTATAACAATCTCAATCAAATCCACTTCCATACTTCCCTACTGATACACATGGTGGTGATGTATCATATCAACAACTAATAGAAATATTTCTATTATCAATAAGCACCCACATATGTGATGCTCGAGTCCATCCCTATCTCCTCCCAACAAATCCGGTTTAGAGGTCCATCCCCTATCTTCCCCTAAACCGTGGAGTTCATCCCCTATCTCCTCCAAAACCAAATGCATATGCAACATAATCAATACTTGACATACACAACACATAATCAATACACGAATATTCTGTATTAATTCAACAGTCAAATAAATGACTCAATTTCAGTTATACCTAAGCCGCATGCAAGGTCTACAACAATCAATGGCTATCCTCCACCGATAGCCCAAAACAATTATTTCTAAACAAGAAATAAATATAACAACACAATGAAATTTCATCATTCTCATAGGTAAGTAATTAAACTACCCAATTACATAGTTAAATTACTAAGTTCCCCAATCTCATGAATTAAACCCAATATCACAATTTTCCCTTAAATTAATTGTATAAATTAATCTATGACAAACCCTAAGGTTTCTCCCAAAATTCCCAAACTACCCCCACATACCAAAATACCACCACTTAGGATTAAAACGTATAAATGGAGTAGGAAATCCCTACCTCAAAGAAATAACTCAAAAAGAGGGAAGATGAAGACGATGCCCAAACTTCAAAGTGCTCCAAACCAACAATTGCTCAGATTAAATGAAAGCCCTCACTCTTCTCTATCTTATTTGTGAAGGAACTAGGGTAGAAATCCACTCTAGATAGATCAATCCTAGGAGAGAAGGTGAGTTGGGAGAGAGAGAACTCGTAACCTAGGGTTTCATAAACTGAAAGAGGCTAAAAATCTGATCTGAAACACGCTGCTGCGTATTTAAACAAAATAGGCTCGCTCGAGCGAAGACCCGGTCGCTTGAGCGACCAGACACAGGAAATCCTCACTCGAGCCAAGAAAGGCTCGCTCGAGCGAAGAACAAAACAGTTCGCTCGAGCGAAGATAAGCTCGCTCGAGCTAGCGAACACTGCTCTCAGGTCAAGTACTGGACGCAATCCTCGCTCGGGCCAAGAAATGCTCGCTCGAGCGACGGACCAAAAACAAAAGCCTCGCTCGAGCGAAGAGAAGCTCACTCGAGCGACCAAGCAGAAAACTGGACATCAACACTTGGTTTCTAAACCCAACCAACCTGCCCAACAAATCCCATAACTCACAACTGAAGAAATAAAGGACAACATCAACAACAATATGACAACGGAATCCACGGAACATAAGTCCGGATACAATAATCAAATGGGAAAAGACCGGGGTCGCTATAACCTCCCCCCCTTAAAAGAATTTCGTCCCCGAAATTAAGCATAAGTTTGTAAAAACAGGTTTTTTTTTTTTTTCTCAATTCCCAATGGTATTATAAAACAATAAACAACAACTTGACCCGATACCGGTCACTTCATCTCTTATCAAGAGGCATCTCACAATATGTATAAATCAACATATATTCAACCTGCATCAATATTATGCATTGTTCCTTTCAATGTTAACAATTTCCATATCATTATTCAAGTTCATGATATAAACAACACATTCAATATATAATGTTATATTTCACTTCCATAAAAAGGCAAGTTCAGATGTTAACATTAAACCCAAAACTTTCTCAATGTTTTCCAACTTAAGACATATATAAAATTCTCAAGTTCCACAATATTATATAATCTAAATACAAGATTACAATTCAATAAACATATCCGGATATTTCTCACGGACTTCCAACTCACGTTCCCATGTGGCCTCCTCCACTCCGTGATACTTCCACAAAACTTTCACCAAAGGGATGGTCTTGCCACGCAAAACTTGATCCCGCCTATCCAAAACCCGTACCGGTCTCTCCTCATACGAGACATCCTCATCAACAACTAAATCAGTCCAATCCAACACATGTGACGGATCTGGCTCATACTTCCGAAGCATACTCACATGAAACATGTCATGAACTCCGGATAACTGCGGTGGCAAAGCTAAACGATAAGCAGCCTCGCCAATCCTCTCAAGGATCTCAAAAGGCCCAATAAATCGAGGGGACAACTTCCCGCTCTTCCCAAACCTCATCAAACCTCGTTTGGGTGATATCTTCAGAAAGACATGATCACCCACCTCAAACACCAAAGGTCTCCTCCTACGGTCAGCATAAGATTTCTGACGACTCTGGGCTGTAACGAGCCTCTTGTGGATAAGCTCAACTTTCTCCGTCGTTTCTCTTACTAACAGCGGACCCAACAAAGGTGCATCACCCACCTCGGCCCAACAAACAGGAGATCTACACGGTCGGCCATACAAGGCCTCAAACGGTGCCATACCGATACTAGACTGGAAATTGTTGTTGTAGGCAAACTCCACTAATGGTAAGTGCCTCTCCCACGACCCACTAAAGTCGAGAACACAACCCCGAAGCATATCCTCAAGGATCTGAATAGTACGCTCGGACTGCCCGTCAGTCTGAGGATGATAAGCCGTGCTAAAAGTCAACTTAGTGCCTAAAGCACTCTGCAAACTCTGCCACAACCTAGCAGTAAAACGAGGATCTCTATCTGAGACGATCGTCACTGGGACCCCGTGCAACCTCACTATGTCCCGAATATATAAGTCGGCAAGATGATCTACCGAATCTCTAACACGCATAGGAATGAAGTGCGCTGACTTCATCAACCGGTCTACAACCATCCAAATAGCATCACTACCCCGCTGAGTCCTCGGAAGACCCACAACGAAGTCCATAGTGACATGCTCCCACTTCCACTCGGCAATAGGCAAGGGTTGCAACAAACCCGCTGGCCTCTGATGCTCGGCCTTCACTTGCTGACAAGTAAGGCACTTAGATACGAAAGCTGCCACATCTCTCTTCATACCCCGCCACCAAAACTGGCGACCCAAATCCCGATACATCTTAGTGCCTCCCGGATGCACCGCAAGGCGCGAATGATGAAACTCTCGGAGTACCTCCTCTCGGCAAGACTCCGGCACAAACAAACGGTCTCGGTATCTCACACTCAGGTCGGGATACACCGCTAAACCCTTCTCAACCTTCCCACTGGAAATCTTCTCTCGGAGAGATTCTACCTCAAGATCACCCCTCTGAGCCTCTAACACTCGAGTCACAAGTGTAGGCTGCGCAACAACAGAAAACAAGGCCGCAGCCTCAACGGATTCACCCAGAAGCAAATCAAACTCCCCAAGTGCACCCAACATCTCCCACTCTCGGATGGCTATACTAGCTACGTCACCAACAGATTTCCTGCTAAGGGCATCGGCCACAACATTGGCCTTTCCCGGATGATAGTGCAACTCAAAGTCATAATCCTCAATGAACTCCATCCACCTCCTCTGCCTCAAGTTCAAGTCTTTCTGTGTGAACAGATATTTCAGACTCTTATGATCGGAGAATACCTCAAATTTCTCACCATACAGATAATGCCTCCAAATCTTCAAGGCAAATATTACAGCTGCTAACTCTAAGTCGTGCGTAGGGTAATTCTTCTCATGAATTTTCAACTGACGTGAGCCATAGGCAACCACTTTCCCCTCTTGCATCAACACACAACCCAGACCCTCTCGTGAGGCGTCACAGTAAACTGCATAACCCAACCCTCTCTCCGGAATAATCAAGACCGGAGCGGTGGTCAATCTAACCTTCAACTCCTGAAACGAATTTTCACAAGTCTCACTCCATACAAATTTGACTCCCTTCCGAGTCAATCTAGTCAACGGTGAAGCTAACCTGGAGAAATCCTTCACAAATCGGCGATAGTACCCAGCTAATCCCAGAAAACTGCGGATCTCAAACACACTCTTAGGCTGTGCCCAATCTTGCACTGCCTCAATCTTGGATGTATCAACAGACACCCCTTTCCCAGAAACTACGTGGCCTAAAAACTTCACCTCTTCTAGCCAGAATTCACACTTCCCAAACTTAGCATAAAGCTTATGGGCTCTAAGTAACTCAAGCACCACTCTCAAGTGTTCCTCGTGCTCCTCCCTCGAAGGTGAATAAATCAGAATGTCGTCCACGAAGACGACCACAAAACGATCTAAGAATTCCCGGAAGATCCGGTTCATCAAATCCATAAACACTGCCGGTGCATTGGTGAGCCCAAACGGCATCACCAGAAACTCATAGTGGCCATACCGCGTACGGAATGCCGTCTTCGGAATATCCTCCTCCCTGACTCTCAACTGATGATAACCTGATCTCAAGTCTATCTTAGAGAAACAACGGGAACCCTTCAACTGATCGAACAGATCATCTATACGAGGCATAGGGTACTTATTCTTAACCGTAACCCGATTCAATTTCCTGTAATCAATACACAATCTCAAAGCACCACCTTTCTTCTTAGCAAAGAGGGCCGGTGCTCCCCACGGCGAAACACTAGGACGGATATAGCCCTTATCTAACAACTCCTGGAGTTGAACCTTCAATTCAACTAACTCGGCTGGGGCAAAACGGTAAGGTGCCATAGAAATCGGCGCCGTGCCGGGCACTAAATCAATGGAGAACTCAATCTCTCGCTGAGGTGGCAAACTAACAAGATCCTCGGGAAAAACGTCCGAATTCTCACAAACTACCCTCGGCAATACAATCTGGGTCTCATCACACTCACTACTCTCCAAGCTAGCAAGTAGACCACTAAGCTCACTCCGCCCTCGCGGATCATACCCCGGTGGCAAAACACTACCAACCCTGTCCCCCAGAAAATGAAAACGTTCTCCGTTAATAGTGCAACAAGTGACCCTCTGACGGTAGCAATCAATAAATGCCCGGTATGACGATAACCAGTCCATACCCAAAATAACATCGAAGCCCTTCATAGGCATAACCATAAAAGAAAAAGGGATTCTATGATCATCGACCTCTATATCACAACCCCTAACTCCTTGTTTCAAAATCAATTCACCCCCAAGAGGTGACACTACACAAATAGGAGAGGCTAACTGTGCTAACTCCAACTCCAAAATAGATGCGAATGCAGCAGACACAAACGAATGAGATGCACCCGTATCGATCAAAACACTAGCAACTGAATTGCAAAACAAGAAGGTACCTCTCACAACCGACGGAGCCGGTACAAGATCCTGTGATAACAGATACACGCGCCGGACGACCTCGATCAACTGCTCACCCCTCGAGGCGGACTGCTGCCTGATGGGGCGAAGAAGCCCTGATTGGCCCTCGAGGCTCGAATCGACCAGCCAGGATGCCGGTGACGTGCCACCCAAGCTGTGGGCAAAACCTCTTCATGTGCCCCTTGGACCGCACTGAAAACAAGAGAGCGGCTGGCCTCTGCCCTGACTCTGGCTCTGAGATCGAGCCGAAGAAGATGCTGCTCTCTGAACTCCTCCCCTCTGAGGACAAACTGGAGACTTGTGGCCCAGCTGACCACACTTGAAACAGGTAATGTCTCCCTGACTGCCTTTCCCAGAACTAGCACTCGGCACTGGAAAAGTAGATCTAGAAAAACTACTCTGAAATTTCTTGAGGTGAAACCCTCTGTTACGCCCTCACTCTGACCATCCTGTCTCCTGTTGGAGGCTTTCTGCCTTTCGGCCTCTTGGTGGATCATAGTCTCGGTAGGGGCTGGTGCATCAACCAAGCGCCCAAAATCGAATCATAGACCCGACTCTCAAAGATGAGGCCACGCCTCAACTTCTTCTCAAACTCAATGCAACGGCGTTCCTCAGTCGCCACCAACTCAGGTGCAAACCTGGACAAACTAGTGAATGCAGCCTCAAACTCGGCCACTGATAAACTGTTCTGCTCAAGATGGCAGAACTGATCTCTCAACTTCTCCTGAACAGCTGGAGACAGGTACTTCTCCTGAAAAGCGTCAACAAAAGCCTTCCAAGTACCTCCAATACGACCCTTGGTGAACTTCCACCATTGACCCGCATCCCCTTTCAGCTGAAAAGATGCCAAGGTCACCTTCAGTGCCTCGTCTTCGATGCCTAGCATCTCAAACGTTTTCGTTGTCTGTTCGAGCCATTCGTCTGCCTTAAGCGGCTCGCTAGGATCACCTAAAAACTCGTCCGGGTGAGACCGGAAGAACTCTCTCTTCAGAAAAGAAGGTCCTGTATCTGCCACAACAACCTGAGCCTGATTCTGAGCCCTAAGAATGCTTGACTCACAGCTCCTGCTATCTCTTGGGCCAAAGCGCCCATAACCTACTGTCCTACTGGCTCGGCCACATTGGCCTGGCCAACACCCTCCTGAACTGCCGGAATTTCCTCCGGTATAGGCACTTCCTGCCTGGCCTGCCTACCACGCCTACCACGACCTCGTCCTCGTCCTGACATCCTAATAAAGGAAACAAACACGTTAGCACTCTAAATAATATGCCAAAACTATGACACTCGCGTCCTAATACATTGGACAATAATAAATCACACCACGTAAGCACATAATCACATAAGCACCTACGAATTTCATTCCTGGATAATGATAGTCCCGAGGCGTCACTAAAGTTCCGATTGGAAACAACATTGATCAAGTGCCTTTCCAACAAGACTTTCAGAGACTCAAGGGTCCAATCAACATCCTAGAAACTACATTCCATACCCACATAGTCACATAAACATGTTATCATATAAGCATGTAATCATTACACTAAGTCTCTATCAAACGAGACGAACCCATTGTGATACTAATCACTTCCCACGTACCCAAAGTATTCGAACCCGGTACGCTCTGATACCAAGTTGTAACGCCCTCAAAATTTAGCCCATCAAATATAAAACATAACATACATTATTAAAAGAAAACATTATACTATTTCATTCATCAGAGTATTACGAAATAAAACATCAAAATAAATGCCCTACGGGCTTACATCTTGCCAAGCCAACACTTGGACACAATTCCATGAGTTCTAACTCAAAACAAATAAAGCCCTAGGCTTGAATGTTTACATAGTTCAAATAAAACAAATAAAACATATAAAGCAAGTCTTCAAGTCCAAATTCTCACAAGCTAAGTCTTTGGAGGTAGTGAACCACCTGAACCTGAAAATGAAGTTCCCATATAGGGTGAGCCACAGCCCAGTAGAGAAATACTAAACCAAGCATAAGAATTAACTAAAGCAGTAGCACCCGATACATGGTTAACACAAGGTAATCAATTTAAAATTTTATGACACGAATGTCTACATTGTCTATGACACATGGTCTATGACACAATACACCTTCCATTTATACAGACATGGCTCAGAACCTGGCCAAACAACTCAACAAGGATAACAGATCAGGTTGAACCTTTCTTATAACAAAATAAACACACATGCTGGTGTTATAACAATCTCAATCAAATCCACTTCCATACTTCCCTACTGATACACATGGTGGTGATGTATCATATCAACAACTAATAGAAATATTTCTATTATCAATAAGCACCCACATATGTGATGCTCTGAGTCCATCCCCTATCTCCTCCCAACAAATCCGGTTTAGAGGTCCATCCCCTATCTTCCCCTAAACCGTGGAGTTCATCCCCTATCTCCTCCAAAACCAAATGCATATGCAACATAATCAATACTTGACATACACAACACTTAATCAATACACGAATATTTTGTATTAATTCAACAGTCAAATAAATGACTCAATTTCAGTTATACCTAAGCCGCATGCAAGGTCTACAACAATCAATGGCTATCCTCCACCGATAGCCCAAAACAATTATTTCTAAACAAGAAATAAATATAACAACACAATGAAATTTCATCATTCTCATAGGTAAGTAATTAAACTACCCAATTACATAGTTAAATTACTAAGTTCCCCAATCTCATGAATTAAACCCAATATCACAATTTTCCCTTAAATTAATTGTATAAATTAATCTATGACAAACCCTAAGGTTTCTCCCAAAATTTCCAAACTACCCCCACATACCAAAATACCACCACTTAGGATTAAAACGTATAAATGGAGTAGGAAATCCCTACCTCAAAGAAATAACTCAAAAAGAGGGAAGATGAAGACGATGCCCAAACTTCAAAGTGCTCCAAACCAACAATTGCTCAGATTAAATGAAAGCCCTCACTCTCCTCTATCTTATTTGTGAAGGAACTAGGGTAGAAATCCACTCTAGATAGATCAATCCTAGGAGAGAAGGTGAGTTGGGAGAGAGAGAACTCGTAACCTAGGGTTTCATAAACTGAAAGAGGCTAAAAATCTGATCTGAAACACGCTGCTGCGTATTTAAACAAAATAGGCTCGCTCGAGCGAAGACCCGGTCGCTCGGCGACGGAACCTGAAATCCTCGCTCGAGCCAAGAAAGGCTCGCTCGGCGAAAGAACAAAGCGATTCGCTCGGCGAAGATAAGCTCGCCGAGCTAGCGAACACCGCTCTCGGGTCAATCTTTGGGCGCAATCCTCGCTCGAGCCAAGAAAGGCTCGCTCGAGCGACGGACCAAAAACAAAAGCCTCGCTCGAGCGAAGAGAAGCTCGCTCGAGCGAAGAGAAGCTCGCTCGAGCGACCAAGCAGAAAACTGGACATCAACACTTGGTTTCTAAACCCAACCAACCTGCCCAACAAATCCCATAACTCACAACTAAAGAAATAAAGGACAACATCAACAACAATATGACAACGGAATCCACGGAACATAAGTCCGGATACAATAATCAAATGGGAAAAGACCGGGGTCGCTATAGAGACGAATGGGTAGTTTCTCGAGATACGGTGGCATTTAGTTTCTTGTCCGTACACAACGAAATATAAATTGATTATAAAATAAACAAAAATAGAAATAGAAATAGAAATATGGTGGGTCAGCCCTGCATAAAAAGTTAGTAAGACCCACCATCCTGCAAAAGAAAATAATGTTAGTATAAATTAATCATAAGTAACTTATTGAAGAAGTATAAAAATGTACCGTTTCATGCTTAAATAATTCGAATTGGCGAAAACTTAAAGAACGAAAGTTGTACAGAATCAAATTTTATAAAAGACATCGCGGACGAATTTGACAGAAACTAAACAGGTTAAGAGGAAAGCTTGATCTAAAATTCTAGACGGAATTCAATCGAAAAATCACTCATCTAAGAACCCTAAACCTTACACGTACCACTAATCAAATTAATTAAAATTAATCACTCATCTAAGAACCCTAAACCTTGCACGTATCACTTGTCAAATTAATTAAAATTAATCAAACCTCTAAGAACTCTAAACATTGCACGTTGCACTAGTCAAATTAATTAAAATAAATTAATCATCTAAGAACCCTAAACCTTGCACATATCACTAATCAAATTAATTAAGATTAATCAAACCTCTAAGAATCCTAAACCTTGCACGTACCACTAATCAAATTAATTAAAATAAATCACTCATCTAAGAACCCTAAACCTTGCATGTACCACTAATCAAATTAATTAAAATTAATCAAACCTCTAAGAACTCTAAACATTACACGTACCACTAGTCAAATTAATTAAAATAAATTAATCATCTAAGAACCACAAACCTTGCACATATCACTAATCAAATTAATTAAGATTAATCAAATCTCTAAGAACCCTAAACCTTATATATATCACTAATCAAATTAATTAAAATAAATCAATCATCTGAGAACCCTAAATTTTACACGTTCCACTAATCAAATTAAATAAAATTAATCACTCATCTAAAAACCCTAAACATCTCATAGACACTAATCAAAATAATTAAGTTAATTCATCCTCTACATCCACATATAAAAATATCAAATCACATCAACCTAATAAAATAAATGAATAAATAAACTAACGAATCAAACATAATCAAGGAAAATAGGGTTTGTACTCACCAGATTATTTTGAAACTCAAAGAATTATTTGGAGAATTAATGGAGCCACCAAAACAAAATTCTAATTTTTTTTTTATTTTTCTCCTCTCCTCTTCTTCCGTGCCGTCTCTCTCTTCTCTCTCGGTTTCCGCTGCGCCTCTGATTCACCTTACGTTGATTGACTAATCTATTTTCTAACCTAATGCACCATTATATAATGTTATATAATATAATACACATGATTATAATATATATAAATATAAGATTATATATATATAACACCTTTTTTTTATATATAACAAACATAAATATTTAAAGATTTGGATTAATTATATATAATTAAATAACACATTAAATTAATTAATCACCACATTAAATTCATTAAATATCACAATAAATTCTCATGTAACCCATACAATTAATAATTACAACATTAAATCCATTAAATATTACATTAACTCTCATGTGACCACACAATTAATAAAGTCAAAAATAAAATAAGATAATAATAACCATAATAATAATAAATAATGACTAAAGAAAATTAGGGTCGCTACAATATACACACCTCAAAAGAATCTCGTCCGAGATTCGATAGGAAAGAGTACTAACAAAAGCTCAAGTGCGTTCGACACTAAATCAATGTGAAATTCTACTACCCATCGAGGTGGAGGTCTATGTATCTCCTGAAATACATCTTCAAACTCACGTACCACATCTACCTCACTAATATCCTACTTAGGGATTTCAACCGAGCATAGAAAACTCGTCATCACTGACTCTCCTCCATCGCTATAAGTGTGAGTAAGTCGAGACATACCGGGAATATCTACTTTCACCGTCTTTCCAGCACAATCTAAAGTCACAAAATGCTTTCGCAGCCAATCCATACCCAAAATAACTACAAACCCCTCAAACCCTAACACTATTAGGTCCGTAAACAAGACTCTACCCGCAAAAGTCAATCTCAAAATTTTTACACGTTTCATAAAGAGTAACTGCCCCTCCTAAAGGGGTCTCAACACGAATAGGTCTAGACAAGGAGGTAGTAACAATATGTTCTCTTTCTACAAACTGCCTAGATATGAAAGGATGAGAGGTACCGGTATCAAAAAGTACTCTAATAGGTTCGTGAAAAAGATTAAAGATATCTTCCAACCATCTCCTTCAAGTTAAACACACAAGAAGAATTCGTTAAAAATTTAGAATAAACTCCTCACCAAACTAAACCAGCTAACCCATATTTTCACAATCCGAGGATCACCTAAACTCTCACTAGTCTAGGGTAACTTAGTGCTCTGATACCAAACTGTCACGCCCCAAAATTTGGACAATTAAATATTAACTTAGGATTAAACCCCAATCAATATTCCATCATCCAAATTCTAGGGGTGAAACAAAAAAACTAAACACAAACTAAACCATTCACCATAATTCAATAACTAACCAATACTTCCAACATTAAAGTAACAATAAATACTTCAAAACAACTTAAATAATGTAAGGTTACAACCCATGCCAAATTTTCAAAATACTAATGTCATAAAGAAAATAAAAATACATAAACTACTAACAATCATAAACATGAGAAAACAAAAGAAGTCCAATCGACATGTCCTACGATCATAGTATTTCTTGTCACCACCAAAGCCTCTACTAATCCTGCAAAGGAGCTCAGCTGCGCTCGAACAGAATGCACCCGAGTTGCCAAGAGACAAAAGCAGATTCGTTATCTGAATATACTGGTATGAGTACAAGAATCAACACCCACGTGTCCACCAGACACAAACAAAAAATACATTAAATCCTTATTACTAGACAAGACAAGTAGTTCCAACCGCACCGAGACGAATGGGTAGTTTCTCGAGATACGGTGGCATTTAGTTTCTTGTCCGTACACAACGAAATATAAATTGATTATAAAATAAACAAAAATAGAAATAGAAATAGAAATATGGTGGGTCAGCCC
Organism: Camellia lanceoleosa; assembly: GCA_025200525.1. NCBI lineage: Eukaryota > Viridiplantae > Streptophyta > Magnoliopsida > Ericales > Theaceae > Camellia > Camellia lanceoleosa. Next base: position 133,341,938 of record CM045765.1, read on the forward strand.
TGCATAAAAAGTTAGTAAGACCCACCATCCTGCAAAAGAAAATAATGTTAGTATAAATTAATTATAAGTAACTTACTGAAGAAGTATAAAAATGTACCGTTTCATGCTTAAATAATTCGAATTGGCGAAAACTTAAAGAACGAAAGTTGTACAGAATCAAATTTTATAAAAGACATCGCGAACGAATTTGACAGAAACTGAACAGGTTAAGAGGAAAGCTTGATCTAAAATTCTAGACGGAATTCAATCGAAAAATCTGAAACTGAAAATGAACAAAAACTGCCCTAAGATGATTTTTTTCGAAAAAGTTCAAAACATGAAAAATGTGCAGAATAATGTTTTACTTCAGTTTACGCGACACCAATAAAAATGAGCACGTTTCGTGGGTTAAAACTGCCTATAAAATCTGCATTTCCAAAATGAATCAAACCGAAAATAACCAAGGTCATCTGATTATAAGTTCTAATTTATCTTTTTAATAAAAAGCTACAACACAAAAGTTGTCCAAAATCAAGTATACATACCTCTACTCAAATTTCATAATTTATTGAGGCCGATTACTATTTTTCAAGATGTACAAATCAATAAACTCATAATTCAATTTTTGTACCTTAACTCCATCAATATAATTCGAACTATACATATAAGTTCATAATTACTACTTTGTATCTTAACTCAATTAAGACAATTCGAACTAACATACAAGTTCATAATTAATTCTTTGTACCTTGACTCCACCACTTCAGCCCTCCCCTTCTAGCCTACACATATATCCCATGTGCCTCCCGTATACCTAACCCACTCCGAAGCCAAACTTGCACGGGGATATCGTCCCGAGTTTGACTCACACTCCCCAGATGGTTAGCATATACGTACGCGCGCAAATCAAAGCACTCGTCTACTCATGAGAACGAGGCAACACTATATATAAACATCTCATTGACATCATGAGACAAATATAACAATGCCGGGCATAAGGCATCAAACAACTCTCATAATCCTCACCTTTTTTTTTATACACTCTTTCTCACCATCACTCAAATAAAATAACAATCCATAGAGTCATGGTGGAGTATAAGGAATTTAACTAGGTTCTAATTAATTTTAGTTTCATATATTCGGGAGTGTGATTATAATCATAAAATAAATACGTATAAAAACCATAAACATTACATAAACATCTAACCAAATAATGAAATCAATTCATCATCTACATGCAAATATAAAATCAAACCCACATCAAATAAATAAATACCAACAACAAACCAATCCATCCTCCAACCAATATCTATGGATTCTAAGTTTATTCCAATTTCATATAATTATGAGGGTGATTAAATCCATAAAATAAATACATAAAAAAAACATAAACCTTGCATACACAACTAATTAAAATAATTGAAATCAATCAATCATCTAAAAATCCTAAACTTTACATATACAACTAATCAAAATAATTAAAATCAATTAATCATCTAAAAATCCTAAATCTTACATACACAACTAATAAAAATAATTAAAATTAATTAATTATCTAAAAACCCTAAACTTTACCTACACAACTAATCAAAGTAATTAAAATCGATCACTTATCTAAGAACCCTAAACTTTACATACACTACTAGTCAAAATAATTAAAATCAATCTATCATCTATAACCCTAAATCTTATATCCACAACTAATCAAAATAATTAAACTTAATCTATCATCTTTATGTAAAAACAAAATCAAACTAACATCAAACAAATAAAAATAAATACAACGAATTAAACATAAATCAAGGGAAGTTGGTTTTGTACTTAAAATTATTTTTTGAAGATCAAAGAATCACTCAAAGAATTAATAAAGTCACCCAAAGTAAAACCCTAAACCTTACATACTCAACTAATTCAAATAATTAAAATCAAACAATCATGCGAAAACTCTAAACCTTACATATACGTCTAATCAAAATAATTAAAAATTAGTCAATCATCTAAAAATTCTATACCTTACATACCCAACTAATCAAAATAATTACGATCAATTAATTATCTAAAAATCTTAAACCTTACCTATACATCTAATCAACATAATTAAAATTAATCAATCATCTAAAAATCCTAAACTTTACATATACATCTAATCTTCATAATTAAAATTAATCAATCATCTAAAAAAAAAAAATCTCAAACCTTACATACCCAACTAATTAAAATTACTACAATCAATTAATCATCTAAAAATTCTAAACCTTACATATACATCTAATCAACATAATTAAAATTAATCAATCATCTAAAAAAATTCCAAACCTTACATACCCAACTAATTAAAATAATTACGATCAATTAATTATCTAAAAATCTTAAACCTTACACGTACCACTAATCAAATTAATTAAAATTAATCACTCATCTAAGAACCCTAAACCTTGCACGTACCACTAGTCAAATTAATTAAAATTAATCAAACCTCTAAGAACTCTAAACATTGCACGTTGCACTAGTCAAATTAATTAAAATAAATTAATCATCTAAGAACCCTAAACCTTGCACATATCACTAATCAAATTAATTAAGATTAATCAAACCTCTAAGAACCCTAAACCTTGCACGTACCACTAATCAAATTAATTAAAATAAATCACTCATCTAAGAACCCTAAACCTTGCATGTACCACTAATCAAATTAATTAAAATTAATCAAACCTCTAAGAACTCTAAACATTACACGTACCACTAGTCAAATTAATTAAAATAAATTAATCATCTAAGAACCCCAAACCTTGCACATATCACTAATCAAATTAATTAAGATTAATCAAATCTCTAAGAACCCTAAACCTTATATATATCACTAATCAAATTAATTAAAATAAATCAATCATCTGAGAACCCTAAATTTTACACGTTCCACTAATCAAATTAAATAAAATTAATCACTCATCTAAAAACCCTAAACATTTCATAGACACTAATCAAAATAATTAAGTTAATTCATCCTCTACATCTACATATAAAAATATCAAATCACATTAACCTAATAAAATAAATGAATAAATAAACTAACGAATCAAACATAATCAAGAAAAATAGGGTTTGTACTCACCAGATTATTTTGAAACTCAAAGAATTATTTGGAGAATTAATGAAGCCACCAAAACAAAATCCTAATTTTTTTTTATTTTTCTCCTCTCCTCTTCTTCCGTGCCGTCTCTCTCTTCTCTCTCGGTTTCCGCTGCGCCTCTGATTCACTTTACGTTGATTGACTAATCTATTTTCTAACCTAATGCACCATTATATAATGTTATATAATATAATACACATGATTATAATATATATAAATATAAGATTATATATATATAACACCTTTTTTTTATATATAACAAACATAAATATTTAAAGATTTGGATTAATTATATATAATTAAATAACACATTAAATTAATTAATCACCACATTAAATTCATTAAATATCACAATAAATTCTCATGTAACCCACACAATTAATAATTACAACATTAAATCCATTAAATATTACATTAACTCTCATGTGACCACACAATTAATAAAGTCAAAAATAAAATAAGATAATAATAACCATAATAATAATAAATAATGACTAAAGAAAATTAGGGTCGCTACAAAAGGGTTTATTGGGTAGATACTTGCATGCGATGTTTGCACGAGAAAAATTGTCTGTGTTTGTGGTATTAGTACACTTGTCATGAGTATACCCTAATTCACATGAACAGACTATCATAGCGGTGATCTTTTTATTATAATCCCTGGTGTACATCATTGATAATAGCTAGAGTTGCAGAAAAGAATAAATGATGAGTCAAGATTCTTTAAAAAAAAAAAAACAAAACAAAACAAAAAAACTTGACTTGTTTGGGTTCGTAACCTTTTTAACTCGAGTTATTAAACCCGTAGGGGTGTCTCTACACCTAATGCCCTAAAATCGTCTGATTTGGGAGTCATTGGCCCAAAACTTGCTACATGGGTTGATTAGAAAGCTTAAGGGACTTGGATATTGCACAGTTAAGGAAAAATAAGAAGAATGACTTGTTCGGATTCGTAACCTTTTCAACTCGAGTTATTAAGCCCGTAGGAGTGTCTTTACACCTAGTGCTCTAAAACCGTCTGGTTTGGGAGTCATTGGCCCAATGCTTGTTACATGGGTTGATTAGAAAGCTTAATAGATCAGGACATTGCACAGTCATTTAAAAAAAAAAAAAAAAACAACTTTTGAAAATCTTGGCTGCAACAGGTTAGTTTTTCTGTATATGTTGGGTGTTATTATGAGTTACACTGGGCTATTATAGTGGATAGTTAACTAATATGGAGATTGCATTTTACACCAAGGGTACTCATGACTTGTCTACTAGCATGCACAAGTATAGAGAACTTTACTTTTGTATTAACTGAATTGTGGTTTTGACTCAATAGGTTCCTTCATGCTTGTCCACTGTGTCTTTAATGACTCATGATATCTCAATATCACACTGTAGTGGCACATAAGTTGATTGTTAGGTGGAGTAGTGTAGTCATTTGTTGTTGAGTATATATGAATATGTTAATGTTTGTGGGTATCATTTCTGGAAACCCTCACGAGACTTTACTCGTCCACTTGGGTAACCTTGTGATTTAAAGGCTTGTTGCATATGCTAAATGCAACCGTTTTCCCACGAAAAAGGAAATAAATAGATTTTGTTTAATTTTATTTTATTTTACTTGCTTGAGGACTAGCAATTAGTAAGTTGGGGGATGTGATTAAGGCCGAAATGTACATCATTGAGGCCGTTAATTAGAATTTCTTAATTTCACTTGTTGGTCAAACCTTATACTTTATGTGTGTTGAGTGTCAATTAGGTTATATATCGTCGGAGTATAAAATGGGCAAAAAGATAGAATTTGGACAGAGTTGACTTTTTCTGAAAAAGTCAAACCGATATTTTAAACCTGTTTGGAAGTGAGTAGAAGTATAAAAAGAAAAGGAAAAGGCTTTTCTGAGGGTCTGAAATTGTTTTGACCTAAAGAGAGAGGCTAAGGTTTGGGAAAGAGAAAGGAACAAGAAACTTCAAAGATGTCTCTCATGGTGGTTCCTTCTCCATCTACTTCCTCCTACTCCTCCACGAGTGTTCAGTCTCCTTTTCTAGGGTTTTGATAAAACCTTAGCCATGTAATTATTTAGTTTTCTTTTTGATTTTAAATTATGTAAAAGTTTGAACATTTGTATGGTGTTTTAGAAGTTTCTTTTATATAATTTTCATTATTCCTTCGAATATTTGACTTTCTGTGATTGTTGAATGTTATCCATACATGTGTTTTCTATTTCTTCACATTCAAGGTATGAGACGAACCATGCTAAGAGGAACGAGTCGTATCACTATCTTAGTTTAGAGTGAACGATTTGTATTACTTAAGATGGTTCGTGCTCGTACATTGAATGTGATGATCTTCTTGTCAAATGCTTCGAGCTTGTAGTTGCGAAACATTAATCCGTTCAAACCATAGCATAATTGATTTCAATTGGAAACCCTAATTATGTGGTTAGTGGTGAATTCTCTACCCTACGATTTTTTCTCAATTCAGTAAACCCAATTTTAATTATTATTGATAATTTAATTCGTTAGTTTAATTTATTCGTTATTAAATTAGGTTATAAACAACCAATCTTTTTATCAAAATTAATTTAGGAATTTGACAATTAAATTAGTTTAATTTCACAATAGTTTCTGTAGATTGATACCTGAACTTGCCATTATTCTGAAAGAATTTGGTATAGTTTAGTATTTAATTTTGGTGTGTTCAACGACCCATCACCCAATCAAATTAAAAATTCTATACAATTCTCTCTTTAAAATATTCAATGTTTGATCTTTTTTCCAACTCGGCCAACTCCTCCCTAAATGTAATGATACATTGGTTATTTTATTTCTTTGCCAATAGTCCAAACTTATTTCAAGTTTGTTTGTTTGTGATTTTTTTTTTTTTTTTGGGTAAATTTATATTTCGTGTGAGTATTTTTTCTCTCTCTATATGACTTTTTTTATCAAATGTATTTTTTTTCCAACTAAATTGATAATAAATATATATTTGTCAACTATCTTTATTTTTGGGGGTTGATTTGAATTTTTTTTTGGAGGAGGGGTGGATGTTTGTGTATTTTTTATATTGTTGTTATTATTTCTTTTGATATAAGTGAATTGATAATATAGTTATGAGTTTTTTTTTTTAGAATAAGGCATCTTATATTGTTCTTTATGATTTGGCCATTTTTTAAATTTCTTAAACAAAATTTTTAAATTTTTTATTTGTAAAAAATTAAAAACATTTAATTGACTTGCCCATCAATAAATAAAATTTTAAATAATAAACATTATTCCATAATTTATGGATTTAAAAAAAAAATTCAACAACCATATATAGAATAAGAAAACCTAAAATCATGCATTTTTTTTTTATTTTTCATTTTTAACTCTTTAAAACTCTAACGGTACCTTTTTATTTCCACAACATTGTCTTTTTATATTTACAAAGATAAAAAACTAGACCGGAATTACATAATGGTTAGTGGAGGTGTTGAGTATGGCAACCAAGGGTGATGATGAGCTCGGCCAGAGCATTGTTTGGGTGAATTTTAAAAAAATGAATATTAAAAGAATAGTAGATAGTTTGGGTGATGAATTGATTTAGAAAATTAATGTGTGGTTGAGATTAAATGTGAATTTTACTATATAAAAATTGAATATGAATCATATATTGTTTTTTATATATATTTTTGGATACTTTTGTATAACTATCAAAGACTATTGTAATCACATGTTACTTATTATTTGATATATTATTGTTATATGATCGTAATGAGCTTTATTATTAATGTCTATTATCAATACAATGGTGAGACGTCACATGATAAATAAAAATATGTTTTGTTATTATTATTATTATTATTGATAATATATTTCTTTATTTACCTTTTTACAATATTCAAAAAATTAATTTATATTTATTGTTAGTTTTTGTAGATGAGAAGTCAAAAATAAATTTTAACCAAATTCAAGTTATAACTAATTTGATATTGAAAAGGAAAATTCAAAAGAAATTATAATTACATATAATTTTAAAATATTTTTATAAAAAAAATACAAGGAAAAATTGGAACTATAAATTAAAATTATCAAACAACCTAATTCTATGAAAAAAATTAAATGAAAAATTGATCAAATTTAAATTTATAATTATTAAATATTTTTAATAAGCTATTAATTTTTTATTCAGGTTGTAACTTGATCTGGTCTTAAATAATTTTTCAAATATAAATATATCTTAATATTAATACAATCAATATTAGACATATTTTAAGAAGGGTAAATTATATTGATAGTCCCCGCATTTTGTCTCTTCTGTCAATTTAGTGTCTATAATTTCAATTAGTTTGATTTTTACCCCTAATTTAGATTTTATATTAATTTGGTCCAATTGATAATGCTGGTTAAGATTTTTGAAAGAAAATAATTATTGAGTTGGTTGAGATTAACTCATTGAGTTGAACAAGTTTATAATTTTATCTATAAAAGTATAACAGATACTACTCATGTGTGTATTTTAAAAAAAAAAAAAAAAAACTAGCAATTATAACAATTGGACCAAATTGAGACAGAGTTATAAATTTAGGATCAAAATTCAGTAAATTAAAATTGCAAGGACAAAAATAACACAAGAATTAAAATATAGGGATTACTACTGTAATTTATCTTTTTAAGTACATAATTTCTTAATTAATTTTAAAATTGTTAATAAATATATCAAACAAATATATACATATTTCCTATTTTTGTTATAATTTTTTTAAAAATATATATTTACTAATTAAAAATTAAATAAATAGGTATGTCTACTAACTCATGGATTGAACATAAATTAGACGATTCTTCAAAGATTAGGCTTAAATAAAAAATTATTGGTAAAAAAAATCGACTTAAACTAAATTTTGGTAGCTACTTTTTAGTGTTTTATCCAATATTAGAACTCCAAATTAACTCATATCAGTCACGAACTGATAAACTATGATATAATTTAAATATAAAATTTAAATTTATTAAAACTAAAATATGACCTACAATTTGGGGTGACTTTATCTTAAATAATGTTTTTATACATAAATATATTCATTTAATTGTTGATAACATAAATATGTAATTTTTTTTAACCTATAGTTCAAACTTTTTAATAAATATGCATAAAATAAGTCCATCCATATTTCTTATTTTTATTATAAAAAAATATTTACAAATATTTATTTACTAATTTAATAAATAGATAGGCCAAATGATTCATATAAGTTGAGAACAGAACAAAATAATTTTTAATGATTAGGTAAATGACAAGTTAGAGTAAATCTAATATTACGCCGAAATTTAATATCACAAATGAATTCTAATTTATTTTTACGTAAATCTTATAATATAAGATAAATTATAATTTTTAAACTTCACAAAATATGAAAAAAAAAATTATATTGACAAATATAATTTACCATTATTATTTGTTAAATTAAATTTACGAAACTCATAAAACGAAATGTATTTATATTTTATCATGAATATAATTTTTATAATTTATTTTTTAATTTTTACCACTTAAATTATGACGTATATTTGTTGTTAAAAATTTAAAACATACAACTAATGACATAAGAATAAAAAAAATATTTCTTATATATAACCGTAATAAAAATGAATAAAATTTAATTAATTCTAAATTATTTTTACTAAATATTATAGATAAATTTTTTAAACTATTATTTAATTTAAAAAATTAATTTTTAATTATATATTTATTTAATAATACTGTGCATAAGACGGATAATTATGCTAGTACTTTAATAAGTTGAATGGAAAGAAGGAAACTTGTGTCTTGATGCGTTGGCCGAGCTAAGAGCAGAATAACTTGAAGAAGTGGTTATGTGAAAGAATCACCTGCTGAAATTAGAAGTCTGCAAAACATGATAAGGATATGGGACAGACTTGGCCCCTTTGTTGTAATTTAATTTCTGATGTAACCCAAAAAAATTATATTTGTCCTAACAAAAGCCAAGATTGTCAATTGTCCAAGAAAAAGATAATCCCAAAAATAATATCCAAAATGGTGGACCCTGTACACCAACCACACCAAAGGAAAAGGACAAACACATAATTTATTTATGTAATAATGAAAGCAGCTCATCACAACCGTCCACGGCAGATCACACACTGAAAAGGACTCGCTCACACCATCAAACCGTTCCAATCAAAAACACCTTAGCATAACTCCCACTCACAAACATAGTCAGGACACGTAATCACAAAACACCATTCGCAACCACCACGACACGTGGCGGGCATTCAAAAGGAAAGGACACTATTTACATGCACCAGCCGGTAACTCTCTCTCCCCCCCTCTCTCTCTCTCTCTCCTCAGCGATGCTTGCTTCTAGTCTCCGCACTGTAGAGCCTGTGATCGCATAAAACATGTCAAAACCAAAAGAACAAATCATGACCGTCCAAAACAAAAAGTCAGGCAATCTAACGGCTTAATATGCATGAATGTATTCTAGTCTGGGAGTTGTGTACACGCGCCAATAAGAGCGAGTGGAGAGTAGTTGGCTAAAGTTTTGTTAAGTATAATCATTGCCGGCGCGTGAATCACGCGCTTCACTTACCTCATCTGGTGAGTGCTATCGATCTAAAGCCAAGAGTGTCCAATGGAGGGTCCTGATTAAATCAGCCCAATAATTCAATAATTGAGATATACCTGACTTGAATGTAATTCTATGCAAGAATAAGTCCTTAAAAAAAAGATTAATAAAATACAGTTGGTTTTCAATGGGCTGCATACCTCCAGTGGGGGTCGCATCCCCAGTAAGGTGTCGCGCCCCCACTAGGTGAAACTAAAAAAAAAAAAAAAAAAAAAAAGTTTTTTTTTTGTCCAATTATAGAGTGCCACCTCACTGGGGATCAACCCCCAATGGGTGTATGAGGCATTTTTCTTAAAAAAATGTAGGTATTATAGGTCTCACTTACAATTTTTGTAGGCCAAATTTAAGAATTTAGCTAAAAATTAATTTTAAAATTTTAATCTATTTTGAATCATATCAAAATCTTTACTTTTTTTTTTTATATATTTCTTCAAAAAAAAAATTAAAAAAAAGTTAAACCCAACTTTCAATCAACTTTCCAAAACAAGCGGTAATATTTCATTATAAGGTATTGATTATATTTGTTATAACTCAAGTATAATATCTTGTAATTATTATTTTGGTAATGGTAGAAATTTTTTTAATCACTTAATTATACTTTAATTATAATTATGATCCAACCTGTCATTCATTAAGCTTTATAATTGTAATGTTATAACAGAAAGTGATTTCGAGGGGTGTGTATGGCAGAAGGATTTTTTAAAGGAAAAATACCACTTCAGTAAAATTTGGAAAAAAAAATATTCGCTTATTAGGGAAAAACTTTACTAACATTAAATGATAAATTCATAATTTTTCCACCAAATTGAAATTATTCTATAAAATTTCCAGTGAAATTTATTTTCCCTTTTTTTAAATATAAATATCTAAAAATATCTAAACACACAAAAAGTGATAGAGAGAGCACGCGCTGTTCAAGGCTAATGAAAGCACGGGGTGATCCACGCGCTAATCACATTCCATCATCCCATACTACTATGCTAGTGGAAAATTATTAAATATTTTCAAAATACACGTGTCATCTAAATGATTCATCCCCTTTTCCCCAACTCCATTGACCCCTCTCTCTCATTAGTCACAATAATTATTATTATTATTATTTTTTTTTTTTTTCTGCTCTTACAATCACTACCCGCCACGTGATAAAGGGGTGAGGGGTGACCCCACAAGGATCCCAAGCATTATTCTTTTTTTTAATATTTCCCAATCATTCACCATAATATCATCCCCATCCATCTTCTTCGTCAATTAAAATTCTATCAAATATCACGGTCCATATTCCGAAATTGCAGAATAATTGGTTATCCTCGTATCTTTTTTTTTGGTTAGAAACATCATGCAAGTGATCCTTGTAATGCTACATAGAGTACGTACCAGTCATAAACAGTGGGAGAGTTTGGGTGTGGCTTGTCGAACATCTCAGCACCAATACGCTTCGTCGCAATGTTGCTACCTGGGTGAAACACACTTCTCCACACGTTATCTTTACGCGCCGCCGTTGGTGACGGTGTTGTCGGCGTCATCGGCGTCACCGGTGTTGCTGGACTCGCCGGCATCGACAACGACCTCTGAATCGAACTCCCCTCTCCTTCATCTACCAGAATATCATGTAATCAGATCAATAAATTTATGAACACAGAATTAATCACATAAAATATAAATGAAGCAACTTCACTAAAATTGTAGGTTCTATGATGAATTTCATGAGATGACATGTATGATTAAAAGTATTTTATATAATTTGTTGAATACATCATGTTTTTTTAAAATAATCAATAATCAATAACTATTAAATTTTGTTATTTAGATTAATCAATCACTATTATTATTAAATTGTATCATTACACTTTTTTCACTCCAGCAGAAACAAATAATTCTTTTCAAAGCACTCATCGTCTCAAGATCATCAATTTTGAGAGGATTTTTTACGAGATCTAAGAGTTTTGAGATACACAAAAAAGGTTAATTATTTTTTTAGTCCCCTAATTTATTTTATTTAAATTGCGTTAATTTAATTTTTAATATATAAAAAGTATTTCAATTAGATCTCATCATAATCAGCCTGTTTGGTAGAGCTGTGGGAAACTGCTTATAACTTATGCCCAAACAGCTTATAACTTATAACTTTCAGCTTAAGCTGATTTCCAGCTTATTCTTAAAACATCTCCTGCCCCACTTAAAGAATAAGCTGATTTCTGACTTCCACAAAGCTATAAGCTATAAGCATAAGCTAAACCAAACATATCAAAACAGCTTAAATTAAGCTGAAAGCTAAAAATAAGCAGTAACAAACAGGGCCAATCTAGATCCTCTAACAGATTTCACTAAAATTAGAATTAAACGTGAAAACTCAATTAAAAAAAATTACAATCTACAAAGTATATGATCTATGTTATTTTTATTCTTAATATTTAAATTATATCAATTTAATCCTTAGGCTCCGTTTGAGTTATAATTCACTTTTTCTCTTTTTATTCATCGTTCTATAAAAAATTAAAAATATTAATATTAATTAAAATAATCAATTCTCAAATCACCGTTCGACTGTAAATAAGAAAGAAAAGAGGAGCAGAAAAGAGGAGAGGCTAACACCTTTGATGTTAAGAGGAGTAGGGATCTTCCTGAGTTTCTCGAGGCCTCGTTCAGGGTGAGGTCCTGCCATAACATCATCCCAAATCTTGTCTAACAAAACCATCTTCAAACCCTTACTCACTACTCACTACTCACTACTCACTCTTCTTCCTTCAATCTAGATCTGGTTCTACTACTTATAGATAGAGGTTGGTGCTTTAAAATCTCCAACTAAAAGACAAAAATGGGAAATTTTGAAGATGGGTTTTCACTATTTCCAGGTGTAGAATCCATAGGGGTTGTTTGGCAAGTGTAAGAACCGGGTCAACTAATGATTCAGCTCATTAAAAGTTGATAAATTTAAAAATTATTTTTTAAATTTAAATAATTTATACTCACCAAACGTTCTAGCATAATTTACAAATAAATAAAGATTGGTGAATGGTTAGAGATGTCATTAGACTGTGTTTTGATAGTAGATTTAGATAAAAATTTAAAAAAGAAAAGAAAAAATATGGTTGAAGTATAACTAATTTTATTCACATTATATATATTTTTTATTTTTATTTTTAAATCTCTATCAAAATTTATTATCCAAACACAGTATTAAAACACAACATGTACTTCACGATCATCATATAATTTTGAAGAAATTTCATTTCAATTGGACAGTGAAAAAATAATATCGTTTTTATGGGAGTATAAATTTCTTGTGTATATAGGTAAGTCTTTCTTATATTTGGTATAAATTTTTCATGTATGTTAAACTTACATAAAACAAATATGAGTAAATTACAAATATACGGTTTGATTAAAATACAAATCATTATGTTTGGTTTTGAAAATTATATTCCATCTCTTGAGATTTCTAATTCCATAACAAATCCTCCATTTTATTAATAAATCATGAAATTAATTAATTGTTTTTAATGATGTTAAAAATATGTTTTAATTAATACTTTAAATAATTTTATTATTGTATAAGAGAATAATTATAAATTTTATTTTTTAAGTTAATTTTATAAAATAAAAAATTCTAACAATAAAATATTTTTAATTTTTCAAAACACAAAAGATAATCTGTATTTTAAATAAACCTTAATGATGTATTTGTAATTTATAAAAAAAAAAAAAAAGATTTTATCCATAATACATTATTTTAAAACTATCGTACCTATATGTGTAATCTCTCCACTATAATTTTCGCAGGCTCACCCTACATTTCCCATACCTGGCAGCCTGGCAAACAAACCCTTGTGATGTTTGGCAAGTGAGCAAGAAAGCGTGGAAGTAGTGAAAATTGCAAGTGGAAATAGAATAATTAAATAAATGTGGATAAGGATGAAGACTAAGAAAATGTGGGACCCTTCGAGATATTATCCTTGAGTAGATCCGATGGATCGGAGTAATTATTTGATAGTTTTAGTTTCTGTTTGATAAAAAAAATTTTAAATAGCTTATTTAAGTTGAAATTTTTTCAATTTGAGATTAAAAAATTCTTTTGAGTTGAATTTTTTTAATTTTTATGATGAAAAAATAAAATAATTGTGATATAAATGTCATATTTTAATTTATTAATTTTTTAATCTATTTTATATTTTAGAAGCTAATGTAGCCCCAATCACTTTAGCCAAACGAAGTCTTAATCCATTATTTAACATTTTTTATCGTTGGACACTTATTCATAAATTTCTCTTTCACTTACTTATGTTCAATTTAGTTTAAATTTATTTATTTTTTATATTTCAATAAATTTTATGAGTAACATAGTTACCAAAACAACCTTAATAATAATATTTGCATTAACAATGTGATCAATGAGAACATTCACACGTCAATATAAATATTCACATTACGAAATATGAATGTTCATATTACCAAGTTACTAATCGTTAAAAAAATATTTGTAAAGATAAAATTATCTATAAAATATCTTAAATATGAGAATTAAGATTTGATAAATTAAATATTCAAATAATAGAATTTATTAAAATATAACAATATATTATAAACTAATTAAAATATAAGCACTTAAAAAATAATTTCATAATAAATCTTTCTTATCATTAGACACTTGTCAAGTTTTCTTTTATGAAGTCAACAAAAAATAGTAAAACTTACGATTTTAATTAATGGATATCAAATTAAAATATTACATCAAAATACTACTTCTTCGGTTTCAAAATATTAGACATTTATTTTATTTTTTATTGTTCTAAAATATTAGTCTTTTTTAAAAAATGGGGACCAAAATAATATAAATTTTTTATTTTTACCTTTCTTTTAAATTTATTAACATTAAGAAAAATGTTTGAGACCTTCATAAATTTTTTACAATTTAATCTATAATGATGTAATTTGATAAGTGTCAGTTTTTTATTAGTTAAACAATAAAAAGCAAATTATACTAATAGTCTCTATAGTTTGAGACTTGTGTCACTTTGATTTCTGACTTTTCAATTGTGACACATTTGATGCTGAATTTTAAATTTTGTTCCAAATAAAGACAATTGAAGATTTCATTGCTCAATTTTAAGGACAAAATCGTCAATTTGATAAAATATAAATTAATTTGATAAAAATAAATTCAAAAAAATATTTTTGAATTTTTAAAAATTATTTTTACCCACCAAAGAAAAATTATGTAAAATTGATAAATCTTTTACACATTTATTTATTTACTTTTTACCAAATTAATTGTTATTATGTGTTTGGATGATGATCCTATAATGGGTGGTTGTTTTTATTTTCATTAAATTAGTTTTTATTTTTTCAAAAGTCAAATATGGTGACAACTTTGATATCATTATTAAACCAATCTATTAAATCAAAAAATCTAAAACCGAAAACATTTAATATATTAAATATATCGATTACACATTAAAAGTTTAACAACCACTCATTATATGATTATCATCCAAACAAATAATAAAAATTAATTTGGTAAAATAAATAAATAAATAAATTCCTAAAAAAATTATTAATTTTACATAATTTTATCTTTGGTTGGAGAAATGATTTTTAAAATTTTTAAAATATTTTTTTGACATTTATTTTTGTCAAATTAGTTTATATTTTATCAAATTGACGACTTTGACCTTGAAATTGAGTAATGATATCTTCAATTATCCTTATTTGGAACAAGATTCAAAATTTAGAGTCAAATGTATCACAATTGAAAAGTCAGGAACTAAAGTGACATGAGTTCCAAATTATAGAACTGTTAGTGTAATTCACCCAACAATCAATGACATATGACCCACCACCCTTGTCACATCATTATGGATGCATTTGTGAGTACAAAATATGAGTCTCTAGCATTGTTGTAACATTAATATATACAAAATATATAATTATAACAATTGATATTCCTAATAAAAGTCAAATAGTAGTTTTGAAAAATTAATCGTATGTTTGGTTTTAATTTTTTAAAAATTGAGTTTTTTTTTTTCATTTTTTTTAGTGAATATTTTTAAAATTTTAAACAAATTTTTTTTTTACTTTTTTAGATACAAATTACTTAGATGTATCTAAAAAATAAAATGTTTGTAAAAAATATTTTTAAAAATTAATAAATACACAAAAATACAAAAAAATGTATTGAATTTTCATTATTTTTTTTGCACTTTTGGTATTTAGTGATTTTTTAAAAGATTTTTTCACAAATATTATATTTTTAAAGTATATTTATGTTAGATGTATCTAAAAATTAAAAAAATTACTTAAAATATTAAAAAATAGTAAAAACAAAAATTAAAAAAAACACGAAAAATAGAGAATTTTAATTTTCTAAAAAGTAAATCTTGAGTTTCAAAAACAAACAAGCTTAATATTTTTTAAATGTAATCATTTTACTACTAAACAAAAGTTGAATTCTCCAAAAAGAATTCACCTTGCTTGGTTTCCAGTTTTTCAAAACACTTTTCAGAAAATTCTACTTTCTTATTTTCCGTTTTTTTTTGTTTTTACTAAATTTTTTTAATATTTTAAACAATTTTTTTACTTTTTAGACACACCTAACATAAATACACCTAAAAAGTAAAAAAATTGTAAAAAAAATCTTTTAAAAATTCACTAAATACCAAAAATACAAAAAAAATATAAGAATTCAATATATTTTTTGTATTTTTATGTATTTATTAATTTTTTAAAATATTTTTCACAAATTTTTTACTTTTTATATATATCTAAGTAAGGTGCATCTAAAAAAGTAAAAAAAATGTTTAAAATTTAAAAAACATTCACTAAAAACAAAAAAATACAAAAACTAAAAAAATTAGTTTTCAAAAAACTTAATCCAGAAAAGTCAAACCAAACACACTGATTAATATTTTGAGACAAAGACAATAAATAATGTCAGTAATGCTCTAGATCCCCACAACACTCACACCCCCACAACATTTGAGAGAGAGAGAGAGAGGGAGGAGAGAGAAAAAAAAAAAAAAACATAATGAGTAATCACAAATTAATTAGGCGTTGTGAAGATCACAAAAAATGAGAGTCTCAAGTATTTTTCAAATATTTTTTTGATCGAATGGTAGTGGGTCCAAGGCTGCTGTACACATGTCAATTTTCTTATTAATTTTTGGAGTGTTTAGTGTGGCTTATTTTGGCTAACTTGTAAATATTAATTTTGGAAAAACTCTTTTTGAATGTTTGGTTAAAAATAACTTATGATTTTTGCAATTTATTTTAATTAAAAAAATCTGATTTTGAGAAACTGCCTATCCCTTACTTCTGATTATCAACTTTTACCGTGTACATGTTAATTTACAATTATGCCTTAGTTTTTTTTTTTTTTGAAAATAGAAAAAAAAACCCAAATGGACTATGGATTAATATATATATATATATATTTTATAAAAAAATGTAGACTATTAGTGAATATCAAAAAAATAAAAATAAAAGTTAATTCAATTTGCTTCTAACAAAGTTAATTCAAGGGTTAATTACACTAATAGTCCCTATAGTTTGAGATTTGTGTCACATTGGTCCCTGGCTTTTCAATTGTGACACATTTAATCCTGAATTTTGAATCTTGTTTCAAATAAGGACAATTGAAAATATCATTAGATTTTTCAAGGGTAAAGTCATCAATTTAATAAAATATAAACTAATTTGACAAAAATAAATGTCAAATTTTTTTTAAAAATTTTTTAAAAATTATTTTTATCCACCAATGATAAAATTATGTAAAATTAATAAAAATTATATGATTAATTTTTTAAAATTAATTTTACATGATCATCATCCAAACACGTAATAAAAATTAATTTGGTTAAAAAAAAATGTCTAAAAGATTCATCAATTTTACATAATTCAAAAATATTTGTTTGACATTTATTTTTGTCAAATTAGTTTATATTTTATCAAATTGACAAATTTACCCTTGAAAAATCTAATTATATATTCAATTGTCCTTATTTGAAACAAGATTTAAAATTCAGAGTCAAATGTATCACAATTGAAAAGTCAGGAACCAAGTGACACAAGCCCTAAACTATAGAGACTATTGATGTAATTTGCCCTTAATTCAATTTGGAATTAACAGGGTAAAAATGACATTTATACATCAAAAAGTTATTTCCCAACTTACTTATCAAATACCACTCAATAATTTAAATTTATAATCCAGTAAATGCACTAAACATATTAACAACTTAAAATTAAAGTTATAATTTATAATTTATAATTTATAATTTATAATTCATTAATTTATAATTTATAATATTTTTTAACAGCTCCACCAAATCCCCTTGTCTTCTTCCTACATTAAATAATGGGATCCACAAATTATAGAATTATTGAGGAAATTCATTAACGTTAATATATACGGAAAATATAATTATAACAATTAATATTCTCAATATAAGTAAAATTATAGTTATGAAAAATTAATATTTTTAAAATGTAATAATTGTATTATTAAAAATAATAGATTTCTCGAAAGGAATTATGTTTTGGGACAGATGAATGTTTGGAAAGAGAGTTAGGCTAAAATAGCACACTAAAAAATAAAATAGAATAAAATAATTAATAAGATAAAATGTCATATTTAATTTATAATTATTTTACTTTTTTTTTTCACAATCATCAAATTATTTTAAGTAAATTAAAATAATAATAAAAAAATTTAAAAATTGACTAAAATAGTTAACTTATTAAGCCTCCGTTTGGGGAGTGGGTTGACTTTTTGATTTTTTTACTTTTTTGATTATTTTAGTCTGGGTTAAAAAATTTGATTTGGGAAGAGTTTTTTGACTTTTTGGCTTTTTTGACTTTTTTTGTGAAAGAATAATGTAATAATTATGGGTTAGATGTGTTGTTTTATTTATTATGGCTAAAATAACTTATTTTGTCTTTTGTAACTATTTTAGCCCCAAAATCACTTGTCAAACACCACTTAAATAGGTAATAATTTTTGGTCCAATTATAGTGGGTCCAAGGCTGCTGTACACGTGTCAATTTTCTTATCAAATCTTGTCCTCTTCCTACGTTAAATAATGGGATCCACAAATTATGAAATTCAACTTGTTTTGTTTACCGAATTTACTTTTTAAAAAATTGAATTTTTTTTCGTATTTTTTTTATTTTTATTAATTTTTTTAATATTCTAAGTAATTTTTAAAATTTTTAGATATACCTAACATAATATATTTAAAAATATATAATATTTGTAAAAAATATCTTTTAAAAATTTACTAAATATCAAAAATATAATAAAAAGAAAGAAAGAAAGAAAAGAATTCAGTATATTTTTCATATTTTTATATATTTATTAATTTTTACAAATATTTACTTTGCAAGTACATCTAAGTAAGATGCATCTAAAAAAATAAAAAAATTACTTAAAATTTTAAAAATATTAACTAAAAATAAAAAAATATGAAAACTAAAAAATTCAATTTTAAAATTTTAAATTCAAAAAATTAAAACTAAACATACGGATTTTTTTTTTTTTTTTTTTTTTTATTATTATGGAAACGGGGGGCTCATACCTTGGATTGTGAGGGATGTGTGCTTATAATATTATGAAAATAGTGATGTTGCACACAATAATTACTATGGATTGTTTTGAGAAATTTATTAAAAGTTGATTTTTAATTTTTTTAAATTTAAAAAAAAAATATATGTAAAAAAATAAAGAGGTGATGTAATTTAAAATAAGTTAAAAATCAAAATTTTTTAACCAAGTTCCTAAATTAACTCTATATCAATACATATGTTATAACATTATAATTTTAAAATTATATCACACCTATTACATAAATTTTAAAGATTCAAAATTAATAAAATTATATCATCTATTAATAGATGTTATATCATCTAATATATTAATTAATACGTATAATTTTTTTTTTTTGTGAAAATGAATATCTAAACATAGTGCCCGAATCATCATGATGTTTGAATAAAAAAAAAATCATGATGTGATTTTATGATATCTTCTCTAATAAATTATATTTTATTACATAATTTTTTAGTTATTTAAAATTTTTAAAAATAATCACATAAATCTTTTATTAAATTGCACTATGCATTGTCCATGCAATTAATCGCAAGTGCATTACAAGTGCATATATTTTTAAATGATAAAGAATAAAGTGATCTAACTTATACTATAAGAAAGTGTATTACCTGTTAGGTAAAGGTTAGGCCTAAGTTTATTACTCTGGAGTCGGATCAATGAAGCTTAAAAGAAAAAAATATGTAAGGCTTAGCCTACGAGCAGGATTGGATTGGGCAACAAAGTTACAATTGTGAGTTAAGCTAGTTTGATGTGGACTCATAATATAGATTTTCTTATTAAATTATTATTTTTTATGTACGAGTCTACGATTTATTATTATATGATTGAGTGACTCTACTATGTAATGATTTCTAGAGTTTCGACTTCTTAAAATTTAATCTCAGATGTCACCCCTCTGTGATTAGACTATTTTTTTCCCATAGTGTGGGGCTTATATCCACGCATGTGATTAATAAAATTTCAAAAAATGAGAGTTACAAATTAAATTGTCAATTATTTAGTAAAAAGTTAAGAATATTATGTAGCAAAGCTCAAGGTATCTATTTTTTATTGATAAAAGAAAATTACATGTACATAACATAACTGGTAAGGAATAATGGCAGTGCTGGGGACCCCAGTAAGCGGTGACCCCAGCACCCTCACGTCTACGTAGGGGGCTGTGAGACCAAGGCCAAAATATATATATATATATATATTTTAGGCCAATCAAAAAATAGTGAAAATGGTAAGAGTCACCCCCACTGAAGGTCTTAGCCTTTTTCCGATAAAATAAATAATAAGACCTACACGTTTGTAAAACAATTCAAATCACTGATCTTTCATTAAAGTGCAAGAATTTTTACCAATTTAACCCATTGGTTGAAAGAGATATACTTCTTTAAAAACAGAAGTTACTAAAACATAATTTTTCAATAGCTTGTCAAACCATTGTGGCTTCAATAGCTTGTCAAACCATTGTGGTTTTTCATGAATATATATATATATAAAATCAAAAAGTTAGAAGAAAAAAAAAAAAAAAAAAAAAAAAACTAGTCAAAATTTTTTGTACAAAATGTGATTTTCCAATGGCTTTGTAGCCTAATCAAATCTTGTAACAATTCAAATTTTTAATTATTCTGTAGAATTTATATTAATACTATTTAATCTCAGTTCGAAAAATATATAATTTATTTTGTATTATTATGTGTATTTTTGTAAAAGAATATAATTATTAAAAGTTTATGGGTCAAAATAATAATAATAATAATAATAATAATAATAATAATAATAATAATAATAATAATAATAATAATAATGGGTGTGGTAGTAAAATAAATAATTTATTTTCTGTTGGTATACAATAAAGTATAATTTAATTAAGAATTAATTTATTTATATAAATATATTAAAATATTAAGTCAAATGGTAATTATCTTAAATATTTATTTAAGATAAGATTGAATCTATGAAATTATTATCAAAATTTGTGTGATGAATTGGGGCTGGCCACGTGTTGGCGAGAGAAGGTTTTACCTCCCTATAAATAGGGAGGCTTTGAAAGAAGCGAAAGAAAGAAACGAAAGAAAGAGAGAGAGAAAGAAGGAAAGAATAGTGGAAGGTGAAAGGGTCTTTGACAGTAGAAAGAAAGAGTAAAGTGTTAAAGTTAAGGTAAGTTATATTATACCTTGAGTCACCAAAATGTATTTTACATATGTTTTAACTTACCAAAATCTGTTTTACACAAGTTATGCTTTATTAGTATATTAATAAAAGTTATGTTTTATAAAGATTTCAGTTACGTGGTTTTATTTCTGAACCCTATTTGCTTAAAAGGAAACCCATGGATATGTTTGTTTACATTTTAAAGAATATTTGATTATGACCTTATAAACAATTATATTTTGTAAGTACCATCACGGGAGTCCCACGTCTTGGGGGACTTAAATAACCATTGGCCTCTGTTTGGTTACTTTGTAGCCCTCTAATCCATGGACCTCTGTTCTGTGCGGAGCTAAGTGATACACTATTGTGGGAGCCACCTCTTGAAACCGTACGAGCCACCTCTTGAATCCATACCTCTGTTCTGTGCGGAGCAAATTGCTGTGCGGAACTAAGTGCTATACTATTGTAAGAGCCACCTCTAGAATCCGTACGAGCCATTGAATCTGTACCTCTGTTCTGTGCGGAGCTAAGTGCTACACTATTGTGGGAGCCACCTCTAGAATCTGTACGAGCCACCTCTTGAATCCATACCTCTGTTCTGTGCAGAGCAAAGTGCTGTGCGGAGTTAAGTGTTACACTATTGTGGGAGCCACCTCTAAAATCCATACGAGCCACCTCTTGAATCTGTACATTGCTCACTTCATGACCTCTGTTTGCTACATTATGTCGTGGTTATGGTTATTTACTTATATAATTTCTGTAATTCAGTTTCTGCCACTTAAATAATTTGTTTACCAAATTACTGTGATTATGGTTATTTATTTACATAATCTCAGTTTTGCTACTTAAAGGATTATTTGTTCCGATTAAGTTATCTTAAATGTTTTGGCCTAACTAACTATCCATGGTTATTTCGTGTCCCTTATATTCTTTGTATAATATTTCTCACTCTGCCATGTGCTTATAGTTGTTTACCAATTTTCAGGGAATAATGCAATTCAGAAATAGCTTTTGGAAAGTCTTAGATGCAGAACTGCGGAATAGACACACACATAGTATTTTTATGATATTTTTTATATGTAAATATCGGCCTTTTTGGTCAATACATTTTGTAATAAAAATAGAAACTCCAATGATTATTTTGGTACCCTCATTTAAATATTACTTCTGCTCGCATTTATTGATTTGTTTAAAAATTGGCCGGAGGTAACGTCAGTTACTGGCCATCACGATGCTTAACCCTTGAGTACGGGAAACGGGTCGTGACACATCTCCTCTAAACTCCAATTAAGAGATGAGAGTTTAAGCATGGTAGGAAGATGTTGGATGTAATTTTTATCATAATATATGATATATTAACAAAAGATATTGTAGACACTTAAATTTTTATGTGTCTTGATCACCGTTTGATTAATCAAAACAAATAAATTTTCTTGATTGGTCAAAATTAAGATAGTCAAAATTTTTAAATAGATATGGATTCTACTAAAATTATAGATCTTAACCTATTTTAAATTATGGGTCACACTAAAAGAAAAGTGAACCTATTTTGACAATTGGGTCAACCCAAATGTGTGGAGCCTATAAAAATATTGAATCAAAATTTAGTGGAATAATTCAAATTTAAATTTAAATTTGAATGCAAATCATGTCCATAAGAGAAGAAGTAAATTGCTTGTTTCTTGGAAATTAGAGTCAATTTTAGAGTTTCCAAAATTAACT
The DNA here is from genome assembly GCA_025200525.1 of Camellia lanceoleosa. NCBI lineage: Eukaryota > Viridiplantae > Streptophyta > Magnoliopsida > Ericales > Theaceae > Camellia > Camellia lanceoleosa. The sequence continues at coordinate 133,365,129 of CM045765.1, forward strand.
ATCCCCTCCTAAGCCTATAAATAGAGGCTTTCATTACGGGGAAAGGGAGGAGACATTCTTTGGCTAATGGTCTTGCAAGCTCCTAAGCAATTTCGAGACTCTGCCAAATTCTCTTCTTAAAATTCTCTCTAAAGTTTCTCAAACTTAAAAGAAAGGATTATCAAGCACTCCAAACTTGTGCCAATCGTTTCAAGTTGCAAATACAAATTTGGTCTCTCTTTTCAAAAAGATCATTTCAAGACTCGTTTAAGATCAAGCTGTTTAAGCCCTCAATCAAGCCTTTCTTCTCCAAGTTTCTCCATTCGAAGACTTGAAGAAATTCATCAACTTGTTCGATTCAACAACAAGCTTCTACAGCCGCTGGATTGCAACCCATTTCAGAGATCGAATAAGAGGATTTGTTTTTTTGTAGAAAAGCAAACCATAGAGAATTGTACCCCTTTATTATAATCAATAAAATTACTTATTTGTGCATTTATTTTGCGTCTTAATTGCAGGATACAAAATTTGTGTTTACAAATTTTGGCACGCCCAGTGGGACCTCTCTAGCTCTCATATTTTTTTCCTAAAGCATCTTCCCATCGAGTATAATGGCTTCAAAAAAAGTTTAAACTGCTCCGATCAATAAGAACGCTTATAAGAATGCCGCTGTCACAACCAGCAATAACATCACTTCTACCGGTCCAATCACCAGTTGCAAGACTAAGGCTACCATTGCTCTCGCCACTCACGGGGTCATGCCGACCGCCAATGCAACAAAATAAGCGCAAGGCAAGTCCCACAAATCTATCACGATATCCACGTCTATGGCTAAACAAAAGGAAGTAAGAGAATGGAAGAAATCCACTTATGTCTCAAAAGATACTCTGCCAGAAGGTTTCTCCCTACACCCAGCACCCGTAGCTTCTGATGCAAACTCAAGTACAGGCTTACACTTAGGATCATCTCCTAGTAGTCCTCAATGTTCAGTTTCATCAAATCACTCAGATTTATCTCGTTCGGTGGCTATGCAAGTCATGACCATTGGCACCACTTCAGTGGAAGAACAATTGGTGACCATGGCTCGTGCCATTAACAATCTCACCAAAATTGTGGAAGAGAAAGATCTTCAGATTGCCACCTTGATAAACAAGTTAGAAGAACGAAATGCTGACGAGGCAAGTCAAGACAATTCTCATCCACCTGGCTTTACACCACAAGGCACGTTTGTTGAGAAGGTGAACCCTACATCTAAGTCCAAGCAAGTTGTTGGTGAGGAAACTTTCCATACATCTGTTGCGAGGCAAACGATTGGCACAAGTAGTCAACCAACATCCATTGCTTCTTTGTCTGTTCAACAACTCCAAGATATGATTGCAAATACCATCTGAACACAATACGGTGGGCCCTCACAAAGTGCTTTCATGTACTCCAAGTCTTACACAAAGAGAATAGACATTCTTAGAATGCCTAGTGAATACCAACCTCCCAAGTTCCAGCAGTTCGACAAAAAAGGTAATCCTAAACAACATGTCGCTCACTTTGTGGAAACTTGTAACAATGTCAGGACAAACGGAGATCTATTGTCAAACAATCTGTTCGGTCGCTCAAAGGAAATGCCTTTGATTGGTACACTGATTGGACGCCGAGTCAATTGACAGTTGGAAGCAAATGGAATGTAAATTCCTTAATCGTTTCTATAGCACCCGTTGTATGGTAAGCATGATGGAATTAACCAATACCAAGCAATGGAAGGACGAGCATGTGGTAGACTACATCAACCATTGGCATGCTCTAAGTCTAGATTACAAAGACCGACTCTCTGAGATCTCAGCTGTGGAGATATGCATGCAAAGCATGCACTGGGGACTCTTTTACATCATTCAAGGGATAAAACCACGAACATTTAAAGAGTTAGCTATGCGTTCACATGACATGGAAATTAGCATAGCCAACCATGGTAAAAAAAGACCTTCCCATTCTTGAACAAAGGAAAGATAACAAAAAAGTGAAAAAAAGAGGCAAGCCTTTCAAATGTACCACCAAAGAAGCAATGGCAGTAACCACAGCTCCAATCAAGATTTCAACGAAAGACAAGAAGAAAGAAGAAATGAAGGAAACACGCCCATCTTTGAAAGAACTACAAGAAAAGAAGTATCCATTTCTTGACTCTGACGTACCAGGGATGTTAGAAGATTTACTTGAAAAGAAAGTCATTTAACTCCCTAAGTGCAAACGTCCTGAAGAAATAGGTCGTGTGAAGGATCTGAAGTACTGCCACTATCATCAAATAGCTCGTCATCCTACTGAAAAATGCTTCGTGTTAAAGGAATTGCTCGTGGACTTGGCCAAGAAGAACAAAATCCTCTTGGACCTTGACGAATCGGCAGAATCCAACCATACGATGGTTATTGCAGGACCTCCAAATTCTCCATCCTCAAAATCTAAGATAGAAATTTCACAGTCTGTAATCCCAAAAGTGAAAGCAATTCCCAAAGTTATCTAGTTTGGTTCACTTGAACTTATCATTATTCAAGTTCCAAATCAATACAGGTATGTCCATAATGGTTTTGAAGAAGTCCAAACTATTGGAGATGATGAAAGTTGGACTCTTGTGACACGAAGGAAGTTATGAAGAAGTAAGCCCAAGACTCAACATTTTTCACTTAAGAAGGTAGAAGAAAGAAGAACTCCAATTGACATTCCAAGAAGGAGGTGATGGGCAAAAAGAAGAATGAAAAGAAGATGCAACAAGTAGATAAATTTCTTGAAAAAAAACTTGCCTACTGTAGACACCCCATTTTTTACCATCCTTAAGACTTGGACGTCATCGTTTGAACACTCGATGATCATCCATGCTCGTGTTCGTTTTGAGTTCTCAGAGGTCTCGGCTACGCGCCTTGCGTCAATATCTCTTAACTAATCTGTTTTGTGCTTGGTTGTGGACTAAACACTTGTGTTTTTGCTTCTAAGGGAAGAGGGTGGCTTGTTTTCCATACCCTCAACCCACTGGCCAAGGCTTGAAGCCATCAGCCCTGTTTTCTTTCCATCGGCCAAAAGTATTGGCCAATCGGCACTATATTTGGTCGGCCGGCACTTATGTTGGTCGATTGGCCATTTTTGGTGGCCGAACCCTGTTCATCTGCTTTATGCAGATATTTTGTGCCAGCTGGCGCAGCTGACATCCACAATTAACCCCTTCCATACACGTGTATGGAGGGATTAACCCTTTGCTTAGTTTCTCCAAGAAGCTTTGCAAATTGGATTTCTATAAGAGGGGAGGCCCTCCTCCCTTCTCAGGGGTTCTGAAATTATGGTTAGAAGAAGTTGTATCTCTCTATCTCTATATCTCCCTATCTCTATCATTTGTGTGTGTATTTGTGACCTAAAGTGATTTTTGTTCATACTATCGCACACAAACACCTAGCATTACACCATCCTTGGTTGCTGAGGTTCTAAGGAGTTGTTGTTAGGGTTCTTGGCGTGTTTTTTATCAGAGAAATGTGTTGGTGTTGTGTTCTTGAAGGTGTTCTTCAAGGGTGAGCATTCTTGCTTTAGATACCCCTTTCTTGCTTAGGCTTTTAGCCCTTCTTTCTTATTGTTTTAAGCTTAGCTATTAACTGATAAAAGTTCTATTTTTACTTACTTTTGAACTTTGTTTAAGGTAATTTTGAGGTTTGGGGTTGTTTACTCCCTCCAAGGCCTTGTTTTAGGCCATCCCTTTTGGCCTTTTCTTTGAGCTTTGCATGGCCTCTCTATCACTGAAATCCAGAGGATTTTCAGTGGTGGAGAGGTGGTTTTGGTGTCCTAAATAGGAGAGGGTCATCCTCTCTCCTTGTCATCTTGAATACTAGCATAAGTGGCTTATGTTGGTGGCTTGTATGCCTAGCTTGTTTTAGCTTCATTTCAGCAAGTATTTGGTGTTGTTTTGTCATGATTTACCTCTGTTTAAATTTGGTTTAGTGGTCTTTTACATGCACCATATACTTACTTTGCAATCCCCTCTTTTACCTTAACATGTATCTAGCATTTAGACTATCATGCTTGCATGTTTTGGCTCAACTCTATGAAGCTTCTAGCCTTGTTTTAACATGCTTGAGCTCTGTTTTTCATTGTTTTGGTCATGCTTGCATTGTTCTGTATAGCTACCATGCAACCTAGCTTGTTAGCTCTAGGTGTTTAAGTCACTAGCATGCTTTACTTGGGCCATTTCAGTGGTTTGGCATCGCTTGTAATGTTATTTCAATCCACATAGTATGCTCATGCACTTGCATTTGTCACTCCTTTAATGCTTTAAAGGGTTTGTGTTTTATGTCTCATGAATGTGTCATTGTGTATGCCACCATGCTTAGGTCTTTGGGATGCCATCTAAGTGAGTCTTTGGGCTTACTTTGACATGCCATAACTCTGTTTTTCATTGCTTAAATCATGCCATGTTCGGTTTTGATAGGTGTAGTGTAACACCCTCTTTGGTAGCCTTGTACGCCTCATGTTTTGGCGTTGTGTTCTAGCTTGTGTTGGCTAGTTTCGAGCTTGCTTTTGGTCTTGTTTGAACCTGCCTTAGGACTATTTTAGGTCCTCTTGGTCCTTTGCGGCTTGCTTTGTATAGCCATGGTTTGAACCCTTCGACTAGTTTCAAGCTTTAAGCTTTCTTGCATGCTTTGCTTATGTACTTTGGTCGGTTTGGCACCTCTCCTAGCGCGATTTTAGAGCTTAACATATTTGTCACATGTCCATGTTTATCATTTCCTAAGTGTGCTTAAGAGTTGTTCTACTATGCTTAAGTGTTAGGCCAACTGGCATGCATGTTTGCATGTGTTTTTGTCCTCATTTCTATTGTATTTTGGCCACTGATTTGGGCCTATTTGAGAGTTGTCCATATTAGTTTAAGTCCATTTTCGCATGTTGTTGCATGTTTTCCTTGCATATTGTTGCATACTTGGCCTATTGCATGTTGTCGCATGCTTGAGTTATATTGCATTTGGCATGTTTTTTTGTTAAGTTGCTTTGCATGTTTGCATGCTAGTCCCATTGCATGTTGTTGCATGCTTATCATTGGTATTGTTGTTGCATGCCTATTACATTGTAATGCTTGCATGATTATGCTACTTTGTTAAGTTCATCATGCATGCATTACATTGGTCTAAATATACTTGTCATTTTACATGTTGTCACATGCCTTGCATGTTTGCATGCTTGTTTAGTTTGCATTGCATTTGGCATGCTTATTACCATCAGCCTTGTATGGCATTGTCCTTGATATGCTTCATGTTGCATTAGTTTTGCTTGCATGATTGCATCCCTTGCCTCTTGATCAACCATGATAGAGGTTGGGGCCCCTTATGTGTTTATGTGCATTTCATTTGATATAAATTGCATATTTGGCTCATTTGGCCATCATGCATTGAAATGCGTGATTGGTGGTCCGAGGGTCGAGGACTATACTCCCTCGAGTTCATAACATGATAGGGAGAGTGGTCGTGCAAACATTGTCTTACAAATGTATTGCCATGCTTTGTTTGTCCTCTGCTATAGCAACACAGCATTCTGCAGGAAGATATGGCCAGTCGGCCATCTTCAGTGCCAGACGGCTAAGAATTGTTGGCCGAGAGCTTTACATTTAGTCGATGACCAATTTCCCATGGCCGATGGCCCTATCTCTTGGCCGATGGACTCTCAGAAAGTCCCCAAGGTGGTTCAGAAGTGTCACAGAAGTTGGCACAGTTTTCAGAGGTACAGAGCAGTGTAAACAGAGGCAACATGTGACATGGCGATGGATTTCCGAGCGAAGCCGTCCGAGCACGCATGCATCCCTCTTCCCGAGGCTGTTTTTACTGTTTTCATAGCTTAATTGATTTGCTTAATTAGTTAAGTGTTGTGTAATAATTAATTAGCTTGTTAGTTAGTTAATTATGTAATTTGTATTATTCTTTCGGTCCCTCCGTCGAGAGGGCGCAATTGTATAATAAGCGTGCGTGTGTGTGATGCATGTCTTCCAACCTCCACTTCTTTCTCCTTTTTACTTAACCGCGTACAATGGTTAGTTCTAGGGCACGTTTTAATTAGCATCCTTATGCTATGCATGTTTGCATCATTCATCTGTATTGCATGCACCCTGCTCGGCACATCATACTAACTTCATTGTATTTCAATTCTAAGTTGAATACATGTATCGAATTGTCGCATCTCATATGCCATTTTAGATTAGCCGAGCCTATTCTAGTTGCACTTTGCATGCGATGTATTAGCCATTTTAACATGAACTAGGATCATGCATGATTACTAACTAGTTTCTTGTTTTGGCTCAGAGTACACTGTGAGTGTTTATACTTTAGCATCTTGCATGAGTGTGAGTGTTGCCATGACAGCATGCTTACTATGAGGCTAAGTACTTATATGATATAACTGCCTGAATGCCTGTGGGTGAAGGTTGGATTACTTAAATTGGGACAATTCATTGAAATCCGTGTTTTAGCCTACTTATGAGTAGCAAACTTAAAATCATTTCCAAACAAACGGATATGCGATACTTTGTTCCAAATTAGGCGATCTAGTCTATACTTGTGTGTTGTGCGCATCACATAGCAAATTCTAGCTAATTAACCGGAATAAGAATGCATGTGTTTTCAAAAACAAGATATCATGTTTAGTACAGGCCGATCTTCGGATCGGGCGAGCGGTTGTGCTCATAGATGACCTTCCCCAATCGTACCCAAGTTCCCAAGCCGAGGCAACTTTGGTGATGACGAACACGTGGCCTTAGGTAACGAGTCAGGGTTTCCTAAATTCCCCCAAAACAAAACATTTAGGTGGCGACTCTGTATCTGACAAAGCAGTCCATGTTTGGCACTACTTTCTTATAAATCAGTTTTCCAAAACGATTTGCCGAATTTGGACTCTTTGGTGATTTATCGGTCTCGCATTTCACTTTGCGGGATTAGATTCAGAACCGTGACATTTGAGTCCGAACTGTAGAAGCATGAGGCCCTCGGGGCGCGTCTACACCTACCCCAATCATCCTACAAGACTTTTTTCCCCATTGGGTATTTTGGAGATGGCTTGGTCGAGGCAACTTACATGGTTTCAACCATTAAAGCAGATGCGAAATGAGTTCACGCCATTAAGGTAACACCAGATAAGGAGGAAATTGATGTCCTGACAACCTTGAAAGAACTACCCCCACGCTTCAGTTTGAATGAAACGTCTCAACTCCCTAGATCTGTACAATTTGCACTTGTTTGAGTGTTAAAAGGTCCTAGAAAATATGAGTTTGTTGTTAATGAGCTAGATTATCACAAGGTGAACTCCATCACTTCTGTTCCTGGTTGCACAACAATCACATTCACTAATGAAGACCTTCAACTAGGTTCAAAGCTACACAATCTCCCATTGTTTGTCTCTGGCTTTATTAGTGAACAAAAAGTTAACCGCATCCTTGTTGATGAAGGCTCAACAGTAAACATCATGCCAAAATTCACTATGAAGAAACTTGGAATCCCAGTGGACGAGTTAGCCCGAAGTCGTTTGGTTATTCAAGGTTTCAACCAAAGGGGGCAACGTGTGATTGGTATGATTCATTTGAACCTCACCATTGGAGAACTCACAACCAGTACTTTATTTCACGTCATCAATGTAAGTTGTTGCTTGGACGACCTTGGGTCTATGGAAATGGTATAGTTGCATCAAGTCTCCATCAATGTTTTAAATTTAACCAAGGTGGAATAAAGACGGTGCTAGCAGATGACAAGCCATTTACAGAAACTGAGTCTCACTTCGCTGATGCAAAATATTATTTGGATTCCAATGGGATACCTAGAGTTATTCCAGCTGAAATCCTTTCTGCAAGAAAAGAGAAAATGAATGAAGAAAAGCAAGTTGTGTTGAACTTTTGAAGGAAAGACGTATCAATTGGCAAAAAGCACCTGAGGTCGCGTCACCACAAAAACAACCTTCATCCTCAAAAGGCCATGTAATGACAAAAGTCTTCAAGTATGTTCCGAAGTTTCAACGGAAAGAAGGGAAGTCGCCGTTTGAAGAAGTCAGGACGTCCACAACACCGCAATAAAAGAAGATCTACAGATACTAAGAGCAGATGCAATAATACCAATTCCACAGGTGGGATTGTCAAGCCTAATTAAACCTCCACTAAAGAGATTTGTTAGGGCTGTGCAAAATTCTATCGAACATGGCTCCTTACCTGAAAGACAAATAGAAGGGTTTGATCCACAAGCTTACAAGCTTCTAGCCAAGTCTGGTTATGACTTTGCTGATCCCTCATCACTGAGAGAGTTAAGTCCTGAACTTACAGGTGAGAAAGTTCACGGTCTTAACAAAACTCAAAAAAAGTTAAGGCATCAAGGATACAGGATGAGCCCCCCAAAGACTAGAGTCGGATTCAGGCCAACTGAACCCATTCGTATCTCTACCAAAAGAAAAGAGAAGAAGGAAAACGGACAACATATCACTGTGGAAAAAGTGAATGAAGACAAAAGTCCAAGCCCAACTCCTCGAGTCTCAGTGTTTGACCACATTGAAGCTTCTGCACCTTAAACCTCAGTTTTTAATAGGTTAAGCACTATTGATAAGATAGATGAAGGTACAACTTCTCAACCTTCAGTTTTTAACAGATTAGGCACTGCTAAGGAAGAGTATGAAAAACAAACTTCCTGGTCACGAAAGTTCGTTTTTGCTTGACTTGGCGATATGAATACATCACCTAGAAAATGCAAGAATAAGAAAAGCACAACAACAATTTAGTTGAATTCTACAAAAGAGGATGATGAGACTCGAAGTTTGATTCCTTCTTGCTTGAAACGCATGACGTCACTTGAAGTTAGTAGGGAAGGTCCACTTAAGGTCAAAAGGCATACTATCATATTAACTGGAGAAATTAAGACTTAAGCAGAAAGTAAAAGAAAAGAAAAAATTGAACATATTGCTTCTCACCATGTAACAGTTGAAGAAGATTCTAGTTCAGATTCAAAGGATGATGATCTCCAAGACGCTCCTCCAGAACTTGAAGATGGGGGGCAATCAACTATTGACAATTTGAAAGAACTCAACTTGGGAACTCCTGATGACCCTCGACCAATCTTTGTGGGAACACTCTTAATACCCGAGGAAGAAAAGACATTTTTTTGAATTGCTCTTTGAATATAAAGATGTTTTCGCATGGACATACAAGGAGATGCCAGGTTTAAGTCCAAAAGTTGTTGTCCATCATCTTGGGACCAAACATGGTATGAGAACAGTAAAGTAGGCTCATCGATACATCAGATCTAAGTGCATCCTTAAAGTAGAAGCAGAAGTCAACAAGTTGATCAAAGCTGGGTTCATATGTGAAGTAAAATATCTGACATGGATATCAAGTATGGTCCCGGTAGTCAAGAAGAATAGACAGATTAGAATATGTGTAGACTTTGAAATTTGAACGAAGCATGTCCCAAGGATGACTTTCCGTTTCCTATTATGGAATTAATGATAAATATCACTACCAGACAAAAGGTGTTGTCCTTCATGGATGGGTGTTTAGGATACAACCAAATGCGAATGGCACCTAAAGATGAAGAGTTAACTACATTTCGTACCACAAAAGGCATCTATTATTATAAAGTGATGCCTTTCGGACTTAAGAATGCTGGTGCCATCTATCAACGTGCCATGCAAAAGATCTTCGATGACATGCTTCATAAATTTGTTGAGTGCTATGTTGATGATTTGGTGGTCAAAACTAAGAAAATGGAAAATCACCTAGAAGACCTTCGCGTAGTCTTCAACAGGTTGAGAAAGTATGACTTGAAGATGAATTCACTCAAATGCGCATTTTGAGTCACGTCTGGAAAGTTCCTCGGCTTTATTGTTCGACATAGAGACATTGAGGTTGATCAGTCCAAAATTGATGCTATACAAAAGATGCCACCATCACAAAACCTGAAGGAACTTAGAAGCCTCTAGGTCAATTGGCATATATCCGTAGATTCATTGCAAACTTGGCAGGCCGTTGTCAACCTTTTAGTCGACTGATGGAAAAAGAGGCTCCATTTGTTTGGGATCAGGCATGTCAAAATGCTTTCGACAGTATTAAGAGATACTTGCTTTATCCACCAGTCTTAGGAGCTCCTATTCAAGGGAAACCATTGATACTTTACATTGCTGCTCAAGAAGAGTCTCTTGGAGTGATGCTGGCCCAAAATAACAAAGAAAAGAAAGCGCAAACACTCTATTACTTGAGTCTCAAATTAAATGAAAATGAACTCAAGTATTCACCCATTGAGAAGACGTGTTTGGCGCTTGTTTTTGCCTTTAAAAAATTGAGACATTATTTCCAAGCCCATACAGTGCATCTCATTGCATGAGCCAACCCAATAAAGTATGTTATGTCTAAGCCCATCCTCTCAGGACACTTAGCAAGACGGTCTCTTCTCTTTAATGAATTTGAGATAATTTACATGCCAAGAAAAACGGTGAAAGGGCAGGCCCTTGCAGACTTTTTGGCCGACCATCACATCCTTGCTGATTAAGACATTTCTGAGGAGTTCCCTGATGAAGATGTATTGTTCATAGAAGTCCTACAACCTTGGATGATGTTCTTTGATGGGACTGTAAGGAAGGAAAGGACAGGAGTAGGTGTCATTTTTGTTTCACCACTGTAATAACCCCGACCCGTAATTAGCTACTAATCGGTAATTAAGGATGTTAATTAAGTGAATCAGATTGATGACGGGATTAATGTGTAATTTGCATCATAATTGGTCGTCTAACTGTTGACCGTTAAATCATCTGTCCATGTTTAATGGTTTAAAATGAAAATTGAAAGCCTTATCGGCATCCGAAAACAAAATTGATTATACCATTGTGTTAATTGGAATTTTTAGAACCTTATGGCATACTTATGTAAAATATGATTAGGTATGATTAAGGGCTAGTTTGGCATAACCTAAATAAGCCAAAAAGTCAAAAATTCACTGTAACAAGCCCGCGGGGGACCTCGCTACAGTTCAGACTCAATTTTTGTCACGGTTCTTAATCTTGAACCAAAGAGTCCAAATCCAGCAAATCGTTTTGAGAAAAACTGATTTTTGAAAAGAAGTGTCAAACATGGAATTTGCTTTGGACATCTGAGTCGCCACCTAAATATTTTTTAATGGGGGAATTTAGGAAACCCTGACTCGGTGCCAAAGGCCACGTGTCCGTCATCACCAAAGTTGCCTCAGCTCGGGAACTTGGGTACGATTGGGGAAGGTCAGCTATGAGCACCCCCTCTCGCCCGATCCGAAGATCGACCTCTACTAACCGTGATATCCAATTCTGAAAACGTTATGTGTTCTTATTCCGGTTATTAGCCTAGAATTACTATGTTATGCGCACAGCAAACAAGTATAGACCAAATCGCCTAAATTGGAACAAAACATTTCATGTTTGTTTTTGAAAATGGTTTGTTGGTGCTACTCGCAAGTAGGCTTAAAATGCAGATTTTGCCACCCTCGGGTGGGCTTAGAAAACATGGTTTTGTCACTATCTAGTGGGCTTAAAACTCACAGTTTTAATGTATTATCCCAATTCAGGTAATCGTGCTGTCATGGCAACACTCACACACATGCAAGGATGCTAAAGCATAAAAGCTCACCTAGTACTCCAAGCCAAAACAGAAACTAGTTAGTAATCATGCATGATCCTAGTTCATGTTAAAAATGGCTAATGCATCACATACAGAATGTCACTAGAATAGGCTCGGCTAATCTACAATGACATGTGAAATGCTACAACTAACACGTATTCAATTTGGAATTGAAGTACAATGCAGTTTGTATGATGCGCCGAGCCCGTTGTATGCGAAACAGATGAATGAATGCAAACATGCTATCATACTGTTATGCTAATTTAAATATGCCCTAGTCTACCATCATAAGCAGGTAAATAAAAGGGAAGAAAGACGTGGGGTTGGAAGACATACACACACTCACGCACACTTATTACATAATTGCCCTCACTCGGAGGGACCGAAAGAATATACAGGCCAAATAACAAATCAACTATCCTAACTAATTAATTATTACAGACCCTTAATTAACAAAATAAATGCAGAAAGGGGGGTAGCCGCAGCCCTGCCTCGGGATGCGTGAATGATGCATGCTCGATCCAACTTGCCCGGAAACCCGCACCATGCCACTGCTGCCTCTGTTTACACTGCCCTGCTTCTCTGAAAATTGCCAAAGTCTCAGGATTGCTTCTTTGAGTTCTATGGGACACCACCGGATGAGGGGGAACACCACCGGCCAAAGGGGATGATCACCGGCTGCATTTTGATCTATCGGCTACAAATTCCTGGCCGGTCGGCACTTTATTTAGCCGACCAGCCAAAAACTTGTCAGAACACCGCAATTGAATGAAGCAGAGGGCAAGCAGTGTATGGCATGGAATTTTCAGGCAAATGTATGCACGGACACACTCCCTATCATGCAATGGACTCAAGGGAGCATGACCCTCGACCCTCGGGCCATCAATCGCGCATTTCTATGCATGATGGCCAAAGAGTCAAGTGTGCATTTTAATATCAAATGTAATGCACACAAAACATACAAGGGACCCAACCTCAATCATGGTTGATCAAGAGGCAAGGCAATGTATAACAATGTACATGCAACCTAAGCATGCAAGCTAACATACAAACATGCAATGCAACTACATGGCATACACAACGCTAACAACATAACATGCACAACGCATTGTAACATGGCATACATAATGCAAGATGGGCTTACACCAATACAAGTGAACCTCAGCCACGCTCACATAGGAGGCCATCAGATGAAAACAAGACAACTCGAAATGCGTGCATGCGTGCATGCAAACCGAGGACGGACCCTCAGGCACCGAAATGCCACTCTAATGAGACATGGCAAAGACATGGAATATGGTATGCAAATGTGCAAAAATCAGTAGCAAAATGAGGGGCAAAACAGCCCCGAAACAAGGCGAAATGACACCTGATGCATGGAATCTCTCCCGAAATGCAAAACTAGGTACATGAAATGGCTTACAGCTATACAAAGCATGCATAATTAGGACATGAAGTGTAAAATCAGAATCAAGGCAGCCCCGAGAAAAGAATTTTTACAGTTCAAATCATGACCAAACAGCAAGCACAAATAGGGCTAAAATGGCATACAAAAATGGCTCCGCAAGGGAGGCAATGAGGCAAGTGGTAGATGCAAAGCCCAAACAAAAAAAGACCCTTCTAAAACACTGAAGAGGGACCAAAAATATGATGTTTTTCAGTAGATGACAAGCCCCAAAAACAGGTACAAGTATGGAAAACAATTCATGCAAGAAGTGGGCCAACAAAGGGGCAAAGAAGTAACTGATATATGGGGGTCTCAAACCAGTGAGGGACCTTCAACAATGTTTAAGAGGGTCACAAAATATATCATTTTATAGTAGATGATCAAGCCCAAATTAGTATACAAACATGCTCAAAATGCAATGCAAGATTAAGGCCACAAGAGGGCTATAACACAAAGTATACAAAATATGCATCAAACAGCCAAAGACCCTTAATGAAATATGACAAGGGGGTCAAAATATGGCCACTTTAAGTTTTGATCATGGCCGAAAAACAGAAGAAAGATAAGCTAACAAAACATGCAAAAATAGGGACCAAAGAGGGGTACAATGGCAAGTGATACATGGAGGTCCCAAACAAGGATGAGCCCTTCTTCAATGTTGAATAAGGGCTCAAAATAAGCCTATCTAAAGTTTATGAAATGCTCCAAAACAAATCACACATAGGCTAAAAATCTCATGCAAAATAATGGCATTCAAGAGGATAATAAAGAAAGTGTCAAAAAGAAGCTTCAAACTGCAATGAGCCCTTAATGAAACATGGAATATAGCTCAAAAAAATGATACTTTCATTTTTGGTCGGAGCTCAAATGTGCAAGAAAATATGGCTTAGATATGAACCAAGAAGATGCTAGTTTAGGGGAAAGTGTGCTTACCCTTGTAGACCAATAAACCAGCAGGTTTTGATCCAAGGAAACGAGCTCCTAGCCTCTGCAAATGGCCTCCAATGTACTGAAATGAAGTATAGAGGTGTGGTGCTATGGATTGGTGAGGAAATGGCCCAAGAACAAGGGTATTTGATGGTTGAATGAGAGAGATATGGAGAGGGAGGTGAGATATATCAGATATATATCTATATATCTCTGGTTTTTTTGCTCAAAAATCCAACCTTTTACAATGGAGGAGGAGAGCTCCTTATATAGACAAATGGAGAGGCTCTAAGCTTATAAGACAAGCTAAAGAGAAAGGTTCAAGGGGAGCAAGAGGGCCAAGGCTTATTAAGGAAGCCAAGACAAGGGGTCAAGGCTTCCTCAAGAAGTCATGAGCAAAGGGTCCAAAAAAAAAAAGGGGGCAAAGGCTCCAAATAGGCACACATATGCACGGGGAGCTGGGTCTGTGCATCCCAGCTGGCACAGCTGGCATGCACCATGCCTGAAAGAGTCAAAAAGGTCAAATCAGCCATGAAAAGAGGTCATCGGCCAAATAAATTGCCGGTCGGCACAATAAATTGCCGACCTGCAATTTGTACTGGCTGGTCGGCTAAATAGAGTGCCGATGAGTGGCTGATGAGGTCAAAAAGTGCTGGTGGATGTCCAGATTAAAGCCCCGGAAGTTAGCTTTCCAATGGTGCAAACCTTGCATTAAAATTCCTTCTGTGGAAAAAGTTATGCCCATTTTGGTGAAGCCGCGCAGATTCGATCCAACCGGGAGGATGCCCAACTTCAACTGATCATATCTCCCCCACACGGATTTGGCTTTGAGAGATTCTTGAGTGCAAAATGAAGCCCCGAAAATCTTCTTTCCAATGGTTATGGCCTCATAGCTTAACTCCAAGTGTATAGGCAGATGAGCTTGATTTAGCGAGGACTGCTCGACTCTCTTCTACCCGGGTTCATGCCGAACCTCTTCTCTAACTTGGTTTCTCCCCTTTTCTCCTCTTCTCTTCAACTTCAAACCCCGAAGTAAGGTGTTTTGAAAGATTTTTTTCAAAGATTTCATCTCTCTTTCATTCATCTCCACTTTGTCCTTGCTCGGTTTACCGAAAAGTGCAACGTTTACCGAAATGCGAGCGTCAGATCATCGTGGGAATTTTATTTCAAAAATGTTTTGAAAGAGAGGGTTTTAAGGTCTGAAAACCATCCAAAATAGTTTTGGTCCAAAATGGGGTGTGAAGTTGAGATCTGTCTCTCTCCTTGCCGAAGAAACTGGACCTGTGCCCTGCACACCTTCCAACACCAAGTAAACCATCAGTAGTGCCCAAGTCTTGAGGGCAGTCAAAAATGGGGTGTCTACAGTCACTATCTTATTTAAGTCACATCATCTTATTTAAATCACATCACCTCTCTAACACATCACAGCAAACCCAACCCAAACCCACCAATAAGTCAAAAAGTGCACTTTTTTAGAACATCCCAAACCAACCCTAAATTAGATTAAAAAAAGTTAAATCACATTAGTCCACATAATTACCAAATTGCCATTAGTGGATTAACTCAAGAGCCATTTATTTGAGTCTTACATGTTGACATTTCATTCTCCATATCATTCTTCATTTTGTTGAGTGCCAAAATCTGGTGAAAACATTTTAGAGAGAGAAGGAGAGCAATTCTAGAGAGAGGGAAGGAGAAATTCAAAGAAGAGTTGGAGATTTTGCATGAATTCACCAAGATTGTATTAGATCAAGGGAGATTCAAGGCTCTAGGTGAGAATTCAACCCCTAATTTGTGAACCTAGGTCATTTAACATGAAGATTTTGTGATTAAATATGTACATTAAGCTTGGGTTTAAGAATTGGGTTACAATTTATGCATACATGCTCATGTAGGTGTTAAATCACCATGTTAGTTATGAGTTTCATCATTTGTGTTGATTTTGGAGGTTGAATGGTACATGCATGCATATTTCATCAAGTTTTGTAAGACAATTCCATGTTTTTGAAGTTTTGAAAGAGAATTTGGAAGAGAAATCCACATGTATACATAAATATATGGAGTTTTGACATGTTGAGTTTGATTGTTAGCATCTATGTTGTTATCAAGAGTTATTTGACTCGTGCATGGGTAATTCATCATGTTTTAAAGTTTAAACTCATGTTTGGAAAAGGATTTCTTGCATGCATGGAGCTTAGGAGCTCAAATTGCAAGTTTCATGAGTTTTGAAGACAAGAGTTTTAAAGAATCCACATACATGTCTTACTCCTTGAAATTCAAGTTGAAAATGTGAGTTTTTGACAAACCTTGGGCCATGATTTTAAAAATTGATCTTTAAACTTTCATATTCTACAAGTTTTCTGGGTTATATCAAGTTCTGGGGCCCAAGAGAGGTGTTTTGGAGGTTTAAATTCGAGTTTTGAAGTTGGAGGTGCAATCTGGAAATTCCAGATTTTGCAACCTCGCTCGAGCGAAGGAGTTCTCGCTCGAGCGACCACTCTGAGATCGTGCACTCCGCTCGAGCAACCAAAATCCCGCTCGAGCGTGAAATGCAAGCTCCCAGAAGTTTTGCATCATTTGCAGATCGCTCGAGCGACGGCATGTGCGCTCAAGCGACCACTCATATTTTTGCATGTCCGCTCGAGCGAGGAAGTCTACGCTCGAGCGGAGTTTCATTTCTACATGTCCGCTCGAGCGAGGAAAGGTTCGCTCGAGCGAGGACCTAAAATTCTGAAATTTTGCCTAAGTGTTCCAAGGCATGTTTTGACATCCTCATTGCATCTTAGGCATTCCTAAGTCTTAATTAAGCTATAGTAATGAGGTTATGGGTTAGAAACACACTAATGAATGGATATGTTAAGTTAAGAGAATGCAAGGGTGTGTATGTGTTCTAAGCCATGTGATAAGAATGAACATGAACCAACGTAATGTAAGCTAAGCCGTGTTGGCCAAGTACATGTGTAATGATGAGATACGTTGTGTTATGTGCCTTTGTGATTGTAGGTCAACGTCCGAGAAGTGATTGACCATCTACGGAACCACTGTGAGTAACGTTATCGTAAAGATACGTTTATATGAAATTATGTTCCAAACGAGATATGATATGTTATGTTTTCTGAAATGATATATGCTTCTGTGAACGAACATTCCAAGTTTGAAATCTATTATGGCATCCTTGGATAGTCCCAAGTCATGGAGGACGGCATGAAAATGCGGGTCCATGACATTTACGAGATCTCGTTAGCCACTTCATTGTGGTGATATGTGTTTAATCGATGTCCGGGATCGGTTACTCTAGTCAGAAGACGTTCTGTTCTGTTCTGTGTTCTATGGAATATGCCATTATTATGTTCTGATATGAGATGACTATGATTATGCTATGATCTGTTTTATACGTATGAAATGTTCGGAATTCGTTCACTAACCCCTTTACCTTAATGTTATTCACTGGGCTTTAGCTCACTGTTTGTATATATATGTATTTAGGTGAGCATTTTGGAGTTCGAGCCCGAAGGCTTTTGCCTGGAGTTCTGTTCTGTTTTCAGCCAGCCTTTGTGCCTCACGAGGAGGTTACCGAAGTGTCATGGGTTCAAGTGTTGATTAATTCTGTTTATGCATGGGACTTTATTTTAATTATGTTGTCTGTACGGAAGATATTATAATGTGTGTGGTATAATATAATGTATGGTTGACTTATGGTTATGTATATAAAGTTTTTAAAATATTCTGTTTCATGTAAGTCAACACAGCTCATTGGACAACTATATTTACGTATTTGCTTCCGCTAGCCCCTTATCTTATGTTAATCTGTACAGAGACCTTCGGTAATCCAAGGATTACTGGCCGGTTACAATGCTAAACCTATAGGGGCGGGTTTGGGTCGTGACAACCACAGAGGCATATTTTTCCTTACTCATTTATTCTTGGCAAAAATTGCTCAAACAATGTTGCTGAGTACCAAGCCTTGATCATTGGTTTACAAATGGCAACAGAGTTAAAAATTGTTGACCTAGATGTCTATGGAGATTCTAAGTTAATAATTAATCAGCTCCAAAGGGATCATGAAGTCAAGAAAGACAACTTAGTCCCATATTTCCAGTATGCAACTCATCTCATGGAAAAATTTGAGGGGGTGGTACTCGAACATGTTCCAAGGAAAGAGAATCGCATGGCTGATGCACTTTCCAATCGAGCAACTACACTGGCATTGTTAAAAGGTGAACAAGTTAGTGTCCTTTTATGCCAACAATGGGTATTGCCACAATTGTTGGAATGTCGCCTTGTAGAAACAAAAGTAATTTCAATACAAGCCATCGAAGTCGACGATTGGAGAATGCCAATTATAGACTACATTGAACCCGGGAAGCTCCTTGATAATTCTTGCCATAGAACTGAAATAAGACGTCGAGCTCCTTAATTCATCTACCACAAGGAAACTTTATTTCGACGATCATTTGAAGGAATTTTTCTTTGTTGCCTAGGGGATGACGAAGCTCAACAAGCCATGGAAGAGGCCCATTCTGGGATATGTGGAGCGCATCAATCTGGTCCTAAACTTCACTTTTGAGTAAAAATGATGGGTTACTATTGACGGATAATGGTTAAAGATAGCTTGGACTACTCAAGAAAGTGTCAATCTTGCCAATTTTATGCAAACTTTGTCCATCAACCACCAGAACCTTTACAACCGACAATTGCTTCTTGGCCATTTGATACATGGGGTCTAGACGTAGTTGGCCCATTGACCAAGTCTTCGGTAGGCCACTTATACATCCTAGCTGCCACAGATTACCTCTCCAAGTGGGCTGAAGCCGTCCCACTTAAAGAAGTCAAGAAAGAAATTGTTGTTGACTTTATCAAATCTCACATGATTTATCGGTATGGTGTACCTCGCTATATCATCACTGATAATGGAAAGCCTTTCTATAATAGTCTAATGGACAAACTTTGTGAAAGGTTTGGATTTAAGCAATGTAATTCTTCAATGTACAATGCACTTGCCAACGGACTCGCAGAGGCGTTTAACAAAAATTTGGGCAATCTATTGAAAAAAATAGTTGCTAAATTGAAGAAGGGTTGGCATGAAAGAATTGGAGAAGCACTTTGGGCATACCGTACGACACATCGTACCCCAACACAAGCCACCCCATACTCCCTTGTGTAAGGTGTTAAAGCGGTTCTTCCTTTGGAACAATAGATTCCTTCATTAAGGATAGCTATACAGGAATGTCTCACTGATGATGAGAAGGCAAAACTATGGTTGCTGAATTAGAAGCATTGGATGAGAAGAAATTAGAAGCAAAACAAAAACTGGTCCATACGTGCTGACTGAAGTCTACACTAACAAAGCATATAAGATTGTTGATGAAGAAGGTATAAGAGTTGGCCCAATCAATGGCAAGTTCCTAAAGTGCTACTATCCATGAGAATGTAACGCTCCTAATCGCATGAGCATAAACTGCATGATGCTCTTGACCCATATGAAATAAAGTTATTAAAAAAAAAATAATTTGTACTACTTCTGGCCCGCATGAGTATAAACTGTGAGCGGCTAATAAATCAATAAACCAAATGTGCTTTACAATAAGAGTATTTTGCTTTGAACTATAATATTTATTTCATAAATAAAGTGTTTGCGAGAGCAATTATTTTAAAATGAAGTATTTGGTTTCGAGCTACATTTCATTAAAATAAAAATGAAATAAAAAAAAAGATAATAAATAAATAAATCATGGCAACAATGATAAACTCTGGATCTCGTCTTATTTAACCTTTAAGAGCTGCTCAAACTTGTTGGCGACCTCGATATCCTCACTTCTTATCACCTCAGCTGCTTTTATTGTAGCTTGTTCGTCCCTTAAAGTGGAAACAATGCCTCGCCTTTGAACTACTTCAGCTTCAGCAACACTAATTGTACTCTCTAGTTGTTGTAATTGTTCATCTAAATGTTCTAACGCCTTTAACAATTCTGTCTTCTTTGCTGCAAGGCTACCCAAATCAGACTTCAGCAAGTGAACCTTCTCAATTTTTTCATTCTCAAGAGCTAGAGCATGAGTAACACGTTGACTGACATCTGCCAAACGTTGATCCTATAGCTCTGAAGTCATCCCTTGAGCAAATGTTGATTTCATAAAGATGTACGTAGTAGCATTTTGTACGTACTTCTCAATTTGGCTTTGAAACAAAGAATAGTCTATCTGAAACTTTAAGAGCTCATCATAAAGCTCTTGGAGCTTTGGGCCCAATGCTAGAACTTTTTGAATAGGACTTTTGCTCAATAAGCCTTTAACATGGTTATCAAGTATTGAAGCTGTTGAGCGGTGAGCATTAAAGATCATGCTTCTTGTATCAATGGTAAAAGCCACAGAAGGTGCAACTTGACTC
Organism: Camellia lanceoleosa; assembly: GCA_025200525.1. Classification (NCBI taxonomy): domain Eukaryota; kingdom Viridiplantae; phylum Streptophyta; class Magnoliopsida; order Ericales; family Theaceae; genus Camellia; species Camellia lanceoleosa. The sequence goes on from CM045765.1 coordinate 133,385,483, forward strand.
AGTGTAAGAACAATAGGTAAGAAGTTCGGACAATTGGAGTTGCGTCAGCTGAGAGACAACTCTTACGACCAATCACTAAATCAAAGGCTGATGGTCCATGAACTGATTCTTCATTATCTGAGAACTCATCAAGAAGTCTCATGTCCTCATTGCCAGACGCCACATCAAAATCATAATTTGGCAATTGTCAAAATGAATTAAAGAGGAGTCCTAAAATAAATATAAAAAAATAATAATAAATTGAAATGATAAATATAGATTTTATCATTACTGGTACAACACTGGGAGCCATTGGTTGAGAAGTGCTAGGAACCCCAATAAAAAATGACTCCATATCATTAAAAGTAATGGTGTTCCTTCTAACGGTGCCAGTACCAGATTTTCTCCCTAAGTGACGCCAATTACGATTGCCGTGACTATGGTCCTCGTCTGCTACTTCACCAAGAATCCTATCAACACTTCCTCGAACCACTTCATTGGTCTTAGGATTAGAATTTTGCTTAGCAATTGTATTTTTCTTCGCTTTAACCATCTCTTGATTTGGTGAATCCGAGTGTTTGCTTCTTGAGATAGAATTTTCTTTGTTGGAGAAATAGCCTGCATAAAGTTGGGATCGCCACTCCAAATAAGCCTTGGTAGTGGAACGAGATGGGAAATCAAATTGCGCTGGTAACCTCAATACATAATGGGTACCATCATAAACACAAGAATCCCAATGCTGAATAATGTTCTGTAAACTACCACCCCGAAAATTGACCTTAAGTTTACCCGAGATGGCTTGAATAAAACCAAATTGCCTGCTAAACCTATGAGGACTGTATGGCTCAATGACTATAGCGGACGAACTTCGCAGAGTCAAATAGCTTGAGCGAATGCTGATGAAATACTCTAAGTCTGAGTTAGAAAAATAACCGGCATGAACCAATTCCTTGGGATTGCCCTCGTTATACGCCAAATGATGCAAGGTCATATCTTTGCATGATCGAAATAAGTCATAAGCCTCTGACTCCTTAAAATGTTTGGCCATCCTTTCGCCAACATATCTCGTCATTCGAGGCTTCAGAGCAGATTCAATACTAAAGTGTGTGTTGAAATACTCTGCTAACCAAGCATAAACATAATGGATCGGGAAGATGGCATCGCACTTTCTAGGATCAGAAGAAGAAACAATTCTATTAAGCCCTTTGTAGATGCTAGCAAGTACAGGAATAGCAAGGCTGAATGAACGACCACAAGCCATCATACTAGCAACCATAAATACCCCAAGTCTAATCAAGTCGTTATCCCTATATGGTGGAACAAATTTGCAAAACCAACAGACAAGGAAAGCTGACAGATAAGTTCACCCTTTGCCATACCAGCAATCCCCAAGTCACTAAAGACTTTGTCCCCTTGCACAGTTTGAGACTGAGTTGTGTTAATAATACCAGAAGGGTTGCTAGTATCCTTAGGGCGTTGAGTCTTGTTCCTTGAAGCCCTCTTGATTGATTTATGGTACTTCACTTCCCCTTTAAACCAAAATTTTATCCAACTACTAATCATCACCACATTCTTCTTCGACTCCTTACAAAGCTGATGGTAAACAAGGAATAAATATCCGCAACTAACAGGAAGAAGGAAATTCTTGTCCCTCATATTGCTGGCCAAGTCTTGCGCATTTGGCACCACTTCATCGTATATTGCACCCTTAATAGAAAGTCCACCAAGCTGACACAAATCCCATAATGAGATAAACATTTCGCTTATGAAACTATGAAGGGTATTAGTGGACGGACACCAAAGCTCACAAAAGGCCCATACAACACTATGGTTCTGTTTGGTAGGGCTTATTTCCAGCTTATTTCAGCTTTTAGCTTAATTTAAACTATTTTGATGTGTTTGGTTCAGCTTAACAATACAGATTATAGCTTTTTGTAAGTCAAAAATCAACTTATTCTTTGAGTGGGGGAGAAGAAGCTTAATTTATAAGTCAAAAATCAGCTTATGTTCACAGTTATAAGCTATAAGCTGTTAAGTTATAATCTATAATCACTTTCCCACAGCTCTACCAAACAGGGCCTATGTAGTCAGTCATACGAGAACAATGAGGCATAAATTGTATCGTAAATACTAGCATGTTGTAGTACCTCACAGTGTTGCTCCAGTGCATCCTCTAACCACTCCCAATATCCTTCACAAAATAGTGCCCCATGCCACCTTCTGAGCCCGAACCACACTCCCAGGGGTAGAAAATGAACTAAGATCCTCAATGTCTTCATGGTTAGATGACTTTAATAATAAAACCCTAGAGTGTGATAGGCCTTCAACCAATTGACATGAAGTCTCATGAGCCCATTGCGCCAAATGAAAAGAACCATCAAGCGGCTCGAACTTTAAGTCCCAAGCACCAAGGAAAAGAGGGTGAATTGGAAGAGTAGTCCCCTCCTCAATAACATCATTAGAGTCCTTGAAAATGGTTAAGTATCCCTTCTTGAAAGTCTTGAAGTACACCATCACTGAGTGACAAAGCCAAACAATTTTAAAATAAAAAATATAAAAAATAATGCATGTGTTGTGGAGAGATATATATGATATATGATCATGACATAAGTCAAACTAGTCAGCTATAGTCAAATGGGTAGTGGTGGAACTATCTACTTCATTAGCCCAATATCCAAGCGACTAGTTCGATAGACACATTTCCCCACATAAGTCAAACTAGTCGCCTGTGGTCAAATGGGTGGTGGTGGAAATGTCTACTTCATTAGCCCAATATCTAAACGGCTAGTTCGATAGACGCATTTTCTCCCATAAGTCAAACTAGTCACCTATGGTCAAATGGGTGGTAGTGGAAGTGTCTACTTCATTAGCCCAATATCTAAGCGGCTAGTTCAATTGTAATAACCCCGACCCTGATTAACGCTAAATGGAACTTAATTAAGCCTAATAATGATTAAAAGGAAATTAGGGACTAATTTACATATGCATTGCATGAATTATATGTTTTTATTTGTTCGGTGTTGAAATATCTGTTCGTGTTCAAAACTTTAATTCGCAAATCGGAAGCCTTATCGGCACCTGATTCCGAAATCGACTGGAGTTTTAGACTAGTTGGATTTTATGTAAATTTATGGTAGGTTCAATTAAAATTCGATTTGGAATGTTTAAAACTGATTAAATAACATTTTAATAATGAACCTAGCTTAATTACAATAGCGCCATTGAAGACCACTAACTAAGATAACCTTGGGACTTAGTCTTGGAACTTTTGTTTGCATCAATTGTGAGACCAACGTGGGAGAGAAATAGGGAGAGGAGGAAAAGTTAGCTCCAACAAGAATTTTGGCTAAAAACTTGGAGAATTGAAGGGTGGTGTGCAAACTAGAGCTTCTAAGCTTGACATTGGAGAGTTAAGGTAGAGAATTCACCCTCTTGAACTAGAATTTAGATTAATCTTGCATGATTCTTGGTTAATTTGATGAATCAAGTTAGGAAGGGGTTTAACATGTTGAAATTAAGCTTAATCCATGCATGCATGCTCATATCATGCTATTTTGAAAAGTTTTCATGTACATTCTTTACATGCAAGGCCACATTCAAGTTGTAGCCCATGAATTCAACAAAATTCTAAGTTTAATTTTGCCTTGGAGCATGTTTTGGAGCTTTGAAATGGAATTGAACTCATGCATGTGTGTTTAAACATTGTTCTTGAAGATTTATGGGAATGGTGCTCAAATGGACTCACTTTGGGGCAATGATTTTATAAATTGGCTTTTAAAACTTGTTGTACTATGAGTTTGAAATGTTTTTCCAGAATTTGGGCCCAAGAGGTTGAGTTTTTGGTTGAAGAATGCTTGGTTCGAACTTGGAAGACAAATCTGGAAATTCCAGATTTTGCTTCCTCGCTCGAGCGAAGATTCTCGCCGAGCGAGCACCTTTGTCGAGGCTCGCTTTCGGCGAGCATCGGCGACCATCGCGTAAAATTTCAACATCCAAGATTTTTTTGTTTCATCAGACCGCTCGAGCGAAGCAAGGCTCGCTCGAGCAAAGCCTTTGATTTTGGAAGCTCGCTCGAGCGAAAGAAGGCTCGCTCGAGCGAGACCCCTGTTTTCAGCAACTTTTGAAAAACATTTTCTAAGATATTTTTACACCCCCATTCCATCCTAGGCATTCCTAGGCCATGTTTAAGGCTCCATAATAAGGGTAAGGAGTTAGGTACACACTTAGAACCGTGGATGCAAGTTTTGTACAATTTGAGTGCATATTTCAAAGTGTGTATCCGTAATGTGTTATGTAGGTCGCGTGCCCCAATCCGTTTGACCCTCTTGACTTCGTCTACTTGTATCAAAGCCCACTGTGAGTAATAACTTTGTAAAGTTATGTTCAATGTTATGTATTTTTCAGTATACTATGATACGAAATGATTGATTCTTGAAAAGCTATGATATGTTGGAAATGAATGAATGAATGTTTAGTTTTCTGAAAAGTAATTGTGGCACCCTTAGTATTTGGCCCTTACCCGGGGGATATAATACCGTGGATCTAGCCCTTGCTTGGGGGAAATAATACCGTGGCTACTTGCGCACAAGATATGAACCCTCCTGGTCGTTGGTACCAACTCTGTCTGTGGTCTCTAGACCAATCTGATCTGTTAGCTAATGGGTGTACGACATACGATCTTATGCAAAATCTGAGTATGAATATGAAAAACAAGTATGTATCTGAATCTGTTTCTGATTTGAAATCTGAAAATGCATAAGACTCTATTTCTGATAAGATGGTGCTTCTGATATGAACCCTGATTTCTAATTCTGTGATGGACATCATTCATTAAACCCCTTTACTCTGTTATTATTCACTGGGCTTTCGCTCACAGTTTATTATATATATGTAGGTGAGCCGGCACAAGACCTTAGCCAGAGTTGATAGCCCTCTGTTTCGTTTTGTCTGGTCAAGCCACCTGTTGCGCCTCCGAGGAGGTTCCGCTTGAAGCCTGATGTTTGGGCAGTTTTGCACTTCATGCTAGTTGATGGTTGTGTTTTATAATGTCGGATCTTGGGAGTGTTTGATGTAAATATTTTGTACATATGGGTGTATCTGGCTAGCATGATTTTGTATATAAATAAGTTTTGAATTTCCTGTCCCATGTATGTCATCACAGCTCATTGGACCTTGTTTATTTTACATTATTGCTTCCGCAGCCCCCTTAATATTTGTTAATGTCTTCTGAGGCCGTAGGTAATCCACGGATTACTGGCCGATTACGGTGCCAAACCTATGGGGGCGGGTTTGGGTCGTGACATCAATAGACGCATTTCTCCACACAAGTCAAACTAATCACCTATGGTCGGATGGGTGGTGGTAGAAGTGTCTACTTCACTAGCTCAATATCCAAGCGGCTAGCTTAATAGGCGTATTCCTCCACATAAGTCAAGCTAATCACCTATGGTCGGATGGGTGGTGGTGGAAGTGTCTACTTCATTAGCCCAATATCCAAGTGGTTGGTTCGATAGACACATTCTCCCACATAAGTCAAACTAATCGCCTATGATCAAATAGGTGGTAGTGGAAGTGTCTACTTCATTAGCCTAATATCCAAGCGACTAGTTCGATAGACTTATTCCTCTACATAAGTCAAACTAATCACCTATGATCAAATGGGTGGTGGTGGAAGTGTCTACTTCATTAGCCTAATATCCAAGCAGCTAGTTTGATAGACGTATTCCTCCACATAAATCAAACTAATCACCTATGGTCGAATGGATAGTGGTGGAAATGTTTATTTCACTAACTCAATGTATAGGTGGCTAGCTTGATAGGCGCATTCCACCACATAAGTCAAACTAATCAGCTACAGTCAAATGGGTGGTGATGGAAGTGTCTACTTCATTAGCCCAATATCCAAGTGGTTAGTTCGATAGACGCATTCTCCCACATAAGTCAAACTAATCATCTATGATCAAATGGGTGGTGGTGGAAGTGTTTACTTCATTAGCCTAATATCCAAGTGGCTAGTTCGATAGGCGCATTCCTCTACATAAGTCAAACTATTCACCTATGGTCGAATGAGTAGTGGTGGAAGTGTCTACTTCACTAACCCAATATCCAAGCAGCTAGCTCGATAGGCGCATCCCCCACATAAGTAAAAATAATCAATTATGGTGAAAGGGTAGTGAGATCTATTACTCTATTATTCTTACAAAATCGTCATTCTTATGGGCAATAATAAAATGCAATTTGCAAAGAAGGTTAAAAAAAATAATAAATAAATAAATAAATAAAAAGTCCAATGCACTAATGCAAATATTTGGACTACACATATATGTAGGCCATCAAGTCATAGGTATTCTGCACACAAAAAAAACCCGTCCAATGCACTGGTGCAAACAATAGGTATGGTGCATAAGTAAGGTGCAAGAGTATGGTACAAGTAGGCAACTAATAAAGAGGTCAAAGCTTATTCAAAGCTATGGTGACATCATGCACACCTACAAACAAAGAAAAAGATGGTGTCGTGCTTGTATACATAAACATGTAGCTTGCTTTTCGTACTCCTTTCGGATACGACTAGCCCTACAGTTCGGACTCCCGTGATTCTGAATGTAATTCCACAAGTGTAATGTGAAATTAATAAACACAAATGAGTCCAAATCCGACAATTATTTTGGAAAATCGATTTTGAATCAAAATGCCAAAAATGGACTGCTTTGTCAGATACAGAGTCGCCACCTAAATATTTTTGAAAAATTTAGGAAAACTATGACTCGTACCAAAGGCCACATGTCCATCATCACCAAGATTGTCTCAGTTTGGGAATTAAGGTACGAGAGGGAAAGGTCATGAATTGAGCACTCTACTTGCCCGATCAAATATCGGCCTCTACTAATCATGATATGATTCTTATTTACATTATATGCTCTTGTTCCGATTATTTAGGTTAGCATTACTATGTGACGCACCCAAGTATAGACTAAGTTGCAAAAATTGAAACACTTTGATTTCATGTTTGTTTGAAAATTGTTTTGAATACGCGTCACTTAAAAAAGTGAGTTTGTATGTACATTAATCAATTTATTCCAATTCAAGCAATTAGCCTTCATCCACCGGCATTCAAACAGATATATTACTTAAGCACCTAGCCTCATGGAATCATGCATAGATGACATGGGAACAATCACACACATGTGGTATGCTAAAGCAATTAAAGGCTCACCTAGTACTCCGAGACAAGCCAAAAAGACAAAAGAGTTAGAAAAAAAAAAAAAAAAAAACGTAATCCTAACTAATGCAATATGACTAATGCAACACATACAATTATGCAATTAATGGGCTCGGTTACTAACATGGCACTTGAAGCAATTTGATAACATGTAGTCTAAGCACGTATTCAGAGAATTTAAGCAATAACAGTGTTCTGTTAGAATGATGAACCGAGCTTTGATGCATGCAAGACAAATGGATACTTTGGTCATGAAAAATGCTAATTAAAACATGATGCTCTATTATATCATCGTAAGCAGAGAAATAAAAGGGAAAAAGAAATGGGGGTTGGAAGAGATACACACTTATTACATTGTTTGCCCTCATGCAAGAGGGTTCGAATGAGTGTCCAAGTATTCGAATTAAGCTAATTATTACAAATTCGAATGAATAAAAAACGAATAACTAGCTACCTAAGTTATTACAACAAGGCATTATGATGATAATACTAATTACAACAATAATTACAATAATAATAATAACAACAATAATATACGGATACTAAGTAATTACAACAATAATAGTAATTATTACAACAATAATATGGACAATGATTACGACACTTAATGTATATATCATATGCACAAGGATTGCATGCGCGTCGATGAGGATGGTTTGCAAAAGCCCCTCTATTTGCCTTCTTGGAAATCTGCCGTGTTTCACTCTCAGCCACTACCCTATGTTTCTGCCAAAACACTCTGTTTACCAAATATTGGAACCTGGCCAGCCCCTAATGAGGCTCGGCAGGGTCCAAATAAGGCTGGTCGTGCCCTAATTTCTTGTAAAAATCTGTTTTTGTGCTATGGGGTGAAAATAGTGCAGACAAAGCAACTTTTCACCATGTTTGTCCCTTCTGCTTTCCTCTATCATGAAATCTCAAGAGGAGATGAATTCAAGTCCAAAACCATCAATAAGCACAAGTTGATGGCTTGATGATTTCGAACACAATTTGGACACTCAAGCTTGAAGAATTCAATTATTATTGGAATTATTGGAGAAGTCAAAAAGACTTGGGAGAATTCATTAAGTGTTGGGGTTTTGTTTTTTAAAAAAAAAAGCACCCAAGTCGTACGGGCGGTCAAAAATGAGGTGTCTACAAAAGGCACAATGATAAAATAAAAAAAATAAGTAATTCTTACCTTGTCAATAATTGACTCTACTCTCCTACAGTGCTTGTGTGGGAAGAAGTGCTAAACTTTGATTCAGGCGGCAACATGATGAATGAAGGCTCTTATCATCCATATATATTCAATTAAATAGGGGAAATTATGCATATAGCAGCGCAAACCCTAGCATCCTCCTCATTATTATTTCCATAAGAATAGAAAAAAAAAAATGCTGCTAAAGCTGCTCTGTGCTCCCGCCAAAAAAAAAAAAAAAATCTCAAAGCATGACCGATCTACTTCAAACCTCACCTTTGATATCCGCAAGCAAGCATCATATTAGAGTTTTGAAGTAGGGGCAATTTGTAGATACTTAAATTTTTATGTGTCTTGATCACCGTCTGATTAATCAAAACAAATAAATTTTCTTGATTGGTCAAAATTAAGATAGTCAAAATTTTTAAATGGATATGGGTCCTATAAAAATTATGAATCTTAACCTATTTTAAATTATGGGTCACACCAAAAGAAAAGTGAGCTTATTTTGACAATTGCGTCAACCCAAATGTGTGCGGCCCATGAAAATATTTTATCAAAATTTAGTGAAATAATTCAAATTTAAATTTAAATTTGAATGCAAATCATGTCCATAAGAGAAGAAGTAAATTGCTTGTTTCTTGAAAATTAGAGTCAATTTTGGAGTTTCCAAAATTAACCATCCCCTCCCAAGCCTATAAATAGAGGCTCTTATTAAGGGGAAAGGGAGGAGACATTCTTTTGCTAATAGTCTTGCAAGCTCCTAAGCAATCTCGAGACTTTGCCAAATTCTCTTCTTAAAATTCTCTCTAAAGTTCGTCAAACTTAAAAGAAATGATTATCAAGCACTCCAAACTTGTGCCAATCCTTTCAAGTTACAAATACAAATTTGGTCTCTCTTTTTAAAGAGATCATTTCAAGACTTGTTTGAGATTAAGCCGTTCAAGCCCTTGATCAAGCCTTGCTTCTCCAAGTTTCTCCATTCGAAGACTTGAATAAATTCATCAACTTGTTTGATTCAACAACAAGCTTCTACAGCCATTGGATTGCAACCGATTTCAGAGATCGAATCAGAGGATTTGTTCTTTTGTAGAAGAGAAAACCACAGAAAATTGTACCCCTTTATTATAATCAATAAAATTACTTATTTGTGCATTTATTTCGTGTCTTAATGGCAAAATATGAAATTTGTGTTTATAGATATAATTCAATGATCATGTTTAAAATTAAAACAAAATGATAAGAATTTTTTTTTTATTAAACTAAACACTCCAAAACAATTGTTTTGCTTCCTATTTCAATCTGAGAATTAAATTTGTACACCTACCCAAAAAAAAAAAAAAAAAATTTATGCTAACCTCTCCTCAGAATTGGAGAAAATAAGTCTCATAGTTTTGACATAATTACATTAAATTCCTTCAAGGTTTTAATTTATATAATAATTAGCTTCATTTTCATCAATGATTGGCTAGTCAAATAGATAAGAAAAATGATATTATCATCTCTTTTGTATTGTAGTGAAATATATATTTATTATTTATTCTTATATCTTTACACCATTTGCATTAGTTATGATCCATTTAACCTTACTCAAAAAAGTAAATGTAATTATATCAAAATTATAGAATTTTTTTATATTTTCCCTAAATTTCATGGTCAATGTAATTTACCCAAAAAATTATAATAGACAATCTTGATTTATGGAATTATATGAGGGAAAATTATTCAATATTCCTGGAGTATCACGTATCTGTACTTTCTAATCAATTATTATTCAATATGCCATTCATATTCCCCAATCACTAACACAATACCCCACATACCTATCTTTTCCATCAATCATAATATTATGAAATATCACGTATATATAAAATTACTAAATAATTATAGGACAACCAACTTATGGGCCAGGTCGGAGCTCCTTCCAAAGTGGGCTTACCCTGAATTGGGGTTTGTCATCGTCGAACCAATAGAACAAGAAGGGTATGATTGTCATACACATATATACACTTACACACACGCACTACAGGAAAAGTGGTGTATAGCAACGTTTCTTTTATGGCGTTTTGGGAAACGCCATTATAGATGGATGAAAGCCAACGTTTTCAAAACGCTGTCTTAGAGCTCGGTTGAACGACGTCGTACTGGGTGTACATATTGACACCGTCCACACTCCGTCTCTCACTTTCTGTCTCTCACTTTCTCTCCGTCTCTTCCGTAGCTCGGTCTCTCTCCCTCTCTTTCTCTCTCTCTTCCAAAGCCCTCGAACCAGATCAAAGACACACAAACACACTCTCTCTCTCTCTCTCTCTCTCGCTCGATTGCAGATTTTGCACTGTATATTCGTCGAACTCTGGATCTCTGTTGCTCTTCATCGATCTGTCAAACCAGATCGATCTCTGTTGCTCCTATCTCAGGTACAATTTTCATTATCTTAATCGGTGTTCGAGTTTGAACCAGTGCGATCTCTGTTGGTCTACTTTCTCACCGTCTCTCTCTCTCTCTATACCTACACTTTCTCTCTCTAAAACTCTCTCTTCTCGTCTTCCAGAAGCTCAGATCTGAACTCTAACCCTTCGATTACTCGCATTTCAAGCTCCAATGGCGGCGAATAGTCTACTTTGTTTCTGAACTTTAATCGGTACCCTCTCTCTCTCGCTTGCTCTATTTCTTTGGAATTTTACCGCATGTATAACATTTGTGGAGGCAATGTAATTTGGTAATCTGGATTCAGTTGAGCATTGTAGTACAACATTGAAGTTTCTAAAACTTTTCGATTAATCTGTAATTCATAACTTTAAGAAGGTCTAGAATGTGAATTATAATGTATGCTTTTGGTCTACTTGTTTTTGCTTGATCGAATAAGCTGAATTGTGAAATGAAGACAACTTATTGAGTTCTTGGATTTATGATTCAAAACTCCATCTTCAAATCCTCTCATTTCTTATCTGTTTATATATATATATATGTATGTATGGTTTGATTTGTGTTCTCATTCTCAGATTGCATCTTATAAAGAGGGGGTTCGGTTTGATCTTGTTCTTTTCCTTGCAATTTCAATCTGGGTCAAGAAAAATTGGCTATGGTAATAACCTTATTGTTCTGATTGATGGAACTTGATTTAGATTTAATTTATTCTTTGTGGATTTGGTAAATATGAGCCTCATTATGACTACTTTCTTGATGAGTTCAACACTAAAAATGAGGGCCAACGAATTAGCACATCTGAGAAAGTGGTTTTATTTATTTATTTAAAAATGAGGGCCAATGGAATTAGCACATAGTGGAAAAGTAGTCCTTGTAATACCAAGGCCGGAGGGATTGGACGGTTTGCAGTCGAGTTTGCTTACTTAATATAGGATTATGGTTGCTTTTAATTGGTCATATAAATTTATTCAAAGATGTGTTAGCCTGTTGCTTTTGGGTTGAAGGACATCGACTTAATTGGTGCTATTATTACTAGGTTAAAAAAAATGTGACCAGCCATCTTGAGTAGAGACTGCTAGATAGGGCTCTAGCATTTGTGTCTAGCAGCCAATGTAGGTTGACTTGGTGAATGCACTCTGTTTCTGGAAAAAAATAAAAACTGATTGTTTCAAGCGTATAAGAAAAAGTTGGACTTGGCTTGTTGGATTAAGTATGAAAGTGGCACAGCACAGAAGTCATTGCAGTATGAATTTCTCCTAAGGTGGAGAATGGAAGAAAACTCAAAGTGAAACTTTATAACCCGAAAAGTGTTTCTGATATCAAGATGAGGTACTAGTGTTTGGAGCTGTCCAAAAGTCATTGCTGTTTTCATTCCAGCCTATGCTGTTGTTCACATGGTAGTTTCCATTGGATTTTCTCTATTTTAGTGCCTTGTTAATACACTTGTGTTTCTTGGATTGTGAATTATATGTTTACGCATATCTTGCATTTGTCCTTCTCAGGTCCTTTGGTTCTTGATTTATCTTTCTTGCTTCCTATCTTGATATTTGTAAATACTAATAAGTAATAACTAGTTGATCTTTTATTTATTTTGTCTCAATCTTTTGTTTATGTGGCTGCAGCACGGCAGAGTCCATCGAGATAAAAACCCAAATGATCCTCTTCTTTGCAAAAATTTTCGGGCAAGATTTCTCCCCATAAATTTTATTCCTATGCAGAAGTAATGAAAAGAAAGGTGAATAGAAATACTGTGAATTGGATTAACAATAAACTTGATTATTTACTCATTCACGTGCTTCAAGTAAAGGCTTTTGTTGTTAAGAAAATTTCTTATTGTTTGTATAAGAAAAAATTGGAGAATTCCATGGATGGATTTATATATACATGGCCTAACTTGATGGATGTATGCATATCATTCTAGAAATATGAAAAAAATATACGTTTCTTCTTTGGAATAGCTGGAATTAGCCTATATAATTGGTATATGTTATGTTTGTTCATGATGTTTTGAGAAACATCATTACGTACATTTAAAAAATATATATGTATATATATACATACAAAATCTTACACATTTGATTCGGGTTTTGGGAGAGGCTTACCAAGTCTTTGAGTGATCCACCAATGACAGCAGCTTATGATGCTTGTGGGAAGTCCGGAATTTCAACGTCGATTACATATTCTTAACCTCATATGGATCGAGCATCTAAAGTTTTGCGTGTACTTATGCAGAATGTGAATCCTATTAAATTAATTAATTAATTTTATTTTTCATTCTTATTTGCATACTTCCTCGCATTGCGATGATGCAATCATTGATCCTTGCAATTTTGCAATGCTCTTTGGGAGTGAGCTTTTTGAGGATTACATTGGCGACTTGCCATGGCCTCAATGGCTTCATTGGATATTTTCTGAAGAGAAGCGGTTTGATGCTAAAAAGTTGCAAGAGAAAATGAGGTATAATTTCTCCATATTACTTATTGATGGAAAACACGAACTCAAATAGAAAATAACAAAAACCTCAAAATACTCAAAAGACATATCTTCACACACGATCCCTTTGCACTAGTTATGATAATGTTTTTAGAAATAGACGAAAGCTCTTTACATGATTATGATTTCATGAAAATTTCCATTATGTTTTAAGTTCCTTGTTACAGTTTAAAAACATGGATAATAGCCTTTATCATTAAAGTCGAATTTTCATTTAAGATCATTTTTGATAGAGTGGAGAATTTCCGTAGAAGCCTTGAGTTAATTATTCCCATCTTTGTGATCTAAAAGATTCAACTATGTTAGGTGTTAGCTTACTAGGATAAGAGATGATTATCCCCATATTTTGTGATCTAGAAGACTTAACTATGTTATTTGTTACCTTATTGCCCTATTGCTAGGATTAGAGATGAAAAAAACTGTACCAAATTTGGCAATCTCATTTTGATGTAGACCATAAGAAGATCAAGAAAAGTAAAATGAATGAAGGGACGAAGTTTGAAGTTTGATTGGTTTCTAGCCAAACTCATTTTGGACCAACTGAAAGCTTGTGTGGTTTAGTTTTTAGTCATGCTACTAGAGTCTGCTTTTATGATTATTTATGCGGTACTAATTTGGATTGTTCTTTATATGATTTTTATGTTCCATAGGATATCTTTGATCTACTTTTAGTTTAGGAAGTTGAAACCTTAATGTGGATATCTCTTTGTCCTTTTTATGGCCTAAAATTATATTCAAATGAATGAAAGCAGTTTTAGATCTAAGCAATACTTTTCAGGAGTGGTAATTGGCAGCAACATGAATATCATATTTTCAAATTTTATGTATGCACGTCACACGTGTCTAATTAACTTATTGTTCACAACTATTTTTTAGAAGAAAACGAAGAAGAACATCACACATATCCAATTAATTCACTGTTGAAGAATAAAATTCCTAAAACATGCAAAAGCACTAAGCTTTGGTAGGACACCTTGATTAGATTTATACTCGAAAAATGTTCCTAAGAGTATAATGCACAATCCATATCCATTTTGTAATGTATGCAATCGTGGTCTATAGTTCTGAAACCTTAAAAATCTACATCCAAAAGCATGCTCTATGTATTGGTATAGATTTTACATCCAAAAGCATGCTCAGTCCTTTGTTGTTGTTCATGGAATATTCAATGAACCTGGATGACTTGAACCATGAGTTAAAAATAATCTGGCTTGATTATTTTTTTCCCCTTTAATGGCATCAGCTCTTACAATTTTGTCACAAGTCTTGTTTTGATTATTGTTTTTTTACAGCACGACATTTATTTCTCCTTGATTGATTATTTACTTTTGCTGATTTAGGATCAAAGTTGGGGATACTTCCGTAGTTGGTTGGGCAAGTTTTGTTGAGAAGCAGCTTAGTGTCCAAATAAACTATTCAAAATCCATGAATCGTGACCAAAATCATCCTTGAATTGGTTATCGTGCAACATCAGATGCATATTTTCAGGGACTTGCTCTTGTTGAGAAGCAGCTTATTGTCTTTGATACATTAGTACTCCTGAAACAAATTTAGTGCAAGTTTGTTGGCCATCTAGGTACAAGTTAGAAATATTTGCGATATTTTAGTCCTACACTCTGAAATTTGTTACATATTGTCACTTTTATGTCACTTTTGTGCCTGTGTTGGATTCACACAGAAATATAACTGAGAATGGAAATAGGTTTGTAATAGGTGAAATTTTCACTTGAAATGATGATTTTGGTGAGATTATATTATGCATGTATATGGCATGTATTGAGGATTGGTTTTAAATCTAGCAGTTTGGTTGCATAGAGTAAACATAAAACATGAGATTCCCAAATAATGAATTCATTTTCCACCACCAGCAGGGAACCCACCCCACCCTTCCCCCCCCCAAAAAAAAAAAAAAAAAAAAAGTGGCGTTTTCTGAAAAAACGCCACAAAATGACGTCATTGTGACGTCACACATTTAATTCGTGTAGTGTGTGAAAAAAATAAAAAACAGTGGCGTTTTTCGAAAAAACGCCACTAAATGACGTCATTCCACGTCACACGACGGTGGTTAAATATTTTGCGGCGTTTTAAGAAACGCCGTATAATGTTTTTAGCGACGTTTTTTAAACGTTGGGTAGCTATTACGGCGGCCGTATCAGCGGCGAAAAGTTTACATGTCGCTATAATATATTACGGCGTTTTTTAAGTTTTTCGCGGCGTTTTTAAAATGCCGCCAAAAAACGAATTTCCTGTAGTGACGTGTAGTGATATGTGTGATTGATTGAGGTTAATCTTTAGCAGACAAATTACCAAGGACCTTGATGGTAATCCAATAATGCAGTTTGTCTCTTATTTGTTTATTTTATTTTTTATTATTATCCTTTGTACCCATTTCATTTTTAAATAAAATAAATAAGGTAGATTATACAACTTGGAGGAGGTGCTGTCCCAATGAATGTCTGTTTCTGTGATTTGATAACTTTATTCATGGTTGATGCAGACATTATTTTAATTTAAAGTTAGTTACATTAAATATTAATTAATCCCATATAGTAATTATAAAATAGGATAGTTGAATTCTTGAACTATAAAAATAACAATAATGTTAGGTATCATGAAAAGTCTTTCATAAAAATGATCATGAAAAATTTGTGACCTTTAAATTACACTTAGAATAAAACACTACACACTAATCAAAGTAATCTAAAGGTCATAAATCTTTCATGATCATTTTCATGAAAATTTTTTCATAATTCCTAACATTTCTCATAAAAATATCATACAAATATATTATTTTTAGTGGGGTTGAAAGAATGCAATTTTGTAGTGGAGGGGTTGAAATGTATAGTTTTATATTTAGTGATAGTTAAGAGGGTGTTTATATAATTAATCCTTGAATTTATTTTACAAACTCATAAAGACCCAATTTGCACAAATAACCATTTAAATTAGCCTAGTAATTAGAACTTGTATATAATATGAGGACATTATAGATTTGATTATCCTTTTCCGTTTATTATACCCAAAAACTTGTACTAAATGATTTTGTATTCATAATAACAAAATAATAATGTCATAATTGGAGAGTATGGGGAATCCCAAATAGAATACCCCATAGGTTGGGGGGTGGAGTTAAAGGAAAACTCGATATGTACTCCTACAAAAAAGTATCCTTAATTTGTTTAATAAGTTTTTATTAATACAACACATAATGATTTTTAAAATTTTATTCTTTTTTATTTTTATATCTCTATTACTATATCACATCTCTTCCATCTCTCTTTACTCTACAAAATCATTATAAATCAACGCACTAATTAACTTTCAAATTTGTATACTTTGTTCTTTATAAACCAATTCTTATAAATCATTAATCATTTTGAACTATAAAATCATATTCTTGAAATTTTAATGTTCAATATGTAACTTGTAAAGCTACAAGAATCAGGGTCAAAGTAGAGATCGAGGATTACACCAAGTCAAGTCAGCTCTTAGGAAAGGCGAAGAAAGTGACCACCAACTCAATGGGTAGAAGCGAAAAAGAAAAAACGTAAGAAAGTTGTTGATGCTCCTAAGGTTAATTTTGTTTGTACCCATCCTCCATTTTCATTGAATGTGTTTGATGTTCTCAGCAATTGTAGCTAATGAGGAGGTTTTTATTTTATTTTTTTTTATGCTGATCCTAAGGGTTTGCTTAGTGCAAATTGCTCTCCTTTGGAAGCAAGTAAACCCTCAAAAAAAGTTCCAAATGAAGGGGTTTCAAACAAAGACACAGAAATTGTAGGCGATGTAGGTAATCTTAATGGATTAGATTTAGACAATCTTCATGTCCTAAAGGAGCTCCTCACTTCCTTTTAGACATAATATTTGTTGTTCCATAAACAAACTCGTCTTCAAGAAGGAAAAACAAAAAACAGCTCGTTTGGAGAATTGCTAACTTTAACATGTAAGAGAGAATAGATTCTCTATTGCATATTTCTTAGCTTAGCTCTTGCGTTGTTTCCTTATGCTAGCTGTGTATTTTGTTGATCTACTAGGTAGATTATGTTTGTATAGGAGTTTGGCATTTTTTCCCACTTTGAATGGTGTGTTACTTCTGGACGTATAATGAGTTCATTGTAATATAATTTTTTATATAAAACTTATGACTTACCTAAAAAAAATAAAATCCATGCAAGTAGTTTTAGTTGTACTACATATCCGAAAGAAAAAATATTCAGAATCTTATTTAGAATGTAAATATATGGATTCATTTTATACAACACACAAACTTTAAATTTATACTATAATTTTTTTTTTATGGTGAAATTCTAATTAAGTTTTCGTGGTACTAAAATTATTATTTCACTAAACTAAATATACCAATTGATTCGTAATATAATTATCATTGAATTTGGAGTAAATCCCCACCTTAGACATACTTTGCCCGGCATCGAGATAAATAAATTTTCTATCGATACTATATTTTCGTCAAACTATTTGCCTACCACTTGTCTATTTGTCCGTCTAATAATAAGAGACGCAACAGCATTCTTTGGAAAAGAGGCGATAAAATGGTTGCCCTACAAACTTACTGCATGTCCTATTGACAGAGCACAACTATTTTTTGGGGAAAAAATGTTATAAAAATATATACTGCATGTTTTATGAGTTAGACTTGCGAGATCAATTTAGACGGCACACTAACACTGTGTTTAGTTCAGATTTGAGAATTTTAGAAGGGATTTAGAAAGGAAAAATGTAGATGAAATGCGAATAAAATATACTTATATTTCACTTAATTTCACACACTTATATCCTTTCTAAATCTAAATCTCTTTCCAAATCTCTCAATTAAACACAACTCAAATATTGAAGCCATGAATGTGAAACAAAATTGGTCTCCATTGAGAATGACAATCATGTCCAACAATTTTAATACAAACATCCTTCTTTGTAACATCCACCAAAACAAAATCACCATGTCATCTTAGTGAGGGTGATAATGACTTGGCATATAATTACAAGTATGATTCACCAAAACTACATGGAATTTCACTTGTTGGTTGGTTCAGTGACCCCATGTCCATCCTCGTACATATCAACGCACATTGTTTGTAACTACATATATATTATTAGGAGTTTTTTTAAGTGTGCAAGTGCACACCATGTGTCACTTACACAAAAAGTGTAAGTGTAAGGTGTAAGTATAAGTATAAGGTGTAAGTGTAAGGTGTAAGGTGTAAGTGGGTTGCATATGGTGTGCAACCTCAAAAAAGGTGTAAGTGTAAGGTTTAATTTTTCACAAAAGGTGTAAGTGTAAGGTATAAGGTGTAAGGTGTAAGTTGCACACCATAACCAAACCTATATTATTATTCACATACATACTCCAAATCCAGAAAAACAAAAAGAGAAAAAAAAAGCATCACTTCTATTCACTTCATGATTTGGATTATTTTTTTACCTTTCCAAATTCTAAATCATATATATATATATATATATTAAATAGTTAACACAGTGTGTTGTGTTATTGAAGTTTATTTTAAATGTAACTCATATAACATTCGAAATGAATATCAGTCACACATTATACTTTTTGTACACTTTTTCTATTTTAATTTTGTACAACAATCATTTCTTTATGAGTTTTGGGACCAATGCAACTAACATAAAATTAAATAAAAAAATCAATCTTCAACAAATAATAAATAAATAATAAGGGGTTGTTATATATAATCGGATAAAATATACCCCCCCCCCCCCTTTTTTTCACCCTACATAAATTCACACAATAAACAACATGTTTTTATGTATAACTCACTATATCGTGAAAATAAAGAGAAATATCATCAATTTCCTTAAGAATAATACATCACAAATTAGAAAAATATCAAGCACCAACAAAAAAATAAATGGAAAAAATAAATTGAAAAAGAACAATGAGGTGTTGGGTCGGTAGACCCTGATAAGTACTGTTCACTCAAACACTGAGTCCAATGGAGGATTTGGAGACTTTCCCCAAGGGGGAGGGAGGTCCGGGGGGGTTTACCCTCGATCGAAATTTTTTAGATACTTTCGTAATTCTCATGTTGGTTCCGTGTAACCCTAATTCTATATTTATAAATAGATGAGAGGCGCCTGTTTAGATAGAGAGAGTTGTATTTTTCTGATTATAATAAAATCGCAGCAGCCGTGGACATAACTCTATTTTGGGGTGAACCACGTAAATTCTTGTGTTTTTGTATGTGTGATTTGTTTAATTCATTTTTTTTTTTCTTATTTGTTATTTCATATTTCACTAATCTTAGTTAAGAATGATCAATTTTTAACACCGTACTTCCAAAACCCTCTTAAACCCCTGCATATATAAAGCGTAGTATTCTTGCACCCACGTCTCTCACAAAAAAATCCATGGCAACCAATATGGGAAAAAAGATATGCCTCGATGTCGCTGCCGATATCAGCTCAGCCGACTCACTATCCTTCGCAGGCCTCATATGCACCCAAGACCAGCATTCCAAGCCCCAAACAGGCCATGTACTGCCGCTTCCACCAGCCAAACACAACCCCGAATTCGCATTTAATCATTCTTCGACACCACCACCAAGCTCACCTATTTGCAGTCCTAGCAAAATCTCCATTGCTGATCTGTTGTTCTCGAAAGACTCGTTGCCTCCGATTCCTAGAAGTAGCAATAATAGCAGAAAATCAAGTGGAAATGAGTTGGGCATCGACAAAGCTGCCAAAAAAACAAACACTCTAGTGAAAAAACAAGCAAACAACAGGTCTTTTGGTCTGAAGATCTTCAGGTCATTAGGCACACCTTGTAGAAGCTGTAGTGCTCTTGAACCGTCTCGGTCCATGAAAGTACAAGCTCTTCGACAGCACAATGAAAAATTACATTAACTCCAGACTCGGGTTTTTGTTTTGTTTTGTTTTGAGACTTCTTAAGTTACTGATGTGGCAATCTGCCTCTATTGTTTTAGATTTGCCCGGTTGATAAATGCAACCTAAGATTTCTTTTCAAGCTTGTTATTGACTCGAATCAAATTAATTTGAAACTACATGGGCATTTAGATCCTTCTTGTCATGTTTCTTTACTCAGCTAAATAATTGAATTACTATAGAGACACTTTATCTACTATATAAATTGAACTAGATTACCATGGATCTAGAGAATGCAACAGAGAGCTTTATTAAAATTTGTGATTTCTCACTTCTAAAGTGCAATTACATCATTTCTAGAATAAGCTTTTAAGACCTACATTATTTTAAAACATTCAACTCAAAATTAATTGACAATAAGTAGAGAGACCCTTACATTATATTTAAAGATAAATGAATAATCATTGAAAATGAACGGACTGACCGTACCAAACCGAACCGCCGGTTTACGGTCTATTTGATTCTTTGTAATTCGGTCGGTCGGCATGATTTTTCAAAATCTCAATTTTCAATTTCAGCCAGGTTTAGATGAATTTTACACCGAATCACACCGAATTGAACTCCCATCTTAGCAATCCACGTGTTTTAATTAATCCTCGCAGCCCACTCTTTTAACCTTCCAACTTTTGGCCTTCCCACATAATGACACAACTTTTTGACTTTCCAACTTCCCACGGTGAAAAATTAGAAACGTTAAGGATCATGAAAATTTTTTCATAAAAATAATTATGAAAAATTTATGATCTTTGAATTACCTTGATTAGTGTATGATGCTTTATTCTAAGTGTAATTCAAGGATCACAAAACTTTTATGATTATTTTTATGAAAGATTTTTCATGATACCTAACATTACTGGAAAAAAATTGTATCACTTTTTTGCTCTCTCTCTCCTCCACTTTAAAGTTTAAACAAAATAAGATTCTTTTACTAACGGTAAGAAATCAATTAGGATTTTTTACTAAGGTACTCTCGGATTTACCATCACTATTATCCATTACTCAGTTGAATTGAAGCAAAATTTTGGTAACAAATAAATTTTATCTCTAATTTTTTATTTTGAAAACCTTATTTTTTATTGTTTTACTTTTTGAACAAACTTTTTTTTTCTTTTTTTGAGGGTTAAAAACACCCTGTTTTTGACACAAATCCTTACTTTTTTTTAACAATTTTCAAAAGGCACTACAAAAAAAAGTGTTTTTTGCGACGGCAACCGGCCGTCGCAAATGCCCCGGACGCCGTCGCTAATAGTTTTTGCGACGGTAATTTGATTTTTATTCGGACAAGCGGGGTCATGACGAGGGGTTGCAAGGGCTTTAGCGACGGTAACTGCCGTCGCCATTGTTTTTTGCGACGGGAGGGTGCCTTTTTTGCAACGGCACTTTTCCTGTCGCCAATAATGGATAAAAATATCAGTTTTTGCGACGGTAGCAAATTCCCGTCGCTAAAGTGGGTTTTTTGAGACGGCAACATTACCGTCGCTAAAAGGGTTGTAGCTTATAACTATTGGCGACGGCAACCTAAACCGTCGCTAAAGGTTTGTTTTTCAAATACATTTACATAGCTTTTGTGACGGTATGGGTGCTGTCGCAAAAGCCTCGTACTGTTTTTTGCGACGGCTTGTCATGCCGTCTCAAAAAAAAAAACCTGTTGAAAAATTATTAAAAAAATTAAAATAACTTGTATTAAATAAAAAATAACTATAAAAAAATTAAAAAATTACATAATAATATAAATACATACATAAACAAAAGTTGACAAATAATAAAAATTCATATTGTTGTTCCATTTATAACAATACATAAATAAAAATTCATAACAATAAAAATTATGCCACTACATAACGTCGCATAATACATACACAATGTTGTTCACAAATTTAAATAACATAAATCAAAACCAAAAGTTTTCGTCTTGATTCGTTCGTGGGTTACAAAAACAAAAGTTTGTCACAATCTTTATACGCCCGCATTCCACAAGAAGCAAACTGCTACTCAGGAAATATCTGAAAAAAAAAAGATAAAAATAATTAAAAACCATATAATGGTGTTAATATTTTAATTACAGAAAAATATAAAAAAAAATTGACTACTATATAATTAGAAAGATAGTTTAGTAAATAATTTTGACTGGACCGAAATCCGACTCTAACTCCCAAACCGGGAACCCGATTCGAGCCCCGTCTTCTCCCACAAGTCTCTCGTGCCTAAGAGGTCGTGTGTGCCAAGTTTCGTCCTCAACCGACGCGGTTTGGTGATTTTGGGGCATTAATTCCTCGAATTCAAGTTTCTTAAGGAACTAGTTTGCCTAAAGTGAAATCCGGCTCTAACTCCCAAATCGGGAACCCGATTCGAGCCCCGTCTTCTCCCACAAGTCTCTCGTGCCTAGGAGGTCGTATGTGCCAAGTTTCGTGCTAAACCGACGCCGATTGGTGAATTTGGGGCATTAACACCTCGAATTTAAGTTTCTTAAGGAACTAGTTTGCCTAAAGTGAAATCCGGCTCTAACTCCCAAACCGGGAACCCGATTCGAGCCCTGTCTTCTCCTACAAGTCTCTCGTGCCTAGGAGGTCGTGTGTGCAAAGTTTCGTGCTCAACCGACGCCGATTGGTGAATTTGGGGTATTAACACCTCGAATTTAAGTTTCTTAAGGAACTAGTTTGCCTAAAGTGAAATCCGGCTCTAACTCTCAAACCGGGAACCCGATTCTAGCCCCGTCTTCTCCCACAAGTCTCTCGTGCTTAGGAGGTCGTGTGTACCAAGTTTTGTCCTCAACCGATGCGGTTTGGTGATTTTGGGGCATTAACTCCTCGAATTCAAGTTTCTTAAAGAACTAGTTTGGCTAAAGTGAAATCCGGCTCTAACTCCCAAACCGGGAACCCGATTCGAGACCCGTCTTCTCCCACAAGTCTCTCGTGCCTAGGAGGTTGTGTGTGCCAAGTTTCGTCCTCAACCGATGCCGTTTGGTGATTTTGGGGCATTAACTCCTCGAATTCAAGTTTCTTAAGGAACTAGTTTGCCTAAAGTGAAATCCAGCTCTAACTCCCAAATCGGGAACCCGATTCGAGCCCCGTCTTCTCCCACAAGTCTCTCGTGCCTAGGAGGTCGTGTGTGCCAAGTTTCGTGCTAAACCGACGCCGATTGGTGAATTTGGGGCATTAACACCTTGAATTGAAGTTTCTTAAGGAACTAGTTTGCCTAAAGTGAAATCCGGCTCTAACTCCCAAACCGGGAACCCGATTCGAGCCCCGTCTTCTCCCACAAGTCTCTCGTGCCTAGGAGGTCGTGTGTGCCAAGTTTCGTGCTCAATCGACACCGATTGGTGATTTTGGGGCATTAACTCCTCGAATTCAAGTTCCTTAAGGAACTAGTTTGTCTAAAGTGAAATCCGGCTCTAACTCCCAAACCGGGAACCCAATTCGAGCGCCGTCTTCTCCCACAAGTCTCTCGTGCCTAGGAGGTCGTGTGTGCCAAGTTTCGTCCTCAACCGACGCGGTTTGGTGATTTTGGGACATTAACTCCTCGAATTCAAGTTTCTTAAGGAACTAGTTTGCCTAAAGTGAAATTCGGCTCTAACTTCCAAATCGAGAACTCGATTCGAGCCCCATCTTCTCCCACAAGTCTCTCTTGCCTAGGAGGTCGTATGTGCCAAGTTTCGTGCTAAACCGACGCCGATTGGTGAATTTGGGGCATTAACACCTCGAATTTAAGTTTCTTAAGGAACTAGTTTGCCTAAAGTGAAATCCGGCTCTAACTCCCAAACCGGGAACCCGATTCGAGCCCCGTCTTCTCCCACAAGTCTCTCGTGCCTAGGAGGTCGTGTGTGCCAAGTTTCGTGCTCAACCAACACCGATTGGTGAATTTGGGGCATTAACACCTCGAATTTAAGTTTCTTAAGGAACTAGTTTGCCTAAAGTGAAATCCGGCTCTAACTCCCAAACCGAGAACCCAATTATGCCCCGTCTTCTCCCACAAGTCTCTCGTGCCTAAGAGGTCGTGTGTGCCAAGTTTCGTCCTCAACCGATGCGGTTTGGTGATTTTGGGGCATTAATTCCTCGAATTCAAGTTTCTTAAGGAACTAGCTTGCCTAAAGTGAAATCCGGCTCTAACTCCCAAATCGGGAACCCGATTCGAGCCCCGTCTTCTCCCACAAGTCTCTCGTGCCTAGGAGGTCGTGTGTGCCAAGTTTCGTGCTCAACCGACGCCGATTGGTGAATTTGGGGTATTAACACCTCGAATTTAAGTTTTCTTAAGGAACTAGTTTGCCTAAAGTGAAATCCGGCTCTAACTCCCAAACTAGGAACCCGATTCGAGCCCCAACTTCTCCCACAAGTCTCTCGTGCCTAAGAGGTCGTGTGTGCCAAGTTTCGTGCTCAACCGACGCCGATTGGTGAATTTGGGGCATTAACACCTCGAATTGAAGTTTCTTAAGGAACTAGTTTGCCTAAAGTGAAATCCAGCTCTAACTCCCAAACCGGGAACCCGATTTGAGCCCCGTCTTCTCCCACAAGTCTCTCGTGCCTAGGAGGTTGTGTGTGCCAAGTTTCGTCCTCAACCGACGCGGTTTGGTGATTTTGGGGCATTAACTCCTCGAATTCAAGTTCCTTAAGGAACTAGTTTGTTTAAAGTGAAATCCGGCTCTAACTCCCAAATCTGTTTGGACATGCATCCCACATCTCATACATGAAGCCCAAATCTGTTGTGACCTTTTGAGCTCTATAATATGAGTCCGGGAGTTTCACACCCAACGGGAACGCCTCATTCAATAACTCAAGCAACATGTCAACAGACTTGTTTGTCCACTGATTAAGCACCTTCAAATGTAGAAGTCAAACAATGAATGACAAAGATGTGAACTTCTCACAACCCGGATACAATTCACTTTGTGCATCTTGAAGAAGTTTGAAATACTTTGCAGTCTCTGCATTTGGACCGAGCTGGGGTGCAGATGCATGAGGATCAAGCCCCTGTGGTTCATTACCCTCAACACTTGTCCCGGCATGTGGATTTCCCATAGCCCCTTGTATCATTCCAATCATATCATCCCCAATGTCTAAATTAGCTAATGTTTCATTCTCTCGATTACCATGCAGAGATATGTAAGATTCCCCATGATTAATCCAATGTTTGTATTTTTTTAAAAAACCATTCAAAATCAAATGCTCCCGTACACCCTATCGTACAAAATAGTATCGATTCTCACACTTCCTACACGGACAACTGATCATCGAACCTTCAACCCTATTGGTGTAGGCAAACACAAAGAATTCATCAATCCCATTAATGTATTCACTCGACATCCTATTTGGCAAATCAATCCAACTCTTATCCATCATCTGTACACATCCACAAAAATATCTCACAAAAGTAACTCTAAATATAATACCTACGCAAACCAAGTAAATGATAGCATTCCTCTCCGCAAATAAATAAATTATCATATTAAACGTCAAAAAATACAAAAAAAAAAAAAACTTAATAAACAGAATAAATAAGTGAAAATAAAAATAAACTCTAATATTTTGATTTGTTTTCAATTTATACCATTTAAATATTTTCGTCAACTAAACCCGACAAAAAAAATAAAAATAAAAACTAGTTATTAAACTAAACGAAATGTCTAAAATTCCTATTTAGGATTAACTCCTATTTTTTTTAGATTGAAAAAAAGTAATAAAAAATTAATTAAATCCTATTTAAGGTTTAAATTAATTAAATCCTATTTAAGGTTTAAAAAATTAACGAAATGTCTAAAATTCCTATTTAAGGTTTAAATTAATTACATTAAAAATTTAAGATTTATTTTATTATAAGGGTTAAAATCCTGTTTTTTTTTTTTGTATTTTTTTTATTTTCTCTTAAATATTTTTATGACTTATTTAAACATTTGCAATTTAAATTTGTAATCGAACCATTGCATGTGTATGATATCAAAAACATAAAAAAAAGAAATTCTATCCCCTTTTTTTACGAATCACTCATAAAATTATGATTTTAAATACAATATAAGTGATTGATGCATTAAGATTAAGTTATTTAAGATTATTTTAAATACAATAAACAGATTTATAAAAAAAAATTAAGATTTAAATACAATAAACAGATTTTAGATTAAGATTAACTGATTTATATATATATAGACAGATTTATATATATATTGACCGATTTATATATATATATATATAGACAGATTTTAGATAAACAGATTTTTATATATATGGACAGATTTATACAGATATCCCCAAATTGCATATATATACAGATTTATATATATAGACATTCATCTATATATATATATATATACAGAGACCGAGAGAGATAGAGAGAGAGAGAGAGCATACGCAGAGAGAGAGAGAGTCGTCCCCGGAGCACCACTACCTATCGCCGTCGCCACCGCACCACCGCTGGCTTGCTCGCCGTCACCGGAGCACTACTACCTATAGCCCGTTTGAGAAATTTGGGGGATGAAGTTAGGGATTTGGGGATGAAGTTAGGGATTGGAATTAAGGATCGAGCAGCAATAGGTAAAAGAAGAGTGGGCGTTTTTTTTATTTTTACTTTTTGCGACGGTATGTTGTAGACCGTCGCAAATAGTAGTCAGTAGTTCGTAAAACGGCGCCGTTTGAATAATATTTTTTTGCGACGGCAAATTTCCGTCGCAAATGAGCCACTGTTTCTCAAAAAAAGGTGTTTTTTGCGACGATTTTTTTTACCGTCGCTAATACTTCCGCATTTCCGACCCCTCTGCGTAGTTTTATTACCGACGGGAAAGTGCCGTCGCTAAAGGCTATTATTTGCGACGGGTAAAGTTACCGTCGCAAAAAACCATTTTTTGCGACGGGAGGCGCGCCGTCGCTAATTCTTCCGTGTTTTTTGCTCTGTTTTCTTGTAGTGAGGTCCTAGTGTAGACTGACTTTTGTGTCAAAGTAAACCCTGTTTTTGACTCTATTTATGTATATATATATATAATATAATATAAATATGTATAATATTTATGATGTGTTCGAAAGGGCTTTAATGTTTGTGAATTACTTGATTTTGATGGTGTTTTGGATCTATAAAAAGATAATAATGTTTGATATTATTTTTGACACATTGCTCTTAACATACAAATGAAAAAAAAAATGATGATTTTTAATTGGTACACAAAATTGGTTACCTTCTCTATCACAAATCAATCTTAGAGATCAATTGGATGAAGAATTGGAAGAGATTGAATCAGGTACTTTCCTTCATTAATAAATATTTCTTATTTTCTTTCTTTTATATTTTATGAGAGTTATATGTTAAACACTTGAATTTCTTATGTTTTGCTTCTTTCAATTTTTTATTTTTATTTTTATTTTTATTTTTATAGTGCTTATGGAAGGATCAAGCAATAAGGATGTCAACATCAAGTTGAACATGTGATCTAATTTTTTTTTTATGAGAGGTTGACCAATAAGTCTCATATTTTGAACTTGTAATTCATATAGTACCATATTTTTTCTTGTGATCCATTTAGTCATTTTAGATGTGTAACCATTTGCTCGCCACATTAGAGTGTCACATTTGGAAAAAAGTATACTAAAGAGTTTTTTAGTGTCACGTCATACTCACCACGTTAGAGTGTCACATTTGAAAAAAATACTAAAAAGTTTTTAATTTTTTTTAGTGTCACATCATACCTGCCACGGAGTGTCACATGTTACGTTTAGAAAAGTACACTAAAAGATTTTATTTTTTTTAGAGTGTTATATCATATCTGCCACGTTGTCATGTTTGAGAAAAGTACATTAAGGAGTTTTTATTTTTTTTTGAAGTGTCACATCATACCTGCTACGTTGTCACATTTAGGAAAAATACACTAAGGAATTTTTAATTTTTTTGGAGTGTCACATCGTTAGAGTATCACATTAATACATGTCACATTAAAGTATTATATCATACCTATCACATTAATAAAAGAGTATAGTTATCTACCAAACTACTATCAAAATCAAAAATCGGATCACACAGAAAGAAGCTATTTATTAATAGGACTTAACAAATCAATAGAAAAAATTTGGGACTAATTGAAGTACTTGTTTGTGAGATGAGATTTATTGGTAAATATCTTTCTTTATATATATATATATATATGTTAAATTCAATTCTTATGATAATATTTTTATTATTTTTACAGAATTTTTTTTGTTTTGTCGTGGAAAATATGTCAAATTTCTATAATTTCAATTTTTGAGTTTTGAGATTGAGTATTAATAATCAGAAAGGTAAGAAATTGCATAATTCATTCAGATTTTTTTATGTTAAATTTAATTATGATGATAATAATTTTACTTATTTATTTTGACAGGACCTCTTTTGCTTGGTTTGTTGGAAAATGCATACTCTATCTACATTTTATTTTCAGTTTTTAAATATTAATAGTTTGTAAAATTTGGTTATGGATATATGGTTCTTATTTAGTCTTGAACAAACAAAAAATACTTGCCTGATATATGGTTCCTATTTGTTTTGAACAAAAAAATAATTGTTGGATATATTTTGATATATTTTGGTATGTTTGGTTTGTTGGATATGTTTGATGCTTGTTAGATGCATTTTTATTTTTTAATTTTTTAGCTTTTACTGTACAAGAATATTTCAAAGCCCAATTCAATTTATTTATTTATTTTTGGTAAATAAAACCCAATTTAATTTGATAAAGCAGGCATATGCAAAATTATGCTCAGGTGTTGCTGGACTTTAGTTTACAAGGCCCAAATTCATTTTTTGTAATGGATAAAAGTAGGCTTAAAATGTGAGGCCTAAAATTGTAGCACCGCACCACACCGAAACCGTATTAAATGGTTTGGTTTGGTTCGGTTTACAAGTGTATTGCGGTCTGTTCGGTTTCAAAAAGTAGAAAACCAATTATTTCGGTTCCGCTCAAAATCTACGAAAAAACTGGCCTAACCGAACCAATTTTACCCCTAATTATACTAACCAAGTTTGGATGATTTAGATTGACGATATGAGATTATGTCTAACAAGCAGCATGTTGGAGATCTCAAGTTTATATCTCCAAACCTAGTTCAAAAAACTTCATTAGGCCATCTCTTACCGTCTATGCCCAAATAAAAATGGATGTTTTTATAAGGAAGTCATCAAAGGCTTTCCAGACTGAAATTTGGCTGTAGAAGGATCAAATTGTATTTGAATAACAGACAGATAAAAAAAAGTAATAAGAGAGGCACACAAACCAATCAATCATGTCGGTCGTATTCTTGAATTTGGAATGAAAAGAGGAGTATTGCTTGCTTAAAACTACTTAGATCAGAATAGCATTCAAAGAAATGTTCTAACTAACATAGAGTATACCAGAACATTAAAGTGATTTGTTGACAAATAGTAAAAAGAAGGGCACCTAACTCTAATACAATAGGGGTTTATCAGTGTAAGTCAGCCGAACACCGTGATTGATGAGTGAGTAGATGGGTTAGGTGCACCTCTCACAAAGGAGCCAATTAATTTCAACGCAATTCACATCCATCTCTTTCAATAGGTTTCCACAGCCTGAGTTTATGGTGTTTGTTTCATCTATAACTTTATTTAGTCCTTATGAGACAAAGTTTGAGGTCTCTGAAATCAATTTTCTAACTGGTCTATAATTTTTAGCACAAATTCTTTGCACACAAGAGAATATTTCTATTAATTTGATGCTTAAAGAGGAGTTCTCAGCTAAAAGTTCAGAAAATCTTGACTTCCTCATTTTTTTTATTTTATTTTTTAAGGCAAATAACCAAAATGAATGAATTGGAAAATGTTGAATTTTTTTGTTGTACACAGTCCCATTTAAAAAAAGAGAGGCCCTTTTTGGGTAATTGGTCATGAACATTGGTAAGTTGGTAAGTGCAAGAGGCCATGAAAATTGGTGAGTGCAAAACCTGATGAGAGGTTACTGTTGCAGAATACAAGGTAGGAGGAAATAAATGAGCTTCACAAGAAGTAAATATGATCTTGGATTATAAATAAATAAATAAAAAGGAAAAGAAAAGAAAAAAAAGTCACTTCTTTCAGATGAGGAATTAAAATTGTGGGAAAAAGTATAAATCAAACAAAATCAAATAAAGTTTTATCTCTCACCCAAGAGGGTTGGTTATGTGAATTCTTTTTAACCATTTTGTTTCTCAAAGATTATGGTCATGTTTGGTTTAATTTTCAGAAATTTATTTTAGAATTTTTTTTTAATTAAGAGTTAATTTGGCGAAATAAATTTAAAAAAAAACTTATACAATTTTATCTTTTAGGAGATCAGAAAGAACTTTTAAAAATTTAAAAATATTTTTTTGATATTTATTTTTATCATATATATATATATATATATTTTACAACATCCATGTCAATTTAAGTATTTTACTCCCATTTATATTTTCATTTATGCTGATCATATTATCTTCCTAAAATTGAATATAATTTTTTTTTTTTAAACTGGTTCTAAATTGACATATTGTATGACATATAATTAAGGGAGATTTATTAAAAAATTATTTTTCAAATATTTGTATTCTAATTAATCCATAAGATATTCTTATATTCCAATAAGTCCCAATTTGAACATTTGATCTACAAAATCCCAATTCTCATATTTAAAGTATTTTATGGACATTTTTACTCTTACAAATATTTTTTGAATGGTTAGCAATTTGGTAATGTGAATATTTATATTTTATAATGTAAATATTCACATTGACGTGTGAATGTTCACATTCACATTGACAATGTGAATATTCACATCACGGAACATTCACACTGTAAATATGAATATTATTAGAGGTATTTAGGTAACTATGTTACTCATAAGACTTATTAGAATATAAAAAAATAATATGAACTAGATGAAATATAAGTAGATGAAAAAGAAATTATGAAAAAATGCCTCTACAATTAATAACCAAATATAACAAATCACTTCGAAATATTTAATATTAAATCCGACACCACTCCAGGAAAAAAATGGTGGGAAATTCTATTTCCACACATCATATTACCTCAATCCACACATTTAATGAATTATTTTTATATTATATTTTTATCCTAAAATAAAAATACCAAAATACCCATATATTAAATCATGCACGCGTCTCTCTCTCTCTCTCTCTCTCTCTCTCTCTCTCTCTCAAATCCCCTCTCTTTCTTCCTAGATCTAATTCACTATCTCTCTCTCTCTTCATCAGAGGAGGCGAGGGCTTTGATCACCACCAGTCGCCGTTCTCATGGCTCCCGTCAGCCGTCGCTCCTCTTCGACTTTTCCTCATTCGATCTCCGCCATCGCACTCACTGTCAGCCATCGCTCCTCTACAACCAGCAAACCCCCCCTCTCTCTCTAGCTTTCTCTCTCTAGGACTTATCTTCATCATCCTCTATCACTGCGGGACCCTAACCCTTGATTTTCCTCGCTCACCGTCGCTACCACCAGTGCGGGATAGGACTTGTGGCAGTTGGGAACGATCGGAGTGGGTGTCTTTTGAAGATAAAGATGAATTGACGATAATAAGTTGGTGTGGAGAATAGTGGTTGTTGGCTATCGGCGGCCGACAGTGGACGATGGCCAAGGGTTATGGTTAGGGTTTGTTGGAGGAGATGTGGGTAATATAGTATTATATGAAAATTGGGGTTGTGTATTGAGATTAAGGCTTGGTTTGGCATGCTTAAAAAAAACTAAAAAGTAAAAAAGTCACTATCCTATTCACATCATCTTATTTAAGTCACATCACCTATTTAACACATCACTTCAAACTCAACCCAAACCCAATCCGTATTTTATAAAAAGTCAAAAAGTATACTTATTTAGGACATCCCAAACAACCCCTAAATCAATATATTTAATTTGTGTGTGGTGTATACTGAACAAATGATGTGTATTGAGAGAATTATGATGTAGAAATAGAATTACCCAAAATGGCTCCTTCAAAAAGCAAGGGACCAACGCCACGTGTTATAATCCTTCCCTGTTTGTAAAGGGCATTGATGTAAATTCGTTCCCAATACCTTCTTCCTCACCTGGCAATCTTTTGCAACTTTCTCTTATTGTTTTGTAGAACATTAGTAATACAAAATATTTTACTAAAATTTTAGCATGCCACTCCCATTACACAGATGTATAACTCACATTAATGTGATTAATTGGTAGAAATTTTAATAAAATATTTAAAATATTTTTTTCAAGATTGACAATATTTGAGATGTTTTTAACATTTTTATTTTTTATTTGTCACATTCTCATGTCAGCAATCACATTGCCTTTGTCGTGAAATAATGAAAGGAAAATGTTATGAATCCTAAATAATTTATTAAATTTTTTATCAAATTTCTTACATGAGTGTGGAACTTATACAAACTTATATATGTGTCCATATAAAAAGTTTGATAAAATATTTAATAGATTATTTGAAATCCTAACCTTACACAGGCATACACATAAGGGAAATAGCCGAAACAGTAATTGAAAATTAAAGAACATAGCAATTAGGAACCAATCTACTAGATGTAGGTGTTTTCTTTCCTAGAGTATGTTTGATTTTAATTTTTTGAAAATTGAAATTTTAATTTTTTATTTTTATGAATATTTTTTAAATTTTAAGTAATTTTTTTACTTTGTTACATATATATGTTATTTAGATGTATTTAAAAAATAAAATATTTATGAAAAAATATTTTAAAAAATTAATAAACATATAAGAATACAAAAAAATATATATATAAAATTGTTGTATTTTTTTTTTATATTTAATAAATTTTCTAAATTTTTTTCACAAATATTATACTTTTTAGTTTATTTATGTTAAGTGTATCTAAAAATTTTAAAAATTACTTAGAATATTAAAAAAATTTAATAAAAATAAAAAATACAAAGAGTAAAAAATTTTAAGGTCAAGTTTGGCATAAACTAAATAATACAAAAAGTTAAAAAGTCACTATCATATTTAAGCCACATCATCTTATTTAAATCACATCACCTCTCTAACACATCACATCAAACCCAATTCATAAAAGTCAATAAATCAAAAAATATAATTTTTTTAAAACATCCCAAATCAACTCTTAATCTTTTAAAAAAGTAAATCCTCAAAATCTAAACCAAGCTGATATTGAAAGTGCCAGCATTAA
Source organism: Camellia lanceoleosa (assembly GCA_025200525.1). NCBI lineage: Eukaryota > Viridiplantae > Streptophyta > Magnoliopsida > Ericales > Theaceae > Camellia > Camellia lanceoleosa. The sequence goes on from CM045765.1 coordinate 133,418,830, forward strand.
CTTGGTTGAGCCTCACAAGTACAAGAACACTCCCTCGTTCACGGGTCATCTTAAAAAAACTAATTTAATTAATTTAATTTCTAACTGCTACCGCTCACTCCACTCACTCCCTAGAAAAAGCTAGAGATAGAAGAAGACATGGCAGAGTAGGTTTTTAGAGAGAGAGAGAGAGAGAGAGAAGCAAGGCATTTCGAAGCTACGATGCTCAGACACCTCTTACTGTTCTTCACCTTCTTCTCAGCTCTCCTTCGTCCTTCGCATCCTCGACATGGTTAGATATTACCTTTCTCTCTCTAATGTTTGTCTTCAATTTGTAGTGAAGAGTACAGGCTTGTTTTGGGGCTTTTGAACTAAAATTATCACTTGCACTTTGATTGATTAGTGTAGTTGATGAGTTTACTAAAGTTATTTCAAAGATTGAATTGTTTATGCTCGTGAATCGATGCTTTACATGATTAATCTATTCGTTTTCTGTTGATTGGGTTTAGTTTGGACTTTGGAGGAGTATTTTTTTTTTGGATGTGTGTGTGTGTGTGTTAATTTGCTTTTGAATTTCAGTAACAATGGTCATAAGGGTTTGAAATTTTGGTGGGGAAGAGCATAATTTGGAAAATTTTGGATTACTGTTGTAAATTGGGAATGAAATGACAGAAATTATGAGTTGCATTGGCTTGTTGAATAGTAAATGTAGTAAAGAAATGATTACGAAGTTTTTATCTTTACTGATTGATTTCTTTCTTTAGGAGCCGATAAAGCCACACACGCACGCTCACACGCCTGCTTGTGCACTGTATGCATACAAAAAGAAAATCGATCTGATGAATTGTGCCTAAAACAGCCATTATTCCATTATTGCTGATTTAATACATGTTTTATGCTCTTCTGATATCCTAAAGCCTTATCCTGTGTCCCATCAGCGAGCTCATACAGAATCTGCATTGAGCTTTATCCTTTGCTGAATTTAGAAATGACTTCGCTGAGAGAGAGATTTATCATATCATGAATAAGAGAGATTTTCGTAATAATGGATGAAGTAGGAATTTTTATGGTCATCTAATTCGAGACACGGAAATGCATCCTGAGATTTCAATTCTCAATTAGGTCGAGGGTTTTAGGATATGAATCTGTTTAACTGGTACTTTGCACAAAAAATAAAATAAAATGTTTGACTGGTACTACATTTCTTTTGTTTTCTGAAGCATCTATCTATATATCAGGATTGGAGGGATTTACTTATTATTGGGCTGTTCTTCTTTAGTGTTCTATTCTGAAGTCTGTTTTGTTCACTGTAGCACCCTATGCTATGCGAATAAGTTGTGGAGCTCGGAACAATGTTCATACTCCACCAACCAATACATTTTGGTACAAGGATTTTGCATATACAGGAGGGATACCTGCTAATGGAACACGCCCGAGTAATATCTCTCCTCGGCTTTATACATTACGCTACTTCCCTCTATCGGAGGGTCCGGAAAATTGCTATAATATTAACAGAGTACCCAAAGGCCACTATGCAGTGAGAATCTTTTTTGGAGTAGTCACAGAACGGAATTTCGATAGCAATGAACCTTTGTTTGACGTTTCTGTTGAAGGAACCCAGATTTACTCTCTGAGGTCAGGTTGGAGCAACAATATTGATGAGCAAGCATTTGTTGAAGCCCTTGTATTTCTTACAGATGGCTCTGTCTCTCTTTGCTTCCATGGCACTGGACATGGAGATCCAGCTATACTTTCAATTGAAATTCTTCAAGTTGATGATAGAGCTTACTATTTTGGTCCACAGTGGGGTCAAGGGACAATCCTAAGAACAGATAAACGACTGAGTTGTGGTGCTGAGGATCCAAAATTTGATGTCGACTATAGTGGGGACCACTGGGGTGGGGATAGATTTTGGAATCCCATTATAACTTTTGGTCAAAGTTCAGATCGTGCTATACGTACCACAAACAGCATCAAGCAGGCCTCAAATCCACCAAACTTTTATCCAGAAGCTCTTTATCAGACAGCTCTTATTAGTACCACCGATAATCAGCCGGAATTAGTGTACACCATGGATGTGGATCCCAATAGAAACTACTCCATTTGGTTGCATTTTGCAGAGATTGATCCTTCTGTCACCGGTGTTGGGAAAAGGGTATTTGACATCCTAATAAATGGTGATGTTGCTTTTCAAGATGTTGACATTGTGAACATGACTGGGGGTCTGTACACTGCTCTTGTATTGAACAAGACTGTCGCTGTTAATGGGAGAACTTTGACAATAACCATACACCCTACAAATGGTCATGCCATAATCAATGCTTTTGAAATCTTTGAGGTTGTTATGGCCGAGTCTAAAACTTCACCAGATGAAGGTAAATACATCAGCCTCCTTAATTATTGCACACGTGAGTGTTTCTTTTATATGCGACTTTGAAAATATTTGCTATTTTGACGTGGGCATATTTATTTTAATAAGGCCTCGTAAGTCTTTTGTTTCATTCTTTTATGATGATTATTTGCTTTATATGGTGATGCAAAAAGATGCTTTAATTACAGCATGGTGTCTTACTTCGATTTGTTTTTCTTCTTCTGATAAGTATATCACTAAAGGTGTTGTTGAATAGTGAATTAGGAGTATCTGCTTTTATAATCATGCTGAGATTTTACTCAAAAATCTGTCTGATGTGTAATATGTAGTAGCTTTTTGTTTCAACCTGTTACCATTGTTTGCTCAAGTTATAACTATGTTTTAGGTGCTGCCAAGAGTTCACCTACTTTTAATACCTTTGTGACCAACTCTGGATGCTAAGAGATTCTGCATCTTTAGTTCTATTTTATTATGCCATAAATAAAAAGTAAAAAGTAAAAAGGAGAGGCTGCTGTAGGAAAGCCAAATCTTGGAGGAAAGTCTTTGTCTCCTTCTAAGGCTACCAGACAAGGTGCAAAACTGCTTAAAATCCTAAATGAACACTGGCATATCTTTCTCAAGGAAAGTTTATCTATGGTACCTATGAACACCTTGTAAGGGCTAGTTTGGCATAACCTAAATAAGCTAAAAAGTCAAAAAGTCACTATCTTATTTAAGTCACATCATCTTATTTAAATCACATCATCTCTCTAACACATCACATCAAACCCAACCCAAACTAAACCCAAACCCACCAATAAGTCAAAAAGTACACTTTTTTAAAACATTCCAAACCAACCCTAAGTCTAATTTGTATCTTAGCGATTCAGTGGAGAGTATTAAGCCTGGCTACTTTGTTAGAATGTTTGCTAGTGACACTCCCTGCAATAGCTCTGCTGCTACTTGAGATGTTTAGGAATTTGTCTTGATGACGCCTTCAATTTGGATACCATGATTTTTTAAACCAACTAAACTGAAGAACTCCATCACTTGCCTGCTAGAGGAAAGTTAATGTTGATCAACAACTTGGCTGATTGAGGAAAATTTGATGTTGAATGAGGTTATTGCCATTCTTAGAAGCATGGACACTTCTAAAAAGGTTGCGTGTCCGTGTCGGATACTGACACTCGTCGGACACTTTTCCGACACATGTCCGACACTCATCCAAACACGTCCTATTTTTTAAAAAAGAATTTAGACTCAGACACTCATTGGACACTTGGAAGACACATGTATTTATTGCTTAAACACATGTGTCCATTGATCAGACACAAAAAAACAAATTATAAGTTTGAACAAAATAATTTAGAATATGATGATAAAAGAAAATTAATGTCAATTTATAAAAATTAGTGCTATATTGTATTTATTTATTGTCTTATAATGATATATTCATATATATGACATATAAGAAATATATACACTTATATATTCTGTGTGTGTCTCCCCAGGTGTCGTGTCATGTATTTTTTGAAAATTGCCGTGTCGGTGTGTCCATGTCTATGTCTGTGTCGTGTTTTTTTTTTTTTTTTTCAATTCATTCCTAAAATTTTCTGCATTATTCCTTCAAACTTCTATGGTATGTTTACCTCTGCGAGCAAAAGCCTTTCATAAAATCTTGATTTATTTGGATATTCATTCTGATTGCAAATTGGTCTAGGAACTTAGAAAGAAGACAGTTCATAATATCTATATAAAATATGAAATTTTAGATTCAAAGGAAGGATCCACTATAGGAAATAGACATAAAATACAATTGAGGAAAGGTTTTAAATGCTCATCTAGCAAGTGAGCAATCTAAAATTGGTTTATTGTGTTGAGGATATAAATAATAAAGTTGTCCCTAAGCTTTTAGATGAGTTGGTTGTCAACAATTATAAATTATCATGGTAGCCCATGGCCTAGTGGCATGGAGGTAGCACTTTGTTGCGCATGGAGGTAACAGCTAACAATTGACTTTCGGCATTCAACATAAAAAGAAAATTATCATGGTATGAGAGCAAATTCAAGCCTCACCACCTACCCAATAACTATAATACTTGCTCGTGTTTGACCCGTTTATGAAGGACAGTCTGACCATATGTGAGGGGGGGCATGTTGAGGATATTAATATAAAGATTTCCCCTCTGTAGTAGCTTAAGCTTTTACATGAGTTAGTGGTCAACAACTTATCATTTTGACCTATTTTGGAAGCACAAGTGTGCATTACAAAAAGAAAGTCCTTGATTTCTGTTTTTATTTATTTATTTGTATTCGCCTTTTAGTGTGCCTTTTATAATGCTTTGAAATTAGATCTTAACATCATGACTTCCTTTTGTTTATTTTAGTTAGGGCTTTGCAAACATTGAAGAGTGCATTGAGGCTTCCTCTTCGATTTGGGTGGAATGGTGATCCATGCATTCCCCAACAACATCCATGGAATGGAGCAGATTGTCAATTTGACAGAACTAGCAGTAAATGGGTCATTGATGGACTGTTTGTTCTTGATCTTATGCTTCGTATCACTTCTTTCATTGATTGACAGTTTGTTGCCATTTTTCATTGATGGACAGTTTGTTGCCATTTTTCATTTTGCAATCATTTACTGCCTTCTATATACGCATAATTTGGACTTTAATGTTTCTTGACAGCCAAACAATATGCCATCGAGGCTGGGACATGTTTAATACCTTCCAACTGTTTAATAAAATTTCTCAAGGAAAATATCTATTGTTAGTGAATTTTCAACTAAATTATAGGTCTAACTTCATATGTCTATAAATACTCACAATGAAAATTAGAATATTATTGCCCTCTAGAAGGGAAATGTTTTGTTTTGAGTTAAGGTTCTTGGCCTTTCATGTAGGGACAGAGCTAGACAGTCTTGCTTGGGGGCCAAAGAAAGGATCTGCCTTGAAGTTCTGCCTTGAAGTTCTTATAGTATCAAGCATTATTTTTTATTTTCCCTATGCACCATTATTTGAACTAAATCTTAACTTGTTTTCAATGAAAAGGTGAACCATTTTGCTCAAATATTTTCTATGAATTCAACAAATTCTAAAGTAGCTTGTAACACTTAAAAAAAAAGTGGCTTATAATAACAAAATATTGATTGCAATTACTCAACCAAACTAATACCAAGAAAATTAGAACAATTGTGTGTGTTGTGGTCATCAAATTCAATATATCTTGTTTACTTCACTATTTTTTGTCTAAAGAGTCATAAAATTTACTAATAGTCACTTTTTTTTCTTGTTTTCTTTATTGTTATTGTTATTGTCATTATGATTACATTGCATGAGTAAAAGACATTATTAGACTTTTGCCCTCCACCACTGCTTTCATGTCTGGTTTTGCCACGTTTTCCCTACAAATACTTTCATGATATTAGTCATCCCATTAACACGGTACCAGTTTTTATTTGTTTTGACCCCAGTATTCCCTGTAAAACATAAATGTAGATGCAAAATGTGTCTCCTTCCAAAACATTAAAAGGTATAATCGTATTTGGTGTGCAAAGGATTGATCCATTGCCCAAATATAGGGAACATTTTTCTGGATTTTGAGTTTAAATATTTAATTTAGAGAAACATTTCACGTTTCATTTTTCTTGTTCAGTGTGCTTCTTCATCCCCTGAGAATTTTATGTTTTGTTTGTCTTGGAAATTGTTTCCAACTATGTGATCGTTTAGTAGAACCTTTGTGATCGTTTAGTACCTTCTTCTCCTGATGTTCTCTTTGGAGCTATACAATACTTTGCGTTTTCAACTGTTCCTGAACTAATAGAATCCTTCCTGTTCGGGATGAAAATCTAAACTATCTTTTACTTTCACATCTTGCCACGACCTACTCATAAGGAATGAGGATGGAGTTTTTTAGAAGAGGTGATTTGGGATAAAACCTGTTGGGCTGTGGACTGCTTAAGACATTGGTGATACTGGCCTTTATGGTATGATAGTGTCTGTGGTTGTCTTTTCTCGTAGCATGTAAAACCAATATGTTTGAGCCATGCATTGGCTTTACCATGCAGTCTATGCTTTAGAATTTGTTCCAGACTTCTATAATTAATGTTCGCCATTTTTCCTTGCCTGTGCTACTCAACCCAAATTCCGCCATTTTTGCAGACAATCCTTTTTACCACTAGTAATTTTCAGTATTTTACATGGGAATTTTCATCAGAAATTTATAGAGGGAAATTATAAGGTCACTTTAATTTGTTTATAAGTCAGTGGTTCTATATTCAAATCTTGTTTTCTAGTCAAATATATTGTATATATGTCCCACTAGGTTGTTGGCCATAGAAAGGTTCATGTTCATCTGATGCTTGATATACTAAAATCTTAATGCCTTTGCCGTTACTTTATTTGCATGGTTTTGACTGTCTACTTATGGTCTTGATGTCCAGTGGTCTTGACAACCAAGGTTTGAGGGGTTTCTTGCCAAACGACATCTCCAAACTGCGTCACCTGCAGAACATGTGAGTATTTACTAGATATCCTCCTTAACTTTGTTTTGAAAATTGTAAAATTTGAAGTTCCATTTTTACCCAATTAGGGTTTCTTGCCTTTGCCGCTTTTGTTTGTCGTATTAATATTTGGTCAAAGGGCACACCAGTATATCATCCCAATGCTAACCCAACTTCCTTTGGCATTGATGAAGTAATACTGATGCTACCAATAACAAAACACATCTTCCTAGCTTGGTCTAATTATCTCTCGTGTATTTTTTGACTTTACAGAAACTTGAGTGGAAACAGCATTCGTGGACCCATTCCATCCTCACTTGGAACAATAACTACCTTAGAGACCCTGTGAGTAAAGTTTATAATTTTCTGTAGATAATTTATATACCAGCCATTTACTTCAATACTGTTGATTTCTTTTGGCCTCGGTTCTGAAATTTTGAAATGACATAATTTGACGTTGAAAAGGAGTGCATCATTGTATCACTGACATTCGTTGAGGTGAGATGTAGTAGTGCTTACTCATTACTGGAATGTTAATTAAAATGTTGTACATCTCGTGGCTGTTTTTTTATTATTATACCTTGGTCAATTAGACTTGTACTATGCTGGGATTAGTTTGTGAGGTACTCTATTATTTCATAAAAGATTGGGTAATCATAAATAAATGGATAAATTAAACTATCCTTGAGGTTTTAAAAAAATACAATAAATTTTACAAGTTTGACATAATTACACCATCCTCTCTTTTAGTAAGACTAAAATGATTGGAACTAATGCATATAGTATGGAGAAGACACATGGATAAATAAGGTAAAATATACATTTTAGTGTAAAAGAAATGACAATATTGTTTTTTATCCATATGACTAACGAATTACTGGTAAAAAGAGGCCAACTGCTATGCGAATTAAAACCTTGAGGAGCCCAATGTAATTATGCTAAACTTATAGGGCTCAATTCCAAACCTCAAGAGAGGCTAGTTTAATGACATCAAATTTGATGGCCATGGAATAATGGTAGGCTTGGGAAAAAAACTATGGGTCATTTTCAAATTCCTACTCTAAAGCCTTCTTAGAAAAGAGCAGTGTGAAGCGTAGGATGGTCCAATCATATAAATGAATGTTGAAGTCAGATATGGGTGTGTAATTGGTGCAATAACGATGTCAAAGGAAATGAAATCACTTTGTTGAAAAATGTAGGCAGATGCATTTTCATTCTGCATTGGGTGGTTCTCTCTTTACTTTTAGTCACTCGTATCAATTTAATTTCTGAAGACATATATTTGTACACCAGGGACCTCTCCTATAATTTCTTCAATGGATCGATTCCTGAAAGTCTCGGACAGTTGACATCATTACGAAGACTGTAAGATCTTTCAAGTGGTTGATTAGCCCATGAAATGAGAATATGCAATATATAATTCGAACCCGTCTTCATGATGCAGGAATCTCAATAGCAACTCCTTATCGGGTGGAGTCCCGGCAGCACTAGGAGGAAGGCTTTTACATAGAGCGAGCTTCAAGTATGTTCTCTTGCCGTATCAGGCTTTTTTTTTTTTTTTTTGAACTCCCTCACTGTATCAGTTTAAAACCATTATATATTGGCATAAAACTTGAGAAAATAGTCACAAACATGGTTTTAAATAACGGTGTCGGGATATGTATCTTGGACAGTATCTGATAGTAGTGGCTGATATATAATATATTGATGAATAACGATATCAGAAGTCTAAATATGTAACGGCCAGTACCATATGTAGGCCGATATTTAAAGCACTTAACAATACACATAAGCTGTGACGTCATTCTTCTACATCAGATACTCACTGTGGATGCATCCAGTTTTACTGATAATGCAGGACTCTGTGGTATTCCTGGACTACCGATGTGTGGGCCCCACTTCTCTGTTGGTGCGAAAATTGGCATTGCAATAGGTTCATTTGTCGCACTCCTGCTTGTTTGCACCTGCTTGATGTGTTGGTGGAAAAGGCGGCAGAATATTCTTCGAGCTCAGAGAATTGCAGGTAACAACATCCTGGCTAAACTCATTTGATTTTTTTTTGATAACCGGATGTTTGGGCCAGCTTACCGGTTGTTAACTCATTTGAGATTTAGGAAACAATATTGTATGCTATCAAACTCATTGAGATTTTGGGAAACAACATGGTATGCTATTAAAACCAATCTTGTCAATACGTACCATTTATCGGAAAAAAAAAAAAACCATCCTGTCAATATATACTGGCTAGTGTACCCTTTTTGCCATCAATCAAGACGTATCATGTACCGGTGCGCAACGTAATGTTTTAAAATTATTGCTACTTATTTTGAAGTGTCTTATTACCAATAAAATTTGTACAGTCAATTAAACACACTCTAAATAAAATTTTAAAATGAGGGGACCACTGGTTAAGTGGTTAAAGCTCGGCCTAGTAACCATGAACGTGTGGGTTTGAGCTTGAGAACAACCATTTTGGGCAAATTATGCCAAAGGTTAGGTTTGTACTCAATATATCCTTTCTCATGCTCCCATCAAATGGGAACTAGACAGTGTAGTTTAAATATATTACTTGCTTTTTAAACTTTTACTTTTGACTCTTTATTATTTTTCAAAATCTTAATTACTTACTTCCTTTTTTAAATACTACAAGGCTCTAAAAACTAATTATTCTGGTTACATGCTGGCAAGTAAGTATTTCCCAATACATATCGGTACAACCTGAGAAATTGACTGAAACAGAGTGCACCCTCTTTGACCCGGGACAACCTGGTACAGCACACTATTCACAATACTAGTTAAAATTGTTATTAGATGTGATATTAGAAAATGATGGTTGTTATATAATGTGTCTTCTCCCCTTCCACCTAATCACCATCACAATCGTCACCAAAACCTGCAAAAAAGCATGCATGAATCAGGTGCCGAGTTGCTCTGTTGCGTAATGTTGTATATTCTCTCTTTTGTATTTGTGCAGCAAGAGAAGCTCCGTATGCAAAAGCAAGAACTAATTTCTCCCGCGACATGCAAATGGCTAGGCATCAAGGGTTTGAAAATAGCCGGACAGCTGCTGAGAATGGGCCGAGCTTGCTTTCATGAGCTGTATGCATTTCTTCGGCTTTACAGGTCATTTCGATCTTGTTTTATCGCCTTCAAAATGTGCTTGAATTATCTTTTCTCCCCTTCTCCTTGAACTAAATCTTGTTCAGCTCAATTATTATTCACCCAAAAAAAAAAAAATCTTGTTCAGGAACCCTAGAAAGTCGTATAATCATCTCGTTGGACACACTGTTTTGCGCAGACTGAAAAAATGTGTATATATATTGATCTCATTTTCAGCAAGTTTTAGTGAAATATTGTTGTAAAATAAAAAAACATATCCTTGATCTTTTATCTTGGGTTGAGATCACCTGTACCCATTTTCTGTCCCAACTTCCTGTCCCGTGATTCCTAAGCTGCCACGTGTCCATTGAAAAACACTCGTTATTCATTTTTTATGGAAGACAAAAAAAATTACTATTCTGAATGTGTTACAATTTTTTATTTTTTGGGGGCAAAAAGAAAGTAAATGTGTTACATTGAAAGTCGACATAGTCCTCCATTTATTCGTTTAAAAAAAATTACTATGAAAAAAATCTTATATTGAAAAAATAAATGAAAGATATTTATCTTCTCAGAAAACAGATGGGTCTATTTTTAAAATGGTAATTTACACTGATTTTCTCTTATATTTGCAAAAAATACAATAAATTGTACAATTTTAATATAATTATACCCTTTTTAGTAAGTTTGAAGAGATTGAAGTGTAGATGATGTGAAAAAATAAGAATAAACATATATATATATATATCGCAAAGATAAACACTAGGGGAATTGAATTAGTCATATGAATACAAAAAATTATATTATAATGTATTCACTGAATTAATATATTTTTTATATTAATTATAATCTCTTTAACTTTATTAAAATAAAAGTTAATATAATTATATCAAATATATAAATTTATTATATATATATATATATTTTCCAAACTTGAAAGAAAAATATTTTGTATCTTAAGAGGATTGAGCAGAATGGACGGTCGGAAGTAAGGAAGTCATAGGGTGTATTTGGATTGTGCTTTGAAATAAATTTAAAAAAAGGTAAATTACACTCCCTGAGGTTTAGGTTTATTACAATTTTTTTCCTCACTTTTTAGAAATTACATCTTTCCTCCGAGGTTTAAAGTTTCATTACAGATTTCTCCCTTCAACAATTTATTTTTTTAAAATACTAAATTTGCCCTCATTGAGTAAATTACATTGACACCCCTCACATTTTAAAAATTACAATCATCTCCCTAAGGTTTAAAGTAGCATTACCAATTGCCCCCTTGGTTAGTATTAGTTGGAAGAAAAATTAATTAAAAAAAAATTTTGTTAGTAAAATTTTTAAATTTTTATTTAAAAACTAGCGTAAGCTCATTTTTTGAATTTATGTTTTTTTTTCAAATTTATAAACTGAGACAACCATTTATAAACAAAAAAAAAATTATCAAATAAGTTTTTATGACATTTTTTTAAATTTTTGTAAATATAAATTGAAAATTGAAAACTAAAAACGAAATGATTACCAAACATGTTTCAGATAGTAAAAATGTCGTAAAATTTACAAATAATTAAATAAGTTACCAACGTAAGAAATTACTTATCAAAAGATTCTTAGGCTATGAATGGTTTGATTTTTAGAATTTTTTTTAAAAAAATTTAAAATTTAAAATTATTTTGGTTAAGAAATAAAAAATAAAAAATAATTATCATTTTTATACAATTTTTATCTTTGGAGTGGTTGGAAATAATTTTTTACAAATTAAATTGAAACAGTCATACGTATGTATATAACCTACTCAAAAGTTAAAATAATAATTATTTTTTATCCTTAAATGATAATTATTTTTTATTTTTTATTTCTTAACCAAATTAATTTTTAATTTTTTTATAAAAAAATTCTAAAAATCAAATCATACATAACCTAAGAATATTTTGATAAGTCATTTTTTACGTTGATAACTTATTTAATTATTTGTTAATTTTATCACATTTTTACCATCCGAAACCTGTGTGGTAACCATTTCGTTTTCAATTTTTAATTTATATTTACAAAAATTTTAAAAACTATCATAAAAACTTGTTTGATAATTCTTTTACTTTATAAATGGTTGTCTCAGTTTGTAAATTTGAGAAAAAAACGTAAATTCAAAAAATGAGTTTATGTTGATTTTTTTTAAACAAAAATTTATAAATTTTACTAACAAATTTTTTTTCAATTAATTTTTTTTCCAACTAATACTAACCGAGTGGGCAATTGATAATGCTACTTTAAACCTTGGAGAGGGGATTGCAATTTCTAAAATGTGAGGGGTGTCAATGTAATTTACCTAGTGAGGAAAAAATTGGTATTTAAAAAAAATAAATTGCTGAAGGGGGGAATCTGTAATGAAACTTTAAATCTCAAAGGGAGAGATGTAATTTTCAAAAGATGAGAGGGGAATTGTACTAAACCTAAACCTCAGGGGGTGTCAGTGTAATTTACTCTTTAAAAAAAATAAAATTGAGAGTTTAGAAATTTTTTTGGAAATAATACTTCGTAGCTTGAAAAAAATTGGTACGAAATGGCTCGAATACCTAAAACAACGTCATTTTGGATTTTTTTTTTTCCCCTCTTTTCCTTTCCTCTCTGAAATAAATAGAAGGAAGAGAGAAGAGGTGAGAAAGAGAAGAAGGAGAAAAGATGGAAAGAAAGAGGAGGAAGAAAAGAAAGAAATGGAGAGAAAGAGGAGGAAAAGAATGAGAAGGAGAAAAGATAGAGAGAATGAGGAGAAAGAGAAAAAGAAAAACAAAGAGGGGGAATAGATCTATATACACACAGATCTGTGTTTGTGTATACACACAGAGGAGATGATGATGGCAGCGCCGGTGGGTGTCTCTCTCTCTCTCACACACACACACATATATATGTGTGTGTGTGTGTGAGCGCACGCGCGCACATATACATACATAGATCTGTGTATACACATAGATCTAATAGAGCCAGTAAGTGGAGGGGGCGGCGCCGGTGGGTGGTTTTCTCTCTCTCTCTCTGTGCCGGTGGGTGTCTCTCTCACTCTCGATTCCCCTTCCTTTTCTCTCTTTCCTTTCTCTTTCTTCTCTCCCCTTTATATTTTAGAGAGAAAATAGAAAAAAAAAAAAAAAAAATTCAAAATGACGTCGTTTTGGAATTCGAGCTAATCAGTCCAGCTCTCTTTTGAGCTACCTAGCAGTGTTGTTTTTTTGTTTGTTTGGTTGTATATTTTGAAAATAGTTTTGAAGTTTTGGATTATTTGATATTTTGTTATAGTTGAGTAGATGTGTATGAGAAAAAAAAATGATTGAGAAAAAAAATGAGAGAAAAAAAGTGATTGATTGATGTATGGGAGAACTAAAGTGATTTTCGAATTTTTTTTTCAAAAAATTTGAACCAAACAAAATTTTAAAAAAAATTCTTAAAAATTATCTTGAGATACAAACTAAACAAGCCCGAATGTTTGGCAAAATTATAAAAAACATTCTAGGATTTGAAAGACTTATAATAAAATTAATTTTTAATTTTTAATTTTATAAATTTAAACTGTAAATTTTTAATTAAAATTAATTGTCTATTTTCTTTAAATAAAATTAATAAAAAATAAATATTTTAGTCATTAAACTCAATAAAAATATATTTTAAATATTTTATGTATATCTATTGAATTTAATGACTTAAATACTTAATTTTTGTCAGTTTCACTTAACGAAAATAAATAAATAATTTAAATTAAAAATTAATCAAATATATTAAAATTTAAATTGATAGAATTAAAAATTCAAGATTTATTTTATTATAAGACTCAAATCTTTAGATTTTTTTTTTTTTTTTTGTAATTATTCCTAAGATTGTATTTGATTCATAAATTTTGAGAGAGATTTAAAAAAAAATGAAAATATAAGTAAAATATAAATATAATATAATTATATTTTACCATATTTCATATATATATATATATATATTTCATTTCCTTTCTAAATTTCTTACAAATCTATAAATTAAACATAGCTTAAATGTTTGTCGTCTCTCTCGTAGCCCTCCCCCTCCCAAATTATTTATTGTGTTTGGTTTTAATTTTTTGAATTTAATTTTTTTTAAATTAAATTTTTTATTTTTCATATTTTTTTTGTTTTGTTTTTAGTGAATGTTTTTAAACTTTTAAGTAATTTTTGTAAACTTGTTTTTGATGTACCTTACTTAAATGTATACAAAAGGCAAAATATTTGTAAAAAAATATTTTAAAAAATCAATAAATACACAGAAATACCAAAAAATGTACTGAATTTTTGTTTTGTTTTGTTTTGTTTTTTATTAATATTTTTGAATTTTAGTGAATTTTTTGAAGATTTTTTCACAAATATTATAGTTATACTTTTTAAGTGTATTTAGGTTAGGTGTATCTAAAAATTAAAAAAATTGCTTAAAATGTTAAAAAAATCAGTAAAAACAAATAATGTGAAAAACAAAAAGTTTCAATTTTCTAAAAAGTAAATTCAGAAAACTCAAATCAAACAAGCTAATTATATTTGAAGAAAAAAGTTAGGCTCATAGAATTTTTTCCAAAAATGAGTACGCATGGTTGAAATTGAATTGATAAAATGTTGAGTCTACTACATTATAAGTTAGGATTTATGAAAGCATCTACCTCCATTACCACCATCCATTTTTCCCAAATCTCAGCCTTAAAACCTACCCAACCTCAAAAACCTTGAAAACCTTTTTGCAGTAATATTCAGGTGGTAACTGTGGCAGCCATTTGATTACTTATAATTCTCAAGCAATGACGATGGGTGAAATTTTTTCGACAACCACAACTCCATGAGACGAGGGGAATATAACAATAAAAACTCATAGAAGGTTCATAACTTTGATGATGTTCTTAGCTCAGAGAAGATTGGTATTGTAAGGGTAAGTTTTTTTGAAAAAAATGACAAAAATAATAAAAACTGTTCGTCATTTTTTTGAGATTGAATTCCCAAACATATGATAGAAATTCATAAATACAAACTCGACCATTATTCATTTGTTTGGGAACAAGTAACTGAATATTTCTTATTTATTCGAGAACTGATACCCAAACTCATAGAGATAGCAGAATCTACAAAAATAAAATTTTGAATTAACAACAAAAAATTCTATATCTATTTTCTCAGGTTGTGAACAAGTATGTGGAGATGAAGTAGTAATCACATTCGCAAGTTTTGTTAAGGATTTTGAGAGATAAGCTTTTTGGGGTGTGAGAGTGTGCATTCAATTGAATGGATGAAATGTTTTCACAAGAATAATTTTGATATTATTTAGGAGGAGAAATTTTTTTAAAGATTTTAGAAATTATAAGTAGGAGTCCAAAGAAATAAAGAGTTTAAAATAATTGATGAGATATTAATAATAGCACTCTAAAAGAAATTATAAATACCCCTAAAGTATTTTTAAAATACGACCTTCACATTTAAAATTTCTAATTGTTATAATAAATAATTTATTTTATTAATATTAAAGATATATTTTAATTAACAATTCAAGTAATTTTATTATTATATAGAATAATATTTAAAAAAATTATTTTTTTAATTAATTCTGTTAAATGAAAATTTTTAACTAAAGACTATAATTTTTTAAAATTTATATTTTAAACAAATTTTTATGTATTTGTGATTGAAAAATGTTTTAAAACTTTAATTTATGAATTTTAATAACTTTAATATATATGTAAAATTTATCTGATATGATGTTTTACTGTTATATATATATATATATATATATATTTCACTTCACTAGAATTTAATTAAAGTTCTAATTTTAGAAGGAGTATCAATGTTATTTGTAATTTATCAAAACAAAATTATCGTATCAGTGGACCCCCACAGTCCTCCAACCGAGTCAACAAAACACACACACTTAGACTGAGTCAAAGCCAGATCCCATTAAAACTCAGCTGTCTCCTACAACTCTGACACCCACCTCTGCAACCGTCCACGTGGGAGTCCTGCAAAAACTGTCTCTCTTGTGTCTGTCACTGACAATAAAAACCACAGTTTTATTCACCACCTCTTCTTCCGCCACCCACCTGCAGAAAATTATTGTTTGCTCATAGGGCAAACAATACCCGACACATAACACGCACACTACCATCCATTCACTACCCGACAACACGTAGCGCCGGAGTTAGAAAATTAAATTAGAACGAATACTTAGGGTGTGTTTGGTAACGTTTACGTTTTCAGTTTATATTTACAAAAATTTTATAAACTGATTTTTGTTTATTTTTAGAAAAACATAAACTGCAAACGCGTTTGGTAATTGACAAAATGTTTAAAAATATAAAAAAGAGTGAGAAATGGCAAGTAGTGGCAAGTGGCGGTGGAAGACGGCGGTGGAAAGTGGTGACGGTGGGTGGTGGGTAGCTGGTGGTGATGGTGGTTGTGGTGGTGGGTGGGTGGGTGGGTGGCCAGTGGCGGGTGGTGGTGGTGGTGGCGGTGGGTGGTGGTGGCGGGTGGGTGGGTGGTGGTGGCGGGTAGTGGTGGTCGGTGGGTGGGTGTGATGGCGGGTGGTGGTGTAGCGGATGGCGGGTGGTGGTGAGTAGTGGCGGGTGCGTGGTGGGTGGTGATGGTGGGTGAATGGGTGGAGTGATGGGTGGTGGGTGGTGGCAGTGGGTGGTAGTGATGGTGGTGGTGGGTGGTTGGTGGTGGTGGCGGTGGGTGGCGGGTAGGTGTGGTGGTGGTGGTGGTGGGTGGGTGTGGTGGCGGGTGGTAGGTGGTGTGAGTGGGTGGTGGTGGCGGTGGGTGGTGGGTGATGGTGGTGGTGGTGGGTGATGGTGGCGGGTGGTGGTAGGTGGGTGGTGGTGGCGGTGGTGGGTAGTGGTGGCGGTGGGTGGTGAGTGGTGGTGGCAAGTAAGTGGCGGGTGGTGGTGAGGCGGTGGATAGTAGTGGCGGGTGGTGGATGGTGGTGGCGAATGGGCGGTGGGTGGTAGGTGGTGGTGGCAAGTGAGTGGCAAGTGGTGGTGGGGGTGGGTGGTGGGTGGTGGTGGTGGAGACGGTAGTGGAAAATGGTGGTGGGTGGTGGCTAGCTAGTGTTGAGTGATAAAAAAAAAAAAAAACTAAAAACTCAAAATGGAAACACATTTTTTGTGTTTTTATTTTTTTGCCAAATTTATAAACTGAGACCACTGATTTATAAATTAAAAAGTTTACCAAACAAGTTTTTATTTGAGTTTTTAAAATTTTTGTAAATATAAACAGAAAATTGAAAACGTAAGTGTTACCAAACGGCACCTTATTAATCATAATAATTTTTATAAAAATATTTTATGTAAGTTTTTACAAATAATTTTAAAAATATCAAAAAAAAAAATCAGTGTGTTTGATTTCAATTTTTTGAATTCAGTTTTTTAAAAATTAAATTTTTTTATTTTTCATATTTTTTGTTTTTAGTGAATATTTTTTAAATTTTAAGTAATTTTTTTACTTTTTTAGATGTACCTTATTTAGATATATCTAAATAGTAAAATATTTGTGAAAAAATATTTTAAAAAAATTAAAACATACACAAAAATATAAAAAATATATTGAATTTTCGTATTTTTTTATTTTTTGGTATTTAATATATTTTTTAAATATTTTTTTCACAAATATTATAATTTTTAAGTGTATTTATGTTAGGTGTGTTTAAAAATTAAAAAAAAAAATTGTTTAAAATATTAAAAAAAATTCATTCCAAACACTAAAATGCGAAAAATTAAAAAGTAAAATTTTCTGAAAACTGAAAACAAACAAGTTGAATGTTTTTTGTAACTAGTGTATCATGGATAATACAAAAAAAAAAAAATGGATATAAGCCTTAAAATAAATTATATAATAATAAATTATTTTTTTGATACAAAATTTGATTAAAAATTCAATATAATGGTAATACCATGTCATCATTGGTACATGATATCACCCACTAATAGTAAATAAACACATACAGAGCGAACATTACATGTCAAATGTAACTAATAATCCAATAAATTTCATATCTTTATAGTGAAATTATTTATATTTACATATTACTAATAATGACATCGCTGTAATACTAAAAAATTTTCATAACTACTATGATTTATTTATAATAGTCTGTTCATTTTCAATCAAAACAACTATTATTATTCTCATAATTTTTAAAATGTCATTGATATTTCACTCTAATAATATTTTTATAATTTTTTATTTAAAATATTTTCTCTATGTTTGCCAAAAAAAAAAAAATTCAAAATTCAAGGGGGCATGTAACCCCCCGGTCCCATGCTCTCACCGCCATTGCACACACACTCGCTTGGACCTCACCCTTAAATCACACCTACCATCAATACATGTAGAAAAATTATTGGTCGGTTTGGGATATTACGTGACTATATTCTTGATTAATCATAAATTTTTATGTCTTTTTATATTTTTTAATCATTTAATATAAAATTTTGAGTTTCACTCAATTTACTAATCATAGTGCATGTAGAACGTCACGTAACGTTACTCCTGGACCAATCAATAATTTTTCATACATGCAGCATATATGGGAAAATTTTATGAATGTGTACCATATACACTTTTGATTATATTTTGTGTGTTTTTAGTTATGATTTATTGTCTGTTCGAAAAAAAATTATGACTTATTATAATATTAGTTATGATTCAAGAGTTATTTAATTATATTTTATGTGATATTTAATTATAACTATTTTTTTTTTTTTAATTTTAGTTATGACTTTCGTAGAACTGAGTTATGACATTTATGAAAATCAAACTCACAAATATTATAACTTACATATAGTAAGAGTGTAACATTACCTACTATATATGTATGTATGTTGTGATACGCACACATAAGAGGAATCAATCCAATTAGAGAAGATTAACAGTTAAAACTTAAGGGTTGGTTTGGGATGTTCTAAAAAAGTGCACTTTTTGACTTATTGGCTTATATGGGTTGGGTTTGATATGATGTGTTAGAGAGGTGATGTGATTTAAATAAGATAATGTGACTTAAATAAGATAGTGAGTTTTTGATTTTTTGTATTATTTAGTAGATGCCAAACTTGGCCTTAATTGGGTAAATTACACTCACCTCTTGTGAGGTTTCTGACAAATACAAGAACTTCTCTTGTAGTTTGAATAATTACACAAATCTCTCATATTTTAATTGAGATTGTCAATATTTTCCCATTCCGTCAAATTGGCACAAATGACGTTACTTGCATATAGCAAATGACCTTATTACCTTTGCTTTTGTGCACGAAAAGTTGATAATACCCTGTGTAGCCTAAATCCCTAATTCACTCTCTATTTTGATTCACGATCGAATTTGTGTACGTGTGTGTGTGTGAGTGTGTGTGTGTGTGTGAGAGAGAGAGAGAGAGAGAGAGAGAGAGAATCTTTGAAGAAGACCGATCAGTGTGAAGAAACAATAAAGAAGCTTCAAGTTTTGGTTCGATCATCATTGCCAGTACGAAATATGAAAGAGATTGATCAGTAAAAAGTTATTTTTAGGGTTTCCAGGTAAGATTTCGAACCTTTTATGCTTCAAATATGAGAATTTTGAGTCTAGGGTTTACGATTAAGTTTTTTCTATTTCAAGTAGTCAAACCCTTACCTCAATAATCAAGCAAAGAGATGAGCTTGAGAAGAAGCCTCCACAAATCCAAGTTCTAATCGGTTAAAAACATTGATCCTCCTTAGTTCTCCATACTACATGCCAAAAACCATGGTGGATTGTTGATCAAAGTAGAGGAAATCAAGGATTTGGGGCTAGGGTTTCGGACTTAAGCAAAGAGGAAGGAAGAGGAAAGAAGAAAATATAAGAAATGATCCAAAAATCTCGTTCTTAAAGCTGTTGTCCCGTAATTCCCGCTCGAGCGGACTGATTCCTGCTCGAGCGGACCTGCCCTCAGCACAGATTTCGAAACTTTGAACAGGCATAACTCTTCCATCCGGACTCCGTTTTAGGTCGTTCTTGTGTCCAAATTGAAGCCCCGGAAATAAGCTTTCCAATGGCTCTAACCTCATATCCAAATTCAAAGTGTGGAAAAAGAAAAGGGCAAAAGAGTGACGGCTGATCGTAAGGCAACTATCCAAATTAAATTCTTTGGTCCAATCTTACTTTACCATCATTTTACCACCTCAACCAATACCCCAAAATAAGATAAGAACATTCCAAATACATTAATAAAATATCAAAAACGAGCCCACGTGCCTCAGAAGTACAACTCAACCTAGAGGCCCGCTCGAGCGCCCAACCCTGCGCTCGAGTGTGCAGACTAACAAAGCCGTCCGCTCGAGCGTAAACTCCCCCGCTCGAGCGGAGAATTACAACTCCCAGAATATCAGGCCGTCTGCAGAATTGCTGAAAACCCCAAAAGTCTGCTCGAGCGTTGACTCCTCCGCTCGAGCGGAGGGAAAATTCTGGGTCGTCACAGTAATATTGGTTGATAAAGGCTGATGGAACATTGCAGAGAAATTTTGATGAAAGGGAAAGACTTACATTGTTGGCAATTTCTTTTTGCTTTATTAGGTTTCCAATGTCTTCGAAGGTAATGAGGTTCAACTCACTTGTCCAAATTAAAGCCGTACAAGACGAGAAAGAAGGGATTTAATTGTTGTTAATGCAATATAAGTTTGTAATTTGTTGTTTGTTATCTTCTATTTTGTTTGTTGTACTTACTCAAGTCCAGAGACATTTGATATGTGCTGCAACATATCTTTTACGTGATCTTTTATCAATCTTGAAATCGGAAGAGTTTGTGGAAAGACCCAAGATTTTCTGATGTTTATAGGTTGAGGCAAGATGTACGCATCAGCATCAAGCACTTCTTTGTCCTTCGTGCTTTGCTCAACTTGCTTTGCAGGTTGTTTGGAAGCTCTAGTCACTTTCGCAACTTTGGGATATTGAAATTCTGGATCGTGCTGCTTTTCCTTCTTTTCTTTTGCCTTTAAATTTTTGATCATTGACGTTGGATCTTTTTTGACTGTAGACAGTGAAAATATTAGTAAAAGTGAAATTTCTCTGAAATAACAGATGATATTTCAATATGTAAATTTATGGGATTCAATATTTTCTACCTACCATAGACTTTCGTCTTTTGTTTCGGTTGTTCTTTGTGTGCCATTTCTTCTTATTGGGTTGTTGGTTGTTGTTCAACTTGGATTTCAACTAGACATAGTGAAAATCAAATAAGCCGTAAAAATGGAATAAGAAAATAGACAGAGAAAATGAAATGAGCAGTAGAAATCAATAGAAATAAGCGGCAGAAACTAATGTGTTCAAAGAAATATAACGTCTAGAGAAAATTACCAATGACAAAAAATTATAATAAATAGAAATTTCTCTGAGTTATGCTGACACAAGGATATAACTTTTTGTGGCTTAAGATTTTCACTGACCTTGTGGTTAAAGTTGTGTTGGTGTTCTGTATGGTTGTGTTGCTAGTTGGACTGACAGTTCTTGAACTTGTTCATGCAATTTAGTATTTTCTATTTCAAGCTCCGAATTTGAATTCCTCAACTGTTGAATTGTTTTCATATTGTCTTCTTTTTCAACCTCCAACATCCTTAGTTTCATTTGGATTGTGCTTTCTTTTTCTTGAAGTTCTGAGTTAAGTGATGTCAGGGTTCTTATTGAATATCCTTTTCAGCAAGTAATTCCATCAAATTTCTGTCTTCTTCTTGTTTAGCTTGAGAAAGTGCCTTCAGTCTTTGACGTAGATCAGCAATTTGGGCATCCTTTGATTCCTCAAATTCTTGAGGCTAATGCATTGTTGAGCCAAAAATGCTATCACGTTGTTGGTCGACCGGCTCATTACGTTCTTCTTCATCACTTTCCATGTTTTCTTCTTGCTGTTCATCTTCTTCTTTATCTTCTTGTTCATCTTCTTCTTCACTGTCTTCTTTCTGTTCATTCTGTTCTTTGTCTTCTGCCTCTATGTCTTCACTTTCTTCTCTGGCTTCTTCTTCTCCACTGCTTTCACTTTCTTCTCTGGCTTCTTCTTTTTCACTGTTTGCTTGGGCTTCTTGTCCATTGCTGGCTTCGTATTCTTCTGTGTTGCCTTCTGCTTCTTTATTTAATTTGACAATTGCTTGACCTTCAGATGAATCCTGTAATGCCTCCTTGAATTTGACAATTGTTTTTTTTTATTCTTTCTTTGTCTTTTTACTAAGACAGAACTCCTCTGATGGGTTTTTGACTAGCTGCTTGCTATCTATCTGTAATAGGAGGCAAACTTCAAAGAAAATTGTATGGGCCATAGAAAATTACAGACAAGGACTTAATTTTATGAGGCAGAGAAAATTATGAAACGAGCAACATAATTTAGATATCAGAGAAAATCAATCAAGGCATGTAAGTTAATGTTTGACTATAATTGTGTCAGAGAAATTTGGATTCCAGAGAAAATTCATTAGAAGGGCAGAAATAAACAGTGTTTATCAAAGATGCAAGGCAAATAAGTTATGGGCTAGAGAAAATTACACACAAGGAGAAACAATTTTATGGGCCAGAGAAAATTATGAAACAATCAACATAATTCATATATTAGAGAAAAGCAATCAAGGCATATAAGTTAATGTGTTACAATTGTGGTCAGAGAAATTTGGATTGCAGAGAAAATTGATGACAATGTAGAAATAAACCAGTTGGTACCAAAGAAGAAAACATAAATTGATAGTTCAGAGAAAATTGATCTTAATCAATCAATGCACGACGGAAACAAAGCAGTGGTCAGAGAAATTTTAGAATTTCACTGAGATTTCAGGAGCAATTGGAATCTAACCTGTCGAGGTGCAAGAGAGTGGACTGGTGTCTTCTGCAGCTGTTTTGTCAAGGTTTGCAGGTTCCACTTCGCACATCTTGGGAAGTCAGTGGTGTTACTGTGTTCCGAGTCAATGATAGTTACATGTTCACATAGCCAATACTGTGATAAAAATTAAAGTAAATAAAATTTTCTAAATGCACAAATTTGTAAGTATGATAACTGCAAATTTGAATGGATATTATACTTACCAGCAATACAATGACACATCCCATAACTTTTTCTGGGGTTTTGTGCAATGCCATGATAGAATCAATCAATGTTGATGTGATTGCTTCTAGCCAATCATACTGTTTCATTGATTCAAGAGGTTCCACATACTGTATAAAAACCCACCATATTGAATTCTCACTTGTTGCAAAAAATATGATGAGACACAAGTACAATGTAACAATGATTGCTACATCTTTGTAGTTTGTTGGTTGCTTGCCTTTCATTGCTTTGACCAAGGCGTTTTTAAGAACAGGACCAGTGAGCCTTGTGTCCTTTTGAAATCTTCTCCTCAGGAATGCAGATTTTGGCTTTTTAGAGTATCTTAATGACATGGCTCCTTTACCTCCTTCCAAACCAAAAATCAAGATCATGTCATTTGTTGTAAAGGTCAAGTTCTTCTTACCAACTATGAATGATTTTGTTTTTTCATTGTAACATTTGATTATGGCAACTACATCCTCGGATTTCCTAGTTTTCTTTGGGTCCATCCTTCCACTGGTTAGAGCTTGGATCAAATACCAGAAAAGGGGTCTTTTGAAGCTCTAGAAGTTGTTTTGAATTGAATTTAAGTGTTTGAAAAAATGAGACAACGGATGAGAGGTTGGATCGGAATTGAATGGTGTAGTGAGCTCTCTTTCTGTGGAGTTTAACAGGTTTTTTTCCCCTTGAGCTTGAGTCTTTTGAAGTTGGGGTACTCATCTGTATGCTAGTTGCTTCATCACCTTGTGTGATTTGGCGAGGAGTTTGTGGTGTTTTGTTGCTGGTTTTTTATCTTAGATCATAAGAAGACTGAGAGAGTTGTTCTATCTTGGTTGGTGTTTCCAGTGTTTTGCTGCTGGTTTTTGATCTTAGCCCATAAGAAGACTGAGAGAGTTTCTGTTTTTTGCTTGGTGTTTCTGGTGTTTCGCTGCTTTTACGTTTTGCCATTTCTAGACAATGATTAAAACATAAAGATGTCAACATTAAAACCCAGAGAAAATTGAACATGCTAGAGAAAATTGGACATGTCAGAGAAAATTACAAATAAGGTAGAAAATTGCAGGTAAGAGAAAATTGGAAATGTGAGAGAAAATTACAGATGAGGAAAAATTACAGAAAATTGGACATTGCAGAGAAAATTGGACATTAAAAATGAAATGTCAGAGAAAATCAACAAAGTATCATAAACATGGGAGAGAAATTTTCAATTATTGTTAAAATCACGTATAGAAGTTAACATACTAGAGAAAATGAATGGCAGAGAAAAGTAAACATGGTAAACCAAAGAAAATTTCCATGCCACAATTAGCAATATAAAATAAACAAAGTAATGTAAATATGCTACTAAAAATTACACCAAATTGAAATAAAAAATTGAACAAAATAAACATACCAAAGAAAAATACACATTCTTAAGGAAATTTCCATTCCAGAGAAAATTTCAATTCATAATATTAAAATGCCAGAGAAATTTACATACACAACCATAGAAAATTAACCATGATAGAGACACACAAGGGATGAAAGTGGTGTGTTGTGGTCAGAGAAAATTATAAACGCCAGAGAAACTTAGACAGAGGTAAGAGAGTAATAGACATTCCAGAGAAAGATAGACGTTCCAATTAAAAATACATATTACAGAGAAATTTACAGAGCAGGAAAATTTATAGACAGAATTACAGAAACATGTTCAAGAATAAGATAAAAACATAGAAAATTACTTTTTCAAAATAAAGATGCCAGAGAAAATTGAAAGAAGAAACATACATCAAGCAAAAATCAAAGAAATTCAAATACCAGAGAAATTTACAGATAAAATCACACAATCATATTCAAGAATAAGTTCAAAACACAAAGAAATAACTGTTTCCAAATTCAGGTAGCTTTTTATTACAAAATTGAAACCCTAATTTATGGAAGGTTAATATAAAATACTATTAACTTTGTTTCTAGAGAAAATCTAATTGTATTGCAGAAAAACTTACCAGAGTTAGGATGAAACTTGAATGACGAGCTGATATGACCTGAAATGAAGATGCGACGTGACGAAGATGGACTGAGATGACGATGAGCAGTGTAAACAAAGTTCTAACGAAGGTCAGAGAAATATGTAAGGAAGGAATGTGAATGATTTTTGCAAAAGAGAATGAAGCTCGAATGTCGATGGTAAAAATGATGGTGAAACCCTAATTCTGCTGTGCTGCTGTTCGTGAAGACGCTGGATGGTTGGAATGGAACTGAGACGTCGGAATAATTTCGTTTCTGTGTTAATTTCGGCGAGGGTATTTTGGTCTACAAAAATAATTAAAAATACGCGTCAAGTTGTCTAGGAACCTGATGCATCACTATTTTTTTTGGATATCTTTTATCTTCTAAATTAGTATTATTAAAGAGCTGAAAAAAAATTCTCCATAAAATTTTTATTTTTTATGATTAAAATAATCCACAGGCCAAACGAGCACTTAACTGGAGTCGTGCCGTCCAGCCGACGATTACGGAAGGCTCGGGTAGGTCCCTCCCACTCTCTCTCTCACCCTTTTAAGGCTCCTGCTCCACCCCCTCTCTCTTTCTACAAATCTCCCATTTTCTCTTTCCGAAACCCTTTTCACTCATTCATGGCGTCTCCAAAAGAGGGACACTACAGAGGAGTTAGAAAGAGGCCGTGGGGTCGCTACGCAGCAGAGATTCGAGACCCATGGAAGAAAACCCGAGTCTGGTTAGGCACTTTCGACACCCCTGTCGAGGCCGCTCTAGCCTACGACGACGCAGCTCGCTCTCTCCGTGGTGGCAAGGCCAAGACCAACTTTCCCGGCCCACTTCTCGACCTCAACCTGCCGTCCGATCACCTCTGGATCTCGCCGTCCGCTGGCCGCCACGTCATCGGAGAGTTCCTACTTACTGGTGTTCTCAAAGGAGGCGCCACGACGAGTGGCAACGAGGCGGCGAATGACGGCGGAGGAGTGGCGGCGCCGGAGAGTGGGTATTTTGGGGTGGTGAGACGTGGGTTGGGGGTTGATTTGAACGAGCCTCCACCGTTGTGGCTGTGATGAACGACGACGTTTGTGAAATCGTAGTAGTCGCTCTCTGTATTTTTAAAAAAAAATCATTTCTCGTTTTTTGTTTGTTCGTTTGTATGTGTTTTTGAGAGGGAAAGAGAGAGGGTCTGATTAATGAAAACTAATCATGTTTTGTACATATTATGCTTCTTATGCTTTGTAGGATGAAACTGCCCTGGATACATACAACTCTCTCTGTCTCTTCAGACGATGTTGGTTCTTAGTTTTCCGACCGTTAATTTACATTTTGCCCCTTTCACCCATTGCCCACTCCGGCCTTTTAAAAAGTTTTTATTTTTTTCCTTTTGACGTTTTATGTTTGTAATCATTTTCGCTTTAATTTTTTATATTTTGTAATTATTTTCGTTTTATTTTTAAACTAACTTCTATCCGAAAAAGTAATAGAATTTGTCTTATCACTAACACATTAACTTCATATATTAATGTAAAAAATTCACTAAAAATATAAAAAATAAAAAGCAAAAAACAAAAAAATTGAATTTTTTTTAGCCTTTGGTGAATTTTTTTTCAAATTTATTCATAAATATTAAGATAAATTATAAATACACCTCTTGAGATCTGTTTAAAGTATAAATTACTTCTTGTAATTTTGAAAATTACACATATCACATTGTAAGAATTTTTTATTTAACAGAATTAACTAAAAAATATCAAATTCATAATTGCTCTCTAATATAATAATAAAATTATCTAAATTATTAATTGAAATATATTTTTAACATTATTAAAAACTGTTAATTAATTTCATTATTTATTAATAAAAATAACAATTTGTTATGAAATTAGAAATTTTAAGAGATGGAATGTAATATTCAAAACTACAGAGGTGATTCATATTTTAATCAAACTTCAGGGAGTGTATTTGTAATTTACTCTAAATATTATTACATTATAGATACATCTAGATTAGATGCAGCTAAAAAAATAAAAATAAATTTAACTAAAAAAAATTCATTAAAGACGAAAAAAAAAACGATGAAAATTTTTTCATTTCAGAATTCACAATATAGGTGTTTGAGTCAGTATATTTTTATGTTTTCATCTTTAGTAAAAAAAATTTCTTTTTTTAGTTAAATTTGTTTTTATTTTTTAGTTGCATCTAATCTAAATGTGTCTATAATGTAATAATGTTTATAAGTAAATTTGGAAAAAAAAAATCACCAAAGACTAAAAATTTTTTTAATTTTTTTGTTTTCTATTTTTTATTTTTTGCATTTTTAATGAATTTTTTACATCATATATGGAGCTGATGTGTTAGTAATGTGACAGATTCTGTTAATTTTTTGAATGGAAGTTAGTTTAGGAATAAAGTAGAAATGATTGCAAATATGAAGGGCAAAACTCAGATAAATTGCAAACATGAAGGGTTAAAGTGAAAAAAAATAAACTTAAAGGGCCAAAGTGGAAAGGATTGCAAATATAAAAAGTCAAAGTGAGAAAAATTAAACTTTAAGAGCCAAAGTAAAAAAAATAAGTGAAACTTTAGGAGAATAAAGTGTAATTAACCCTTAATTTATTTAAGAAAAACATTTGAGAGATCTAAAATAAGAATTTTAAATAAGCTTTAGGGGGTGAATCTCACCTATTGGTGTGATGTTTTGTTTTTGTTTTTTTCTTTTCCGTTACATCAGTGGAGCTCAATTAGAGCTCTAAAATTAGAAAATGTATCATTACACTTTTATTTAATTTTAGCAATAAGTATGTTAGGTAATGGAGGGTAATCTTGGGTTTCGGTTAGCAACTTTTAATTTTAGTTAAAAAATAAAAAATTATTATAAATTATCACATTATTCTTTCTTTTTCTTTTTTTTGACACATCCTTTATAAAAAAAAATTAAAATAATTATTAAAATAATTTATTCTCAAATTATTATCTTACGTGATTTTGATTCCCACGCGCCCCTGTAAAGTAATAATTTGGTAAAACAAAACGTGTGCACAAGCACAATAACCCTGTTTGGTAGAGTTATGGGAAAGTACTTATACCTTATACCTTAACAGCTTATAGCTTATAACTATGAACGTAAGCTGATTTCTGACTTATAAATTAAGTTTCTCCTACCCCACTCAAAGAATAAGTTGATTTCTAACTTACAAAAAACTATAAGCTGTATTGTTAAGCTAAACCAAACACATCAAAATAGCTTAAATTAAGATGAAAACTGAAATAAACTGAAATTAAGCTGTACCAAACAGGACTAATACTCTTTTATTTTTATGGATTGGATTACTGGCTGTCCAACATATTTTTGAGAATTCAGATTTAATTATTTAAAATTATTATTTTATAATTCAGATTTGTTCCCTCAAAAATATATTTATTCAATTCAATTGGATAAGTTTGAAATTTTTATTTGATTTATTGATTTATTTTATTTATTTATTTGGCGGAGGAGCAGACTTGGAATTTTAAGGCGTGGGTCATATGCCGGCATTTGGGGTCGCTTTCTCTGTCTTTCTCGGAATCTTTCAGTTTGCTTTTTCACAGTATTTAAATGTATGTACATGCGAATGTGCATGCATTTTCAAATGTTGTATACATGATGATGGAGCCATATCACCCGGTGGGTTTGGCATCTTAAGTTGGGATTAAAATAATTATAAAACAATAAAATAAATTAATAAATTAATAAAAGGGTCGCATTTGATTACCAATTGTGGTGATAAAGATAAGCAGGAAGAAAAAAATTGTGAAGTATCCCTAAATCATAAAATGTGATCTTATAAATTGTGTAATCTTTTTTTTTTTTTTATAAATTTAAAGGTCTCATTACAGTGAAAATTATACAAAAGGATAGTCATTTACATGTTTAGGTTTCATTTTTTAATAATAAAAGTAGATTTTTCAAAATATAAAATTACACATTTAGGTAATTTGTACTATAGAAGTTTTGGATTTTCCCTCATATTGGAACAAATTTCACATTACGAACAAAAACATAAAACACTCTAATAATCCAATGTAACACATTAAAAAACTTTTTGATATATTTTTTTCAAACATAACAATATAACACTAAAAAAAATTTTCTTAGTGTACTTTTTCTAAACGTAACACTCTAATGTAATACACATAAAAACACTAAAAAAAATCCTTAATATACTTTTTTTCAAACGTGACACTCACAGTTTGAAATTATGTATTTATCCAAAACTTATTAAGGAATTTTTATACTCCTTTTGGAATAGTTTGAAGAATTAGTGTTATATTGGAATTAATGTTATATTAGAGTATTACGTTTGAAAAAAATACACTAAAGAATTTTTTTGTGTGTTATATTAGAGTATGACACTAAAGAGTCTTTTTGTGTGTTATATTATAATGTTACACTAAGGAGTTTTTTTGAAGTGTTATGTTAGGGAAAAGTACATTAAGAAATTTTTTTGTATATTACATTGGAGTGTTAAATTAATTTTTTTTTTAAAGTGTTACGTTTGAGTGTTATATTAGAGTATTATAGTTCAAAATTATACATTTATCCAAAATTTAGTAAATAGTTTATGCACTTTTTTTGAAATATTTGAAAAATCGCACATCCTTTTAGAATATTTAAAGAATCTCATATTTCAAGTCATTTTTGTACTCTTTTTGAAATGTTTTCCAAATAAAAAAAATTCACATAAAAATTCATCCCAAATTTAATTACCATATATTGTGTTACCTTACATTTCTAGCATAAAAAGAAAAAAGAAAATAATAGAAATAAGAGTATAATCGTAAATCTACTTTTTTTTAAACAATATATTAAATTTATTTTTCCAAAATTAACGGACCTAATTGATCTATAAAATTTTTTTACGATTAAATAGATCACAATTCTTGAAGACAATTGGACTTACCCTCTTTGGTTTAGTTTTTTGAAATTTGTATTCTTTTTGTTTTTAATAATTTTTTAATATTTTAATTCTTTTGTAACATTTTAGATATACCTAATGTAAATGCACTTAAAAAAAAATAAGAAATTTGTGATTTTTTTAAAATTCAATACATATGGAAAAAATGCAAAAGTACATTTTTTTTTTTATTTAGTAATTTTCTTATAGATTTTTTTGACAATTATGTTACTTTTTAAATACATCAAGATTAAGTAAATCTAAAATACTAAAAAAATTTAATTAAAACACAAAAAAAAAGTTCACTGAAGATATATATATATATATATATATAAGGAGAAAATTATAGATCTGTGTAATTGTGAAAAAATAATTACAAATTAATGGTAAACTTTAACGATTATAATATTTAAAAACATAAGGATTTCAATGTATTTGTAATTAATTTTTTAAAATTATACTAAATTATAAATTTTCTTTAAAAAATAAAAAAAATAAATATATATATTTTTCCGAAAAACTAAACCAAATAGAGTGACTCATATTTTGTGATTTACTTTTAGTACAAATTTCTCCTGATATGTTAAAAAATTACACTATATGTCTTGTTTGATTATGTATTTTTACTGAAAAATTACTCCATACTACAAATAAC
Organism: Camellia lanceoleosa; assembly: GCA_025200525.1. Classification (NCBI taxonomy): domain Eukaryota; kingdom Viridiplantae; phylum Streptophyta; class Magnoliopsida; order Ericales; family Theaceae; genus Camellia; species Camellia lanceoleosa. The sequence goes on from CM045765.1 coordinate 133,449,358, forward strand.
TTTGGACCATCAAGTTCATATGGATCTTCTCACGTCATTACCCAAACACCCCCCCCCCCCCCCCCCAACTCAAAAAAAATTGAGTCCTTATAACAAAATATATTCTAAATTTTTAATTTTATTCATTTAAATGCTAAATTTTTTATTTGTTTTCAATTTAAATTATTATGAAAAAATGAGTGTTAGCCATTAAACTCAATAAAAAATATATTTTAAATATTTTATGATACATTGAGTTTAATGACTAAATACTCTTTTTCTATAAGTTTACTTAACAAAAATTTGCAAATGATTTAAATTATAAATAAATAAATAAATATTATTTAAATTGACTACATAAAAAAGAAAAAATATATATTTTGTTAGAAAGCTAAAATTTTATTATTATTATTTTTTTTGTAATTGTCGAAAAGAAAAAAAAGAAAAAAATCTTTATTTGCATGCCAAACAAATTTATCCTCCGTTCGGGAAGTTGATGGATAAGCTAGATGAGTCCGGCATCTCAGATCAACAATGTGCCAGACCAATGAAAATGATATAGGCTTATTTTAAAAAGTAGGTTAAAATTTAATTTTTTAGATTTTTAAATTTTTTTTTAAAATATATATATTGTACGGAGAGTAAATATCCATTATCATCCGTACTCCTCGAGTCCAAACTGCACCTTCTTCCGTTCGACCTGCGAACACAACGAAGGTGAACTACCCGGCGGTGGATTGCCGGAAAACCCCTCCGACGGTCAAGTCAGCACACACTCAGAGAAAGAGAAGAGAAAGAAGACAATGTATTAGTGTTTTTCTCACCAGAAGATGTTTCCTGCCCAGTATGGAGGCGCAATCATGCTTATATACCTTCTGTGCGTGCCTCTGCATCCATTTGCCTTTTGACGCATGGACCTGCTCTTCTATCCCACTTTCTCACGTGTCAGCGCAAATACAGCTAAACACCACCTAACCAAACCGCCAAATGACGTTGGCGCAAATAGACACCCTTGCGCTGTCCCCTCGACCGCACTACTTCCGAAACACACAATGCTCTGAACCAAGCTCTATTATAACCGAGCTCGGCCACCCTCCGTTATGACATGCATTACTTTCATTGTGGCTCAGCCGCCCTCTGCTATAACCGAGCTCCTGCTTGGTTGGATTGGTCTGCGGAGGATCTGACCCACCTAATTCAACGAGCAAATAAAGTGAACTGGACCCGCAATCCGATATTACCCCGGCCAAATCGGACCTGGGCCTTGACCGAGCACACTACCACTGGATTAGCCTAACCCAACTCGACCCAAATTTGTCTGGCCAATTTGCCCGACCATTACCACGGCCCAAAGCCAGATTATGAAATCTCCCTCTCATATATATATATATATATATAAAGTGATGATTTAAAAAAGTTAAAAAATAAAAAAATTAACTTTTAATCTAATTACCAAAATAAGTCATAATATATAAAATAAAATAAAAAAATTACAACGTAGGGAGAGATTATAAAAAAGTTGGGCTTGCCTCCAGTTTACCATCTGGACTGGAGGGTCCAGTTCGACTCATTGGGCCTATTTTTTTTTTATCTCTTTTTGATAATTCGAACCCTTCACATTTTTAAGGTTTGTTGAGTACATTATCCTTGTAAAAAATTATGTCGATCGGATAACAACTACTATATATTTGGATCACATTTTTTGAACTGTTAATTTTCTAACTGTTTATTTTTCTACAGACAAAAGTGATCCGAATACATAGTATCTGTTATCTGATCGACGTGATTTTTTACAAAAATGATATATTTAACAAATTCTAAAATGTCAATGGTTTTGATTATCGAAAAGGAGTCCAGAAGTGGGTCTAATAGGCCAAACTAGACTGAACTGTCTTAAATTTAGATTGAAAATAGTCAGGACCCTTATAAAAATTCTACTAATAATTACTATTTTTTTTAATTAGTTTAACATATAGTAACATTAAAATGATGATATGGTGTACCAAACTTAGGGCTATTTTTGGAAGTGGCAACCACTTCCCAGTTTTTAATCAACTTTCATCTCTCATAAAAAAAATTTAAAAAAATTAAAAGACAGTTTTTAATCATCTTTTCAAATCATTCTTTAAGAATTGTTTAAAAAGTGTTAAATAAGTATTTTTTTTAATAAAAATAATATTATAAACTGAAAAATAAAAAAGAAAAATGTTTTGTAGCTCGAAAACCTATCCCCCGAATCCCCCGAATACGTGAAACGACGTCGTTTCACATTTTTTTTTTTTTTTTTTTTTCTTCTTCTTCTTCCTCGTCAACTCTGACGAGAGAGGAGAGGAGAGAGAGAGAGAGAGAAGAGTCGGGGAGTCGCCACTGATCGCCGATCGCCCAAATTGCCGCCTGGCCGACGCAGCCTCATTGCCTCGTCAGCCTTGTCAGAAGACCATTGCCTCCAGCCCGCCTCCGCCTCCTCCAGTATCCCTCCTCCCTCCTCCTCCCCGTCTTCTTCCCAAAAAAAAAAAAAAAAGGAATTCGGGGTATTCGGGGGAGCTCGGATTCGAGCTCCCAATCACAGCTCAATAAAAAAATGTGCTAATACAACAGGGGTCAAACAAGGTCTTACAGAATAATTTTTCCCGTTGTTGATGGGGAAAGGTGAAGAAAATGCATTGCCAAGTCAAGTTCCCCTTTGATAGGGTACCCTGAAAAAGGCATCAGACATTTTAACAGCTGTCCACACCTGCAACAACTACCAACGTCAGCGGCCAGAGAAAAAAAAGATACACAGATCTGTCTTCCCCGGTCCCACCTCAGAGATGTCCTCACGCCCTACAGCCGGCCGTCTTTTCTACAGTGTTTCAATTTTTTGGATTTAATTTTTGTAGAAATTAAATTTTTTATTTTTTATTTTTAATGAATATTTTCAAAATTTTAAATATTTTTTTTAGATATATTTTATTTCGATATATCTATAAAAAATATTTGAAAAAATATATTTTAAAAAATTAATAAATATACAAGAATATAAAAAATGTGTTAATTTCTCGTATTGTTTTTTATGTTTTTGGATTTAATGAATTTTTTTAAAAAAATTCACAAATATTATACTTTTTAAATATATTTATATTAAGTGTATATGAAAATTTTTAAAATTACTTAAAATATTAAAAAATTTAGTGAAAACAAAAAAAATAAAAATAAAAAATTCTAATCTTTTGAAAAGTGAATCTTAAAAATCTAAACTAAACAAATTGAATGTTATATTTGTTGCAACATCAATCAAAAATAATTTCACTCATTGATGTTGGTTTAAAAAATAAAAAAAAATTAATTTTTTAACTTTTTACAGTGATTTAAAATTAGTTTCACCCATTCTTTTTTAATATATAAAAAATAAAAAGAATAACGTGATACTTGCAGTGATTTTCTGACTTTTTTTATATTAACTAACTACTCGCCAAACAAGCCTAAATTTAAATTAAGGAAAAAATATTAGCTACGTATCAAGTAATGATTAATGGGTTATTTGAGATGATTTAAATAAATATACTTTTTGACTTTTTATGAATAGATGTACAAAGTGATAGAAATGTGAGGTGATTTAAAATCACAGGTGATGTAAACCAAATAACATAAAAAGATAAAAAGATATGCCAAAGTAGGGGATGCCAAACAACCCCTAAAATTGAAGGTGCAAAAACCATCTAACTAAAAAATTGAAGGTGCCAAAAATTGAGGTGGATCTCAAAATAACTAAATAAAGTGATTTTTATCATTTTCATTCTAATTAAGTATATTTATTACATAAATGTGATTCAATCTATTATTGGAATTGGTTGTACTATTGCATGATGAACACAAAAAATAAAATATAATTATCTTTATATTTGGTTTTAGTGATCATACTAAGGATGAGCATGGTTTAGTTTAATTCAATTTAAGAAAAAATCAAGAATAAATTATTATTTATGATTCTATAAATTTGTAAACAATTTTAGAATCAAATTTATAAATTTGTGGGTTGATTTTTTAATTTTTTGGCTTTAGACTGAGGCTAAAAAGTTTCGTTTAGGATAAATTTTTTGACTTTTAAATTTTTGTGAGAGAAAAAATAAAATGATTATGATTTAGATGTAACATTTTATTTTATTAATTTTTTAGTCTATTTTATCTTTTTGTGACTATTTTATCTCAAAAAATTTATGCCAACATATTCAAAATACAATTTGATTTGAAGTCATGATTTTTAAAAATTTATTAAATCACAAAATATTATTCACTGCTTATCAAAACATCCAACTATAAGTCATCATTTTTTAACAATAATTATTTACATGATCATTTATAACTAATTTTATCGCTATATAGGAATGTGTTTGTGGATGTAGATGATTAAAAGAACAACTCGCTCGACTTGTACGACTTGATATATGTATGGGTGCTATCACATACTTGAGCGTCTATGGTGGGTCTGGTTCGATTCCACATCCCAACAATAAGGGTTGGTTTGAGATGTTTTAAAAAAATGTATTTTTTGATTTATTGACTTATTTAGGTTGGGTTTGATGTGATGTGTTAGAGAGGTGATATGATTTAAATAAGATGATGTAATTTAGGCCAAGTTTAGCATATAGCCAAAAAGTCAAAAAGTTAAAAAGTTACTCAAAAAGTTAAAAAGTTAACACTATTCACCAAAAGTCAACAATTATGGCTGCACAACTCTCAAATCGAATTTTTCCCTACAAATCAATTTTTACAATTTTTTATTACACATTTTTTCATAAAAAGTCAAAAAGTTAACCCAAACATCCATATTTTCAACCTCTATTTTTTAGTCTAAAAAGACAAAAAGTGCACTTATTTAGGACACTTCAAACAACCCCTTAAATAGAATAATGACTTTTTGACTTTTTGTATTATTTAGGTTATGCTAAACTTGACCTAAGGGTTGGTTTGGGATGTTTTAAAAAAATACACTTTTTGACTTATTGGCTTATATAAGTTAGGTTTGGGTTGGGTTTGATGTGATATGTTAGAGAGGTGATGTGATTTAAATAAGATGATGTGACTTAAATAGGATAGTGACTTTTTAATTTTTTGTATTATTTAAGTTATGTCAAACTTGGCCTAAGTATAAATCATAGGTTGAATCATGAAGTACGGTTTATTTATTTTAAAAAATGGAACAAAATTGTTTGAGAAAATCAAACAAATGCTATGATTTGAATCAGACTAATTCCCCCCCCCCCCATCCCTAACCCTAGAATACACCAACAAACATAGTAGTATTAGCCTTCATTTAGAAAGAGTTAATTAAGTAATTTTTTTGGCTATTTGGTTAAAATATGAGCTAAAAAAATTAGTATGTTTGGGATATTTTTTGACTTTTTATGAAAAAAATGTGCAAAAAATATAGAGAAGAGAGAATATTTGGCTTTTTGATATGGGTTGTTGGCTTTTTGGTTAATTTTTAATTTTTTGACTTTTTGACTAAAAGGAAAGGTTCCCAAACGAGGGTCCGAGTTTGTTTGGGAAGTGAGTTAACTTTTTAACTTTTTGGCTATTTAAGCCTGAGACTAAAAAGTCTCGTTTAAAAAGAGTTTTTTTTACTTTTTTGATTTTTTGTGAGAGAAAATAATGTAATGATTATGGATTGGATGTGATGTTGTCTTGTTGGGTTAAAAAACTTATTTTGTCTTTTGTGGCTAAAATAACCCCAAACGCACCCAATCCATTATTCTCAAATGAAGCCTCTATTTTTTTGGCTTTTTTTACTAATTTAGCCTAGCTAAATTAGTTCCGTTTGAAAAGAACTTTGGGTTTTTTTTTTTTTTTTTTTGGTTTGGATGTGATAGTTGTGAAAGAAAAAGTGAAATGATTATGATTTAAAGAACTTTTGGCTCTTTTTTTTTGGTTTGGATGTGATAGTTGTGAAAAAAAAAAGTGAAATGATTATAATTTAGATATAATATTTTATCTTATTGATTAAATTAGTCTATTTTTATCTTTTTGTGTGATTCCTCATCAAAATAAAAGGGTTGTTTGGGATAATCTAAATAAGTGCACTTTTTATCTTTTTACGAAAAGATGTACAGAAAAGTAGAGAGGTAATTTGATAGAAAAAAGATAAAAAGATAGATTATATAGGGGATGCCAAACCACCCCAAAATTTTAACTTTTCAATAATGCTCTATATATTTTTTTACTCTATTTAAATAGAGAAAATTAGTGAAAAGTCCAATCCAAAGAGGGTATAAGGTATTAGATCCAAGATAAAATTTTATTTAGTGACAAGGATATGTCGGAAAAGTCACCGGTGACAGCAAATGGTGGTGATGAGGTAGAGAAATGAGTAATATTCAACAGGTAGCGTGTTAAAAGAGTTACATGTGTCACATTTCAATAGATAAGAAAATAGATTTGGTGAATTTCAATAGATAGAAAAAATTAGATGATTTCAAAAGATAGAGTAATGTCAAAAGATAGATAGATATGTTGATTTCAACAAATAGTTGTCATTTTTAACAAATAGTATCCTTTTGACCAAAGAGATTAGAGTTTGGGCCTAATGACCAAAAAGACTAAGAAATAAATTTGGAGAACTTACTGGTAAGTCCCATATACAAAGTTCAAAACCTATATAATTTCAAAAAAAAACACTTGCACTAATTAGTCTTGTATATTTTTAATTGTTACTAAAAAAATTCTTTTTAAAAAAAAAATTTAATTTATAGACACTGTTACATCCCATCACCATCAGACTTCCGTCAGATGGTCAATAGAGACTTGTCGGAATGTTCAATATCACTGGAAAGTTGCTGGAGTATCATTAGAGTCTTCTAAATATCACTGGAAATCGCCAAAATGTTTAGAACGTTCGCTGGACGTTAAGAATATTGTCAAAAACTTACCAGAATGTCTAGAATATTGCCAAAAAATTACATAGAGAAATTAGAGTAAAAAAATATAAATGTGGTAATCATTAATAAACTGAGAAGAAAAAAATGTCATAACAACAAACAACAATAATGAAAAAAAAAACATATGTTATTTTTTAATTTTTGTAGGGTTTAAACAAATAATCTCCAATATTAATAAAACTAAAAAGCAAGTGTTGAAATTGTAAAATGTTACAGTTTCAAAGCAAAAATCTATTACACATTTGTCCTTATTAATCAAACTGAAAAACATGTTATGAAACTGTAAAATTTTACAATTCTAAACAATGTTATAAAAATGTAAAATTTTACAATTTTAAAATATGATTCATTTTAGCACCAAAAAAATTAAAATTGTAAAATTTTACAATCTTCACCACCTGTAACTAAAACTCGAAAACAATTTGTTTAGAATTTGAAATGTTTTTCTATTAAAACAAGAAAAGAGAAGTGTGTAGCAAAGAAAATGTAGAAAAATTAAGAGATCAAAGGATAGAGACAGATATAGAGAGAGGATTATACTCTGATAATTATTTTTGGTTTAGTCTGATGTAGATATGAGTAGATTTATATCAGATTTGAGTAGATCTACTCATCTTCTTCACTGGAAACTCACTTCCTTCATCGTCGATAAGGGTAAAGTAAGGAGTCGGAGGTTGGTGGTTACCGATGAACTCCTATTGATTGTGGTCGTCGATTTTCCGTAACTATATATTAGAAAAAGAAAGAGAAGAAGCAAGATGTAGTCGCCGATCGCCGAAAATCTGGAAGAGAAAGAGAGAAGAACGAAGGTAGAGAAGAAGAAAAACGCTACATGACTTTTGAGTATAAATAAAAGGTTATGAAACTAAATAGGCCATACATCTTTTAATGAGAATTTGCTGATAATTTGCCCAATAAAGAAATTTATGGCCTAAGTGCCTATTTAAATATTCTTTAGTTATTTATTTTTTACTTTACATTCATGTGGTTTATTCCATTTTGATTTATCCTTTAACATTTAAAAAGAAATACATTATCTTTGTGATTTATGTACTAAAATGCATTATCCGCTAAAAATTTATTTTAAAAGATTAAAGCATAAGTAATTTTTATGGGTAAATTACAAATATATTTCTTGAGATTTAATTAAAATATGAATCGTCCCTGTGGTTCTGGAAATTACATTCCACTCCTAAGGTTTCTAATTTCATAATAAATTGTTCCTTTTATTAATAAATCATCAAGCCAATTAACGGTTTTTAATGATGTTAAAAATATGTTTCAATTAATAATTTAGATAATTTTATTATTGTATAAGAGAGCAATTATGAATTTCATTTTTTTAATTAATTCTGTTAAATAAAAAAATTCTAACAATAGGGTATTTGTATTTTTCTAAACCATAAGAGGCAATTTATATTTTAAACAAAACTCAGGAGATGTATTTATAATTTATCATAATTTTATTATATAAATTACAAGTATTTTTATATTTCTTTTAGACTCAAAAGGCACCTTACCACTTGTGTTTTATTTTATGTGTGGTTTACACCTGGGCACTTTAATCTTCTTTTTTGTATTTTGGGTTTTTATCTTATAAACATGTATTTTATACTCATTATTAATTTGAACGAAATCATTGATGATATATTTAAAATCAGATTGTAAAATATTATGTACTGCACTTAAAAGTAAGTATAAATTACTCATAAATCCCATTTAAGAAAATGCTGCTCCAGTTAGTCTTGAGTGTTTTTTGTTAAACTATTTAGTCTTTTTTGTATTTTTGATATGTTGTTTTGCTTGTATTTCTTAGACGTGATTTACTTGTTTGCCCTTGATTTTGATTTCAAAAAGATTTTGTTGGTGTTGTGTGGATAAGGCATGTTTTTAACATTACTATTTTTCTGGAAGAGAAGATTACGGGACTCTATTTGGAATTGTTGATGTTTCCTTAAGTGATGTTTTGTGCCTAACGTGGGTTTGGTGCGTAATTTTGATTTCTAACAGTTTGTGGTGTTTATTGGTTTGAAGTGCTGTGCGGCTCTTTCAGGTTGGTGTTAGTCCATTGGTCAGTTTTTCGTTGCGATGGTTTTCCGAATTTCAATTTGGCGTGTGTTGCATCATTGGACTCATTATTCAATTTCGTACATCAAGCAATGAAAATTTTTTGGTATTACATTATTGTACACATGTTTGATGATGTTGAAGATGTAGTTGATGTTGATGATGTTCACAATGTTAATGATGTTGTGATGTTTGATGATGTTTGATGATTTTGTGATGTTTGATGATGTTGTTGATGTTTGATGATGTTGAAGATGTAGTTGATGTTGATGATGTTCACAATGTTGATGATGTTTGTTGATGTTTGATGATATTGTTGATGTTCGGAAAGGAGGAAAATATAAAAAAAGCATATAGTAAGCTTTTTGGGTATTTTTGTCATTACAACATCAGTAAAAACTTACACTTGGCCTCCATAAAAAAAAAAAAAACATGTGTTAAATAAATGGGTATATACGTAATTCACATTTAAATAGGACTTATTAGCCTACAAAATAAAAGACAAGCTCAAATAGTTTAACAAATTAAAATTTGAGATTTATTGGTGTTTTGCCTTAAAAGTAAACTATAAGGATAACATAAAGTTTGCTTTTTAATTTTTATGTTCTTCCTTTATTACTAAAATAAATTAATGTGTAGATTTTCTGAAATTATTTTTAGAATTTTAATAAGTATTTTTATTTTATTTTATATTTATTTTTTACGAAAATAGAATTTTAAAATCAACCAAAACAAAACCTAAAATTTTATATCTTTAACGAGTGTGACAACAATTGTAACAATTCTTGATAGATATAGAGTTGTGCAAAATACTATCTAATTTGTTAAAATCGTTCATTTTGCATTGATTTTTTGTCAATCGCGAATTAAATTTTAAAATTTATAATTTACTTTTAAAATTGATCTGCTCCGCTATAATTAAAAAATATGTTCGTTTAACCCCTAATGAAATATTAAAATAAAAATGAGTATGAGAGAGATTTATGTTTTAGGAAGTTGGTAAAAAGCTGACTTTTGACTTTTTACCAAGCTTTGTAGCTTTTTAGAAAGTAATTTGGAAAGTTAGTAAAAAGTTAGCTTTTGACTTTTTAGTTTAATATTTATTTATGATGTCAAATCAAATTAAAATAATCAAAATACCCTTACCCAACGTAAGAAATTTATTTTTTTATTTTTTTGTCATAGACCATAATTTGTAATTTTACACTTGCGTTTTTAGCACTTCCCAAACCAATTTTGTTGCGTTTTTGGCACTTGCATTTTTGGACATTTTGTCGAAAAACGTGACTTTTTATTTTGTTCCCAAAACGGCACAAAATATTATATACGATTAGTTTGTGTTATATATATGAAAAATATTACATAAATTAATGTTGTATGTTATGTATACTTGATAATTGTTTAAAATTATTCTTTAATCAACTAGTTAATTGAAACAGCCCCAAACTGTCTGATCATAATTTAATTATTTGTCAATCTTCCATTCACGATTTAATTTAGGATAAATTACACTTACACCTCCTGAGGTTTGGGTTTAATACATATTACTTTCTAACGTTTGGAAAATTACACCAACCCCCTATCATTGTAATTACTTGGACAGAATTAACGTTGGCATCAAAAAGATATTAAATTCATATACTCTCTTTTCTTACTTTATTTTACTTCTTCTAATTTTGTTTTTTTTCTTTCATTTGTTTTATTTTTTTTTTCAATATAATTTACTCTATTTTTTCTTATCAAGAGTTGTTACATTTTGTATAAATAAGAGTTTGTGAAATAAGATTATTAATCACAAGGATCGGAATGTAATTTCTATAACGTCATGGGATGTAATCAAATCAAATCTTAAAAGGTGTTAATATAATTTACTTTTTAATTTCAAATCATCCGAACAACACCGTACCACCCACATCTTAAATAGGTATAAAAAGATGGAGGAGTTACAAACAAGTGGAAGATTAAAAAAAATTATAAATAGATAAAAATAAAAGTATATTTATAGTGAGATGAAAATTTAAAAAAAAAAATTATGAAAGTATAAATGTTACTTACACATCATGTATTGATAATTTACACCCCATGTATTAATAATTTTTTTCCTTTTTTTACCGGCATGTAATTCTCCTAAAAAGAGTGGACCACAAGGCGGATCAAGTCAAGATTGTGCATATTTGGTCGATCTATAGATATCCCGACACGTGGGGCCTACATGAGTTTTTGACTACGTGGCTGGTTTTGAGTCGTGATTTTGTTTATTGGTTTCACGTCGACTAATGTCGGCAGCAGAGGGTCGTGACGGCGGTCTTACGTTCTCGTGTGTGAGAAAAGAAGATAAAAACGATTGCGTGACCTTCTCGGTGACTACCGCAGCGTGGCGTTTGACAGTTGTGCTATTGGGGTGCAGCGGTGATTATTGCCCTGCCGTCACCTGCCATCGGTTAGTAGGTCGAATAAGTGAGGACTCGAATGATTTGAGGTGTCAAAATGATATCGTTTTAGTATATTTTTTTGTCTTTTTTTTGTTTTCACCTTCCTTTCCTCTCATGCTAAAACTAATTTGAGAGAAAGAGAGAGAAACAGAGAGATGAGAGAAGGGGTTATAAATCTAGCAAAAATAGGTGTGAATAATTTCTATACTCGATCATTATTACCTCATCAAGTAGGAAATCGATGGTAGCACCATCTTTAACGGTGTCCTTCAAGGTAGTTCTCAAGAATTGAATGACTGATTGAATTTGTTGGAATCCACTCCGATTAATGGTGTGTTTGGTTGAAGAATTTAGGGAGAGATTTGAAAAGCGAAAGGAAAAGGAAAAAGGTGTGTGAAACTATGTGAAATATATGTATATATATTTATTATTTGCATTTCACCTACCTTTTCTATTTCTCTTTCCAAATTCCTCTCCAAATCCCCCAACCAAACACAATATAAAGGTCTAGAGGCGGAAAAACTCTTGCAAATTCTTTCCAAAATTACTTACTTTTTTATTTTTTATGATGCATCAGAAATACGAACTTTTGTTTTTTTTCTTTATTCTTCTTCCTAAAACTATAATCAAATTAAACAATAACACAGAACAGAGCATAAGAAAGAGATTGAATGGCCAATATTTAAATTTATGTCAATTAATAAGTCAATTAAGATTACTAATAAGAACAATATTATATCAACAAGAATCAAAGATTAAACCCTTAAATAAAGAATATTTGTAAAAAAAAAACACTCTAAAATCAAAATACACACAACTTTTCACTTTACTTTTCTTTTTGTTTTTTGTTGGGCCTATTGAATCTAATAATATATATATATATATATAAGAAACAAAACAAAATCCAAAAAAAAGCACAGCAAATGGGCCTTTGTTGCAAATCTGGAAAAGAGAAAGTTTTTTTTTAGAGAGAGAGAGGGAAAAGAAGAGAGATAGGTTGTTGTTATTCAAGAGCAGAGAGAGAAGAGGTGGTTGGAATTCAGAAAATGAGAAAGTTTTGATGAGGTACTTGTAGAACATGGGATTTGAGATGGGAGTTGATGTTGTGAAGAAGAAGAAAAAGAAGAGAAGAAACAGAAGAAGGAAGGAAAGGGGGGAGAGAGAGGTGTAGTCTGTAGAGTTCTACTCTCATCTATGTTGTAGAAGAGAGAGAGAGAGAGAGAGAGAGAGAGAGAGAGAGAGAGAGTTGAAAAGTCAAAGTCGGGCCAGTGGAGCGTCGTCTATTTCAAGCTATGGAGCATTTTTGATTTCATAATAACATGATTAATGAAGAAGATAAATTATTGATTATTTGAGTTAAGTGATTGAAGAATATAAGAGAACATAATAAATGGTGATTAGTGAGAGAATATAAACTATTATATAATTTTTTGCGTGCAGCTTTCTTACAATGCCAGCTAAAGGTGGACAAACATCAAGTTAGGCCGGTTTTAAGATGGGTCGACATGTATAATAAAAGTACATGCGTCATTCCAAGCTTGACTGACTGGACATTGGGCCTAACTCACTATAACCAGTCATTCTAAATCCATTCTAACTTTATTCTTAACCCAATACATATGAATTATCAATTTTTTTTACGAGACATTTATGAGTCGGTCCTAATGATAGAATTTATTTTACCTAAGTCCTACTTATTTTTTCAACTATCAATATCCAAAAATGCCCTTACCTTATTTGATTGAGCACTCAATCACAACATTACTGTTATCACCTACCATTGATAGCAATTACCTTCGGTCATTGGCGATAACCTTTGACCTCCAATGATGATTTCCAGCAACCACTTCCAACCTCCAACGACTATCTCCAACCACCGTTTCTAACTATCGGCAATCACCTCCAATCTCTAGTGAAATTTTTTCAACTATTTTCTAACAAAAACAATGGTCGTCTCCACCACCACCCACTTAGATTTGGTAACAAAAGAGAGAGAGAGAGAGAGAGAGAACGAGGGTAACAGAGAGAGATGAGGAGAAAAAAAATAAAAACTTTACTAAAAAAACGTTCACATCAATTTTTACTAGATCAATACAACATCAACAAGAAAAAAAAAATCAAAGACACATTTAGTGATAAATTTATCACTAATAATTTTAACTGAACATTTTAGTAATAAATTTATCACTGAGTGATTTATAAAAAAAATTACATATGTCAAATCTAACCCATTCGGTCACTTACACATTTACTCACAAGATTCATCCTCTTATGCACACATATAGAACATGATAGACTGATAAATTTATCATTGATAAATAAATTTACAATTGGCCTGTTTTGAGATATAAAGAGATAGAGAGACAGAGAGGAAAGATGAAGGACGAGAACTGAAAAAACATTGTGATTTTGGAGTCAATTTCTCCATTAAAACAACTAGATTGGTGTAAATTTAGAACTAAATTGGCAGATCAACAATAATAGAATGGAGATTGGAAACGTATAGTGCAGATCGGTGATGGAGGAGTGTAAATTAGTGATGTTTGGTAAACGATGGTGGAGTGTAGATCGGCATTGGTAGCCAATGAACGGCGATGATGGACAATGACAATGGTAGTGGGTTAGTGGTGGTCTCGGCGACGGTGGCACTACAACAAAAAACACTTTCGGCGACCAAAAATCTGTTTTTCGTCGCTAAAAGTAGTGGAAATGGCGACTAAATTGGATTTCGTCGCCAAAAGTGTGCACTTTCGCCGACTAAACTGTTTTGGTCGCCAAATATAATGCTTTTAGCGACTAAAAGGCAATTTAGTCGCCACATGTAGGGCTTTTAGCGACTAATAGTTGTTTAGTAGCCAAAAGTCACGGTTTTTGGCGACTAAAATGATTTAGTAGCCAAAAGTCACAGTTTTGGCGACTAAACTTCAGTTTCGTCGCCGATTATAGGTGTTTTGGCGACTAAAAACTCTTTTGTCGCTGAAAGTGTACCTTTTTGGCTACAAAAAAAAAAATAGTAGCTGAAAGCAGGGTTTTTGGCGACAAAACTTCAGTTTAGTCGCCAAAACAGGGTCCTTTTAGGCCTAATTCACGGTTTTTAGCGACGAAATAAGAATTAGTAGCCGAAATTTATAGCATTGGCGACTAAAAATTACTTTTAGTCGCCAAAAGTGGCCCAAATATTTTTGTACTAAATAATTTATTTTTTGACCTAAATTATATTCAATTAAAAAAATTATATTTATAAATATTATTTTGTATTCATAGCAGTAAATTAGTATATAAATAATAAATATTGCATATATATTCATGAGATGATGTGTGGCATGGTGGAGGGTGTGTTGTGCGCAAGGTTTGGCCTATTATGGTTGGTCGTCCAGATCGAAACCCTGGCAGAAGAAGTTCAAAAAAAATTTTTAAATATTCTTTTGACTAAAAGAGTTGGTCGCCAAAAGATTTTTTCCAAATTTTTTTTTTTTTAAATTCACTATTAGCGACTAAATCTTTAGTCGCCAAATGTATAATTAAAAAATGAAAATTGAGCTTTGGCGACGAAAACTTTAGTTGCTAAACACCTGCCTTTGCCGACTAAAATCTTTTTAGTCGCCAAAACCTATGCACTGTGTTTTACCGACAAAAAACCGGCACCAAAAAATTGGCGGGGGAAGGTTAAAACGCGACTTTTGGCGACGAAAAATGGACCTTTGGCGACTAAAAAATTAGTCGCCAAAGGTGTTTTTTTTTGTAGTGTGGCAATGGTTGGCAATGGTGGTGGTGGTCGGAAATAATGGTGGTGTGAGGCTTTTGGAGAAATAGAGCAAAAAAGAAAATAGAAAAGAAGATGAAAGAATTTTATCGATAAAAATTTAATGAGAACAACAAAAGTATTATAAGACTTATAGGTATTTAAGTTTCCTTAATGGAATTAGCTGGTAATTAACATTTTTTTTTTTGGGAGAGGGGGGGGGGGGGGGCGCCTTGAAGGGCTATGAAATTATTTAAACCCTTTTAATAATTATTGAATTTAAAATATTAATAAAACTCAATTATAAAATAAATATAATTTGTTAAAAAGTTCTTTAGTTTAAACTATAGAACGAAGTGTGTATATATATATGTATTTTTCTTTATCTTTTGTTATTTGTTTAATTTATTTTGTAACTAAAATAATATAAAATTTAGGCTAAAACTATTTATTCCAAGTCTAGCTTGCAAATTAAATGGGCTAAATTTTTTTTATTCAAGTCGGTCTATGAGCTAAATATTTTTTTCTAAGTCTTAAATATATTAGGCTAAACTGGCCTAGGCGGGTTGAACGGACCATCAAACTGATGGCCACTCCTACCCCCACCATCAATCCTTTCCTTTGTCCCTAGGGGTGTAAGAATGGCCCGAGGCCGGTGGGTGGTTCGAAGCCCGGCCGAAGCTCGCGATGGACCCGGCCTGTTTTGGCCCAGCTTTGCCCGGTCTTGGGCCTGGGCTTGGACCGTCCACTTTGGGGCCCGGCCCGGCCCCAAAAAAATTCAGGCCCTGCGCGGTCCGACCCATCCATTCGGCCCTCTTTATATCAATATTCAATGATTAAATTTTAAAAAATAAAAAACAACTTATAATGGTTAAATAATTAAAAAATAAATAAATAAAATAAATAAAAAGATTGATCTTATAAAAAAAATAGTAATCTTGTAAAAATAAAAAAATTATATAATTAAATAAATAACATTAATAATTTAAAAATAAAAACAAAAAATAATAATAATTTATTAAAATAAAATCAAAACTAAACTGTGTTGGGTTATGATTTTTCAAACACAGATTTTAAAAAAAAATTGTATACTTGTTTAGTTAATATGGAGTGATATATATATATATATATATATATGTATATATACATGCTCTTAGTTTGATAGATATATATATATATACATGCTCAATCAATTCCACAGACTGCACTGCAGTAGTGATGATAGACCATGTGCATGGTACAAATAATCCGGTGAATGCGCATGATATTTAGGACAATGTTGTTGGGTCTGTGAGGGCTTATCACGGGTCCCGTTCTAATAATCCGAACCGTTCAATGTGTAGAACTCGTTGAATATTATATGATTGTAAAAAATCACGTTGATCGAATATCGATAACTATATGATCATATCAGTTTTGTATCAAAAAATGGACAGTAAACAAATTAATAGTTGGCAAAAAAACTAATCCGATCAAATAGCTATCGATATCCGATCAATGTGATTTTTTACAGACATATAATACTAGATGAATTCTACACATTAACGGTTTCGATTATCAAAACGGGACCCATAGTGGACCCCCATAGGCCCAACAATATCTGTGAAGTCTCATCCTATATTCATATGATATATGTTAGGTTATCAACTTACACCATTTTGACATGAATCAAATAGTCTCAAAGACATAAAAAGAAAGAAATGCACTAATGTGACATTGTGTCACTGACACACAACGGGTAAGTGGCTAGTACTAGCCTAGCTTTTACCAAGCCTAGCCTAGCCTCATCAATCACTCAATTCAAGTTTGAAATGGTAATATACAAACAGTCATAATTAAAATTACTATAAATATCTTTTATTTTTCAAAATAAATCTCACAACAAATAATTCTCTTTCTCTCTCGCTCTTAAACTCTCTCAATCTCTTCTAAACTCTTAACTCTCGCTTATCGTAAGAAGCAAATCAGACGATTCACCACCGGTAACATTAATTAGTTTAATTAAATTTATTAGTTACTTATTTTTTTTTATTAATTATTTGTGCACATATATTAATTATTACTTTTTACTGATTGTATTTATACATTATTTAAATTAATTGTTAATTCTTATATATTGTTTTACTTGCATTACTATGAATTCTAATATGCCTAATGTTTATGTCGATGTTGATACATATACTACACCACATGAATCTATTGATTCTATTTCTAATATCCCTCTTCTAATGGCTTGGATCATCATCTAGAGCGTATAGTAGTGTTTGGAAACATTTTGAAAAAATATCTATAAATAATCCTGATGGCACAATTACATTTAAAGCAAAATGTAAATATTGTACACGTTTACTTAGTGTTGTATCTGTAAGGGGTACTAGTCATTTAAAAAGGCATTCTGACAAACATTTACAAAGTAAACAACCTGATATTTGAAGTCAAATGCAATTAGGGGCTTCAACAACTGGTAATTTGCGAACATTTTCATATGATCCTATACGTGCATAAAATTCTGTGGTTGATTATATTATTAAAAAAGAACAACCTTTTAGTACTATTGAATGTCCTGATTTTACCGAAATGATTCACGAAAGTTTTGCATCGCAATATCAAAGTTTTTCAAGAAATACTACTAGAAACAGGATTTTAAAGAAATTTGAGGATATTAAAAGTGAATTATTTGATATCTTTAAAAATTTGAATGGAATAGTTTATTTAACATCTGATCTGTGGTCAAATAATGGTTTTGAATATCAATGTATCACTGCACATTTTATTGATAATGATTGAAAATTAAATAAAAGAATTATTTCATTTAAATTAGTTGAATTTCCATACACTGGTCATTCGCTTGGTGTACAAATAAGAAATGTATTATATGAGTGGGCTTTACAAAATAAAATATTTACGATTAGTTTAGACAATGCATCATATTATAATCAAACTGTAGCTCATTTAAAATCAACTTTACAATTACTTGTTGATGGTGATTTATTTCATGTTTGTTGTTGTGCTCATATTTTAAATTTGATTGTTAAAGAAGCTATGCATATATACGAAACTTCTGTACTTGTAATAAAAAATGCAGTTGTTACTATTATGTCTTCTGGTAATCAAATTTCAGAATATAGAAAAATTTGTCAACGAGAAAATATGTCATTTAAAAACTTAATTTTAGATGTAGATAGTCGGTGGAATTCAACATATAACATGTTAAAAATACCTTGTAAACAAAGAAGAGCAATAGATTTATTTTTTGCAACAACATCAATAGGAGGAGTACTAACACCCACTGAACTTAATTGGCGCCAAATAGCCTTGTATAAAGATTTTTTAAAAGTTTTCGATACTTCAACAAAATTATTTTCTTATATATATATTCCTATTTCACAATTTTTTTTACATATACTAACAGAAATAATTAAAATTTTTATAAAATATATAGGTAATGAACTTTATATAACTATTATTACTTCAATGAAAGAAAAATTTGATAAATATTTTCATCCTTTACCTCATCTATTAGGTTTAACTATAATAATTGATCCTAGGTATAAAGAAGTTGGTTTACAAGAATTTTTAGAGCGTATTTTTGCTGATCAAATACAATTTGTCCCTATTATGCAAACACGCAACAGATTATTTCAAGAATACAGGGCAGTTGCAGCTGTATTTGTATCTGTAAATACACCTACACACACTACACTAGTAGTCCAATCTCGAGGCGGGAGATTAAGTATTTTCATAGTAATAAAAAGTAGAAGAATATCTCAACATACAAGTGTAAGTAGTTCTAAATTACAATATTATTTGGAAAGCCCGTCAGTGGATGATTCCAATAATTTTGACATTTTGAAATGGTGGAAACAAAATGAATCTATGTAGCCTGTGCTTTCATAGATGTCCCGTGATATACTAACCATTCCTATTTCTATAGTTGATTCGGAAACAGCTTTTAGTGCAGGTGGACAGGTGCTGAGTGACTTCAGGAGCAGGCTTTCACCCGAAATGGTTGAGACACTGATGATATCCAAAGATCATATGCACGCATTTACAAGAAGACAAAATTTTAGTGAAAATGAGTGAATTCAATATGATTTGGATGACATATCATCGGACAACGCGACTGAAATGTCTGTTTCCTCCGATGATTGATCAACAATTTATTTTTTACTACTGCATTTCATTTCGTTTTTTTCTTGGTTTTTGTTTTTGTTTTTGTTTTTGTTATTAGATTATTGAGGTGGAGTATAATACAAATGATTGGTAGGCTAGTAGGTGCCAACCTAGTTGAGATGTACTTGACCTATAGTGATACAATTGTTATACCATCATCAGTAATCTACACCTAATTTATTTAATAATCTCAATTTTTATAATATTTTATTTCATTTTGAAATAAAAATTATTCATTCAATAAATGTTATATAAATAATTTAATATTGTAATATTGAAAGTTTCAATTTCATATATATAAAATTATTCATTTCGAAAGGAAAAAAATTACATGATTGCATACTTTTTTCGTTATAAGTTCACAATTAAAAAAACATAAGTCATATATAATTAAATTTAAATATCACCATAAAACATTACATAACCAAACAAAATATCTCATTAATCGTAATTAAAATACTCTAGTATAATTTTTTTTTTAATTTTTTATTTATAATATTAAAAAAAAAAAGCCCGACTAGGCCCGAGCTCGAGCCCTAGGCTTGACCCTAGACCCTATTATGAGTGGGCTTGGGCCTCACTTTTTGGTCTATAGGCAGGCCCGGCCCGGTCCGTTAAAAAATCGCGAGCCCACAAAGCGCGAATGGATTGGGCCGGGCTGGGCCATTATTACACCTTTATTTGTCTCCAACCCCAAACCATCAATCATTTTATATGTTTTAATGGTGCCATTAACACTCCCCCTCCATGTCTACTCTCCTTCTTTTGGCTAATTTTATTTTCATACACAATTTACTTTGAGTACATATAATTAATACATTTTATATGATAATTTTATCACTAAATAAAATTGCAATAAATTACAAGTACATTATCTGAGATTTGCTTAAAATACAAATTATCCCAAGTTGTTTTGGAAATTGAATCTTCCCTTTTTAAGTTTCTAGTTGTATAACAAATTATTCATTTTATTAATAAATTATCAAGTCAATTAACAGTTTTTAATACTATTATAAATATATTTTAATTAACAATTCATGTAATTTTATTATTGTATAGGAGAGTAGTTAAAAATTTTATTATTTCTTTCGTTAAACAAACAATTCTAATAAGAAGTTATTTGTTATGAAAGATTTGAAAGATGAAAACTCATATTTTGAGAAGTTTATTCATTGTTCACGGCTAAAATTGAATGGATTGATAAAGATTCATCACACAATTTGGCCAAACAAAACAAATTAAATGAGCTCCTTCTAATGGTTGTGATGTTCCACTATTTTGGAAGAGATGGAATGCGTTGTTCATTTCAAGAAATTACCAAGATCAACCTTGTCTTTACTCGATCAATCTTTCAAAATTACTCTTGAAATATTTAGCCCAAAAATGCTTGAATTCGCACCATTTTGATTAGTGCCAATACAAGATCTCTACAATTAAGGAAAGCCTCGCAGATCAGATGACATATGGTGCCATGAAATCATAAAGCTTTTGCAATGACTCTACCGCACTATCATCTTGATTGTAGGACCAATACTAGATTAGAAATTTGTATCCTGATCTATGAGGGAATGGAGTTTCGGACTCAAGAAATCTGATTCATTCTTCCTCAATATGGGTTCCACTACATTATCAATCCCATACCCATTTTGATCATCTTCTTCCACAATTCTTCCAAAATTTCCTTTGAAATTGGTGTTATCACGTAGTCCAATTTCACCTTAAAGAGAAATGCTTGATGTGTCATCCTGTAAAGTGGGGTATCCAAGCAAGTTCCCTTTGGTTGATCATTCTAGTAAAGAGTGGTTTCAATCCAACTCAAGTCGATACAATCCTTTTGTTACAAACCCAATTCGGAAACTGCTGATTCATTATTGAAAGAAGTGTATGTGATTGCCCTAGGTATTGACCAAAGAATTGAAATTTTATGCTCTCATTCTTCTCAACACTCATTTGAAGTCTTATGAAAATGTCTTTTGGTAGTGTTTTTGCAACTTGTTGCCACCAATAGACAATGTCTCATATACTTGTCGTTACACCTTATTTTATTAGCTTTTTTCACCATAAAAAGGTAACAACTTCAAGAACTAACACCAACTTAATTTTCCAAGAAAGAATGACCCCAAAGCTAGCTCCACCACCTCTAATGGCCTAAAAATGATCTTCTTCCATGGATTCTCTATTGAGGATTTTTCCATTAACATTATTAACTTGTTGTGCATCAATAATGTTATCCATGCATGTCATACTTTCTCATTAAGTTTCCATACCCAATTTCAATGAAATGCCCACAAACTCCAACAAAAGGACATATACACTGGAAAAGCATGAGTCTTGCTTTTTTGGGAAATGTTGAGATAAAGTTCACCGAGACTAGCCTCTGCCTATGCCTATGCAGTTTCTGTTGCGACGTCTACATTGATGGATCGAAGATTGGACATGTCAAGGAGAACAAATGGTTCATTTGATATGTAAGAAAGGCCTTCATAGTCATGACCTCCACTTGGGATTCTAAGATGATAGTTACGATTCTTGATACAAATGACAGTTGTTTGGCCATGGGATTCATGCGTGGCTGCTACAATGGCCATCGGATATCAGGTTTTAGTTGTATTTAGTCTCTGAGATCTAAAATATGCATAGAAAATATCCAAGAAATAAGAGCTTTCATGAATGTAAATGGCTTCCGAGATTGGTTTTATAGACAGACCAACCTGTTTTTTGAGGCATTGGACAAATGGTTCCGTAGCTAGGTTTGAAGTTGCCAATGGAATCGAGAACAAAAAGGTTGAAACTAGCACTAAGAGCATTGCGATGCTTTTTTTTTTTTTTTTTATCATAAAAAAAGGATGTTCTAAGATGTCGTCACTACATCCGTAGACCCAAGCCCCGTGTCACGCCCCAAAATTTGGACAATTAAATATTAACTTAGGATTAAGCCCCAACTAATATTCCATCATCCAAACTTAGGTGAAAAAAAAACTAAACACAAACTAAAACCATCCACCAAAAATCTCATAACTAATAAATACTTCAACTTTTAAAGTAGCAAATGAATAACCAAAACAACTTAAATAAAGTACGTTACAAACCATGCCAAAATATTCCAATACTAAAGTCACTAAAAAAAATAATAAATACATAAATTAGTTTCAACCCTAAACTCAAAAAAAATAAAAGAACTCCAAACGACATGCCCAAAAACTTTAGTTACTTCTCATCACCATCGTGAGCTCTCAACTAATCCGCAAAAGGAAGCTCACCAAGGCCAAATGTAACGCATTTCCCGAAGGTTAAGAGACAAAACGGGTCAAGATATAAAGTATACCGGTATGAGTACAAGAAACAACACCCACGTGTCCAGACACAAACAAAAATACATTTAATTCATATCATGGGACAAGACAAGTAGTTCCAACCGCAGATTTAATGGGTAGTTTCTCGAGATACGGTGGCATTTAGTTTCTTGTTCGTACACAACGAAATATAAATTGATTATAAAATAGACAAAATAGAAATAAAAATATGATGGGTCAGCCCTGCATAAAAAGTTAGTGAGACCCACCATCCTGCAAAACAAATAAAGTTAGTATAATTTAATCATAAATAACTTATTAAAACAAATATAAAGTTACACCGTTTCACACTTAAATAATTCGAATTGATCAAAACTCAAAGAACGAAAGTTGTACAGAATCAAATTTCCTATAAGACAACGCGAACGAATTTAACAGAAACTGAACAGGTTAAGAGAAAAAAACTTGATATAAAAATCTAGACAGAATTCAATCGAAAAATCTGAATCTGAAAACGAACCAAAACTGCCCTAAGATGATTTTTTTCGAAAAAGTTCAAAACATAAAAAGTGTGCAGAATAATGTTTTACTTCAGTTTACGCGAAACCAATAAAAATAAGCTCGTTTCGTGGGTTAAAACAGCCTATAAAATCTGCATTACCAAAATGAATCAAACCGACAATAACCAAGGTCATCCGATTATAAGTTCTAATCTATCTTTTTAATAAAAAGCTACAACACAAATGTTGTCCAAAAATCACGATACATACCTCTACTCAAATTTCATAATTTATTGAGGCCGACATTATTTTTTCAAGATGTACAAATCAATAAACTCATAATTCAATTTTTGTACCTTAACTCCATCAATATAATTGAACTATACATAAATTCATAATTCATTGCTTTGTACCTTAACTCAATTAAGACAATTCGAACTAACATACAAGTTCATAATTAATTCTTTGTACCTTCACTCCATTAAGACAATTCGAATTGACATACAAGTTCATAATTAATTCTTTGTACCTTGACTTCATTAAGACAATTCGAACTAACACACAAGTTCATAATCAATTCTTTTATTACTCTTGACTCCATTAAGACACAATTACTAACTAACACACAAGTTCATAATTAATTCTTTTGTACCTTGACTCACCACTTCGGCCCTTCCCTTCGGCCTACATATATCCCATGTGCCTATCGAGCATACCTAACTCCAGCTCCGGCCAAACTTGCACGGGATATCGTCCCCGAAGTTTGACTCACACTCCCCTCGGATGGTTAGCATATATCGACGCTGCCAAGAAATCAAAGCAACTAACTCGCTTCACTCATGAGAACGCAGGCAACAATATATATAAACATCTCATCGACATCATGAGACAAATATAACAATGCCGGGCATAAGGCATTAAACAACTCCTCATAATCCTCAATTTTTTTTATACACTTCTTTCTCACCATCACCTTCAAATAAAAATAACAATCCATGGAGTCATGGTGGAGTACAAGGAATTTATCTATGAATTCTTAATTTATTAAATTTCATATGACCGTGAATATGATTACAACCATAGAATAAATCCATAAAGGAAACCCTTAAACAAGTGGCATACAATCCACTAATCAAAATAATAAAATCAATCCATCATCTGGCCAATGCAACATACAAAATCAATTAAAAATAAATAAATAAAAACAACGTAATCA